>OX457131.1:5000-1205000 GCA_949752895.1 Dendrolimus pini
GCCACATGCTCCTCGTCCGTGTGATCGTCCAGACCCGAGACTCGAAGACACACAGTCTTCTCGGGCCTGGAGATACGCACGTCCTCGGGGTAGAGGACTGTCTTCAATTGGTCGGCCAGGGCGTCAGCCTTGGGGGCGTCGTTGGCGCTTGAAAGCACCAGAATTCGCCCCCCCGTGCGCGCTTTCCTGAGCCGAAGGCCGCCCTCTATCCCGAGGTCTGCCAGCCGGATTTGACTTTTAGCCTTGGAGAAGAGGTTCGCAAAGGTCACCCCTCTGTCCGCCGCGCCTGGCTGGAGCGTCAGGACGACGGCGGCGGATTTTGGGGGACGCAAGCGCGGACGCCTCTTCTCCTTGGCGACTGTCTTCTTTTTTGACGCAGGGGGTGGAGGAGGGGGGGGCTGCGAGGCCGGAGCCTGCGCCACGTCCCCCTGTCCTTTACCCCGGCGTTCTCTTCCTCCTCGCCGCCGAGCGCGGGTGGGTTGCTGCTCAGCGGCAGTCGTGGCCGGTTGGGTGCCGGACGACGGCTGGGCTCTATTTTTGGCCCTCTTCTTATGGCTGACCGTCGTCCAGCCTTCAGCAGCAGTTGCGGCCGGAGAGAGGGGCGCCGGGCAAGCGACATGGGGCGATGTAGGGATCGCCGTCTCAGTGGATTCCCTCCTCGATGGAAGAGGAGGGTATTCTTCCGCCAAGCGCCCTGAGATGAGCGAGGGGCTTGGCGGGGTCGTCCTTGGAGGAGCGAGCCTTGGCGGATTGGCCGGACGAGGTGATAGTGCCGGCCTCGCAGGCGGTATTCGCTCCTCCAGGGCCGCGAACCTGCTCTCCATCAGGAGAGTTATACGTTCCAGGTTCGCGGCCACACTCATGTCCGCACTGGGCGGTGGTGGGGCCAATGGCGCAGGGGGCGCTCGTGGCCGGGTGACCTCTTCGTGGAGGCTCCTCAGCTCTCGTCGGAGGTCCGCAATTTCTGCCTCCATGCGGCTGTTGGCCGCACGGAGCAGAGCGACCTCCTCCGAGCTGGTACGGCTGAGGAGCTCCTCCGATGCCTCCTGTATGGAGGCCACCGCGTCTTTAAGGGCCTTTTGGAGCGTCCCCTTCAGGCCCTTAGATATCTTGGCGACGTTAGCCACCACCGCCAAGGATTCTTTAATTTGTTTTTGGAGGCCCTCTGCGTGCGCAGCACGAGCCTCGACATGTACGGGAGGGGTTGGTTCCACGAGAGTTGACTCGGCCCTGGGCCGTGTGGCTCTCGTGGTCACCATGGTAGAGGTCATCTCCGCGACCTCCCTTTCCATATCCAAATCGAGCTGCGCTCGCTGGGCCTCCACTAGCGCCTGCTTTGCGGCTGCCAGGCCCACATATTCTCCTGTTGTGGGAGGACGGCCTCTGCCCCGTTTGCCTTCCAGTGCTGAGGCAGCCGGTGGCCTGGGCGGGGGTTTGGTGGGGGTCGACCTCCCCTCGTCATCCGAAAGCGAGTCTGACGAGGACTCCATAAGCTCGTCGAGCTCTTCCAAGGCCAGGTACCGTCGCAGCGCTTCATTGCGCGCGACCTCCCTGGCCTTGTCTCCTTTGTTGGGGGGGGGATTAGTGGAGCCCCCCGCCTCGTCCACAGATGGAATGCGGGACGAGGCCGCCGAATCAATCTCTGATTCAGCACGCCGCCTACTCCGCGTGACACGGGAGGTGGCCTCGCTGCCCTTCCCCTCCGGCACTTTTGCGGCCGGGGCCTTTGGTGGGGCCTTGACAGGGGGGGGTACCATGTCCTCGTCCCCGGTTAGGTCGGACGAAGACAGATCATACTCCTTTCGTGGCTTCGACCGCAATGTGCGGGAGCCAGTCTCCTTTGAAGTGCTTGGCGCTTCCGCCGGCGCGGAAATTGCCGACATGAAGCGCGCGTAGTAAGACTTCTCAGCACCGCCCTTCACGGGCCCTTTCGGGTTGGTGTTTGGGCCCTTCTCGGGCCCCTCTCCTAACTTCGCTCCGCCCTTCTCGGGCACAACGTCGGTTTTGGTTTTGTTTTTTAAATCATCCATATCTTGTTCCCACGAGTACACAACTTTTTTAGACAGAAAACGGGGTGTGGTTCGCAGTAGCGACCGGGTTTACCCCCCCGGCCTCAAAACAGATCGCCCTGCGCCGCAGCTTAAGTATTGGGGGATTTTTTATTGAGGTGCTCATCCTCTTGGGCCAGCCGGTAAAGGCAAGCCCCGCGGTCCCGTGCGGCCGCGAGACGTGATCCACGACACCGCACGGGATAACGCTCGACGTAGTGCACAGTGACGAGACTCTCGCCCCGCCACTGTGCCGCCGCCACCACAACGTCGTGCTGGGTGCGTGGGACAGAACCACGCACCCTCTCCTCGACGGCCAGCGGAGCGGAGCTCAACGCTGGCGGTCGCGTCGGAAGGGAGAGGTGTTTGGGGAGGAGGTTTGGGAAGGAGGGAGGGAATACAAGGATTTGGAGGCGGAAAGGTGGGACACCACTGTCACGGAGTGAAAGGGGGAATGTGACAGTGGCCGCTCGGGGCCCCGGGGACGCATCCCCTTGTACCGCTACCTGGACGGGGGGGGGAGTCCAGGGCGGCACCCCCTGGGGGAAAACCTTTTTTTTTTTTTTTTTTTTTTTTTTTACATGGGGAAATGCGTTGCCGCACCGTCAGCCGCGCGAGGGATCTGCGCGGCCGGTGTGTGGGGCTCCCCGACGCCGATTAATCAATACGACCGGCGCCGGTATACCCACTAAAACCCCATGGGAGCCTTCTTCCGCCTAGCGCCGGGGTCACGGTACACGCGCGAGCTTAACCCGCAACCCCGGCAGCGGCTGGCCGCCTCGTAAGCAGAGGCGGCCTCTCCTGTGTTCGGGCCGGGGAGTGAACTTTCCCCGGCCCTGAGAGGAACGCGCGGCTACCTCTCGCGCCCTCTCGCGGCATTAGTGCGGGCGGAGGTCTCAAAACGATCCCTCAGACCTCGACGCCCGCTGCCGCCGGGAGGGGGAGGCTGCGAGGATTGCTCCTGCGCCATCACCCCTCCCTCTCCTTCCTCCTCCCCCCCGCCGCCTCGCGCACACAGCAGCGTCAGCAGCGGGGGGGGCTTTCGCGATGGGGGGGGGGAGGGGGAGGCTGCGCCATCACCCCTCCCTCTCCTTTCTCCCCCTCCGCCGCCTCGCGCTCTCGGCAGCGTCAGCGGCGGGGGGAGGCTTCGCGATGGGGGGAGGGGGAGGCTGCGAAGGATTGCTCCTGCGCCAACACCCCTCCCCCCTCTCCTTCCACCCCGCCCCCCCCACCGCCTCGCGCACACAGCAGCGTCAGTGGCAGGGGGGGCCTCGCGATAGTGGGGGAGGGGGAGGCTGCAAGGATTGCTCCTGCGCCATCACCCCTCCCTCTCCTTTCTCCCCCTCCGCCGCCTCGCGCACACAGCAGCGTCAGCGGCGGGGGGGGGCTTCGCGATGGGGGGAGGGTGAGGCTGCGAAGGATTGCTCCTGCGCCAACACCCCTCCCCCCTCTCCTTCCTCCCCTTTTCCACGCCGCCTCGCGCACAAAGCAGCGGCAGCGGCGGGCGCACACAGCTAGGGGAGGGTAGGTCGCCGGTCAGGCGGGCGGTGGTGGGGTGGACATCACCACCGCCATCCTTGACGGCCAGCGGAGAAGATCTCGACGCTGGCGGTCGCAACGGAAGGGATGGGTGTTTGAGGAGGAGGTTTGGAAGGAAGGTAAGGCCTTTTAGGATGAGGAGGCGGATAGGTGGGACACCACTGTCACGGAGTGAAGGGGGGAATGTGACAGTGGCCGCTCGGGGCCCCGGGGACGCATCCCCTTGTACCGCTACCTGGACGGAGGGGAGTCCAGGGCGGCACCCCCTGGGGGCCTGGGGGAAAACCTAACCTAACCTTTTTTTTTTTTTTTTTTTTTTACATGAGGAAATGCGTTGCCGCACCGTCAGCCGCGCGGGGGATCATGCGCGGCCGGTGTGTGGGGCTCCCCGACGCCGATTAATCAATACGACCGGCGCCGGTATACCCACTAAAACCTCATGGGAGCCTTCTTCCGCCTAGCGCCGGGGTCACGGTACACGCGCGAGCTTAACCCGCAACCCCGGCAGCGGCTGGCCGCCTCGTAAACAGAGGCGGCCTCTCCTGTGTGCGGGCCGGGGAATGACGTTTCCCCGGCCCTGAGAGGGACGCGCGGCTGCCTCTCGCGCCCTCTCGCGGCATTAGTGCGGGCGGAGATCTTAAGGATCCCCCAGACCTCGACGCCCGCTGCCGCTCGCCCGTGGCTGCTGTTAGTCCACGGGCGTTACGTCTCGCCGCTCCCCGCGGCGGCTGGTGTTGTTGCCGCCGCGGCCGCGGCATTGTCCGGCGCCTTCCGGCTGGCCTGACCTTTCCTCCTGGTGGGCTTGGCCCCACAGGGCCTCGAGCCCAACTGGTGACCGGCCGGCCTGCCCGCGGCAGCGCACACAGGACAGTGCGGCTTCGCTGAGCAGGGGCCTGTCACCAGGTGCCCGGCTTGTCCGCAGCGGTAGCAATTCCCGCTGCGGTCCACCTCAGAGGTGCATACCGCCGCCACATGACCAGGCTCGTGGCAACGGTAGCATCTCTGTGTCCTGTGGGGCAAGGCCTTGACTATGGCCGAAGACCAACCCACCAGGAGCTTCACCTTCTCTCCGAGGAGTTTCTTGGCGGCCGCCACCGGGCAGGCCACCACCGTCTGTCCTAGCCCGTCTGGGCCAGTGCGTATTTTGGACGCCTTGACGCCCCCTACGGGGCATCCGGTGGTCCGCGCGATGGCAGCGGCCACGTCCTCCTCGTGTACATGGTCATCCAGGCCCGAGACGCGAAGACACACAGTCTTCTCGGGCCTGGAGATGCGCACGTCCTCGGGATAGAGTTCCAGCCTCAGTCGCTCGGCCAGGGCGTCAGCTAGGGGGGCACTTTCGGCGCCTGGAAGCACCAGCATTCGCGCCCCCGTGCGCGCCCTTTTGAGGTGGAGGCCGCCCTCTATCCCGAGGTCAGCCAACTTAATCCGCGCTTTTGCTTTTGAGAAGAGGTCCGCGTAGGTCACCCCTCTCTCCGCCGCGCCTGGCTGAAGCGTCAGGACGACGGCGGCGGATTTCGGGGGACGCAAGCGCGGGGGCCTCTTCTCCTTGGATTTCTTCGCCTTTTTGTTGGATGCCGGGGGTGGAGGAGGGGGGGGCTGCGAGGCCGGAGCCTGCGCCACTTCCCCCTTGTCCTTTCCCCCACGTCCTCTTCCTCTTCGCCGACTCGCGCTGGTGGTCGGCGCGTCGGCGGCGGTCGCAGTCGGCTGGGTGCCGGACGGCGGCTGTTTGGCCCTCCTATTGGCCTTCTTCTTCCCGACCGTCGTCCAGCCCTCCTCGGGTACAGCCGGGAGAGGGAGGGACGCCGGACAGGCGGGCGGTGGTGGCGCAGAAGCCGATGTCACCGCGGACTCCATTGATTCCCTACGGGAGGGAAGGGGGGGGAACTCCTCGACCGAGCGCCCAAAGATGAGCGAGGGGCTCGGCGGGGGTGTGGGTCTGGCTCGAGGAGCAGGGCTCGACCTGGGGGCTGGCCCCGGCGTGGGTGTCAGCCGGGCCGAGCGCATCTGCTCCTCCATGGCCGCGAACCTGCTCTCCATCGCGAGAGTAAGTTGGTTCAGGCTCGCGGCCATCGTCTTCTCAAAGCTTGGCGGTGGCACAACCGGTGGCGGCGCTGGAGCGGCCTGCGGCCGGGTGAGTTCCGCCTGAAGGCTCCTCAGCTCCTTCCGGAGGTCCGCGATCTCTACCTCCATGCGGCTATTCGCCGCACGGAGGAGGGCGACCTCCTCGGAAGACGTCCGGCTGAGGAGCTCTTCTGAGGCCTCTTGGATGGCCGCAGCCGCATCCTTTAGGGCCTTTTGAAGGGTCCCTTTCAGACCCTTCGACACCTTTGCCACGTTAGTGACTACCGCCAGCGAATCCGCGATTTGTCGCTGGAGGCCCTCCGCGTGAGCGACACGAGCATCGGGAGCGGCCTGGCTCGCAAGGGGCGGACCAGTCTGGAGTCTGGTCACCCTCGCGGAAGCCATCGCTGAGGCCTGCTCCGCGATCTCTTTCTCCGCCTGGAGCTCTAGCTCCGCGCGTTGGGCCTCCACGAGCGCCTTCTTGGCGTCCGCCAGACCCACATATTCCCCTGTTGTTGGGGGACGGCCTCTGCCCCGCTTTTCGTCCGGCGCTTTTTTGGCTGCCTGGGTCTTAGCGGGGGCTTTGGGGGCCGGTCTTTCATCTTCGGAGCAGGACGAGAATGACGACGACTCCATCATCTCGTCCAGGTCGTCTAGGGCCAGGTAACGCCGCAGCGCCTCGTTGCGCGCGACCTCCCTGGCCTTGTCTCCTTTGGTGGGGGGGGGATTGGTGGAGCCCCCCGCCTCGTCCGCAGATGGTTTTCGGGACGAGGCTGCCGATCTGCTCCTCGTGACTCGAGAAGCAGCCTGGCTTTTTTCTTCCAGCGCTTTAGGCGCTCGGGTCTTCGTTGGTGCCTTGCCGGCAAAGATCTCGTCCTCAGCCTCTGATAAGCCGGACAAGGACAGGTCATCTGTTACTACCGGCTGCGACGGCTTGGAACCGGAGCCGGTAGGTTTTGAGCTTGGCGCTTCTTTCGGCACAGATATCGCCGCAAAGAAGCGCGAGCTAAAGCTCTTTTCTCCGCCCTTCACGGGCCCTTTCGGGTTGGTGGTGGTGGTTGGGCCCTTCACGGGCCCCTCTCCTACGTCTGCTACGCCCTTCTCGGGCACTGCGTCAGTTTTAGTTTTAAGTTTTTTAGTATCATCCATTTTTGTTCCCACGAGTATAAAACATTTCTACATTAAAAAGCACGTGTGGTCCGCAGTAACGACCGGGTTTACCCCCCCGGCCTCAAAACAGATCGCCCTGCGCCGCAGCTTAAGTGTTAGGGGATTTTTTATTGTGGTGCTCATCCACTTGGGCCGGCCGGTTAAGGCAGGCCCCGCGGTCCCGTGTGGCCGCGAGACGTGATCCACGACACCACACGGGGAAACGCTCGACGTAGTGCACAGTGACGAGACTCTCGCCCCGCCACTGTGCCGCCGCCACCACAACGTCGTGCTGGGTGCGTGGGACAGAACCACGCACCCTCTCCTCGACGGCCAGCGGAGCGGAGCTCAACGCTGGCGGTCGCGTCGGAATGGAAGGGTGTTTGGGGAGGAGGTTTAGAGGAAGAGGAAGGAATACAAGGATTTGGATAGTGGATAGGTGGGACACCACTGTCACGGAGTGAGGGGGGAATGTGACAGTGGCCGCTCGGGGCCCCGGGGACGCATCCCCTTGTACCGCTACCTGGACGGGGGGGGGGAGTCCAGGGCGGCACCCCCTGGGGGAAAACCTAACCTAACCTTTTTTTTTTTTTTTTTTACATGGGGAAATGCGTTGCCGCACCGTCAGCCGCGCGGGGGATCAGCGCGGCCGGTGTGTGGGGCTCCCCGACGCCGGATCAATACGTCCGGCTGCCGGTATACCCACTAAAACCCCATGGGAGCCTTCTTTCCGCCTAGCGCCGGGGTCACGGTACATGCGCGAGCTTAACCCGCAACCCCGGCAGCGGCTGGCCGCCTCATAATCAGAGGCGGCCTCTCCTGTGTGCGGGCCGGGGAATGACGTTTCCCCGGCCCTGAGAGGGTCGCGCGGCTGCCTCTCGCGCCCTCTCGCGGCATTAGTGCGGGCGGAGGTCCTAGTGATCCCCCAGACCTCAACGCCCGCTGCCGCCCGCCCGTGGCTGTGATTTAACCACGGGCGCTATCCTCCTTGTCGCTCCCCGCGGCGGCTGGTGTTGTTGCCGCCGCGGCCGCAACTCTGTCCGGCGCCGTCCGGCTGGCCTTGGCTTTCCTCCTGGTGGGCTTCTTGGCCCCGCAGGGCTTTGAGCCCACCTGGTGACCGGCCGGCCTGCCCGCGGCCTCGCACACATTGCAGTGCGGTTTCGCGGTGCAGGGGCCAGTCACCAGATGCCCAGTCTGGCCGCAGCGGTAACACGTTCCGCTGCGGTCCACCTCTGACTTGCATACCGCCGCCACATGACCAGTCTCGTGGCAGCGGTAGCAGCGCTGGGCCCTATGGGGCAGGGCCTTCACAGTAGCTGAGGCCCATCCCACCAGGAGCTTCGTCCCCGAGGAGAGGAGCTGCTTGGCGGCCGCCACCGGGCAGGCCACCACTGTCTGTCCCATCCCGTCAATGCCGGGACGGACCTTAGACGCCTTAATGGACGTCTGGGAGCATCCGGTGGACCGCGCGATGGCAGCGGCCACATGCTCCTCGTCTGTTTGGTCATCCAGGCCCGAGACCCGAAGACACACAGTCTTCTCGGGCCTGGAGACACGCACGTCCTCGGGGTAGAGGACGGTCCTCAGTTTTTCGGCGAGGGCGTCCGCCTGGGGGGCGCTGTCGGTTCCTGGTACGACTAGCATCCGCGCCCCAGTGCGGGCCCTCTTCAGCTGGAGGCCGCCCTCAATTCCGACGTCGGCCAGCCGGATGTTCGCCTTGGCCTTCGAGAGGAGGTCCGCATATGTTACCCCGCGGTCCGCCGCACCTGGCTGGAGCGTCAGGACGACGGCGGCGGACTTGGGGGGGCGCAGACGCGGAGCCCTCCTCTCTTTCGGTGTTTTCTTCTTTTGGGGTGCTGGGGGTGGGGGAGGGGGGGGCTGCGAGGCCGGAGCCTGCGCCACATCCCCCTGGCCTTTCCCCCCACGGCCTCTCCCTCTTCGCCGCCCAGCGCGGGTGGGCTGCGCTTCGGCGGCAGTCGTGGCCAGTTGAGTGCCGGACGACGGCTGGGCACTATTTTTGGCCCTCTTCTTACGGCTGACCGTCGTCCAGCCTTCAGCTACAGTTGCAGCCGGAGGAGGGGGCGCCGGACAGGCACTTCGCGGCAATAGGGGTGCCGCGGTCTCCATGGAGTCCCGCTGAGTGGGAAGCGGGGGAAATTCCTCTGCCGAGCGCCCAGAGATGAGCGAGGGGCTCGACAGAGGGGTGGGCCTAACACGAGGAGCGGGGCTCGGTGGTGGGGCCGCGCGTAGCCGCTCCTCAATGGCTGCGAACTTGCTCTCCATTAGGAGAGTTAACTGACTCAAGTTCGCCGCCATCGCCGTCTCCATATTTTTGTCTGGCGGTGGTGCCGGCGGCGCGGCTTCGGCTCGCGGCCGCGTCATCTCCGCCTGGAGGCTCCTCAGCTCGCTCCGGAGGTCTGCTATCTCTGTCTCCATGCGGTTGTTCGCCGCACGGAGCAGGGCGACCTCCTCGCTGTGAGTGCGAGCGAGGAGCTCTTCCGATGCCTCCTGGATGGAGGCCACCGCATCTTTTAGGGCCTTCTGAAGGGTCCCTTTTAGACCCTTCGAGACCTTGGCCACGTTGGCCACCACTTCCAGGGACTCCGATATCTGTCTCTTGAGGCCGTCTGCGTGAGCAGCTCGAGCCTCGACCTTTTTATGAGCGTGAGGAGGGGTTGGCTCCACGGGGGTTAGCTCAGCCCTAGGCCGGTTGGCCCTCGTGGTCACCAAAGTAGTAGCCCTCTCCGCTACCTCTTTTTCCAGTTCTAGCTCGAGCTGCGCACGCTCGGCCTCTACTAGTTGTTGTTTGGCGGCAGCAAGGCCGACATACTCTCCCGTTGTGGGAGGACGGCCTCTGCCCCGTTTGCCGTCCGGCGCTGAAGCAGCCGATGGCTTGGGCGGGGGCTTGATGGGGGCCGTCCTCCCTTCGTCATCCGATGAGTAGTCTGACGATGACTCCATGAGCTCATCGAGCTCGTCTAAGGCCAGGTATCGCCGCAGCGCCTCGTTGCGTGCGGCCTCCCTGGCCTTGTCTCCTTTAGGGGTGGGGGGCTTAGAGGAGCCCCCCGCCTCGTCCACGGATGGAATGCGGGACGAGGCTGCCGATCTGCTTCTCGTGACTCGAGAAGCAGCCTGGGAGTCGCCTTTCCCCTCCGGTGCCTTGGCAACCGGGGCCTTTGTTGGGGCCTGGACAGGGGTGGGCTGAATGTCCTCGTCCCCGGAAAGTTCGGGCGAGGACAGGTCACCTGCTGCTACCGGCTTCAACGGTTTGGCACCGGAGCCGGTAGGTTTCGAGCTTTGCGCTTCTTTCGGCACAGATATCGCCGCAAAGAAGCGCGAGCTAAAGCTCTTTTCTCCGCCCTTCGCGGGCCCTTTCGTGTTGGTTTTGCCCTTCGCGGGCTCTCCACTAACATCAACTCCGCCCTTCGCGGGCACTTCGTCGGGTGTGTTTGTTTTTGTTTTTAAAGTCTCCATTTTTGTTCCCACGAGTAGAATCTGGTTTATCGTCTCAAATTAGGTGGTCCGCAGTAACGACCGGGTTTACCCCCCCGGCCTCAAAACAGATCGCCCTGCGCCGCAGCTTAAGTATTAGGGGATTTTTTATTGTGGTGCTCATCCACTTGGGCCGGCCGGTTAAGGCAGGCCCCGCGGTCCCGTGTGGCCGCGAGACGTGATCCACGACACCACACGGGGAAACGCTCGACGTAGTGCACAGTGACTAGACTCTCGCCCCGCCACTGTGCCGCCGCCACCACAACGTCGCGCTGGGTGCGTGGGACAGAACCACGCACCCTCTCCTCGACGGCCAGCGGAGCGGAGCTCAACGCTGGCGGTCGCGTCGGAATGGAAGGGTGTTTGGGGAGGAAGTTTGGAGGGAAGAGGAAGGAATACAAGGATTTGGAGAGTGGATAGGTGGGACACCACTGTCACGGAGTGAAGGGGGAATGTGACAGTGGCCGCTCGGGGCCCCGGGGACGCATCCCCTTGTACCGCTACCTGGACGGGGGGGGGGAGTCCAGGGCGGCACCCCCTGGGGGAAAACCTAACCTAACCTAACCTAACCTAACCTTTTTTTTTTTTTTTTTTTTTTTTTTTTTTTTTTTTTTTTTTTTTTTTTTTTTTTTTTTTTTTTTTTTTTTTTTTTTTACATGAGGAAATGCGTTGCCGCACCGTCAGCCGCGCGGGGGATCATGCGCGGCCGGTGTGTGGGGCTCCCCGACGCCGATTAATCAATACGACCGGCGCCGGTATACCCACTAAAACCTCATGGGAGCCTTCTTCCGCATTATGCCGGGGTCACGGTACACAGCGTGAGCCTTAACCCGCAACCCCGGCAGCGGCTGGCCGCCTCGTAAACAGAGGCGGCCTCTCCTGTGTGCGGGCCGGGGAATGACGTTTCCCCGGCCCTGAGAGGGACGCGCGGCTGCCTCTCGCGCCCTCTCGCGGCATTAGTGCGGGCGGAGGTCTATTGGATCCCCCAGACCTCGACGCCCGCTGCCGCCCGCCCGTGGCTTACGTTGGACCACGGGCGTCTCCTGTGCCGCTCCCCGCGACGGTTGGAGTGGCCGTCGCGGCTGCGGTTCTGTCCGGCGCCTTGTTGGCTGCCTGGCAATTCCTCCTGGTGGGCTTGGCCCCGCAGGACCTGGAGCCCAGCTGGTGACCGGCTGGCTTGCCCGCGGCTTCGCACAACGAGCAGTGCGGCTTCGCGGTGCAGGGGCCGGTCACCAGATGACCGGCTTGTCCGCAGCGGTAGCAGTGTCCGCTGCGGTCCACCTCCGAGGTGCACATCGCCGCCACGTGACCAGCAGCGTGGCAGCGATAGCACCTCTGGGTCCTATGGGGCAGGGCCGTCACGAGGGCGGAGGCCCAGCCCACCAGGAGCTTCGTCTCGGGTGAAATCAACTTTTTGGCGGCCGCCACAGGGCAGGCCACGACTGTTTGGCCCATCCCGTCTGGACCGGGACGGACCTTTGAAACTTTAACGCTTCCAAGTGTGCATCCAGTGGTCTGCGCTATGGCGGCAGCCACATGGAAATCTTCTGTGTGATCGTCCAGGCCCGAGACGCGAAGACACACAGTCTTCTCGGGCCTGGAGATACGCACGTCCTCGGGATAGAGTTCGATCCTCAGTCGTTCAGCGAGGGCGTCAGCTAGGGGGGCGCTGTCTGCGCCTGGAAGCAGCAGCATTCGCGCCCCCGTGCGCGCCTTCTTGAGCCTGAGGCCGCCCTCTATCCCGAGGTCAGCCAACCTAATTCTGGCCTTAGCCTTCGAAAAGAGGTTCCCGAAGGTCACTCCTCGCTCCGCCGCGCCTGGCTGGAGGGTCAGGACGACAGCAGCGGACTTCGGAGGACGTAGACGAGGAGCCCTCTTCCCGGCGGGCTTAGGCGTGTTCTTCTTTGCGGACGGAGCGGGGGGAGGGGGAGGCTGCGAGGATGATTCCTGCGCCTTCTTACCCCTCCCTTTGTTTTGTCCTCCTCTTTTCCCCCGCCGCTTCGCGCTTTCAGCTGCGTCAGCGGCGGGGGGCACGACCGGAGCGGCACTGGTCGACGGTGCTTGGCCCTTTCGGGGCCTCCTCCTGTTCACTGTCGACCAGCCCTCTTCGACTACAGCCGGAGGAGGTTGGGACGCCGGACAGGCGGGCGGTGGTGGGGTGGACGTCACCACCGCCTTCTCCAAACTTGCCCTCTGAGAGGGCAACGGGGGGTATTCCGCAGCCGATAGCCGCAGTACGCTGGGCGAGTTCGGCTGGGAAATGGGCCTAACTGTGGGAGCGGGGCTCGGGGTTGTCACCGAGCGCAGCCGCTCCTCCATGGCCGCGAACCGACTCTCCATGAGGAGGGTCATTCGGTCGAGGTTCGCGGCCATCGCCGACTCCGCATTTGGCGGGGCTGGCGGCGCAGCATCTGGCCGCGGCCGCACAACCTCCGCCTGGAGGCTCCTGAGCTCGGAACGGAGGTCCGCGATCTCTGACTCCATGCGGCTGTTTGCCGCACGGAGCAGGGCGACCTCCTCGCTGGAGGTTCGGCTCAGGAGCTCCTCCGAGGCCTCCTGGATGGCGCTCACAGCCTCCTTAAGGGCCTTCTGGAGAGTCCCCTTCAGGCCCTTAGAGACTTTGGCCACCCCGGCCACGACCGACAGGGAGTCGGCGATCTGCTTCTGCAGGCCCTGCGCATGAGCTGCACGGGCCTCTGGAGCGGCCTGGCTCGCGAGGGCGGGAACGGTCGTAGACCTCGTCCGCCTCGCGGTAGCCATTGTTGAGGCACGCTCCACAATCTCCTTTTCGCTGGCTAATTCCAGCTCAGCACGTTGGGCCTGCACCAGCGCTTGCTTTGCAGCAGCTAGGCCCACGTACTCCCCCGTTGTAGGAGGACGGCCTCTACCCCGCTTGGCGTCCGGCGCTGGAGCTGCCGAGGGCTTAGCTGGGGGTTTAGGGGGCGGTCTCTCCTCATCGTCTTCGTCTGTTGACGACGCCAGTGGAGACGAGTCGTCAAAGACCATATCCGGCAGCCGCAGACGCATTCGGTCTCTGCGGGCTGCCGATTTGCTCCTCTTGGTGGCCTTCCCCTCCGACCCTTTGGGGGCCGGGGCCTTTGGTGGGGCCTGGACAGGGGGGGCCGGCAAGTACTCGTCCTCGAAGGGCTCGGACAAGTACTCCAGATCTTCGTCTAGTGGCTCGAAACGCGTTGCGCCGTAGCCATCCAGGAATTCTTCATCCTCATCGAGCGGGAGCGGCTGCGACCGCGTTGGGCGGGAGCCAGCTCGATGGGAAGAGCTCGTCGCCTCCGTCGGCGTAGAAATCGCTGACAGGAAGCGTGATGACCAGCTCTTTTCGCCGCCTTTCACAGGCCCTTTCAGGTTGGATGTGTCCTTCGCGGACTTTACTCCTTCAACAACTCCGCCCTTCACGGGCCCTTTCGCGTTGTTTTTGCCCTTCGCGGGCACGTCACCTGCATCTACTACGCCCTTCGCGGGCACTGCGTCGGAAGATGTTTTTGTTTTATTCAAATCCATTTTTGTTCCCACGAGTCTTAACTTTCTTAAACATGAAAACTGGGTGTGGTACGCAGTAGCGACCGGGTTTACCCCCCCGGCCTCAAAACAGCTCGCCCTGCGCCGCAGCTTAAGTGTAGGGGTTTTTTAGTGAGGTTTTCTCCTCTTGGGCCAGCCACTGAAGGCAAGCCCCGCGGTCCCGTGTGGCCGCGAGACGTGATCCACGACACCACACGGGATAACGCTCGGCGGTAGCGCCCAGTGGCGAGACTCTCGCCCCACCACTGGGCCCGCCGCCACTGTCCTCGTCCTCTGGGCGCGCGGGGCAGAACCGCGCTGCCCTCTCCTCGACGGTCAGCGGAGCGGAGCTCGACGCTGACGGTCGCATCGGATGGGAGGGGTAATTGGGGAGGAGGTTTGGAAGGAAGGGAAGGAATACAAGGATTTGGAGAGTGGATAGGTGGGACACCACTGTCACGGAGTGAATGGGGAATGTGACAGTGGCGGCTCGGGGCCCCGGGGACGCATCCCCTTGTACCGCTACCTGGACGGGGGGGGGAGTCCAGGGCGGCACCCCCTGGGGGAAACCTAACCTAACCTTTTTTTTTTTTTTTTTTTTTTTTTACATGAGGAAATGCGTTGCCGCACCGTCAGCCGCGCGGGGGATCATGCGCGGCCGGTGTGTGGGGCTCCCCGGCGCCGATTAATCAATACGACCGACGCCGGTATACCCACTAAAACCTCATGGGAGCCTTCTTCCGCCTGAGTGCCGGGGACACGGTATGCAGCGTGAGCTTTAACCCGCGAACCCCGGCAGCGGCTGGCCGCCTCGTAAACAGAGGCGGCCTCTCCTGTGTGCGGGCCGGGGGAATGACGTTTCCCCGGCCCTGAGAGGGTCGCGCGGCTGCCTCTCGCGCCCTCTCGCGGCATTAGTGCGGGCGGAGATCTATAGGATCCCCCAGACCTCGACGCCCGCTGCCGCCCGCCCGTGGCTGTGTTTTAACCACGGGCGATATTCTCCTCTCCGCTCCCCGCGACGGTTGGAGAGGCCGTCGCGGCCGCGGAACTGTCCGGCGCCTTTTTGGCTGCCTGGCGATTTCTCCTGGTGGGCTTGGCCCCACAGGGCCTCGAGCCCAACTGGTGACCGGCTGGCTTCCCCGCGGCAGCGCACAAGTGACAGTGCGGCTTCGCGGTGCAAGGGCCGGTCGCCAGGTGCCCGGCTTCTCCGCAGCGGTAACAGAGGCCGCTGCGGTCCACCTCGGAGGTACACACCGCCGCCACGTGACCAGCTTCGTGGCAGCGGTAGCACCTCTGTGTCCTGTGGGGCAAGGCCTTGACTATGGCCGAGGACCAGCCCACCAGGAGTTTCGTTCCTTCAGCTAGAAGCTTTTTAGCGGCCGCCACCGGGCAGGCCACCACCGTCTGCCCCAACCCATCTGGGCCAGGGCGAACCTTCGACGCCTTGATGCCTCCCACGAGGCATCCGGTGGTCCGCGCGATGGCGGCGGCCACATCTTCTTCATGTACGTGGTCATCCAGACCCGAGACGCGAAGACACACAGTCTTCTCGGGCCTGGAGATGCGCACATCCTCGGGATAGAGGTTTTGCCTCAGCTGCTCAGCGAGGGCGTCAGCTAGGGGGGCACTTTCGGCGCCTGGAAGCACCAGCATTCGCGCCCCCGTGCGCGCCCTCTTGAGGCGGAGGCCGCCCTTTATCCCGAGGTCAGCCAACTTTATTCTAGCTTTCGCCTTGGAGAAGAGGTCCGCGTATGTCACCCCTCGCTCCGCCGCGCCTGGCTGAAGCGTCAGGACGACGGCGGCGGATTTTGGGGGACGCAGGCGCGGGGACCTCTTCTCCTTGGGTTTCTTCTCCCTTTTATTGGACGCTGGGGGTGGAGGAGGGGGGGGCTGCGAGGCCGGAGCCTGCGCCACATCCCCCTTGCTCTTCCCCCCGCGTCTTCTTCCTCCTCGCTGCCTTGCGCGGGTGGTCGGCGCGTCGGCAGCGGTCGCAGTCGGCTGGGTGCCGGACGGCGGCTGGTTGGCCCTTCTTTTGGCCTTCCTCTTCCCGACCGTCGTCCAGCCCTCCTCGGGTACGGCCGGGAGAGGAAGGGACGCCGGACAGGCGGGCGGTGGTGGCACAGAAGCCGTTGTCACCGCGGTCTCAATTGATTCCCTTCGTGAGGGAAGGGGAGGGAATTCCTCAGTCGAGCGCCCAAAGATGAGCGAGGGGCTCGGCGGGGGTGTGTGTCTGGCTCGAGGAGCAGGGCTCGACCTGGGGGCTGGCCCCGGTGGGGGGGTCAGCCGTGCCGAGCGCATCTGCTCCTCCATGGCCGCGAACCTGCTCTCCATTGCGAGAGTGAGTTTGTTCAGGCTCGCGGCCATCGTCTTTTCCATTGTGGACGGTGGTTCAGCCGGCGGTGGCGCAGGAGCGGCACGCGGCCGGACGAGCTCCGCCTGGAGGCTCCTCAGTTCCTTCCGGAGGTCTGCGATCTCTACCTCCATGCGGCTGTTCGCCGCACGGAGCAGGGCGACCTCCTCGGAAGACGTCCGACTGAGGAGCTCTTCTGAGGCCTCCTGGATGGCCGCAGCCGCATCCTTCAAGGCCTTTTGAAGGGTCCCTTTGAGACCCTTCGACACTTTTGCCACATTTGTGACCACCGCCAGCGAGTCAGCAATTTGTCGCTGGAGGCCCTCCGCGTGGGCAACACGAGCATCGGGAGCGGCCTGGCTCGCAGGGGGCGGACCAGTCTGGAGTCTGGTCACCCTCGCGGAAGCCATCGCTGAGGCCTGCTCCGCGATCTCCCTCTCCGCCTGGAGCTCTAGCTCCGCGCGTTGGGCCTCCACGAGCGCTTTCTTCGCGTCCGCCAGACCCACATATTCCCCTGTTGTTGGGGGACGGCCTCTACCCCGCTTTTCGTCAGGCGCTTTCCTAGCTGCCTGTACCTTGGCGGGGGCTTTGGGGGCCGGTCTTTCCTCATCTTCGGAGGAGGACGAGAATGACGACGACTCCATCATCTCGTCCAGCTCATCTAAGGCCAGGTAACGTCGCAGCGCCTCGTTGCGCGCAACCTCCCTGGCCTTGTCTCCTTTGGTAGGGGGGGGATTAGTGGAGCCCCCCGCCTCGTCCACAGGTGGATTTTGGGACGAGGCCGCTGATTCTGCCTCAGAATCGGCACGCCGTCTGCTCCGCGTGATGCGGGGTTCAGCTTCCTGACTGCTCGAGGCCTCCGGCTTAGATGATATAGCCGCAAGAAACCTCGACTGGAAAGTCTTGTCTCCGCCCTTCACGGGCCCTTTCTCGTTGTTTTTGCCCTTCGCGGGCACGTCACCTGCATCTACTACGCCCTTCTCGGGCACTGCGTCGGAAGATGTTTTTGTTTTTAATTTCAAATCCATTTTTGTTCCCACGAGTCTTTACTTTCTTAAACATGAAAACTGGGTGTGGTACGCAGTAGCGACCGGGTTTACCCCCCCGGCCTCAAAACAGCTCGCCCTGCGCCGCAGCTTAAGTATTAGGGGTTTTTTATTGAGGTTTTCTCCTCTTGGGCCGGCCGGTCAAGGCAAGCCCCGCGGTCCCGTGCGGCCGCGAGACGTGATCCACGACACCGCACGGGATAACGCTCGACGTAGTGCACAGTGACGAGACTCTCGCCCCGCCACTGTGCCGCCGCCACCACAACGTCGCGCTGGGTGCGTGGGACAGAACCACGCACCCTCTCCTCGACGGCCAGCGGAGCGGAGCTCAACGCTGGCGGTCCCGTCGGAATGGAAGGGTGTTTGGGGAGGAGGTTTGGAGGGAAGAGGAAGGAATACAAGGATTTGGAGAGTGGATAGGTGGGACACCACTGTCACGGAGTGAAGGGGGGAATGTGACAGTGGCCGCTCGGGGCCCCGGGGACGCATCCCCTTGTACCGCTACCTGGACGGGGGGGGGAGTCCAGGGCGGCACCCCCTGGGGGAAACCTAACCTAACCTAACCTAACCTAACCTAACCTAACCTAACCTAACCTAACCTAACCTAACCTTTTTTTTTTTTTTTTTTTTTTTTTTTTTTTTTTTTTTTTTTTTTTTTTTTTTTTTTTTTTTTTTTTTTTTTTTTTTTTTTTTTTTTTTACATGAGGAAATGCGTTGCCGCACCGTCAGCCGCGCGGGGGATCATGCGCGGCCGGTGTGTGGGGCTCCCCGACGCCGATTAATCAATACGACCGGCGCCGGTATACCCACTAAAACCTCATGGGAGCCTTCTTCCGCATTATGCCGGGGTCACGGTACACAGCGTGAGCCTTAACCCGCAACCCCGGCAGCGGCTGGCCGCCTCGTAAACAGAGGCGGCCTCTCCTGTGTGCGGGCCGGGGAATGACGTTTCCCCGGCCCTGAGAGGGACGCGCGGCTGCCTCTCGCGCCCTCTCGCGGCATTAGTGCGGGCGGAGATCTTAAGGATCCCCCAGACCTCGACGCCCGCTGCCGCTCGCCCGTGGCTGCTGTTAGTCCACGGGCGTTACGTCTCGCCGCTCCCCGCGGCGGCTGGTGTTGTTGCCGCCGCGGCCGCGGCATTGTCCGGCGCCTTTGTACGGCTGGCCTTGTTTCTCCTGGTGGGCTTCCGGGATCCGCAGGATCCCCCACCTAACTGGTGACCGGCTGGCCTGCCCGCGGCCTCGCACACAGAGCAGTGCGGTTTCGCGGTGCAGGGGCCGGTCACCAGATGTCCTGTTTGACCGCAGCGATAACAGAAATCGCTGCGGTCCACCTCGGAGGTGCATTTCGCCGCCACATGCCCGAGCTCGTGGCAGCGGAAGCACCTCTGTGCGCGATGGGGGAGGGCCTTCACCATGGCTGAGGCCCAGCCCACCAGGAGCTTCGTTCCCTCTTTTAGCAACGATTTGGCAGCTGCCACCGGGCAGACCACCACCGTCGTGCCCGCCCCGTCTGGACCGGGGCGGACTTTTGTCGCCTTAACGTTCTCCGGAGAGCAACCGGTGGTCCGCGCGATGGCAGCGGCCACGTCTTCTTCCGTCGTGGTATCGTCCAGGCCAGAGACGCGAAGACCGACTGTCTTCTCAGGCCTGGACACACGCACATCCTCGGCATTGAGGACGGTGCGTAGTCTCGCAGCAAGGGCGTCAGCCTGGGGGGCGCTAGCGGCGCCAGGCACCACCAGCATCCGCGCCCCAGTGCGCGCTCTCTTGAGCTGGAGCCCGCTCTCAATGCCGAGGTCGGCCAGCCGTATATTGGCTTTCGCCCGGGACAGGATGTCGAGGTAGGTGACGCCTCTCTCCTCCGCGCCTGACTGGAGGGTCAGTACGACTGCGGAGGATCTCGGCGCCCTCATTCGCGGGACCTTCCTGCCCCTGGCGGTAGTCTTCTTTTGTGATGGTGGGGGTGGTGGAGGAGGGGGGGGCTGCGAGGCCGGGGCCTGCGCCATCTCCCCCTTTTCTTTCCCCCCACGACCTCTCCCACGTCGCCGCTTCGCGCGGGTGTTCGGCGCGTCAGCGGCGGTCGCAGCCGGTTGAATACCGGACGGCGGTTGAGCGGCCCTCTTTCCGGTCCTCTTCTTATTGCCGACCGTCGTCCAACCCTCGGTCGCGTCTGCGGCTGGAGGAGGGGGCGCCGGACAGGCATTTGGGGGCGATCTGGGAATCGCCGTCTCCGTCGATACCCTCCTCGATGGAAGAGGAGGGAATTCTTCCGCCAAACGCCCTGAGATGAGCGAGGGGCTTGGCGGGGTCGTCCTCGGAGGAGCGGGCCTTGGCGAACTGGCCGGGCAAGGTGATAGAGCCGGCCTCGCAGGCGGGATTCGCTCCTCCAGGGCCGCAAACCTGTTCTCCATCAGGAGAATTAGGCGGTCCAGGTTTGCGGCCGTCGTCTGTGATGGTGGTGTGGGCTCTGGCGGGGGTGGCGGCGCGGAGCGCACGGACCCGGCGCGCGCCTCAGCAAGCTCTGTGCGGATACTCGCCAGCTCACTGCGCAGGTCCGCAAGCTCCGCCTCCATGCGTCGATTCGCCGCACGGAGCAGAGCGACCTCCTCGGTGTCGGTGCGGCTCAGGAGCTCTTCCGACGCCTCCTGAACCGACACCACTGCCTCCTTTAGGGCTTTTTGTAGGGTGCCCTTCAAACCCTTTGACACCTTGGCCACTCCGGCCACCACCGCCAACGAGTCAGCGATCTGACGTTGGAGGCCCTCTGCGTGCTCCGTGCGCGACTCGGGAGGGGCCTGGCTCGCAAGGGTACCTCCGGTCTTGGACCTAGTAACCCTCGCAGAGACCATAGAACGGGCCTGCTCGACGATGTCTTTTTCGCTCTGGAGCTCTAGCTCAGCGCGTTGGGCCTCTACTAACGCTTTTTTGGCGTCCGCCAGGCCCACGTACTCTCCTGTAGTGGGAGGACGGCCTCTGCCCCGCTTAGCGTCCGGCGCCAGAGCAGCCGATGGCTTGGGCGGGGGCTTGGTGGGGGCCGTCCTCCCCTCGTCCTCCGAAAACGAGTCTGACGAGGACTCCATGAGCTCGTCGAGCTCGTCCAAGGCCAGGTATCGCCGCAGCGCCTCGTTACGCGCGGCCTCCCTGGCCTTGCTGTCTCCTTTTGTGGGGGGGGGATTGGTGGAACCCCCCGCCTCGTCCACGGATGGTGTGCGGGACGAGGCCGTTGATCTGCTCCGCGTGATTCGGGAGTCAGCCTGTGTTTTGCCTTCCCCTGGCCTTGCGGCCGGGGCCTTTGTTGGGCCCTGGACAGGGGGGGGCAGAATGTCCTCGTCCCCAGTTAGGTCAGACGAGGACAGGTCGTCAACAACTACCGGCTGCGACGGTTTGGTACCGGAGCCGGATGGTTTCGAGCTCTGCACTTCTTTAGGCCCAGATATCGCCGCAAAGAAGCGCGAGCTAAAACTCTTTTCTCCGCCCTTCGCGGGCCCTTTCGGGTTGGTGGTGGTTGGGCCCTTCGCGGGCCCCTCTCCTACGTCTGCTACGCCCTTCGCGGGCACTGCGTCGGTTTTTGTTTTTAAATTTGAACTTTCCATTTTTGTTCCCACGAGTACTTTCCTTCTTTAACATAAAAACTGGGGTGTGGTTCGCAGTAACGACCGGGTTTGCCCCCCCGGCCTTAAAACAGCTCGCCCTGCGCCGCAGCTTAAGTTTAGGGGATTTTTTATTGAGGTTTACTCCTCTTGGGCCAGCCAATTAAGGCAAGCCCCGCGGTCCCGTGTGGCCGCGAGACGTGACCACGGACACCACACGGGGAAACGCTCGGCGGTAGCGCCCAGAGGCGAGACTCTCGCCCCACCACTGGGCCCGCCGCCACTGTCCTCGACGTCCGGGCGCGCGGGGCAGAACCGCGCTGCCCTCTCCTCGACGGCCAACGGAGCAGAGCTCGACGTTGGCAGTCGCATCGGAAGGGAGGGGTATTTGGGGAGGAGGTTTGGAAGGAAGAGAAGGATTACAAGGATTAGGAGAGTGGATAGGTGGGACACCACTGTCACGGAGAGAAGGGGGAATGTGACAGTGGCCGCTCGGGGCCCCGGGGACGCATCCCCTTGTACCGCTACCTGGACGGGGGGGGGAAGTCCAGGGCGGCACCCCCTGGGGGAAACCTAACCTAACCTAACCTAACCTAACCTAACCTAACCTAACCTAACCTAACCTAACCTAACCTAACCTAACCTAACCTAACCTAACCTAACCTAACCTAACCTAACCTAACCTTTTTTTTTTTTTTTTTTTTGACGAGGGGAAATCCATTTGCGGAGACCACGCCGCGGGGGATCGGCAGCGTGGTACTGTGGGACTCGCCGGCCAGATGGGCTGCCGGAATACCCACTAAAACCCCCCGGTGTTCCTCCTTTCGCCGTTTTGCCGGGGCCACGGTACACAGCGTGAGCCTTACTCCGCGACCCCGGCTGGCGCTGGCGCCCCTATTACGGGGGCGGCCTCTCCTTGGCCGGGGATATATCGTCCCCGGCATCTCCCTATCCGGTGTTAAGGGATTGAGGGGGTCGCGCGGAACACCAACGCGCCCCCTCGCGGCTTGCGTGCGGGTGGGGCCTAATAGGTCCCCCAGTGGCCTCAACACCCGCGTGCCGCATACTTACGGCGGCCGGAGGTCAAACGTGACCCTCCGGCGCCGCTGTCTACTCCGGTTGTTGCGGCGGGAGAGGAGCATAGACTCGCGCTCTCTCTCCCGCTCCGCCGCCTCCTTTGCGGACATTACTGCTTCGCAAAAGGAGGCGACGGCGTCCCAATTCGAGCTGCTCCCAGCCATGGACAGAACCACGGCTGGGAGCGAGAGGTCAAATCCGATGATTGCGCCGAGGGCACGACGCTGTTCATCCCACGCAGTACACTCCTGAAGAGTGTGCAGCGCCGTGTCCTCGGCGCCGGCACTACAATGATGGCACCCTGCCGTTTGCTCCCGCCCTATTTGACACAGGTACCTCCCGAAGCATCCGTGCCCCGAGAGGACCTGCGTCAGGCGGAACGACAGGGCGCCGTGCCGTCTGTCAATCCAGGGTTGTAAGGCGGGCCGAATTGCCGCGATAATGCGGTGGCCAGCGCTGGGGTGCGCTAATCGGGTCGCCCATTCTGCCATGAGATCACGCCGGAACTCCGCCCTTTTGCCCTCGATTTCGCGGGGCGCGGGCCGGAAGTCCCGGCGGAGTGCGTCCTTGCGCCACTCATAGAGGCGCGAAAGAACTTTCGCCTCTAGATCCCATGGCAGGGATCCAGCAATGAGGGAGGCCGCCTCGAAGGAGATCGTGCGATATCCTCTTATTGCCCTGACGGCCATCACGCGCTGCGGCCTGCGCAGCCGCGCGACGTTTTTGGCCGTCAGGGTCTCCGCCCATATTGGGGCCCCGTAAAGGGCCATCGATCGCACGACCCCCTCGTGGAGTTTCCGGCACGGCGCGCTCGGCCCCCCGATATTGGGCAGGAGCCGGGACAGTGCGCCCGCTGCCCCCACCAGTCTGGGGGCCAGCGCCTCAAAGTGCGCCGAAAACTCCCATCGGCTGTCGAGGACGAGTCCGAGGTATTTCATCCTCGCCCCGACAGCGATGCGCGTACCTCCCACGACGATGTGCAGGTCCGAAGGCGGCTTATTCCGAGGCCCGTGAAACATCACGGCCTCGGTTTTGTGCAATGCCACCTTCAGACCCAGCATCTGGATCCGGGCGACCACATGCGCCACCCCTGCTGTGGCCAATCGGCCCGCCTCTTCGTGGGTCCTTTCCCGCGCCGCCACGAGCGTGTCGTCAGCGTAGCACGTAACGCTGACGCGGGAAAGGACAGCCCCACGGATTACCCAATCATAGGCGATGTTCCACAGGAGCGGGCCCAGAACCGACCCCTGTGGAACACCGCACGACATTTCTCGCCGACTCCATCCGTTGTGACCCGGGAACACGACGGCTCTCTCCGAGAGGTAGTTCCCGACGACGCGGCGGAGGTAGGCCGGCACTCCGTGATAACGGAGCGCCTCCTTGATACAGCTCCAGGGGAGGGTGTTGAAGGCGTTGGAAATGTCCAGCGAAACCGCCAACAACACCTCTCCCCGAGCTATTGCCTCCTCCGCCTGGCTCTTCACGTGCGCGATGGCATCGATGGTGGAGCGCCCTCGGCGGAAACCAAACTGGTTCTCCGCCAGGTCCGGCCCAATCTCCTCTAGATGCTGGACGAGGCGGTTTGCGAGCACTCGCTCAAACATTTTTCCCACCTCGTCCAGCAATACGATGGGCCGGTAGGCGGACGGAGAGTCCGCCGGGCGCCCCTCCTTCCTGATCAGGACCAGCTTCCCGGTTTTCCACCGGGTTGGGAACTGGCCCTGAATCAGGCACGCCGTGAAGAGCGTCGTCAGTCGGGACTCCAGGGCGTCGTGGGACAGAACCCACGCACGCCCTGGTATGCCGTCGAGGCCGGGGGCGGTGTTTTTGGACTTCATCCTTAACACCGCCGCACCCAGCTCTTCCCGGGTCACAGCAGGCACAGGCTCGTCGTCGTTCCTACTCGCGTTGGGCTCAGCTGATGGCGGCACCATCGCAGGAGGCGGATGCGCTTCCCCAGAGGGGAACAGGGCACTGACCACGTTGGTCACCACGTGTGGGGGGAGACTCTGGGTCAGCGGAGGCGCCCATGGCCGGAGTTTGTGCCGGACAAGATGGTATGGGCGCCCCCATGGATCGCGATCCAGCGTCTCCAAGAACTCCTCCCACGCCGCCGACTTGGCGGCTTTAATGGCGACCTTCATGGCCGTCCTAGCGCTCCTGTACCCCTCGTACAGGCGCGCCTCTACGGCCGCTGCGTCCTCACCTTGGCGACGCCGTCTCCTGTACCTGGCGTACTGGTGTTGCGCTCGGACGCAGGCTGAACGTAGCCGTGCAATCTCTGCATTCCACCAGTACGCCTGGCGAGCGGGCCTGAACGGGCCCGCTCTCGGCATCGCGGCGTCGCAAACCGACGTCATCAGCGACCGTAAAGATTCCGCCTCCTGATTCGCGTCCGGCATTTCCGCAGTATCGGGCCCCGGTGGCCATGTGTAGACGACCAGGGCCTCGCGGAATGCCTCGCGATTCAGCTTTTTGATGGCCCAACGCGGGTAATTCTCCGTGGGGGGGAGCCTATTTGCTCGAGGGTCTGTGGACCGAGGGGAGACGCTGAATCGGATGTATCTGTGGTCCGACAGCGTCTCGACCCTCTCCAGAACCCTCCAGTTTTCCACACGGCGCGCTATTGCGGGGCTGGCGAAAGAAAGGTCGACAATCGACCCGCCCCGCATCCGCACGCACGTGTGCACTGACCCCCTATTTAGGACGACGAGCCTGTTTTGGATCGCCCACTCCTCCAGTATCTCCCCCCGCTGGTCAGTGGCCGGGGAACCCCAAACCGTAGATTTGGCGTTGAAGTCCCCGAGCATGACCACGGGGTGAGGGTGGCTCTGAGCGGCGATCCTGCCCGCTTCGCTCAACCAGCTCTCGAAGTCGGCGAGAGATTTGTTCGGGGAGCAGTAGCCTCCGATGACTACTGTCTCCCCGATGGTGGCCGCGACGAGGCCCCTGCCCCTCTGGATGTTGGTGAGGGGGGGGCTGCCCGCAGCCGTCCGCACAATTAGGACCACCGAGCGTTCCAGGTCCCCGGCCCAGTCATCCCTGGGCGGGACAAAGAACGGCTCGGCGGCCACGGTCACTTGGATATTCCACTGCGCCATGCTTTGGACTAGGAGATCCTGAGCAGTGGCGCAGTGGTTTAGGTTGGTTTGGAGGAAGGAGAGGGCTTGATCCATTATTTGGTTTTAACCCCCCCCTCCTCCTGTGACTCCTGCGGAACCGGCTGCGTCTGGGCTGGCTTGCCCGTCGCGGCTTGTTTCTGTGACCTTTTTCCCTTACTCCTGGCAGGCTGTGCCCTGCAATGTGGCCCTCCGCCCAGCTGGTGGTTAGCCGGTCTGCCAGCCGCTTCGCATACTGCGCAGTGCGGCTTAGCCGTACAGGGACCGGTAACCAGATGTCCAGCCTGGCCGCAGCGGTAGCAGAAACCGCTGCGGTCCACTTCTGAGGTGCATTTCGCCGCCACATGATGTAGTTCGTGGCAGCGGAAGCACCTCGGGGCTCGCGGAGGTAGGGCCTTGACAGTGGCAGAGGCCCAGCCTACCAGGAGCTTTGTGTTCTCAAGTTTTTTGGCGGCTGCCACAGGGCAGGCCACCACCGTTGCCCCCAGCCCGTCGAGGCCGGGGCGAATCTTGCTCGGACGAAGTTGGGCCGCCGAGCATCCTGTGGCCTGTGCTATCGCAGCCACCACGTCGCCTTCGGTGGTGCAGTCGTCCAGGCCCGAGACGCGAAGACCAATCGTCTTCTCGGGCCTGGACACTGCCACGTCCTCGGGTTTGAGGACGCGTCGGAGATTATCGGCGAGCGCGTCTGCTTTCGGGGCGCTGTCAGCACCCGGCAGAACAAGCATTCGCGCCCCCGTGCGCGCAATCTTAATTTTCACGCCGCCCTCAATCCCGAGGTCGGTTAGTCTGATTTTGGATTTGGCTTCGGACAGAAGGGACTCATACGTGACGCCCCTGGTCCCCGCGTTTGCCCCGATTGTCAGGACAACCACGGAGGACCGCGGCGGTCTGAGTCGCGGAGTCCTTCTGCCCTTAGCCTTTTCGGCTGCCTTGATATTGGTTGGTGGGGGAGGGGGAGGAGGCACGGATTTCGTTTGCCCCTCTTTTCTCTCCTTCCTCTCCTGGATCTTCCTCCCGCCTCGCTTCCTTTTGCGCTTGGTTTGCGCACCAGTGCCGGCGAGGGCGGGGGGGCCAGAGACGGTCGATCCGGGTTTGGTCGATGGGGTGGGTTGCGACCTTTTTCGCTTCGCCACTGTTGACCAACCATCTTCAGCTTCAGCTTCTGAGACGGCCGGGAGCGACGTTCGGGCTTGCGGTAGAGAGGTGGATGCCACCGCAATGCCATCATTCCTCCTCTTGGGGGAGGGGAATGGCGGATATTCCTCTACCGAGGGTCCTGTAATGAGCGAGGGGCTCGGTAGAGGTGTGGGCCTGGCTGTTGTGGCTGGCCTCGGCGAAACGGTCGGCGCAGGTGATGGCGGTGGTGCCGACCGGGTCGGGCGCAGTTGCTCTGCTAGTGCTGCGAACCTATTCTCAATGAGCAGAGTGAGGCTCGCAGCCATTGCCGGATCCATCACCTGCGGTGTAGGGTCCGGTGATGGAGCGGATCTGCGTCGAGGCATGGTGAGCTCCGAGCGGATGCTAACCAGCTCGTTGCGCAGGTCCGCTATCTCTGCCTCCATGCGGCGATTAGCCGCACGGAGGAGATTGACCTCTTCGGAGGCGTTGCGGCTGAGAAGCTCGTCAGTCGCTTCTTTGACCGACGCAGCCGCCTCTTTCAGGGCTTTTTGCAGGGTGCCTTTTAGCCCTTTCGAGACCTTGGCCACCCCGGCCACCACCGCAAGTGATTCCTCAATTTGCCTGTGGAGGCCTTCAGCGTGCTCCGCCCGAGCTTCTGGAGAGGCGTGGACCATTTGGGTCGCGAGGGCGGCGCTGGTTTGGGACCGCGTTGCCCGCGTTACGGCCATGCACTGGGTCCTCTCGACGATCTCCTTTTCGGACTCAAACTCGAGTGCTTTCCGCTGGGCCTCCACATATGCTGCCTTAGCACTTGCCAGACCAACGTATTCGCCCGTTGTGGGAGGGCGGCCTCGACCCCGTTTGGCATTAGTCGCCACTGGGTATGTGCGGGGGGCCGTCCTCCCCTTCTCCTCATTTGATGATGTGCCTGACGATTCATCGCCTTCGTCCGAGCAGTCTTGGTCTTTACGGCGCGACCGCTTAGCGCCCACCTTCTTCGACTTTCTGACTTGCGAATCCTCCGTTCGTGTGGATGCGACCGAGAGGTATTCGCGGTCAGAAGATGTTTCTCCACCCTTCCCGGGTCTACTTCCTTTCTTCTTGCCCTTCGCGGGCCTCCTTTCTTCATCCTCGCCGCCCTTCGCGGGCTCTTCGTCAAAGAGATTTGTACCTAGTTGTGCCATTTTTCATGAAATTTAAAGATTTCACCCCCCTAAATCCCCACCCAACATGGGGTCCGCATCGGTGGGGATGCCCAGCCTCCTGTGCTGGGCACCAGGGCTATTAAAAGGGTATAGGTGCGCAGAGTTGGGGGTTGAGCGCGCAAATCGGGGGCTCGGAGAGACGCAGCTGGTAAGGCCACGCAACCCTTGCCCCGTCTCCAAGGCCGCCCCCACCCCGGTCGGCAAACCGGAGCCCCTACGCACCTAGCCTAAGGTGTCGTTAATCGGCCACCCCTTGCAACCTACCCCACCCGCCGGCTAGCGGAATGGGGTTGCCGGTTCTTTTCGTGAAATAAGGGCCAAAGGGGGAGTATTACCTCGCACGGGTAACTAACTCCGACCCGTGCTCGGCTCAGCCCCCCAGGATCCCGTCTTCCCCTCCCGACGGTCTACTTCCACAGGGTTGCCAACTGGGAAGGTGGCTGGTTAAACGCTCCCCCCTGCCCCAGCCACGCGAGAGGGGGGGCCCGGACACAGTGAGCCCTTCTGGTCGGCGAGGAGACCAGAAGGCACCCAACGGTCCAACTCCTGACCCAGAAGCGCGACGAGACAACGCCGGACAGCCTAACAAAACGACGACGGATTGCAGGAAGCCAACGCCGCCCTGCCGCCACCTCGCGTCCGCAGAAGGCGTACGTTCGAAAATCCTAGCGGACCAGCTCCTGACCTCTTCTAGGGACGGGGAACGGAGCAGCAGTTCCCTCGACGTTCCCCATCTCCTCTTCACCCACGAACTCCGGTGAAGGCCTCACCTGAAACATCGGATGGGAGAGGTGTATGGGGAGGAGGTTTGGAAGGAAGGGAAGGCCTTTTAGGATGAGGAGGCGGATAGGTGGGACACCACTGTCACGGAGTGAAGGGGGGAATGTGACAGTGGCCGCTCGGGGCCCCGGGGACGCATCCCCTTGTACCGCTACCTGGACGGGGGAGGGGAGTCCAGGGCGGCACCCCCTGGGGGCAACCTAACCTAACCTAACCTTTTTTTTTTTTTTTTTTTTTTTTTTACATGGGGAAATGCGTTGCCGCACCGTCAGCCGCGCGAGGGATCAGCGCGGCCGGTGTGTGGGGCTCCCCGACGCCGATTAATCAATACGACCGGCGCCGGTATACCCACTAAAACCCCATGGGAGCCATCATCCGCCTGAGTGCCGGGTCACGGTATATCGCGCGAGCATAACCCGCGACCCGGCGGGCGGCTGGCCGCCTCGTAAACAGAGGCGGCCTCTCCTGTGTTCGGGCCGGGGAGTGAACTTTCCCCGGCCCTGAGAGGAACGCGCGGCTACCTCTCGCGCCCTCTCGCGGCATTAGTGCGGGCGGAGGTCTCAAATGATCCCTCAGACCTCGACGCCCGCTGCCGCCGGGAGGGGGAGGCTGCGAGGATTGCTCCTGCGCCATCACCCCTCCCTCTCCTTCCTCCTCCCCCCCGCCGCCTCGCGCACACAGCAGCGTCAGCAGCGGGGGGGGCTTTCGCGATGGGGGGGGGGAGGGGGAGGCTGCGCCATCACCCCTCCCTCTCCTTTCTCCCCCTCCGCCGCCTCGCGCTCTCAGCAGCGTCAGCGGCGGGGGGAGGCTTCGCGATGGGGGGAGGGGGAGGCTGCGAAGGATTGCTCCTGCGCCAACACCCCTCCCCCCTCTCCTTCCACCCCGCCCCCCCCACCGCCTCGCGCACACAGCAGCGTCAGCGGCAGGGGGGGCCTCGCGATAGTGGGGGAGGGGGAGGCTGCAAGGATTGCTCCTGCGCCATCACCCCTCCCTCTCCTTTCTCCCCCTCCGCCGCCTCGCGCACACAGCAGCGTCAGCGGCGGGGGGGGGCTTCGCGATGGGGGGAGGGTGAGGCTGCGAAGGATTGCTCCTGCGCCAACACCCCTCCCCCCTCTCCTTCCTCCCCTTTTCCACGCCGCCTCGCGCACAAAGCAGCGGCAGCGGCGGGCGCACACAGCTAGGGGAGGGTAGGTCGCCGGTCAGGCGGGCGGTGGTGGGGTGGACATCACCACCGCCATCCTTGACGGCCAGCGGAGAAGATCTCGACGCTGGCGGTCGCAACGGAAGGGATGGGTGTTTGGGGAGGAGGTTTGGAAGGAAGGTAAGGCCTTTTAGGATGAGGAGGCGGATAGGTGGGACACCACTGTCACGGAGTGAAGGGGGGAATGTGACAGTGGCCGCTCGGGGCCCCGGGGACGCATCCCCTTGTACCGCTACCTGGACGGAGGGGAGTCCAGGGCGGCACCCCCTGGGGGGAACCTAACCTAACCTAACCCAACCCAACCCTTTTTTTTTTTTTTTTTTACATGAGGAAATGCGTTGCCGCACCGTCAGCCGCGCGGGGGATCATGCGCGGCCGGTGTGTGGGGCTCCCCGACGCCGATTAATCAATACGACCGGCGCCGGTATACCCACTAAAACCTCATGGGAGCCATCATCCGCCTGAGTGCCGGGTCACGGTATATCGCGCGAGCATAACCCGCGACCCGGCGGGCGGGGGGCCGCCTCGTAAACAGAGGCGGCCTCTCCTGTGTGCGGGCCGGGGAATGACGTTTCCCCGGCCCTGAGAGGGACGCGCGGCTGCCTCTCGCGCCCTCTCGCGGCATTAGTGCGGGCGGAGGTCTAATGGATCCCCCAGACCTCAACGCCCGCTGCCGCCCGCCCGTGGCTATGATTTATCCACGGGCGTCTCCTGACACGCTCTCCGCGGCGGCTGGAGTGTCCGCCGCGGCCGCGGTTTCGTCCGGCGCCCTCCGGCTGGCCGGGACCTTCCTCTTGGTGGGCTTCTTTGCCCCGCAGGGCCGGGAGCCCAGCTGGTGACCGGCTGGCTTGCCCGCGGCCTCGCACACTGGGCAGTGCGGTTTCGCCGAGCAGGGGCCGGTCACCAGGTGTCCGCCTTTACCGCAGCGGTAGCAGTCACCGCTGCGGTCCACCTCCGAGGTGCATTTCGCCGCCACGTGTCCAGTCTCGTGACAGCGATAGCACCTCTGGGTGCGATGGGGGAGGGCTTCTACCGTAGCCGAGGCCCAGCCCACCAAGAGCTTCGTCCCAACAGCGAGGAGCTGTTTGGCGGCCGCCACCGGGCAGGCCACCACCGTCTGGCCCATCCCGTCTTTGCCGGGACGGACCTTGGACGCCTTGATGCTCGATGAAGAGCATCCGGTGGTGCGCGCGATGGCAGCTACCACGTCCTCCTCGTGCGCATGGTCGTCCAGACCCGAGATGCGAAGACCCACAGTCTTCTCGGGCCTGGAGATGCGCACGTCCTCGGGATAGAGTTCCAGCCTCAGTCGCTCAGCGAGGGCGTCAGCTAGGGGAGCGCTATCGGTGCCTGGAAGCACCAGCATCCGCGCCCCCGTGCGTGCCCTCTTGAGGTGGAGGCCGCCCTCTATCCCGAGGTCAGCCAGCTTGATTCTCGATTTCGCCTTGGAGAAGAGGTCCGCGTATGTCACCCCTCGGTCCGCCGCGCCTGGCTGGAGCGTCAGGACGACGGCGGCGGATTTTGGGGGACGCAGGCGCGGGGACCTCTTCTTCTTCGGTTTTGTCTCCTTTTTATTGGACGCTGGGGGTGGAGGAGGGGGGGGCTGCGAAGCCGGAGCCTGCGCCACATCCCCCTTATCCTTTTCCGAGCGTCCTCTTCCTCCTCGCCGCTTCGCGCGGGTGGTCGGCGCGTTGGCGGCGGCCGTGGCCGGCTGTGTGCCGGACGACGGTTGGTTGGCCCGTTTTCTGGCTTTCTTCTTGCTGACCGTCGTCCAGCCCTCCTCGGCGACGGCCGGAAGAGGAAGGGGCGCCGGACAGGCGGGCGGTGGTGGCGCAGAAGCCATCGACACCGCCGTCTCCGTAGATTCCCTTCTTGAGGGAAGGGGGGGGAACTCCTCAGCCGAGCGCCCAAAGATGAGCGAGGGGCTCGGTGGGGGTGTGAATCTGGCTCGAGGAGCAGGGCTCGATCTGGGGGCTGTCCCCGGCGTGGGTGTCAGCCGGGCCGAGCGCATCTGCTCCTCCATGGCCGCGAACCTGCTCTCCATTGCGAGAGTGAGTTTGTTCAGGCTCGCGGCCATCGTCTTCTCAATACCTGGCGGTGGCACAACCGGTGGCGGCGCTGGAGCGGCCTGCGGCCGGGTGAGTTCCGCCTGAAGGCTCCTCAGTTCCTTCCGGAGGTCCGCGATCTCTACCTCCATGCGGCTATTCGCCGCACGGAGGAGGGCGACCTCCTCGGACGATGTTCGGCTGAGGAGCTCTTCTGAGGCCTCTTGGATGGCCGCAGCCGCATCCTTTAGGGCCTTTTGAAGGGTCCCTTTTAGACCCTTCGACACCTTGGCCACATTTGTGACCACCGCCAGCGAATCAGCGATTTGTCGCTGGAGGCCCTCCGCGTGGGCGACACGAGCTTCGGGAGCGGCCTGGCCCGCAGGGGTTGGACCAGCCTGGAGTCTGGTCACCCTCGCGGAAGCCATCGCTGAGGCCTGCTCCGCGATCTCCCTTTCCGCCTGGAGCTCTAGCTCCGCGCGTTGGGCCTCCACGAGCGCTTTCTTGGCGTCCGCCAGACCCACATATTCCCCTGTTGTTGGGGGACGGCCTCTACCCCGCTTTTCGTCAGGCGCTTTTTTAGCTGCCTGAGCCTTGGCGGGGGCTTTGGGGGCCGGTCTCTCTTCGTCATCCGACGAGGACGAGAATGACGACGACTCCATCATCTCGTCCAGGTCGTCTAGGGCCAGGTAACGTCGCAGCGCCTCATTGCGCGCAACCTCCCTGGCCTTGTCTCCTTTAGTGGGGGGGGGATTGGTGGAGCCCCCCGCCTCGTCCGCAGATGGTTTTCGGGACGAGGCCGCCGATCTGCTCCTCGTAACTCGAGAAGCAGCCTGACTCTTTTCATCCAGCGTTTTGGGCGCCGGGACCTTCAGTGGTGCCTTGCCGGCGAGGATTTCGTCCTCGGCCTCTGATAAACCGGACAAGGACAGGTCATCTGTTACTACCGGCTGCAACGGTTTAGAACCGGAGCCGGTAGGTTTTGAGCTTTGCGCTTCTTTTGGCACAGATATCGCCGCAAAGAAGCGCGAGCTAAAGCTCTTTTCTCCGCCCTTCGCGGGCCCTTTCGAGTTGGTTGGGCCCTTCTCGGGCCCCTCTCCTACGTCAGCTCCGCCCTTCACAGGCACAACGTCGGTTTTGTTTTTTGGATTCACTTGCATCTTGTTCCCACGAGTAGTCTACGTTGTATGGTTGAAATGGGTGTGGTCCGCAGTATCGACCGGGTTTACCCCCCCGGCCTCAAAACAGATCGCCCTGCGCCGCAGCTTAAGCATTAGGGGATTTTTTATTGAGGTGCTCATCCTCTTGGGCCAGCCGGTAAAGGCAAGCCCCGCGGTCCCGCGTGGCCGCGAGACGTGATCCACGACACCACGCGGGATAACGCTCGGCGGTAGCGCCCAGTGACGAGACTCTCGCCCCGCCACTGGGCCCGCCGCCACTGTCCTCATCGTCCGGGCGCGCGGGGCAGAACCGCGCTGCCCTCTCCTCGACGGTCAGCGGAGCGGAGCTCTACACTGACGGTCGCATCGGATGGGATAGGTGTTTTGGGAGGAGGTTTGGAAGGAAGGGAAGGATTACAAGGATTAGGGAGTGGATAGGTGGGACACCACTGTCACGGAGTGAAGGGGGGAATGTGACAGTGGCCGCTCGGGGCCCCGGGGACGCATCCCCTTGTACCGCTACCTGGACGGGGGGAGTCCAGGGCGGCACCCCCTGGGGGAAACCCAACCCTTTTTTTTTTTTTTTTTTTTTTTTACATGGGGAAATGCGTTGCCGCACCGTCAGCCGCGCGAGGGATCAGCGCGGCCGGTGTGTGGGGCTCCCCGACGCCGATTAATCAATACGACCGGCGCCGGTATACCCACTAAAACCCCATGGGAGCCATCATCCGCCTGAGTGCCGGGTCACGGTATATCGCGCGAGCATAACCCGCGACCCGGCGGGCGGCTGGCCGCCTCGTAAACAGAGGCGGCCTCTCCTGTGTTCGGGCCGGGGAGTGAACTTTCCCCGGCCCTGAGAGGAACGCGCGGCTACCTCTCGCGCCCTCTCGCGGCATTAGTGCGGGCGGAGGTCTCAAATGATCCCTCAGACCTCGACGCCCGCTGCCGCCGGGAGGGGGAGGCTGCGAGGATTGCTCCTGCGCCATCACCCCTCCCTCTCCTTCCTCCTCCCCCCCGCCGCCTCGCGCACACAGCAGCGTCAGCAGCGGGGGGGGCTTTCGCGATGGGGGGGGGGAGGGGGAGGCTGCGCCATCACCCCTCCCTCTCCTTTCTCCCCCTCCGCCGCCTCGCGCTCTCAGCAGCGTCAGCGGCGGGGGGAGGCTTCGCGATGGGGGGAGGGGGAGGCTGCGAAGGATTGCTCCTGCGCCAACACCCCTCCCCCCTCTCCTTCCACCCCGCCCCCCCCACCGCCTCGCGCACACAGCAGCGTCAGCGGCAGGGGGGGCCTCGCGATAGTGGGGGAGGGGGAGGCTGCAAGGATTGCTCCTGCGCCATCACCCCTCCCTCTCCTTTCTCCCCCTCCGCCGCCTCGCGCACACAGCAGCGTCAGCGGCGGGGGGGGGCTTCGCGATGGGGGGAGGGTGAGGCTGCGAAGGATTGCTCCTGCGCCAACACCCCTCCCCCCTCTCCTTCCTCCCCTTTTCCACGCCGCCTCGCGCACAAAGCAGCGGCAGCGGCGGGCGCACACAGCTAGGGGAGGGTAGGTCGCCGGTCAGGCGGGCGGTGGTGGGGTGGACATCACCACCGCCATCCTTGACGGCCAGCGGAGAAAATCTCGACGCTGGCGGTCGCAACGGAAGGGATGGGTGTTTGGGGAGGAGGTTTGGAAGGAAGGGAAGGCCTTTTAGGATGAGGAGGCGGATAGGTGGGACACCACTGTCACGGAGTGAAGGGGGGAATGTGACAGTGGCCGCTCGGGGCCCCGGGGACGCATCCCCTTGTACCGCTACCTGGACGGAGGGGAGTCCAGGGCGGCACCCCCTGGGGGCAAAGGGGAAACCCAACCCTTTTTTTTTTTTTTTTTTTTTTACATGGGGAAATGCGTTGCCGCACCGTCAGCCGCGCGAGGGATCAGCGCGGCCGGTGTGTGGGGCTCCCCGACGCCGATTAATCAATACGACCGGCGCCGGTATACCCACTAAAACCCCATGGGAGCCATCATCCGCCTGAGTGCCGGGTCACGGTATATCGCGCGAGCATAACCCGCGACCCGGCGGGCGGCTGGCCGCCTCGTAAACAGAGGCGGCCTCTCCTGTGTTCGGGCCGGGGAGTGAACTTTCCCCGGCCCTGAGAGGAACGCGCGGCTACCTCTCGCGCCCTCTCGCGGCATTAGTGCGGGCGGAGGTCTCAAATGATCCCTCAGACCTCGACGCCCGCTGCCGCCGGGAGGGGGAGGCTGCGAGGATTGCTCCTGCGCCATCACCCCTCCCTCTCCTTCCTCCTCCCCCCCGCCGCCTCGCGCACACAGCAGCGTCAGCAGCGGGGGGGGATTTCGCGATGGGGGGGGGAGGGGGAGGCTGCGCCATCACCCCTCCCTCTCCTTTCTCCCCCTCCGCCGCCTCGCGCTCTCAGCAGCGTCAGCGGCGGGGGGAGGCTTCGCGATGGGGGGAGGGGGAGGCTGCGAAGGATTGCTCCTGCGCCAACACCCCTCCCCCCTCTCCTTCCACCCCGCCCCCCCCACCGCCTCGCGCACACAGCAGCGTCAGCGGCAGGGGGGGCCTCGCGATAGTGGGGGAGGGGGAGGCTGCAAGGATTGCTCCTGCGCCATCACCCCTCCCTCTCCTTCTCCCCCTCCGCCGCCTCGCGCACACAGCAGCGTCAGCGGCGGGGGGGGCTTCGCGATGGGGGGAGGGTGAGGCTGCGAAGGATTGCTCCTGCGCCAACACCCCTCCCCCCTCTCCTTCCTCCCCTTTTCCACGCCGCCTCGCGCACAAAGCAGCGGCAGCGGCGGGCGCACACAGCTAGGGGAGGGTAGGTCGCCGGTCAGGCGGGCGGTGGTGGGGTGGACATCACCACCGCCATCCTTGACGGCCAGCGGAGAAAATCTCGACGCTGGCGGTCGCAACGGAAGGGATGGGTGTTTGGGGAGGAGGTTTGGAAGGAAGGGAAGGCCTTTTAGGATGAGGAGGCGGATAGGTGGGACACCACTGTCACGGAGTGAAGGGGGGAATGTGACAGTGGCCGCTCGGGGCCCCGGGGACGCATCCCCTTGTACCGCTACCTGGACGGAGGGGAGTCCAGGGCGGCACCCCCTGGGGGAAGGGGGAAACCCAACCCTTTTTTTTTTTTTTTTTTTTTACATGGGGAAATGCGTTGCCGCACCGTCAGCCGCGCGAGGGATCAGCGCGGCCGGTGTGTGGGGCTCCCCGACGCCGATTAATCAATACGACCGGCGCCGGTATACCCACTAAAACCCCATGGGAGCCATCATCCGCCTGAGTGCCGGGTCACGGTATATCGCGCGAGCATAACCCGCGACCCGGCGGGCGGCTGGCCGCCTCGTAAACAGAGGCGGCCTCTCCTGTGTTCGGGCCGGGGAGTGAACTTTCCCCGGCCCTGAGAGGAACGCGCGGCTACCTCTCGCGCCCTCTCGCGGCATTAGTGCGGGCGGAGGTCTCAAATGATCCCTCAGACCTCGACGCCCGCTGCCGCCGGGAGGGGGAGGCTGCGAGGATTGCTCCTGCGCCATCACCCCTCCCTCTCCTTCCTCCTCCCCCCCGCCGCCTCGCGCACACAGCAGCGTCAGCAGCGGGGGGGGATTTCGCGATGGGGGGGGGAGGGGGAGGCTGCGCCATCACCCCTCCCTCTCCTTTCTCCCCCTCCGCCGCCTCGCGCTCTCAGCAGCGTCAGCGGCGGGGGGAGGCTTCGCGATGGGGGGAGGGGGAGGCTGCGAAGGATTGCTCCTGCGCCAACACCCCTCCCCCCTCTCCTTCCACCCCGCCCCCCCCACCGCCTCGCGCACACAGCAGCGTCAGCGGCAGGGGGGGCCTCGCGATAGTGGGGGAGGGGGAGGCTGCAAGGATTGCTCCTGCGCCATCACCCCTCCCTCTCCTTCTCCCCCTCCGCCGCCTCGCGCACACAGCAGCGTCAGCGGCGGGGGGGGCTTCGCGATGGGGGGAGGGTGAGGCTGCGAAGGATTGCTCCTGCGCCAACACCCCTCCCCCCTCTCCTTCCTCCCCTTTTCCACGCCGCCTCGCGCACAAAGCAGCGGCAGCGGCGGGCGCACACAGCTAGGGGAGGGTAGGTCGCCGGTCAGGCGGGCGGTGGTGGGGTGGACATCACCACCGCCATCCTTGACGGCCAGCGGAGAAAATCTCGACGCTGGCGGTCGCAACGGAAGGGATGGGTGTTTGGGGAGGAGGTTTGGAAGGAAGGGAAGGCCTTTTAGGATGAGGAGGCGGATAGGTGGGACACCACTGTCACGGAGTGAAGGGGGGAATGTGACAGTGGCCGCTCGGGGCCCCGGGGACGCATCCCCTTGTACCGCTACCTGGACGGAGGGGAGTCCAGGGCGGCACCCCCTGGGGGAGGGAAACCCAACCCTTTTTTTTTTTTTTTTTTTTTACATGGGGAAATGCGTTGCCGCACCGTCAGCCGCGCGGGGGATCATGCGCGGCCGGTGTGTGGGGCTCCCCGACGCCGATTAATCAATACGACCGGCGCCGGTATACCCACTAAAACCCCATGGGAGCCTTCTTTCCGCCTAGCGCCGGGGTCACGGTACACGCGCGAGCTTAACCCGCAACCCCGGCAGCGGCTGGCCGCCTCGTAAACAGAGGCGGCCTCTCCTGTGTGCGGGCCGGGGAATGACGTTTCCCCGGCCCTGAGAGGGACGCGCGGCTGCCTCTCGCGCCCTCTCGCGGCATTAGTGCGGGCGGAGGTCTAATGGATCCCCCAGACCTCGACGCCCGCTGCCGCCCGCCCATGACTGTGATTTAGCCACGGGCGTTACTCCTTCCCGCTCCCCGCGGCGGCTGGTTCTGCCGTCGCGGCCGCGGTTGCGCCCGGCGCCGTCCGGCTGGCCTTGGCTTTCCTCCTGGTGGGCTTCTTGGCCCCGCAGGGCTTTGAGCCCACCTGGTGACCGGCCGGCCTGCCCGCGGCCTCGCACACATTGCAGTGCGGTTTCGCGGTGCAGGGGCCAGTCACCAGATGCCCAGTCTGGCCGCAGCGGTAACACATGCCGCTGCGGTCCACCTCTGACTTGCATACCGCCGCCACATGACCAGTCTCGTGGCAGCGGTAGCAGCGCTGGGCCCTATGGGGCAGGGCCTTCACAGTAGCTGAGGCCCATCCCACCAGGAGCTTCGTCCCCGAGGAGAGGAGCTGCTTGGCGGCCGCCACCGGGCAGGCCACCACTGTCTGTCCCATCCCGTCAATGCCGGGACGGACCTTAGACGCCTTAATGGACGTCTGGGAGCATCCGGTGGACCGCGCGATGGCAGCGGCCACATGCTCCTCGTCTGTTTGGTCATCCAGGCCCGAGACCCGAAGACACACAGTCTTCTCGGGCCTGGAGACACGCACGTCCTCGGGGTAGAGGACGGTCCTCAGTTTTTCGGCGAGGGCGTCCGCCTGGGGGGCGCTGTCGGTTCCTGGTACGACTAGCATCCGCGCCCCAGTGCGGGCCCTCTTCAGCTGGAGGCCGCCCTCAATTCCGACGTCGGCCAGCCGGATGTTCGCCTTGGCCTTCGAGAGGAGGTCCGCATATGTTACCCCGCGGTCCGCCGCGCCTGGCTGGAGCGTCAGGACGACGGCGGCGGACTTGGGGGGGCGCAGACGCGGATTCCTCCTCTTTTTTGGCTCCTTCTTTTTGGGCGCTGGGGGTGGAGGAGGGGGGGGCTGCGAGGCCGGAGCCTGCGCCACATCCCCCTGGCCTTTCCCCCCATGGCGTCTCCCTCCTCGCCGCCTAGCGCGGGTGGGCTGCGCTTCGGCGGCAGTCGTGGCCTGTTGAGTGCCGGACGACGGCTGGGCACTATTTTTGGCCCTCTTCTTATGGCTGACCGTCGTCCAGCCTTCAGCTGCAGTTGCAGCCGGAGGAGGGAGCGCCGGGCAGGCGGTTTGAGGCGGTATAGAAACCGCTGTCTCCGTTGAGACCCTCCTCGATGGAAGAGGAGGGAATTCTTCCGCCAAGCGCCCTGAGATAAGCGAGGGGCTTGGTGGGGTCGTCCTCAGAGGAGCGGGCCTTGGCGAGCTGGCCGGACAAGGTGACAGTGCCGGCCTCGCGGGCATTATTCGCTCCTCCATGGCCGCGAACCTGCTCTCCATTAGGAGAGTTAGACGTTCCAGGTTCGCGGCCATATTCGTCTCCACCTCTGGCGGTGGCGGGGCCTGTGGCGCTGGGGGCGCTCGTGGCCGGGTGACTTCTTGTTGGAGGCTCCTCAGCTCTCGTCGGAGGTCCGCGATTTCTGCCTCCATGCGGCTGTTGGCCGCACGGAGCAGAGCGACCTCTTCCGAGCTAGTGCGGCTGAGGAGCTCCTCCGATGCCTCCTGTATGGAGGCCACCGCATCTTTCAGGGCCTTCTGGAGCGTCCCCTTCAGGCCCTTTGAAACCTTGGCCACATTGGCCACCACCGCCAGAGATTCTTTGATCTGTTTTTGGAGGCCGTCTGCGTGCGCAGCACGAGCCTCGACATGTGTGTGAGCGTCGGGAGGGGCTTGGTCCACGGGGGTTGGATCAGCCCTGGGCCGGGTGGCCCTCGTGGACACCATGGTGTTTGCCATCTCCGCGACCTCTTTTTCCGCTTGCAGCTCGAGCTGCGCACGCTCGGCCTCCACTAGCTGTTGCTTGGCAGCTGCCAGGCCTATGTATTCTCCTGTGGTGGGAGGACGGCCTCTTCCCCGCTTGGCATCCGGCGCTAGAGCAGCCGGTTTCTTGGCAGGGGTTTTGGGGGCCGTTCTCCCCTCGTCTTCTGACGATAACGACGATGGCGACGACGAAGTCGCCATCATTTCGTCGAGTTCGTCCAGGGCCAGGTATCGCCGCAGCGCTTCATTGCGCGCAGCCTCCCTGGCCTTACTGTCTCCTTTGGTAGGGGGGGGTTTATTGGAACCCCCCGCCTCGTCCGCGGATGGTTTGCGGGACGAGGCTGCCGAGCTGCTCCGCGTAACGCGAGAGGCAGCCGGGCTTTTGCCCTTCCCCTCCGGACCTTTGGGGGCCGGGGCCTTTGGTGGGGCCTGAACAGGGGGGGCCGTCGGGTTCCTGTCCTCGGATAGATCGGACAGGAACTCCTCTTCGCTATCATCGAGCGGCTCAACCTGCCCAGGGCGGGAGCTCGCTCGAGATGTACTCGGCTGTACTGCCGGTGACGAGATCGCCGACAGGAACCTTGAATAAAAGGTTTTTTCGCCGCCTTTCACAGGCCCTTTCGAGTCGTGTTTGCCTTTCGCAGGCTCTCCTCTAACGTCATCTACGCCCTTCGCAGGCACGTCGTCAGTGTTTTTTGTTTTAGTTAAGTCATCCATTTTTGTTCCCACGAGTAATTTACAGGTTTATCGTCTCAAAATTAGGTGGTCCGCAGTAGCGACCGGGTTTACCCCCCCGGCCTCAAAACAGATCGCCCTGCGCCGCAGCTTAAGTGTTAGGGGATTTTTTATTGTGGTGCTCATCCACTTGGGCCGGCCGGTTAAGGCAGGCCCCGCGGTCCCGTGTGGCCGCGAGACGTGATCCACGACACCACACGGGGAAACGCTCGACGTAGTGCACAGTGACGAGACTCTCGCCCCGCCACTGTGCCGCCGCCACCACAACGTCGTGCTGGGTGCGTGGGACAGAACCACGCACCCTCTCCTCGCGTCGGAATGGAAGGGTGTTTGGGGAGGAGGTTTGGAGGGAAGAGGAAGGAATACAAGGATTTGGAGAGTGGATAGGTGGGACACCACTGTCACGGAGTGAAGGGGGAATGTGACAGTGGCCGCTCGGGGCCCCGGGGACGCATCCCCTTGTACCGCTACCTGGACGGGGGAGGGGAGTCCAGGGCGGCACCCCCTGGGGGAAGGGAAACCCAACCCAACCCAACCCTTTTTTTTTTTTTTTTTTTTTTTTTTTTTTTTTTACATGAGGAAATGCGTTGCCGCACCGTCAGCCGCGCGGGGGATCATGCGCGGCCGGTGTGTGGGGCTCCCCGACGCCGATTAATCAATACGACCGGCGCCGGTATACCCACTAAAACCTCATGGGAGCCTTCTTCCGCCTAGCGCCGGGGTCACGGTACACGCGCGAGCTTAACCCGCAACCCCGGCAGCGGCTGGCCGCCTCGTAAACAGAGGCGGCCTCTCCTGTGTGCGGGCCGGGGAATGACGTTTCCCCGGCCCTGAGAGGGACGCGCGGCTGCCTCTCGCGCCCTCTCGCGGCATAAGTGCGGGCGGAGGTCTATTGGATCCCCCAGACCTCGACGCCCGCTGCCGCTCGCCCGTGACTTTCATTTAGTCACGGGCCTCTCCTGGTTCGCTCCCCGCGACGGCTGGAGTGTCCGCCGCGGCCGCGGTTCTGTCCGGCGCCTTATTCGCCTGACCTTTCCTCCTGGTGGGCTTGGCCCCACAGGGCCTCGAGCCCAGCTGGTGACCGGCCGGCTTGCCCGCGGCAGCGCACACAGGACAGTGTGGCTTCGCTGAGCAGGGGCCGGTCACCAGGTGTCCGACTTGTCCGCAGCGGTAGCAATTCCCGCTGCGGTCCACCTCAGAGGTGCACACCGCTGCCACGTGACCAGGCTCGTGGCAGCGGTAACACCTCTGCGTCCTGTGGGGCAGGGCCTTCACGATAGCCGAAGACCAGCCCACCAGGAGTTTCACCTTCTCTCCGAGGAGTTTCTTGGCGGCCGCCACCGGGCAGGCCACCACCGTCTGTCCTAGCCCGTCTGGGCCAGTACGAATTTTAGACGCCTTGATGCCCCCTACGGGACATCCGGTGGTCCGCGCGATGGCGGCGGCCACGTCCTCCTCGTGAACATGATCATCCAGGCCCGAGACGCGAAGACCCACAGTCTTCTCGGGCCTGGAGATGCGCACGTCCTCGGGATAGAGTTCCAGCCTCAGACGCTCGGCGAGGGCGTCAGCTAGGGGGGCACTTTCGGCGCCTGGAAGCACCAGCATTCGCGCCCCCGTGCGCGCCCTCTTGAGGCGGAGGCCGCCCTCTATCCCGAGGTCAGCCAACTTTATTCTTGCTTTCGCCTTGGAGAAGAGGTCCGCGTATGTCACCCCTCGCTCCGCCGCGCCTGGCTGAAGCGTCAGGACGACGGCGGCGGATTTAGGGGGACGCAGGCGCGGGGACCTCTTCTCCTTGGGTTTCTTCTCCTTTTTATTGGACGCTGGGGGTGGAGGAGGGGGGGGCTGCGAGGCCGGAGCCTGCGCCACATCCCCCTGGCTCTTCCTCCCGCGTTTTCTTCCTCCTCGCTGCCTCGCGCGGGTGGTCGGCGCGCTGGCAGCGGTCGCAGTCAGCTGGGTGCCGGACGGCGGCTGGTTGGCCCTTCTTTTGGCCTTCCTCTTCCCGACCGTCGTCCAGCCCTCCTCGGGTACGGCCGGGAGAGGGAGGGGCGCCGGACAGGCGGGCGGTGGTGGCGCAGAAGCCGATGACACCGCGGTCTCCGTAGATTCCCTTCGTGAGGGAAGGGGGGGGAACTCCTCGACCGAGCGCCCAAAGATGAGCGAGGGGCTCGGCGGGGGTGTGGGTCTGGCTCGAGGAGCAGGACTCGACCTGAGGGCTGGCCCCGGCGTGGGTGTCAGCCGGGCCGAGCGCATCTGCTCCTCCATGGCCGCGAACCTGCTCTCCATCGCGAGAGTAAGTTGGTTCAGGCTCGCGGCCATCGTCTTCTCAAAGCTTGGCGGTGGCACAACCGGTGGCGGCGCTGGAGCGGCCTGCGGCCGGGTGAGTTCCGCCTGAAGGCTCCTCAGCTCCTTCCGGAGGTCCGCAATCTCTACCTCCATGCGGCTATTCGCCGCACGGAGGAGGGCGACCTCCTCGGATGATGTTCGACTGAGGAGCTCTTCTGAGGCCTCTTGGATGGCCGCAGCCGCATCCTTTAGGGCCTTTTGAAGGGTCCCTTTTAGACCCTTCGACACCTTGGCCACGTTTGTGACCACCGCCAGCGAGTCAGCGATTTGTCGCTGGAGGCCCTCCGCGTGAGCGACACGAGCATCGGGAGCGGCCTGGCTCGCAGGGGGCGGACCAGTCTGGAGTCTGGTCACCCTCGCGGAAGCCATCGCCGAGGCCTGCTCCACGATCTCTTTCTCCGCCTGGAGCTCTAGCTCCGCGCGTTGGGCCTCCACGAGCGCCTTCTTGGCGTCCGCCAGACCCACATATTCCCCTGTTGTTGGGGGACGGCCTCTGCCCCGCTTTTCGTCCGGCGCTTTTTTGGCTGCCTGGGTCTTAGCGGGGGCTTTGGGGGCCGGTCTTTCATCTTCGGAGCAGGACGAGAGTGACGACGAATCCATCATCTCGTCCAGCTCATCTAAGGCCAGGTAACGTCGCAGCGCCTCATTGCGCGCAACCTCCCTGGCCTTGTCTCCTTTGGTAGGGGGGGGATTGGTGGAGCCCCCCGCCTCGTCCGCAGATGGTAATCGGGACGAGGCCGCCGATCTGCTCCTCGTGACACGAGAAGCAGCCTGGCTCATCTCCTCCGGCACTTTGGGCGCCGAGGCCTTCGGTGGGGCCTTGCGAGTGAGGATTTCGTCCTCGGCCTCTGATAGACCGGACAGATATAGTTCGTCTGTGTCAGCTGGCTGCGACCGCTGGGTGCGGGAGCTGGCTTCTTTTGACGACTTGGGCGCTTCCGCTGGCGTGGAAATCGCCGACAGGAAGCGCGAGTACATCGACTTCTCTCCTCCGCCCTTCGCGGGCCCTTTCGGGTTGGATGGTTTGGTTGGGCCCTTCTCGGGCCCCTCGCCTACATCTACTCCGCCCTTCTCAGGCACTACGTCTTTTGGTTTGTTTTTGTTAAGCATCTCCATTTTTGTTCCCACGAGTCATAAACGATTTAAAAAAGAAAAACTGGGTGTGGTACGCAGTATCGACCGGGTTTGCCCCCCCGGCCTTAAAACAGCTCGCCCTGCGCCGCAGCTTAAGTTTAGGGGATTTTTTATTGAGGTTTACTCCTCTTGGGCCAGCCAATTAAGGCAAGCCCCGCGGTCCCGTGTAGCCGCGAGACGTGACCACAGACACCACACGGGGAAACGCTCGACGGTAGCGCCCAGTGACAGGACTCTCGCCCCACCACTGGGCCCGCCGCCACTGTCCTCGACGTCCGGGCGCGCGGGGCAGAACCGCGCTGCCCTCTCCTCGACGGCCAACGGAGCAGAGCTCAACGTTGGCAGTCGCATCGGAAGGGAGGGGTGTTTGGGGAGGAGGTTTGGGAAGGAAGTGAGGGAATACAAGGATTGGAGAGTGGATAGGTGGGACACCACTGTCACGGAGTGAAGGGGGGAATGTGACAGTGGCCGCTCGGGGCCCCGGGGACGCATCCCCTTGTACCGCTACCTGGACGGAGGGGAGTCCAGGGCGGCACCCCCTGGGGGGAACCCAACCCAACCCAACCCAACCCTTTTTTTTTTTTTTTGGCCAGGGGAAATCCGTTTGAGGACTAGACCGCGACAGGCACAGAAGCCTGGGGGATGCTCGCGACCTTGGTGAGACAGTGTGGGATTCGCCAGATCGGGGGTGGCACTAGCGTGCCCGGTCAGAACCGGTGCCACGCTATTGCCACTCCCCAGTTAGGGATACCCACTAAAACCCCTGGGTGTTCCGTCCTGCGCCTTATGCCAGGGCTACGGGAATAGGCTACCCGGCTCCGCATTCCCTGGCAGGCGTGGGCCCCGCTCACTGGGCCTCTTCCAATGCCGGGGGAGCTACTCCCCCGACGACGTCTCGGTCTTTTCCGGGCGTGGGGCGGTTTGTAACGCGCCCCACGGGAAGAGAGATGAGCGCGCGCGGAACACTCGCGCTCTCATCTCGACGGCATGTGCGGGTGAGTGAGAACCTCTATACCCCTAGAGGCCCCACCCGCGCCGCCCGCTTACGGTGGCCGAAGGTCTAAGTCAGACCTCCGGCGTCGGCGCGTCCTCCTTTGTCGGGAGCGGAGCAGGGAAGTGCGCTCACGCTCCCGTTCCGCCTCCTCCTTCGCAAACATAACGTGCTCGCAGAAGGAGGAGACGGCGTCCCATCCGGTGCGGCTCCCGACCATGGTGCGAACCACGGCCGGGAGCGAAAGGTCTAATCCGGTGAAGGCGACGAGCTCTCGGCGCTGCTCCGTCCATGCAGGACATTCCTGTAGGGTATGCAGCGCCGTATCCTCGTCGCCTGTGTCGCAATGGTGGCACCCTGACGAAGCCTCGCGGCCGAGGCGACACAGGTACCTCCCGAAGCAGCCGTGCCCCGAGAGGACCTGCGTCAGCCGAAACGTCAGGGTGCCGTAGTCACGTCCAATCCAGTTTCGCAGGACGGGCCTCACCGCCTCGATGGTGGCGGGGCCCGCGCTGGGGCGTCTGAGGCGATCTTCCCAGACTCCCACGGCGACCTGGCGGAGCTCCGACCTGCACGCCTCGATTTCGCGAGGCGCGGGTCTGGTGCCCCTGGCCAGGGCTTCTTTGCGCCATACATATAGTGACGCAAGCACCCTGGCCTCCAGGTCCCATGGAAGGGATCCGGCGAGTAGAGAGGCCGCTTCGAAGGACACCGTACGGTATCCTCTTATCGCCCTGACGGCCATTATACGCTGAACCTGACGCAACAGCGGAGCGGTTTTGGCCGTCAGGCGGTCTGCCCATACTGGGGCCCCGTAGAGGGCCATCGACCGTACGATGCCTTCGAAGAGTTTTCGGCACGTGGCGTTCGGCCCCCCGACGTTGGGGAGCAAGCGCGACAGCGCACCCGCTGCCCCCTTGAGTCTGGGGAGCAGCTGCCGGAAATGTGCCGAAAAATCCCACCGGCCATCGAGGACCAATCCGAGGTGTTTCATGGTCTCCCCGATGCCGATGCGGATGCCTCCTACTATTATAGCGGTGTCTGGAGGTGGGCGTTTCCGAGGACCGTGGAAAAACACGGCCTCGGTCTTCTGAAGCGCCACCTCCAGTCCAAGACGCCGGATCCTGCCTACAACTAAGGACACCCCAGCCGTGCCTAGAAGACACGCCTGCCTGTGGGTCCTCCCCCGTGCTGCGATCAGGGTATCATCGGCATAACATATGATGCTGACGCCGGGGGGGACCCTACTACGCAACGTCCAGTCGTATGCGATGTTCCACAGGAGGGGACCGAGAACCGACCCCTGTGGAACACCGCACACCATGGCTCGCCGATTCCATCCTTCGTGGACCGGGTAGATGACGGCTCGTTCGTGTAAATAATCCCCGACTATTCGGCGGAGGTAGGGAGGCACCCCAAAAAACCGGAGTGCCTCCATGATGCAAGGCCAGGGCAAGGAATTAAAGGCGTTGGCGATGTCAAGAGACACCGCCAATAAGACCTCGCCCTGGGAAACTGCTTCCTCCGCCAGGCTTCTCAGGCGCATGATAGCGTCTATTGTAGAGCGCCCCGTGCGGAAGCCGAACTGGTTGTCCGCCAGGTCCGGCCCCGTCGTCGATAAGTGCTGGACGAGGCGGTCGACGATGATGCGCTCGAAGAGCTTGCCAACCTCGTCCAGCAACACAATGGGCCGGTAGGCGGACGGTGAGTCCGCGGGGCGCCCCTCCTTACGCAGCAGGACCAGCTTTCCGGTCTTCCACCGTTGCGGGAACTGGCCCTGCTCCAGACATGCGCCGAAAAGCCTTATCAGTCGGGGCTCCAGGGCGTCGTAGGACAGAACCCACGCACGCCCTGGTATGCCGTCAAGGCCGGGGGCGGCATTCTTGGCCTTTAGCCTTAGCATAGCCACCCCCAGCTCTACCCGGTCCACGGTGGGCACAGGGTCTCTATCCGCGCTGGGCTCCGCCTCTGGCGGGGTCATTGCAGGAGGCACGTGCTCAGCCCTTGAAGGGAACAGAGCGCCAACCACGTCGCTTAGTGTGTCCCTAGGGAGAGACTCGGTTAGCGGGGGCGCCCAGGCACGGAGCTTGTTCCGTGCCATCTTGAATGGGCGCCCCCAAGGGTCTTGGTTTAAGCTTTCCAGGAGCTCTCCCCAGGCCGCGTTCTTCGCATCGCGGATCGCGACGCGTAAATCCTGTCTGGCGCTTCTGTACCCCTCGTACAGCTGAGCTTCTACGGTCGCTGCGTCTGCTGCGCGGCGTAGCCGTCTTCTGTGTCGGTAGTACTGGCGGTGCGCGCTATTGCACGCGCGCCTTAGCCCCTCAAGTACGGGGCTCCACCAGTACACCTTTCGGAAGGGCCGGAATCGACCCCTCCTCGGCATCGCCGCATCGCAGACGCCTGTGACGAGCGACCGCAGATCTTCTGCCTCCTGCTCAACATTTACGTCGGGAGGGTTCACATCGGGCCCTGATGCCCAGGTGGCGACAATCAGGGCCTCCTTGAATGCCTCCCGATCCAACTTTTTAAGTGCCCAGCGCGGACAGTTTCCTACCGGGGGCTCTCGAGACGGGGGGTCCGGATTTCGGGAGGAGACGCTGAACCGAATATATCGGTGATCGGAAAGCGTCTCCACCGTCGTGACGACCCTCCAGTCCCGCACACGGCGGGCCAATTCAGGGCTGGCAAACGAGACGTCGACAATTGAGCCGCCCTGTTGGCGCACACACGTGTGTTCGGAGCCCCGATTTAGAACTACGAGACCCTGCGTGATGACCCAGTCTTCGAGTACCTCGCCACGCGCGCACGTACTCGGAGATCCCCAAGCCACGGATTTTGCATTGAGGTCCCCGAGCACAAGTACGGGGCGAGGTCGGCTGCGGGCCACCACTGTGCCCACTTCCTCTATCCAGCCTTCAAAATCGGCGAGCCTACGGTTTGGGGAGAAGTAGCCGCCAAGGACCACTATCTCCCCGATTGTAGCCGCCACATAACCTCGTCCCCTTACCACATCGGCTAAGGGAGGGCATGCGGCGGCGGTCCGGATTATGATGGCCACCGAGCCATCGAGATCCCCCGCCCAGTCAGAACGGGGGGGGACGTAGTATGGCTCGGCGACTACAGCCAACTGTATGCCCCACTGCGCCAAACTCTGCACCAACAAATCCTGGGCAGCGGCGCAGTGGTTCAGGTTGCCTTGGACCACTAGGAGAGCCATTAGAACGACTGTTTACTCCTCCATCCTAGTGGTCCCGGGCGCTGGCGACGGCGACGGCTGCAGCGAGCGTGGTAACGGCCGCGGTGGTCTCGGCGGTCGCTGCGGCAGCGGTTGAGAGTTGTTATTCGCCGCTGCCTGCCTGGGTCCTTTCTTTGTTTTGCGTTTCTTCTTGTTTTTGGGCGGATTCTTTTTGTCGCCCTTTTGTTGTTGTCCTGTGTTTGTGGGGGGGCCCGCGCTTTTACGCGCGGCCGGCACTCCCCTGCACATCCAATGACCCGCCGCTCGGCCTGCTGCACTGCAAATACTGCAGTGCGGCGGATTTTGGCATGTAGCGGCGGGATGACCTGGTTGACCGCAGCGGTAACAATCCTTGCTGCGGTCGACAGGGGAGGAGCAGGTGCAGGCGACGTGTCCTGCCACAAGGCAGCGCCAGCACCGCTCGGACCGGCTCGGCAGAACTTTGATGTCCGCCGAAGCCCACCCCACCATTAATCTCTTCCTGTCTTTTAATTTGATGGCCGCCGCCACAGGGCAGGCCAGGATAACATATCCAAGCCTGTCCGGGCCAAGACGTATGGCGCTAGAATTAAATCGCCCAGCGGCGACGTCCGTGACCCGGGCGACGGCGGCCACCACCTCCTCGATTGTTGTGCAGTCGTCCAGACCCGAGATACGAACGTTGAGACACCTCTCGGGCCTGGACACCTTCACCTCATCTTCAGGTAGAACTTCCTTTAGCCGCGCGGCGAGGGCATCGGCCTTCTCCCCGCTGTCTTTTCCAGGGAGGAGGAGCATGCGGGCCCCCGTCCGCGCGGTTTTCAACTTAACCCCGGCAATGCCGAGGTCGCCAAGCTTAATATTAGTTTTAGCTTTCTGCATTAGGTCCGCGTAGCTGGTGCCTTTTTCGACCGCCGCGGGTAACAGTGTAAGGATCACCGCGGTGGTGTTTGGTACCCGCATACGCGGACCCTTTTTCGCCGGGGGCTTAGACGTCCTCGACTTCGCCTGGGGCTGAGAAGCGTTTGGTTGGGCCGGTGGTTTCTTCTTTTTTGGCTTGCGGGCCACCACCGACCAACCTTCTTCTATTCTTGGAGACTCTTGTGCTGACGTACTGGGCCTCAGTGGCGCCTTTTGTGAGGGAGTGCTTGACGCCTTGTTTCCGCCGCCCCGCTTTCTCTTGGCGGGCAACGGTGGGAATTCTTCGGATGAAAGAGGGCGGTTAACCTCCATTCTTGCTGGTATCGGAGGAGGCTGCGCACTCGCCCGCCGGGTATCTGCTGCCAACGGCGGGCGGACTCGCCTCTCTGGGAGGAGGCGGTCATCCAGTGCGGCTAGTTTCGCATCCATCATTGCTCCCAGAGAGAGAGTCAGATGGCGCAACAACTCCTCTTGGTCCTTAAATCGCCCTCCCTCTACGGCTGCCGACGATTGTGCTGACGGCGGTTGTGGGGGCGGCGGAGGCGGAGGCCTCGGCACCGACGATCTTGCGGCGGGTACAAGCCGAGGTCGGGCGAACTCGGCTCGGAGACTGGCCAACTCCTTTTTCAGCTGACTCATCTCGGCCTCGAGGCGTTTATTGGCCGCTTCGAGCCGCCTGATCTCTTCGGACTCAGTGCGGCCACGTAACACCTCAAAGGCGTCACTGATGATGGAGACCGAGTCATTAAGGGACTTCATAAAAGTCCCTTTTAGCCCCCGGGGGACCTTTGCCACATGGCGGATAACCCCCAGGGCGTTTCGGACGTCGGTCTCTATAGCCTGAGCGGTTCTGGCTCCAGCCTCGTCCGTGGTTGAGACCGAACCTGAGCGACTCAAAAGTTCTGGGGCCCGTCGAGCGATACGCGCCTCTTCGGCGGCTCTAATCAGCTCGACGGTGCTTTCTTCGTGGTCCAGCTCAAGTTCGGTGGCCCGACCCGCTTGGGCAACGGCTTCCTTAGCCCTTGCCAAACTAGCAGTCTCTGCGGTGACTCCTGAAGACGGAGGGGATACCCTGCGCGAGGATTTTGAGGCAACAGTTTCTTCATCACTCGACACAAGGGATATCTTCCGAGGACCTCGATAAGGTGCGGGTCTCCTTCTTTTCTTTTGGACGCGCCACTGGCTCGACGAATGTGAGGGCCCAACTTCCGGCTCTGTGCGTATGCCGGGCCCAGATTCGGAGCGTGAGCGCGTCGGGGATCTCGAGCGAGATCTTGATTTCGACCTAGAGCGGGACCGAATGGAGAACATCGAGAGATTACTGTCAGACGACTCTGCGACAGCTCCACTCAAGGCCCCGCTCTGGTTGCCGCTTTTGACGCCACTTGCAGCAGAAGTGCGGCCGCTCATTCTGCTGCTGCTGCGTGAAAAAATTACTTCTCCGCCCATCTCGGGCACCTTCTCTTTGGACAAAGTCCAGTGTTTCGAGCGCAAAGGCGTCTCCCCCCCAGAATACGATGGGAGACTTCTGTCCTTACCATAGGTACCGGCATCGGAGCGAGATTCGCCTGCCTTTTTTTTTTGAGCGGCAGATCGACTCGCCTGGGGTAGTGCTTCTTGCTTTTGTGCTTCCATGGTTATTTCGAACCCCTTTCGGGGTTATTAAAACTAAAGTTGTCTCCACTACGGGAGACCATCTGAGTGCTTATGAACTAGAGTGCGAGCGGCGTGCGTGAAGTCCGCTGTTTACGACACATCCCACACGCCGCCCGCAGGGCGCTAGCAGCCGGGATGACCCGCCCGGCACACAGCTGCAGGCACGCCCAACCAAGCTTCGGGTGGGTAGGGGAATGAACCTGCACTAAGGGCGAGCAAGTCAAGACCTCCACCCAGAACCATCTGATTGTATTCCATCTCGTCATCCGCGGTGTGGGTGCGGTCGGGTGAAACCGCCGCCACCACACCCTACATCGCGCAACGGTGGCGAAGTTAGTAAAGGGGCGGACCGCCCTTAGGCCCACTCCGTCGCCTGCTCGGTGATTGGCGAATGCCCTCAACGCCGGACCCGTCGCCGCCACATCGCGAACGAGCCTCTCCGCTGAACGGAGAGGTGCGAGTGGCCCGTCGAACAAAAGGTAGGTGGGTGTTTGGTAAGGAGGGACACACAGGAACAATTTTAAGGATAGGAACGTAGGTGGGACACCACTGTCACGGAGAGAACGGGGGAAATGTGACAGTGGTCGCTCGGGGCCCCGGGGTCGCTTCCCCGTGCGCCAACCGCGGTCGGAGGGGGGGGGGGACCGCGGGGGGCGCCCCCTGGGGGGAACCCAACCCTTTTTTTTTTTTTTTTTTTTTTTTTTTACATGGGGAAATGCGTTGCCGCACCGTCAGCCGCGCGAGGGATCAGCGCGGCCGGTGTGTGGGGCTCCCCGACGCCGATTAATCAATACGACCGGCGCCGGTATACCCACTAAAACCCCATGGGAGCCTTCTTCCGCCTAGCGCCGGGGTCACGGTACACGCGCGAGCTTAACCCGCAACCCCGGCAGCGGCTGGCCGCCTCGTAAGCAGAGGCGGCCTCTCCTGTGTTCGGGCCGGGGAGTGAACTTTCCCCGGCCCTGAGAGGAACGCGCGGCTACCTCTCGCGCCCTCTCGCGGCATTAGTGCGGGCGGAGGTCTCAAATGATCCCTCAGACCTCGACGCCCGCTGCCGCCGGGAGGGGGAGGCTGCGAGGATTGCTCCTGCGCCATCACCCCTCCCTCTCCTTCCTCCTCCCCCCCGCCGCCTCGCGCACACAGCAGCGTCAGCAGCGGGGGGGGCTTTCGCGATGGGGGGGGGGAGGGGGAGGCTGCGCCATCACCCCTCCCTCTCCTTTCTCCCCCTCCGCCGCCTCGCGCTCTCAGCAGCGTCAGCGGCGGGGGGAGGCTTCGCGATGGGGGGAGGGGGAGGCTGCGAAGGATTGCTCCTGCGCCAACACCCCTCCCCCCTCTCCTTCCACCCCGCCCCCCCCACCGCCTCGCGCACACAGCAGCGTCAGCGGCAGGGGGGGCCTCGCGATAGTGGGGGAGGGGGAGGCTGCAAGGATTGCTCCTGCGCCATCACCCCTCCCTCTCCTTTCTCCCCCTCCGCCGCCTCGCGCACACAGCAGCGTCAGCGGCGGGGGGGGGCTTCGCGATGGGGGGAGGGTGAGGCTGCGAAGGATTGCTCCTGCGCCAACACCCCTCCCCCCTCTCCTTCCTCCCCTTTTCCGCGCCGCCTCGCGCACAAAGCAGCGTCAGCGGCGGGCGCACACAGCTAGGGGAGGGTAGGTCGCCGGTCAGGCGGGCGGTGGTGGGGTGGACATCACCACCGCCATCCTTGACGGCCAGCGGAGAAAATCTCGACGCTGGCGGTCGCAACGGAAGGGATGGGTGTTTGGGGAGGAGGTTTGGAAGGAAGGGAAGGCCTTTTGGGATGAGGAGGCGGATAGGTGGGACACCACTGTCACGGAGTGAAGGGGGGAATGTGACAGTGGCCGCTCGGGGCCCCGGGGACGCATCCCCTTGTACCGCTACCTGGACGGAGGGGAGTCCAGGGCGGCACCCCCTGGGGGGGGGGAACCCAACCCTTTTTTTTTTTTTTTTTTTTTACATGAGGAAATGCGTTGCCGCACCGTCAGCCGCGCGGGGGATCATGCGCGGCCGGTGTGTGGGGCTCCCCGACGCCGATTAATCAATACGACCGGCGCCGGTATACCCACTAAAACCTCATGGGAGCCTTCTTCCGCCTAGCGCCGGGGTCACGGTACACGCGCGAGCTTAACCCGCAACCCCGGCAGCGGCTGGCCGCCTCGTAAACAGAGGCGGCCTCTCCTGTGTGCGGGCCGGGGAATGACGTTTCCCCGGCCCTGAGAGGGACGCGCGGCTGCCTCTCGCGCCCTCTCGCGGCATTAGTGCGGGCGGAGATCTTAAGGATCCCCCCAGACCTCGACGCCCGCTGCCGCTCGCCCGTGGCTGCTGTTAGTCCACGGGCGTTACGTCTCGCCGCTCCCCGCGGCGGCTGGTGTTGTTGCCGCCGCGGCCGCGGCATTGTCCGGCGCCTTCCGGCTGGCCTGACCTTTCCTCCTGGTGGGCTTGGCCCCACAGGGCCTCGAGCCCAACTGGTGACCGGCCGGCCTGCCCGCGGCAGCGCACACAGGACAGTGCGGCTTCGCTGAGCAGGGGCCTGTCACCAGGTGCCCGGCTTGTCCGCAGCGGTAGCAATTCCCGCTGCGGTCCACCTCAGAGGTGCATACCGCCGCCACATGACCAGGCTCGTGGCAACGGTAGCATCTCTGTGTCCTGTGGGGCAAGGCCTTGACTATGGCCGAAGACCAACCCACCAGGAGCTTCACCTTCTCTCCGAGGAGTTTCTTGGCGGCCGCCACCGGGCAGGCCACCACCGTCTGTCCTAGCCCGTCTGGGCCAGTGCGTATCTTGGACGCCTTGACGCCCCCTACGGAGCATCCGGTGGTCCGCGCGATGGCGGCGGCCACGTCCTCCTCGTGTACATGGTCATCCAGGCCCGAGACGCGAAGACACACAGTCTTCTCGGGCCTGGAGATGCGCACGTCCTCGGGATAGAGTTCCAGCCTCAGACGCTCGGCGAGGGCGTCAGCTAGGGGGGCACTTTCGGCGCCTGGAAGCACCAGCATTCGCGGGGGGAACCCAACCCTTTTTTTTTTTTTTTTTTTTTTTTTTACATGAGGAAATGCGTTGCCGCACCGTCAGCCGCGCGGGGGATCATGCGCGGCCGGTGTGTGGGGCTCCCCGACGCCGATTAATCAATACGACCGGCGCCGGTATACCCACTAAAACCTCATGGGAGCCTTCTTCCGCCTAGCGCCGGGGTCACGGTACACGCGCGAGCTTAACCCGCAACCCCGGCAGCGGCTGGCCGCCTCGTAAACAGAGGCGGCCTCTCCTGTGTGCGGGCCGGGGAATGACGTTTCCCCGGCCCTGAGAGGGACGCGCGGCTGCCTCTCGCGCCCTCTCGCGGCATTAGTGCGGGCGGAGATCTAATGGATCCCCCAGACCTCGACGCCCGCTGCCGCTCGCCCGTGACTTTCATTTAGTCACGGACGTCTCCTGGTTCGCTCCCCGCGACGGCTGGAGTGTCCGCCGCGGCCGCGGTCCTGTCCGGCGCCTTGTTCGCCTGACCTTTCCTCCTGGTGGGCTTGGCCCCACAGGGCCTCGAGCCCAGCTGGTGACCGGCTGGCCTGCCCGCGGCAGCGCACACAGGACAGTGCGGCTTCGCTGAGCAGGGGCCGGTCACCAGGTGCCCGGCTTGTCCGCAGCGGTAGCAATTCCCGCTGCGGTCCACCTCAGAGGTGCACACCGCCGCCACGTGACCAGGTTCGTGGCAACGGTAGCACCTCTGCGTCCTGTGGGGCAAGGCCTTCACTATGGCCGAAGACCAACCCACCAGGAGCTTCACCTTCTCTCCGAGGAGTTTCTTGGCGGCCGCCACCGGGCAGGCCACCACCGTCTGTCCTAGCCCGTCTGGGCCAGTGCGTATTTTGGACGCCTTGACACCCCCTACGGAGCATCCGGTGGTCCGCGCGATGGCGGCGGCCACGCCCTCCTCGTGAACATGATCATCCAGGCCCGAGACGCGAAGACACACAGTCTTCTCGGGCCTGGAGATGCGCACGTCCTCGGGATAGAGTTCCAGCCTCAGTCGCTCAGCGAGGGCGTCGGCTAGGGGGGCACTTTCGGCGCCTGGAAGCACCAGCATTCGCGCCCCCGTGCGCGCCCTTTTGAGCTGGAGGCCGCCCTCTATCCCGAGGTCAGCCAACTTTATCCTTGCTTTCGCCTTGGAGAAGAGGTCCGCGTAGGTCACCCCTCGCTCCGCCGCACCTGGCTGAAGCGTCAGGACGACGGCAGCGGACTTTGGGGGACGCAAACGCGGAGACCTCTTCTTTTTGGATTCCTTCGCCTTTTTATTGTTGGACGCTGGGGGTGGAGGAGGGGGGGGCTGCGAGGCCAGAGCCTGCGCCACGTCCCCCTCGTTTTTCCCCCCGCGTGCTCTTCTTCCTCGCCGCCTCGCGCGGGTGGTCGGCGCGTTGGCGGCGGCCGCAGCCGGTTGGGTACCGGACGACGGTTGGTTGGCCTTTTTTCTGGCTTTCTTCTTGCTGACCGTCGTCCAGCCCTCCTCGGCCACGGCCGGGAGAGGGAGGGGCGCCGGACAGGCGGGCGGTGGTGGCGCAGAAGCCGATGTCACCGCGGACTCCATAGATTCCCTACGGGAGGGAAGGGGAGGGAACTCCTCGACCGAGCGCCCAAAGATGAGCGAGGGGCTCGGCGGGGGTGTGGGTCTGGCTCGAGGAGCAGGGCTCGACCTGGGGGCTGGCCCCGGCGTGGGTGTCAGCCGGGCCGAGCGCATCTGCTCCTCCATGGCCGCGAACCTGCTCTCCATCGCGAGAGTAAGTTGGTTCAGGCTCGCGGCCATCGTCTTCTCAATACCTGGCGGTGGCACAGCCGGTGGCGGCGCTGGAGCGGCCTGCGGCCGGGTGAGTTCCGCCTGAAGGCTCCTCAGCTCCTTCCGAAGGTCCGCGATCTCTACCTCCATGCGGCTGTTCGCCGCACGGAGGAGGGCGACCTCCTCGGACGATGTTCGACTGAGGAGCTCTTCTGAGGCCTCTTGGATGGCCGCAGCCGCATCCTTTAGGGCCTTTTGAAGGGTCCCTTTAAGACCCTTCGACACCTTGGCCACGTTTGTGACCACCGCCAGTGAATCAGCGATTTGTCGCTGGAGACCCTCCGCGTGGGCGACACGAGTTTCGGGAGCGGCCTGGCTCGCAGGGGGTGGACCAGTCTGAAGTCTGGTCACCCTCGCGGAAGCCATCGCTGAGGCCTGCTCCGCGATCTCTCTCTCCGCCTGGAGCTCTAGCTCCGCGCGTTGGGCCTCCACGAGCGCTTTCTTGGCGTCCGCCAGACCCACATATTCCCCTGTTGTTGGGGGACGGCCTCTACCCCGCTTTTCGTCAGGCGCTTTCCTAGCTGCCTGTACCTTGGCGGGGGCTTTGGGGGCCGGTCTTTCCTCATCTTCGGAGGAGGACGAGAGTGACGACGACTCCATCATCTCGTCCAGCTCATCTAAGGCCAGGTAGCGTCGCAGCGCCTCGTTGCGCGCAACCTCCCTGGCCTTGTCTCCTTTGGTAGGGGGGGGATTGGTGGAGCCCCCCGCCTCGTCCGCAGATGGTTTTTGGGACGAGGCCGCCGAGCTGCTCCTCGTGACTCGAGTAGCAGCCTGGCTCTTTTCTCCCAGTACTTTGGGCGCCGGGGCCTTCGGTGGTGCCTTGCCGGCGAAGATTTCATCCTCAGCCTCTGATAGGCCGGACAGGTAAAGTTCGTCGTTGTCAGCTTGCTGCGACCGCTGGGTGCGGGAGCTGGCTTCTTTTGTCGACTTGGGCGCTTCCGCTGGCGTGGATATCGCCGACAGGAAGCGCGAGTACATCGACTTTTCTCCTCCGCCCTTCGCGGGCCCTTTCGGGTTGGATGGTTTGGTTGGGCCCTTCTCGGGCCCCTCGCCTACGTCAGCTCCGCCCTTCTCAGGCACAACGTCGGTTTTGGTTTTAGAATTCACTTGCATCTTGTTCCCACGAGTCGTAAACTTTGTATGGTTGAAAAACTGGGTGTGGTACGCAGTATCGACCGGGTTTACCCCCCCGGCCTCAAAACAGCTCGCCCTGCGCCGCAGCTTAAGTATTAGGGGTTTTTTATTGAGGTTTTCTCCTCTTGGGCCAGCCGGTAAAGGCAAGCCCCGCGGTCCCGTGCGGCCGCGAGACGTGATCCACGACACCGCACGGGATAACGCTCGACGTAGTGCACAGTGACGAGACTCTCGCCCCGCCACTGTGCCGCCGCCACCACAACGTCGCGCTGGGTGCGTGGGACAGAACCACGCACCCTCTCCTCGACGGCCAGCGGAGCGGAGCTCAACGCTGGCCGTCGCGTCGGAATGGAAGGGTGTTTGGGGAGGAGGTTTGGAGGGAAGAGGAAGGAATACAGGGATTTGGAGAGTGGATAGGTGGGACACCACTGTCACGGAGTGAAGGGGGAATGTGACAGTGGCCGCTCGGGGCCCCGGGGACGCATCCCCTTGTACCGCTACCTGGACGGGGGGGGGGAGTCCAGGGCGGCACCCCCTTTTTTTTTTTTTTTTTTTTTTTTTTTTTTTTTTTTTTTTTTTTTTTTTTTTTTTTACATGGGGAAATGCGTTGCCGCACCGTCAGCCGCGCGAGGGATCAGCGCGGCCGGTGTGTGGGGCTCCCCGACGCCGATTAATCAATACGACCGGCGCCGGTATACCCACTAAAACCCCATGGGAGCCTTCTTCCGCCTAGCGCCGGGGACACGGTATACAGCGTTAGCTTTAACCCGCGAACCCCGGCAGCGGCTGGCCGCCTCGTAAACAGAGGCGGCCTCTCCTGTGTTCGGGCCGAGGAGTGAACTTTCCCCGGCCCAGAGAGGAACGCGCGGCTACCTCTCGCGCCCTCTCGCGGCATTAGTGCGGGCGGAGGTCTCAAATGATCCCTCAGACCTCGACGCCCGCTGCCGCCGGGAGGGGGAGGCTGCGAGGATTGCTCCTGCGCCATCACCCCTCCCTCTCCTTCCTCCTCCCCCCCGCCGCCTCGCGCACACAGCAGCGTCAGCAGCGGGGGGGGCTTTCGCGATGGGGGGGGGAGGGGGAGGCTGCGCCATCACCCCTCCCTCTCCTTTCTCCCCCTCCGCCGCCTCGCGCTCTCAGCAGCGTCAGCGGCGGGGGGAGTCTTCGCGATGGGGGGAGGGGGAGGCTGCGAAGGATTGCTCCTGCGCCAACACCCCTCCCCCCTCTCCTTCCACCCCGCCCCCCCCACCGCCTCGCGCACACAGCAGCGTCAGCGGCAGGGGGGGCCTCGCGATAGTGGGGGAGGGGGAGGCTGCAAGGATTGCTCCTGCGCCATCACCCCTCCCTCTCCTTTCTCCCCCTCCGCCGCCTCGCGCACACAGCAGCGTCAGCGGCGGGGGGGGCTTCGCGATGGGGGGAGGGTGAGGCTGCGAAGGATTGCTCCTGCGCCAACACCCCTCCCCCCTCTCCTTCCTCCCCTTTTCCACGCCGCCTCGCGCACAAAGCAGCGGCAGCGGCGGGCGCACACAGCTAGGGGAGGGTAGGTCGCCGGTCAGGCGGGCGGTGGTGGGGTGGACATCACCACCGCCATCCTTGACGGCCAGCGGAGAAAATCTCGACGCTGGCGGTCGCAACGGAAGGGATGGGTGTTTGGGGAGGAGGTTTGGAAGGAAGGGAAGGCCTTTTAGGATGAGGAGGCGGATAGGTGGGACACCACTGTCACGGAGTGAAGGGGGGAATGTGACAGTGGCCGCTCGGGGCCCCGGGGACGCATCCCCTTGTACCGCTACCTGGACGGAGGGGAGTCCAGGGCGGCACCCCCTGGGGGCAGGGCGGCACCCCCTGGGGGAGGGGAACCCAACCCAACCCTTTTTTTTTTTTTTTTTTTTTTTTTTTTACATGGGGAAATGCGTTGCCGCACCGTCAGCCGCGCGAGGGATCAGCGCGGCCGGTGTGTGGGGCTCCCCGACGCCGATTAATCAATACGACCGGCGCCGGTATACCCACTAAAACCCCATGGGAGCCTTCTTCCGCCTAGCGCCGGGGACACGGTATACAGCGTTAGCTTTAACCCGCGAACCCCGGCAGCGGCTGGCCGCCTCGTAAACAGAGGCGGCCTCTCCTGTGTTTGGGCCGGGGAGTGAACTTTCCCCGGCCCTGAGAGGAACGCGCGGCTACCTCTCGCGCCCTCTCGCGGCATTAGTGCGGGCGGAGGTCTCAAATGATCCCTCAGACCTCGACGCCCGCTGCCGCTCGCCCGTGGCTGCTGTTAGTCCACGGGCGTTACGTCTCGCCGCTCCCCGCGGCGGCTGGTGTTGTTGCCGCCGCGGCCGCGGCATTGTCCGGCGCCTTTGTACGGCTGGCCTTGTTTCTCCTGGTGGGCTTCCGGGATCCGCAGGATCCCCCACCTAACTGGTGACCGGCTGGCCTGCCCGCGGCCTCGCACACAGAGCAGTGCGGTTTCGCGGTGCAGGGGCCGGTCACCAGATGTCCTGTTTGACCGCAGCGATAACAGAAATCGCTGCGGTCCACCTCGGAGGTGCATTTCGCCGCCACATGCCCGAGCTCGTGGCAGCGGAAGCACCTCTGTGCGCGATGGGGGAGGGCCTTCACCATGGCTGAGGCCCAGCCCACCAGGAGCTTCGTTCCCTCTTTTAGCAACGATTTGGCAGCTGCCACCGGGCAGACCACCACCGTCGTGCCCGCCCCGTCTGGACCGGGGCGGACTTTTGTCGCCTTAACGTTCTCCGGAGAGCAACCGGTGGTCCGCGCGATGGCAGCGGCCACGTCTTCTTCCGTCGTGGTATCGTCCAGGCCAGAGACGCGAAGACCGACTGTCTTCTCAGGCCTGGACACACGCACATCCTCGGCATTGAGGACGGTGCGTAGTCTCGCAGCAAGGGCGTCAGCCTGGGGGGCGCTAGCGGCGCCAGGCACCACCAGCATCCGCGCCCCAGTGCGCGCTCTCTTGAGCTGGAGCCCGCTCTCAATGCCGAGGTCGGCCAGCCGTATATTGGCTTTCGCCCGGGACAGGATGTCGAGGTAGGTGACGCCTCTCTCCTCCGCGCCTGACTGGAGGGTCAGTACGACTGCGGAGGATCTCGGCGCCCTCATTCGCGGGACCTTCCTGCCCCTGGCGGTAGTCTTCTTTTGTGATGGTGGGGGTGGTGGAGGAGGGGGGGGCTGCGAGGCCGGGGCCTGCGCCATCTCCCCCTTTTCTTTCCCCCCACGACCTCTCCCACGTCGCCGCTTCGCGCGGGTGTTCGGCGCGTCAGCGGCGGTCGCAGCCGGTTGAATACCGGACGGCGGTTGAGCGGCCCTCTTTCCGGTCCTCTTCTTATTGCCGACCGTCGTCCAACCCTCGGTCGCGTCTGCGGCTGGAGGAGGGGGCGCCGGACAGGCATTTGGGGGCGATCTGGGAATCGCCGTCTCCGTCGATACCCTCCTCGATGGAAGAGGAGGGAATTCTTCCGCCAAACGCCCTGAGATGAGCGAGGGGCTTGGCGGGGTCGTCCTCGGAGGAGCGGGCCTTGGCGAACTGGCCGGGCAAGGTGATAGAGCCGGCCTCGCAGGCGGGATTCGCTCCTCCAGGGCCGCAAACCTGTTCTCCATCAGGAGAATTAGGCGGTCCAGGTTTGCGGCCGTCGTCTGTGATGGTGGTGTGGGCTCTGGCGGGGGTGGCGGCGCGGAGCGCACGGACCCGGCGCGCGCCTCAGCAAGCTCTGTGCGGATACTCGCCAGCTCACTGCGCAGGTCCGCAAGCTCCGCCTCCATGCGTCGATTCGCCGCACGGAGCAGAGCGACCTCCTCGGTGTCGGTGCGGCTCAGGAGCTCTTCCGACGCCTCCTGAACCGACACCACTGCCTCCTTTAGGGCTTTTTGTAGGGTGCCCTTCAAACCCTTTGACACCTTGGCCACTCCGGCCACCACCGCCAACGAGTCAGCGATCTGACGTTGGAGGCCCTCTGCGTGCTCCGTGCGCGACTCGGGAGGGGCCTGGCTCGCAAGGGTACCTCCGGTCTTGGACCTAGTAACCCTCGCAGAGACCATAGAACGGGCCTGCTCGACGATGTCTTTTTCGCTCTGGAGCTCTAGCTCAGCGCGTTGGGCCTCTACTAACGCTTTTTTGGCGTCCGCCAGGCCCACGTACTCTCCTGTAGTGGGAGGACGGCCTCTGCCCCGCTTAGCGTCCGGCGCCAGAGCAGCCGATGGCTTGGGCGGGGGCTTGGTGGGGGCCGTCCTCCCCTCGTCCTCCGAAAACGAGTCTGACGAGGACTCCATGAGCTCGTCGAGCTCGTCCAAGGCCAGGTATCGCCGCAGCGCCTCGTTACGCGCGGCCTCCCTGGCCTTGCTGTCTCCTTTTGTGGGGGGGGGATTGGTGGAACCCCCCGCCTCGTCCACGGATGGTGTGCGGGACGAGGCCGTTGATCTGCTCCGCGTGATTCGGGAGTCAGCCTGTGTTTTGCCTTCCCCTGGCCTTGCGGCCGGGGCCTTTGTTGGGCCCTGGACAGGGGGGGGCAGAATGTCCTCGTCCCCAGTTAGGTCAGACGAGGACAGGTCGTCAACAACTACCGGCTGCGACGGTTTGGTACCGGAGCCGGATGGTTTCGAGCTCTGCACTTCTTTAGGCCCAGATATCGCCGCAAAGAAGCGCGAGCTAAAACTCTTTTCTCCGCCCTTCGCGGGCCCTTTCGGGTTGGTGGTGGTTGGGCCCTTCGCGGGCCCCTCTCCTACGTCTGCTACGCCCTTCGCGGGCACTGCGTCGGTTTTTGTTTTTAAATTTGAACTTTCCATTTTTGTTCCCACGAGTACTTTCCTTCTTTAACATAAAAACTGGGGTGTGGTTCGCAGTAACGACCGGGTTTGCCCCCCCGGCCTTAAAACAGCTCGCCCTGCGCCGCAGCTTAAGTTTAGGGGATTTTTTATTGAGGTTTACTCCTCTTGGGCCAGCCAATTAAGGCAAGCCCCGCGGTCCCGTGTGGCCGCGAGACGTGACCACGGACACCACACGGGGAAACGCTCGGCGGTAGCGCCCAGAGGCGAGACTCTCGCCCCACCACTGGGCCCGCCGCCACTGTCCTCGACGTCCGGGCGCGCGGGGCAGAACCGCGCTGCCCTCTCCTCGACGGCCAACGGAGCAGAGCTCGACGTTGGCAGTCGCATCGGAAGGGAGGGTAGGTATTTGGGGAGGAGGTTTGGAAGGAAGAGAAGGATTACAAGGATTAGGAGAGTGGATAGGTGGGACACCACTGTCACGGAGAGAAGGGGGAATGTGACAGTGGCCGCTCGGGGCCCCGGGGACGCATCCCCTTGTACCGCTACCTGGACGGGGGGGGGAAGTCCAGGGCGGCACCCCCTGGGGGGAACCCAACCCTTTTTTTTTTTTTTTTTTTTTACATGGGGAAATGCGTTGCCGCACCGTCAGCCGCGCGAGGGATCAGCGCGGCCGGTGTGTGGGGCTCCCCGACGCCGATTAATCAATACGACCGGCGCCGGTATACCCACTAAAACCCCATGGGAGCCATCATCCGCCTGAGTGCCGGGTCACGGTATATCGCGCGAGCATAACCCGCGACCCGGCGGGCGGCTGGCCGCCTCGTAAACAGAGGCGGCCTCTCCTGTGTTCGGGCCGGGGAGTGAACTTTCCCCGGCCCTGAGAGGAACGCGCGGCTACCTCTCGCGCCCTCTCGCGGCATTAGTGCGGGCGGAGGTCTCAAATGATCCCTCAGACCTCGACGCCCGCTGCCGCCGGGAGGGGGAGGCTGCGAGGATTGCTCCTGCGCCATCACCCCTCCCTCTCCTTCCTCCTCCCCCCCGCCGCCTCGCGCACACAGCAGCGTCAGCAGCGGGGGGGGCTTTCGCGATGGGGGGGGGGAGGGGGAGGCTGCGCCATCACCCCTCCCTCTCCTTTCTCCCCCTCCGCCGCCTCGCGCTCTCAGCAGCGTCAGCGGCGGGGGGAGGCTTCGCGATGGGGGGAGGGGGAGGCTGCGAAGGATTGCTCCTGCGCCAACACCCCTCCCCCCTCTCCTTCCACCCCGCCCCCCCCACCGCCTCGCGCACACAGCAGCGTCAGCGGCAGGGGGGGCCTCGCGATAGTGGGGGAGGGGGAGGCTGCAAGGATTGCTCCTGCGCCATCACCCCTCCCTCTCCTTTCTCCCCCTCCGCCGCCTCGCGCACACAGCAGCGTCAGCGGCGGGGGGGGGCTTCGCGATGGGGGGAGGGTGAGGCTGCGAAGGATTGCTCCTGCGCCAACACCCCTCCCCCCTCTCCTTCCTCCCCTTTTCCGCGCCGCCTCGCGCACAAAGCAGCGTCAGCGGCGGGCGCACACAGCTAGGGGAGGGTAGGTCGCCGGTCAGGCGGGCGGTGGTGGGGTGGACATCACCACCGCCATCCTTGACGGCCAGCGGAGAAAATCTCGACGCTGGCGGTCGCAACGGAAGGGATGGGTGTTTGGGGAGGAGGTTTGGAAGGAAGGGAAGGCCTTTTGGGATGAGGAGGCGGATAGGTGGGACACCACTGTCACGGAGTGAAGGGGGGAATGTGACAGTGGCCGCTCGGGGCCCCGGGGACGCATCCCCTTGTACCGCTACCTGGACGGAGGGGAGTCCAGGGCGGCACCCCCTGGGGGAGGGGAACCCAACCCAACCCAACCCTTTTTTTTTTTTTTTTTTTTTTTTTTACATGGGGAAATGCGTTGCCGCACCGTCAGCCGCGCGAGGGATCAGCGCGGCCGGTGTGTGGGGCTCCCCGACGCCGATTAATCAATACGACCGGCGCCGGTATACCCACTAAAACCCCATGGGAGCCTTCTTCCGCCTAGCGCCGGGGTCACGGTACACGCGCGAGCTTAACCCGCAACCCCGGCAGCGGCTGGCCGCCTCGTAAGCAGAGGCGGCCTCTCCTGTGTTCGGGCCGGGGAGTGAACTTTCCCCGGCCCTGAGAGGAACGCGCGGCTACCTCTCGCGCCCTCTCGCGGCATTAGTGCGGGCGGAGGTCTCAAATGATCCCTCAGACCTCGACGCCCGCTGCCGCCGGGAGGGGGAGGCTGCGAGGATTGCTCCTGCGCCATCACCCCTCCCTCTCCTTCCTCCTCCCCCCCGCCGCCTCGCGCACACAGCAGCGTCAGCAGCGGGGGGGGCTTTCGCGATGGGGGGGGGGAGGGGGAGGCTGCGCCATCACCCCTCCCTCTCCTTTCTCCCCCTCCGCCGCCTCGCGCTCTCGGCAGCGTCAGCGGCGGGGGGAGGCTTCGCGATGGGGGGAGGGGGAGGCTGCGAAGGATTGCTCCTGCGCCAACACCCCTCCCCCCTCTCCTTCCACCCCGCCCCCCCCACCGCCTCGCGCACACAGCAGCGTCAGCGGCAGGGGGGGCCTCGCGATAGTGGGGGAGGGGGAGGCTGCAAGGATTGCTCCTGCGCCATCACCCCTCCCTCTCCTTTCTCCCCCTCCGCCGCCTCGCGCACACAGCAGCGTCAGCGGCGGGGGGGGGCTTCGCGATGGGGGGAGGGTGAGGCTGCGAAGGATTGCTCCTGCGCCAACACCCCTCCCCCCTCTCCTTCCTCCCCTTTTCCGCGCCGCCTCGCGCACACAGCAGCGTCGGCGGCGGGCGCACACAGCTAGGGGAGGGTAGGTCGCCGGTCAGGCGGGCGGTGGTGGGGTGGACATCACCACCGCCATCCTTGACGGCCAGCGGAGAAAATCTCGACGCTGGCGGTCGCAACGGAAGGGATGGGTGTTTGGGGAGGAGGTTTGGAAGGAAGGGAAGGCCTTTTAGGATGAGGAGGCGGATAGGTGGGACACCACTGTCACGGAGTGAAGGGGGGAATGTGACAGTGGCCGCTCGGGGCCCCGGGGACGCATCCCCTTGTACCGCTACCTGGACGGAGGGGAGTCCAGGGCGGCACCCCCTGGGGGAAACCCAACCCAACCCAACCCAACCCAACCCAACCCAACCCAACCCAACCCAACCCAACCCTTTTTTTTTTTTTTTTTTTTTTTTTTTTTTTTTTTTTTTTTTTTTTTTTTTTTTTTTTGGCCAGGGGAAATCCGTTTGAGGACTAGACCGCGACAGGCACAGAAGCCTGGGGGATGCTCGCGACCTTGGTGAGATAGTGTGGGATTCGCCAGATCGGGGGTGGCACTAGCGTGCCCGGTCAGAACCGGTGCCACGCTATTGCCACTCCCCAGTTAGGGATACCCACTAAAACCCCTGGGTGTTCCGTCCTGCGCCTTATGCCAGGGCTACGTGTATGCGGTTTTCCCAACTCCGCTACCCTGGCAGGCGTGGGCCCCGCTCACTGGGCCTCTTCCAATGCCGGGGGAGCTACTCCCCCGGCGACGACTGGGTCTTTTCGGCGTGGGGCGGTCTGTAACTCGCCCCACGGGAAGAGAGATGAGCGCGCGCGGAACACTCGCGCTCTCATCTCGACGGCATGTGCGGGTGAGTGAGAACCTCTATGCCCCTAGAGGCCCCACCCGCGCCGCCCGCTTACGGTGGCCGAAGGTCTAGGTCAGACCTCCGGCGTCGGCGCGTCCTCCTTTGTCGGGAGCGGAGCAGGGAATTACGCTCACGCTCCCGTTCCGCCTCCTCCTTCGCAAACATGACTTGCTCGCAGAAGGAGGAGACGGCGTCCCATCCGGTGGAGCTCCCGACCATGGTGCGTACCACGGCCGGGAGCGAGGTGTCAAATCCGGTATGGGCGACGAGCTCTCGGCGCTGCTCTGTCCAGCCTGGACACTCCTGGAGTGTGTGCAGCGCCGTGTCCTCGTCGCCCGTGTCACAGTGGTGGCACCCTGACGTTGCCTCGCGGCCGAGGCGACACAGGTACCTGCCGAAGCAACCATGCCCCGTCAGGACCTGCGTCAGCCTGAAGGTCAGGGTGCCGTGACGTCGTCCTAGCCATTCGTGCAGGACGGGCCGCACCGCCTCAATGGTGGCGGGGCCCGCGCTGGGGCGTCGTAGGCGGTCTTCCCAGACCCCCACGGCTACCTGGCGGAGCTCCGACCGGCACGCCTCGATCTCGCGAGGCGCGGGTCTGGTGCCCCTGGCCAGGGCTTCTTTGCGCCATACGTATAGTGACGCCAGGACCCTGGCTTCCAGGTCCCATGGGGGGGATCCGGCGAGTAGCGAGGCCACTTCGAAGGACACCGTACGGTATCCTCTTATTGCTCTGACGGCCAATATGCGTTGCGCTTGACGCAATAGCGCCGCGTTTTTGGCCGTCAGGCGGTTCGACCAAATTGGGGCCCCATAAAGGGCCATCGAACGTACGATGCCTTCGAAGAGTTTTCGGCACGTGGCGTTAGGCCCCCCGACATTTGGGAGCAAGCGCGACAGCGCACCGGCTGCCCCCTTGAGTCTGGGGAGCAGCTGCCGAAAGTGTGCCGAAAAATCCCACCGGCCATCGAGGACCAATCCCAGGTACTTCATGGTCTCCCCGATGCCGATGCGGATGCCTCCTACAACGATGCTACTGCCTGGAGGTGGGCGCTTACGAGGACCGTGAAACATCACGGCCTCGGTCTTCTGCAACGCCACCTCCAGACCAAGACGCCGGATCCTGCCTACTATTGTTGACACCCCAGCCGTGCCTGATAGGCACGCCTGCCGATGGGTCCTCCCGCGCGCGGCGATCAGCGTGTCGTCTGCGTAACATACGACGCTGACGCCCGGGAGGACCCGACACCTCAAAGTCCAGTCGTATGCGATGTTCCACAGGAGGGGACCCAGAACCGACCCCTGTGGAACACCGCACACCATTGCTCGCCGATTCCAACCCTCGTGGACCGGGTAGATGACGGCTCGACTATTTAAATATGCCCCGACTATTCGGCGGAGGTAGGTCGGCACCCCGAAATATCGAAGTGCCTCCATGATGCATGCCCAGGGCAAGGAATTGAATGCGTTGGCGATGTCTAAACTCACCGCCAACAAGACCTCGCCCTGGGAGACTGCGTCCTCCGCCAGGCTTTTCAAGCGCATGATCGCGTCGATTGTGGAGCGCCCCGTGCGAAAACCAAATTGGTTGTCCGCCAGATCCGGCCCCGTCGTCGTAAGGTGCTGGACGAGGCGGTGGACGATGATACGCTCAAAGAGCTTTCCGACCTCGTCCAGCAGCACAATGGGCCGGTAGGCGGACGGCGAGTCCGCAGGGCGCCCCTCCTTACGCAGCAGGACCAGCTTTCCTGTCTTCCACCGCTGTGGAAACTGGCCCTGCTCTAGGCATGCGCTGAAAAGCCCCATCAGTCGGGGCTCCAGGGCGTCGTAGGACAGAACCCACGCACGCCCTGGTATGCCGTCAAGGCCAGGGGCGGCGTTCTTGGCCTTTAGCCGTAGCATAGCCACCCCCAGCTCTACCCGGTCCACAGTGGGCACAGGGTCTCTTTCCGCGCTGGGCTCCGCCTCTGGCGGTGCCATAGCAGGAGGCATGTGCTCAGCCCGTGAAGGGAACAGAGCGCCAACAACGTCGTGAACAACGTCCCTGGGGAGAGACTCAGTGAGTGGGGGGGCCCAGGCACGGAGCTTGTTCCGTGCCATCTTGAAAGGGCGCCCCCAAGGATCCTGGTTGAGAGTTTCCAGGAGTTCCCCCCAGGCGACGTTCTTTGCGTTCCGGATTTCTATCCGCAGTGTTCTTCTGGCGCTTCTGTACCCCTCGTACAGCTGAGCCTCCACGGTCGCTGCGTCCGCTGCGCGACGACGCCGTCTTCTATGGCGGGTGTACTGGCGGCGCGCGCTATTGCATGCGCGCCTTAGCCCCTCCAGTACGGGGTTCCACCAGTACACCTTTCGGAAGGGCTGGAATCGGCCCCTCCTCGGCATCGCCGCATCGCAGACGCCAGTGACGAGCGACCGTAGGTTTTCTGCCTCCTGCTCTACATTCACATCGGGAGCGTTCGCCTCGGGCCCTGATGCCCAGGTGGCGACGATCAGGGCCTCCTTGAACAACTCCCGATCCAACTTTTGCAATGCCCAGCGCGGACAGTCACCTACCGGGGACTCTCGGGACGGAGGGTCCGGATTTCGGCCGGAGACGCTGAACCGTATATAACGGTGGTCGGAGAGCGTCTCCACCTCTGTGACGACCCTCCAGTCCCGCACACGGCGCGCCAGTTCAGGGCTGGCAAATGTGACGTCTACAATTGAGCCGCCCTGCTGGCGCACACACGTGTGTACGGAGCCCCGGTTAAGGACTACGAGACCCTTTTCGATGGCCCATTCTTCCAGTGCCTCACCACGCGCGCACGTACTCGGGGATCCCCAAGCCACGGATTTTGCGTTGAAGTCCCCGAGCACGAGCACGGGGCGAGGCCGGCTGCGGGCCACCACTGTGCCCACTTCCTCAATCCATCCCTCGAAATCGACGAGCCTTCTGTTTGGGGAGAAGTAGCCACCAACGACCACTATCTCCCCGATCGTTGCTGCCACATAGCCCCGTCCCCTTACCAAACCGGCTAGGGGAGGGCATGCGGCGGCGGTCCGGACAATAATGGCCACCGAGCCATCGAGATCCCCCGCCCAGTCAGAACGGGGGGGGACGTAATAAGGCTCGGCGACCACTGCGAGTTGTATATTCCACTGCGCCATGCTCTGCACTAAAAGATCTTGTGCAGTGGCGCAGTGGTTCAAATTGCCCTGGATCACTAGGATAGCCATTGGGGAAATTTGGTTTTATTCTTCCATCCTAGTGGTCCCGGGCTCCGACATCGGCGACGGCGGCAGCCTCTTGGGAGGGCGCTGTGGCAACGGCGGCTGCGTAGTTGGTGGCGGCAAAAATGTGGCATTTGCCGCAGCAGTGGGACCTCTTTTTTTCTTTTTCCTCTTTTTCTTCGTTGGCCTTTTATTCGACTGCTGCGACTTTGAGTCCTTGGCAGTAGATTTATTGGCGTTGGGGGGGGGGCCCGCGCTTTTACGCGCAGCCGGCACTCCCCTGCACATCCAGTGTCCTGCCGCACGGCCCGCCGCACTACAGATACTGCAGTGCGGTGTGTTTTGACATGTGGCGGCAGGATGACCAGGCTGACCGCAGCGGTAGCAGTCTTTGCTGCGGTCGACAGGGGAGGGACAGGTGCAGGCCACGTGTCCTGCCACAAGGCAGCGCCAGCACCTCTCAGACCGGCCCGGCAGAACTTTGACGTCCGCCGAGGCCCACCCCACCATTATCCTCTTCCGCTCTTTCAGTTTGATGGCCGCCGCCACTGGGCAGGCCAGGATAGCGTATCCAAGCCTGTCCGGGCCCAGACGTATGGCGCTGGAATTGATACGTCCAGCGGCAACGTCCGTGACCCGGGCGACGGCGGCCACGACCTCTTCAACTGTGGTGCAATCATCCAGACCCGAGATTCGCACGTTGAGACACCTCTCGGGCCTGGACACCTTTACCTCTTCCTCCGGCAAGACCGTCCGGAGTTGCGTGGCGAGGGCATCCGCTTTCTCCCCGCTGTCTTTCCCAGGGAGGAGAAGCATGCGAGCCCCCGTTCGCGCGGTCTTCAATTTTACCCCGGGGATGCCAAGGTCGCCGAGCTTGATATTAGCTTTAGCCTTTTCCATTACGGCCGCGTAGCTGGTGCCCTTCTCCACGGCCGCGGGTAGTAAGGTGAGGATCACCGCGGTCGTGTTGGGCACCCGCATACGCGGACCCTTTTTAGCTTTAGGCGCCGGCGGCCTTGGCCTCGCCTTGGGCTGGGAAGATCTTCTACCTTCGGGTTGGGTCGGTGGCTTCTTCTTTTTAGGCTTTCGAGCCACCACCGACCAACCTTCCTCCAGTCTTTGGGACGGTCCTGAAATCGCCGCTCCCACTTCCATTTCCCTTGGGGTTTGAGGGGTATTCGGCCCCGTCGAGTTTACCTGCTCCAAACCTTTTCTCCGTTTGGGAACAGGTAATGGAGGGAAATCCTTCGAAGGACGGCCGGCCACTCTTCTCCCGGACGTGGTGGGCGGCTGTGTGTTCGCCCGTCGAGTGTCTGCTGCCAGCGGTGGGCGGACTCGCGTCTCCGGAAGGAGACGATCATTTAAAGCAGCGAGCTTCGCGTCCATCATAGCCCCTAATGAGAGGGTTAGATGGCGCAGAAGCTCCTCTTCATCTTTGAACCGCCCTCCCGTAGCAGTCTGTGGTGGTGGTGGTGGGGGTGGTGGGGGTGCCTGTTGCCGTGCCCTTGGCTGGGGCACGAGAGTGGGACGGGCTTTGGCGAATTCCGCCCGAAGGCTGGCCATCTCCGCTCTCATGGCTTTCACCTCGGCTTCCAGGCGCCGATTTGCCGCCTCAAGCCGTCGAACTTCCTCTGACTCGGTGCGATTTCGAAGTACTTCGAATGCGTCGCTGATGATCGCGACCGAGTCATTGAGGGATTTGACAAAAGTCCCCTTCAGCCCTTTGGGGACTTTGGCGACGTGACGGATTACGCCTAGGGCGTTCTTCACGTCGGTTTCGACGGCTTGAGACGTTCTGGATTCCATTTCGTCAGGTCCGGGAACCGATTGGCCGAGGAGCTCCGGAGCCCGTCGAGCGATACGCGCCTCTTCGGCAGCTCTAATCAGCTCGACGGTGCTTTCCTCATGATCTTGATTTCTTGATTCCTCAAGATCCCGGCGGCCGGTCTGGGCTACGGCCTCCCTGGCTCGTGCCAGACTGGCAGATTCTTCTATTGCTCCCGTAGAAGGTGGGGACACCCTACGGGAGGATTTGGATGCCACTGTCTCCTCATCGCTGGAGACCAGCGAAATCCTCTGGGGGCCTCGATATGGAGCGGGCCTCCTCCGCTTCTTCTGGACGCGCCAACTCGACGGGTGTGAGGATCCGGCTTCCGGCTCCGTACGTATGCCGGGTCCCGATTCCGAGCGTGAGCGCGTCGGTGATCTCGAGCGAGATCTCGATCTCGACCTAGAGCGGGACCGAATGGAGAACATCGAGAGGTTACTGTCAGACGACTCTGCGACAGCTCCACTCAAGGCCCCGCTCTGGTTGCCGCTTTTGACGCCACTTGCAGCAGAAGTGCGGCCGCTCATTCTGCTGCTACTGCGTGAAAAAACTACTTCGCCGCCCATCACGGGCATCTTCTCTTTGGACAAAGTCCACGTAGAGCGCAAGGACGTTCCCCCCCCAGAATACGATGGGGAACAGCTGACCTTACCATAGGTACCGGCATCGGTGCAGGATTCGCCTCCCTTTTTTTTTGTGGCGGAAGATCGACCTGCCTGGGGTAGCTTCTCTTGTTCTTGTGCTTGCATGTTAATTTTTTGAACTCCGAAGAGTTATTAAAGCTAAAATTGTCTGCTTTACGGGAGACCATCTGAATGACTTAAAACTAAACTAAACTAAAAGTCTGTGAGCGGCGTGCGTGAAGTCCGCCGTTTACGAACAACCCACACGCCGCCCACAGGGCGCTTGCAGCCGGGATAGCCCGCCCGGCATACAGCTCCAAGCACGCCGACTTAGCTTCGGGTGGGTGGGGAAAACAGTCTGCCCTAAGGGCGAGCAGATCGGATCCTCCACCCGTTGTCGTCTGAATGATATTCTTCATCCGCGGTGCGGGTGCGGTCGGGTGAAACCGCCGCCACCACACCCTGCATCGCGCAACGGTGGCGAAGTTTGTAAAGGGGCGGACCGCCCTTAGGCCCACTCCGTCGCCTGCCCGGTGATTGGCAAATGCCCTCAACGCCGGACCCGTCGCCGCCACATCGCGAAAGAGCCTCTCCGCTGAACGGAGAGGTGCGAGTGGCCCGTCGAACAAAGGGTAGGTGGGTGTTTGGGAAGGAGGGACACACAGGAACCATTTTAAGGATGGGAACGTAGGTGGGACACCACTGTCACGGAGAGAACGGGGGAAATGTGACAGTGGTCGCTCGGGGCCCCGGGGTCGCTTCCCCGTGCGCCAACCGCGGTCGGAGGGGGGGGGACCGCGGGGGGCGCCCCCTGGGGGAAACCCAACCCAACCCAACCCAACCCAACCCAACCCAACCCAACCCAACCCAACCCAAACCCGTTGCACACCATCAGATGTTGGTCTTAAGCTCTCACAGTTTTGCACACCTTACCTTGTTCTGCTTTCGAACAGCGACATCTGTCGTAAATCGTATACTTAATCTATTTCAAATTCGTTTATTATTATTATTATTGGGGCCTGGTTCCCTGCTGCTTGCCGAGGACGGCACGTTGCCTAAAACATGATACAAGTGGTTTTTTTTTTTTTTTTTTTTTTTTTTTTTAAGAACGTATATATAACACTATTACTATATATATTACTACTATACGGTATTGAGGGTGTGACAACTTATCGTCGGGACTGTGCATCGTTGGTCGTGCGTATAGGGGCAACCCTACAGAGAGGTACTACGTGCGGCTGTGTAAATCAATAAAAGTGTGGCGAAACAAACCTTTTCGCCCACTGCCTGGCAGGCGATGTTTTTAGAATGAAGGATTGTCAATTGTGATGTGACATGAGAGACACAGAGAAAAGGTGATTACGAAATGTAGATATTTTAAGCCCTTTAAATCTCATTATATATTTAATGTTACTTGTTTCGGATATGTAAATATTACGTACGAAATTACATATTTTATAAATGAACGGGTATTTATTTCTTCAACGACCCGTCAAAAGCTTTTAAATTAAAAACTGGTGTTTTCTTCCAATCCATAAGTGCGTACCCCCGCTCGCACGTAACAATATATATATAGTTTAGTATTCTAGTTTTATGCATTACAATGATGTCATGAGGGCACAGCGGAAGATTAGCGCTGGTTTCAACCGACCGGCATTATGCTGAGTCTGATGCCCCTTTTGGGACAAAATTATATTATTCTCGTTTTAATTTTTTAAGCAATTATACTGTTATAATTTGTCCTAAATAAAATGATTTTCTTTCTTTCTTACATTATATGCAGGATCTCTGTCGGAAACAGCGCCATACTAAGTTGTACTAGTGCAAAACTAGGTGGCGCTGTTTCTTAATTAAACACAATATGGTTTGCAATAAATTTTATATTAACCTTGTTTATGTAATTTCGACGATTAGGTTAATAAACCCGGTCACCTCATTAAATATTTGATTAAACAGAGCAGGCGAATGGCGAATGGGGGGCAAATAAATAAGACAGCAATTAGACTCAATAATATCACCTATTTATTAGTTAAATTTATTTACAAGAGCGGGGGCGCGCGGGCGGGGGCGGGGGCGGGGGCGTCAGCCGGCGCGCCGCGCGGCCCGCCGTCAGAGCGCCGCCACGGCGTGCGTCGCGTGCGCAACGTGCGCCACGTGCGCCGCGTGCGCAACGTGCGTGAGCGGCAGCGGCGGCAGGTGCGCCGGCGGCTCCGGCTCGTCCAGGTCGAGCGCCGCGTCGATCATGGTGGTGTCGTGCAGCAGCCGCAGCCGCGACGCGCTCAGCGGGGCGGCGGGTGCGTGGGCGCCCCCCACCGCCCCGCCCACGCACACCTCCTGCAGCGGCACCGGGTCCAGGTCGAGGGTGCGGTTCATGTACGCGTGCCGCGACGGCTCCCCGCCCTCGAACAGGTTCGTGTAGCTGCCGCCGCCGCCGAGCGCCGCCGGCTGCAGCTCGACGGGCGCGTCCTGCGCCGGAGGCGGAGGCGGCGCAGGCGCGAAGGCCGGCGGCAGCTCGTCCTTCAGGTCGACCGCGAACACTCCGCGACGGTCGATGAGGCTCGGCGCGAGCGGGCCGCACAGCACGTGCCAGCAGTTGGCGCACGCGTTCCCGCGCGAGTACGGGTTCGGGTTGGACACGCCGCGGCGCGTCGAGAAGGAGCCCTTGATGTCCTCGTTGGTGGTCTGGTCGGTGGAGGCGAGGTAGGTGTGGAAGCCGGCGAGGCCGAGCACCGACCACACGGACAGGAAGCAGACGGCGGCGACGAGCGCCGAGGCGGGCGAGCCGCGCAGCGCCGCCGCGATGCCCGCGCCGCGCGCCGCCAGCGCGAGGTGCGTGACCGCGCACGCGAACACGAACACCGCCAGGAAGGAGAGCGACACCACGAACGTGTAGAAGTAGCGGTAGTTGCGCTTGCCGACGCAGTTGCCCACCCACGGGCAGTGGTGGTCGAAGCGGTCCACGCAGTTGTCGCACAGCGAGCAGTGGCTGGCGCGCGGCGGCCGGAACATCTTGCACGTGAAGCAGTACTTGAGCTTGACGGGCAGGCCGCGCACGAGCACCTCGCGCGCGCGCGGCGGCGGGCGGGCGCCGGCGGCGGCGTCCGGAGGCGCCGCCGGGGCGCCGGCGCCGGCGCCCTCGAGCACCGCCGCCGCCTCCGAGGGCGCCGCGCGCGGGATGATGCCCGGGTCGGAGAGCGCGGTGCGCAGCAGCGCCGACAGCGTGAAGAGGAACAGCGCCGCGCCGACGGCGGGCACGGCGGGCGACACGCGCGCCGCCAGGTACGGGCAGTCGAACGCGAAGTGCAGCGCGCACGTGCCGCAGATGAGCGCGAGCGTGAGCGCGAACACGCCCGGGTGCGGCGCCGTCATCAGCCGCCCGTCGCACCAGAACCGGTTGCGGCCCGCGAACACCTCCCACTTGCGCGTCACGCGGCGCGACGCCATCGCACCATCACCGCCGCCCACGCCCACGCCCACGCCCACGCCCACGCCCACGCCCACACTGAAACATCCACCACTCGTGTATACAAAGTACACTCCACCAGCCTCTATACAACATTTCATGCATCTGATCCAGTTTTCGAATCGCAGCTTGCTCACGGACTTTGAAGTGAAACTTCTATATAGAGGGGGGTCTTACGACTTTTCGCTCACGAAAGTGCGTCACGGTCACGTGGTCTAATTCTTACATTTTTAAACTCGTGATATCGTTCGAATGGAATGTCCAAATCGAATAATTCAAAAAGTTATATAAAGGTATTGAAGCAGTCTTGAATATGAAGTAATTTATTTTGGTAAGAATTAATACCAAGATACAAATAAAGAGCCTTTTCTAGCGGCGGCATTTTAATTAAATTTTTTAAACAAAAGTACACTTATTGTGGCATAACTATAATAGTTACAAATATGCTGTCGGGACACTTTTTGTAAATAATGATGTGTTCTGCAAAGTCAAAAATGTAAATGCCATTTGAAGGAAGATTGGTCCCGGACGAGTAAATCCATTTTTCAATGAGACAGATAATTTTAATTTAGTCCATTGAAATCTTACAATTTAAGGACCGAATATTGCATTTTTAAGAGAATGCAATTTTATTTTTGGGACATGTGTGGGGGATCAATAGAAGCTTAACCTCAAGTTTGTGGGGTCGCCACCCTTGTCCCCCGGCCGCCATCTTGGAAAGAGGGGTGAAAACACTTTTTCGCGATATCTCAGAAACTATGCATATTACAAAAAAAAAATTAGCAAATTGTTTTGCCTACAAATATGTTTATATAAGTTTTACCCTAAATTAAAAATTAAAGAAGTTATTAAAGTTAAGTTAGTAAAGAAGCAAATAAGTGTGAAATTTTTTATAAAAATTTTCTTTCTTGCTCTATAAATTCTTTTTCATACATTAAAAAAAAAAAAAACCTCAGACCAATCTTGTAGATGAAATTTTGAGGCAATTTTTTCCCTATATTTTTTTTAAATTTCATTCATTTAAAACGCTGTTACAGCGCTCCAAAGTTGACCGGGTTCGTCAATGGTCATGAGAATCCGGTCGAAACGAAATGTTTAACTTATTTTTAATTTTTTTAGGACCTTTCCTACCTGCTTAGAATTCAAAAAGTTAAATTTGGTAAGTTCTATGGTAAAGAAAAGAGTTGGGAATGAATAAAAAAATTTCAATAAACATTTCAATTAACTAATTAGCTCGCAAACAATGTGGAGGAAATTTTTGAAATTGGAACATACCAAGTTTTAGTTATAAATAATCATCTATAATACTAATATTATAAAGAGAAAAGACTTGATTGTTTGTTTGCATCAAATAGGCACCGAAACTACTTAACCAATTAAAAAAAAATCTTTTACTGCTGGTAAGCTACATGCTCCCCAGTAACATATGATATTTAAATAAATAATAGTTTAAAAAAACTAAAAAAAACACGCTTTTATAAAAAATCCAACTAAAAAAACAAAAAATAAAATTTAATATAATATAAAAAAGCGTGGGGTGTATTCAATTAATAATATAATATCTTAAAAAGCGCTTTGAATACACCCCACGCTTTTTTATATTATATTAAATTTTATTTTTTGTTTTTTTAGTTGGATTTTTTATAAAAGCGTGTTTTTTTTAGTTTTTTTAAACTATTATTTATTTTTCATTTTTTAGTTGATTTTTGTTTAAATGTTTTTAAATACAAGCTTTTGAGATCCTGCATATCATGTAGCAGCAGAGTGCTAGCCAAGACAAGTAAAACGAGCCCAAACACGACGGGTCTATCTTGTTTAGTACAGGAGTTCCTATGGCCACCTTCCGACTCCATCATCAGATCAGCTGCATGGTACCATATTATTGCATTGTCACGCGATATAAACATACGGGCCCAAACACGAAGGGTCTATCTTGTTTAGTACAGGAGTTCCTATGGCCACCTTCCGACTCAATCATCAGATCAGCTCCATGGTACCATATTATTGCATTGTCACGCGATATAAACATACGGGCCCAAACACGAAGGGTCTATCTTGTTTAGTACAGGAGTTCCTATGGCCACCTTCCGACTCCATCGTCAGATCAGCTCCATGGTACCATATTATTGCATTGTCACGCGATATACACATACGTGCAAAATTTCAGCTCAATCGGAAAACGGGAAGTCGGTCAAATTTAGGGGTCGGTTACAGACATACTGACTGACATACAAGTGAAGCTAATATAAAGCGTGTAAAAAACGCAATACTTTCAGAGTGGCCTGGTATAAAATGTCAGCGGAATTTATTTAAAAACCTACAGCTATATTCATTTGAACTACAATTAACAATAATAACAATTAATAAAGGATAAACTCGTTATTTTGCAAATTGAAACATTATAAACTAAATTTTTTATGAAACTTTGATACATACCAAATTTCATGACTCTAACCTCGGTAACCCTCGAGAACATGAGCTGGCACACAGAGGTGGACAGATTCCAGCATGAGACAATAAAAGCCTTTGTGTATTAGAACACCAAAATATGTACAAGTAACTTAAATAAAAAACTTAAAAAAAATATATTTTTCTACAATGAAAAACTAAAAAGTGTATAGCTCTATGTAATTTTTGAAAATCAGTGCTTAGCGGAATTTCAAGATTTGTCAACACAGTTCAATTGATTTATCTTGATAAATTAATTAAAGATAAATAAACTCCTTGGAGTTATTGATAATATAAAACAAAAGTCAATAGTCATACTAAGCTATGATATTTTAATCTGTTTAATCTGTCCACAAGCCAAAACTATACAAAGTTAGTCATGTGAAGGCCAGCCCTCTGCAACTTCAAACGAGTCATAGACAAGGATATCATAATTAATTCATATTTGAACAGTAGCCCTTCATCCACTCTCTAGAATCCTGTTCTGTTTGTAGAATAAGACATTTGGCACATTATTTATATATTTAGGACTTTTGTTTGGCTACAAGGTTGAGCCACCAGCACAGGTGGCCAACTATTTATCCTTCACAGGCTACATCGTGAAGTCATGTGCCTGTCTCTGTAGCAAACATTACTAAATACACAGTTCAAATGAACAAGTGCCATGACACTGCAACTAGATGAATTCACAGGCTGTCATGACTTTAGACTCACCCAATCCATGCCAACTACCACCTGTGCCATCATTTGAAACAGACTTCAGTACATTTTAACTTCTTGGATAACTCGCAAGATTACTTAGTATGATACCAATTGTGCAAGTAATTTAGGATATCTTGGTACTCATTATTATATATTCATACAAATTCTTAATCAAAATGTAGAAATATGAATGTTATAAAATTATGCCATATGTATGTACATTTAAACGGAAAGTTTTGGGAACTAAAAGATGTCATTTAGTTCCCAAAACTTTTTTCTTGTAAAGTTTTCCGACTTGTAGACTTCCTATATACCTACCTAAAAGTTTTTGCAAATAGTTATATTGTTATTATTTTCTAAAAATTAACAGCTTAGTGGCATAGACGAAGTCGTGGAAAACTTTTGCTCCAGCAAGTCCTGTGGCAAAGGGCAGCTGGACGACGCAACCAACGAACCGCGCCCAACACACGACCCTGGACAGCGAGCAGGAGTTCTCGAGCGAACCGTAGGCGCTCACCTCACTCGCCTATGGTGTGCTGCGATCACGGCGCATCCACTGTTCCATTAATCTGCGATTCTGGTTACTTGTTCACATATAAAACTTATCTCTCACAAAAAACGATAAGCACAACTCGACAAAATGTGTATTAGAGAGCCAAGCGACAGTCAATACTTCATACAAAATCTTCACTAATCAGCATCTTCTTCGAAATCTACAATACAAGGGTTTGCTGTGTTCTTCAAATGAAAACTTTCTTGTTTTACGAATTAGTAATGGTTTATCGACATTCGACTGAATTCGACATGAAGAAAGTTGACTAGACGTAGACATTAATATAATTACTACATCTAATAAAAAAAATAAAAAAGTAGTCGACAATGTCATTAAAGTCATGATGACATCTTTGTCCATTAGCTTTTATCATAATGGACAATGATGGCACACAAAGGAATTAAATAAATACTACCTCGTAAAACAGGCTGCTCTAAACTGAGTCTGGTGTTGGAGCCATAACCTCAAACAAAGAAGAAGAAACTGAGTCTGCACCACCACCACTCACAGAAAAATTGGCAACTTTTGTGTTGTGAAGACGTGTCGGTGACAAATGTTTCTGAAGTTATCTCATGTTCCCATGTCAAGAAGTGGTTTGAATAACTTTTCCATTTGGGTTTACGGTTGTAACTCCGACAAGCAGGTGGAACAGGAAAAATTGCGATCGTGAACGTGATCGTTGTGAGTCTCTAATGGAATGTAGCCGTAAGCTTCGTTCAAGAGGCACTAGGTCTAGAAACCAAGCCATAAAATCCAAAAAAAAAACAAGAGGCACTATATTCCGACATCGTCCGGAGTACGGGATTGTACGGTGCACCCATGTGGAATCATGCCCTTCACCGCCATAACAGAACTCTGCTAAGAAGAACTCAGTGGACCCTGGCGGTGAAGTCCATTGGGAAGTATCGTACGGTGTCCATGGACGGTGGCGACACTTTTATAGATTTAGGGAGATCCGCCCTGTGAACTCCAGGCGGACGTACTTGCAACGGTCTGACATTTCCGACAGGATGCCAGAGTTAGAGGCCTGGCTTACTGTCCAGCAGAGATTGAGGCAATGAGAACGCAGGAAACCGCGACCACGCTCCAAACTTGGCAGAAACATTTAGAATCTCCTGAGGCCGGCACTGTTACTGTGGAGGCGGTTTGGCCCCTACCTACCGCGATAGGTCGAGTGGAAACGCAGGACTCTGATGTTTATGGCGCAGATACTTATTTTTATATTTTGTTTTTCAATTGTATCAAAAGCTATATGTTGAGGCAAATAATTTCGTTTAATACTTTTTGTTTAATATATATAATGTATGTATACCAAGTCGTGATCATTCATTTTTCTGGTGGATCATTTTATGTTCCTGTTGGTCTATCTGTTCTAATTACCATCTTTATTGCTATTAATTACTTTAAATTATATTATATAATATTACTTTTAAAATGTTTTTACTTTAAAATGATGTCTTCGTGTTTTTAATTCATTAATATTGTGTGTAGATTACGAAATATTTGTAATAATACTATTTAATTTTTCACTTTTGCTGTTTGTTTATATTTATTTTGTAATATTAATAGCTATTTCACATATTGAAAATGTATAATAAACATCTAATGAACAAACTCTTTGCTGTATTTGTGGTCGTTTGACTTTATGTAGAAAAACAAAGTGAAAAATGTAATGTCAATTGGTGAGAAAATATATTCGGTTGAGATAATATTTTATATGGAGTTTTCTTCTTAATATATCGAAATTCGATATAATCATCGTCCCTGCATCCACATTTTGGTGCCGAAACTCGAATAATATAAAGACAACCGGGGTATCAAGGGCGGTTGGTTTCAAGGAAAACTTCATACGTTCATGCATCAAAGAGGCGTACGGCGATACGTTTTGGGTCATAGAAGTTTACGTATACGTCGAGGTACGGCTCCGCATGGACGAGGGTTAGCAGATTTAAGGCGACGTTACCAAATCTATGTGCACAAGGGACGTACGGCGAAGTGGGTGCCGGGTTGAGGATAAAACTGGATGCACACACACGTCGAGGTACGGCCTGCAGGTGGGAGGATCGTCAGTCTACGGGAGGAAATTGCCATTATCATACTTGGAAAATTCTAGAAGGGAAGTGAGTGATAGCAAATTGTGAGTAGTGTTTTGTTTTTTTTTCGAGAAGAAGAAAGGACTATATAGAAGACATTGAACTTTGGAAATAAAATAAAATAGACTTTCATCAATTAGGGGACAGTGGGATATTTGTGAACATTTTGTGTAACAATAATATGTCATATGTATATCTTAGTGTTAATGGTCATTAGTACTGGTATTGTTTATTATTAATAATTTTGTACGGTAACAAAAATGGAACAACTATTATTTTTTCAAGAGGAACAGTGAAAGGATAAGAAAGGCGCAGGTTAACTTTAAAAAGTCGCCTAAGGATAGGATAACGAAAGAATATGTAGTAGGAAGGTTAGATAGTGTAGAAAATCAGTGGCAGGAGTTTGTAAAGGGGCATAAGGAGTTGATAAAAATGTCAGATATTAAAATTTTAAAGACTACAGACTAATATATTGTTAGGGATGTTTATAATGAAACCGAGGAAATTTATTATAACTATAGAGGTGAATTAAATAGAAATTTAGAAAGTTTTAACTTTGAGGAATGTGAGGAAACAAATAAATTAAATAATCCCACTTCGATTAAGTTACCGAAGATTAACTTGCCAACATTTTCAGGACATTATTCAGAATGGTGTTCGTTTCGCGATTTGTTTAAGTCATTGATTCACAATAATAATTATATAGACAATGTAGAGAAACTTCATTATTTAAAGGCTAGTTTGTCAGGGGAAGCCGAACAATTACTTAAACATATACCTATTGTGGGGTCTAATTATAGTAGATGTTGGATTTTGTTAGAGGAAAGGTATAATAACAAAAAATACATTTGTCATCATGTTTTAAAACGTTTTTTAAGCCAGAGAAACTTAGAATCAGAAACAGCAAGGTGTATCAAGGAACTGATAGATACTACTAATGATTGTTTGGCCACGTTGATTGATCTCCGAATTGATGTAAGTACTTGGGATGTATTAATTATACATATTCTTACGCTTAAGTTAGATAGTGAAACTAGGAGGCAATGGGAATTTAACTTTACAAACTCAAAATCTTCCGATGAGTTGCCTTCATTTGAAGAGTTTAAAGAATTTTTGACTAGTCGATACAGAGCTATCGAATTTTTAGACAAGAAACCGAATTTATATCAAAAACAACAAAATATCAATTTTTATCGCCTTCCTCAAAACTTTAATAAATTTAAAACTATGCACGTAACAAAGGTTCAATGTCCATTTTGTAATGAAAGTCACAAATTATTTTATTGTAAAGGTTTTTTGAATGAAAATGTTACCGCGCGTCGTAGGTTTGTTCAAGAAAATGGTTTGTGCTTTAATTGTTTGAGTAGTAATCATTTTGTAAAGGTCTGTACATTTCCAATAAAATGCCGCGTGTGTAAACGGAAACATAATTTATTACTTCATTCTTCAAATAAACGAAAAGGAGATAGTGTTAACAATTCTGCAGAGAAAGAGTCATTGGATAAACAGGCTGAAGCTTCTACAAGTTCTACATTAATGGAAAAGACAGCGACACCTATAACATTTCTGTCAACAGGAAAGGTAAATAATCAGATTCTACTAGCAACAGCACTTGTCGAAGTAAAATCAAGAAATGGTTTAAGTCACACTGTTCGAACGCTATTAGACCAAGGTTCACAGTCGTCATTTGTTACCGAATCAATTGTGCAGTATTTAGGTTTAAAGAAAATTTCCATCAAATGTGAAATTACAGGATTAGGAGGAGATAAAGATATTGTATCGAAGGCTATGGTTAACTTAGAGATAAGGTCACTAGTTGACCCGAATTTTTCTTTGGTGATTGAGGCGTACGTATTGGAACATATTACTACAACTTTGCCTTCTAAGGAAGTGGAAGGATTTCTTTGGGAAGAGTTGAATAATATGGATTTAGCTGATCCTAAATATTATGTACCAAATCGTATAGATATGTTGTTGGGAGCAGAAGTATACAGTCGTATTATACAAGGTGGTTTAAAAAGAAGTCCTTGTAACTTAGTGGTAGCCCAAGCTACGAGTTTAGGGTGGATTTTGACTGGAATAGTCCAGACAAGTAGAAACATTTCACCTAAAATTAATGTTATGCATTGTAGAATAATAGAAAATAACGTAATAAAGACATTTCCAAAGATTGAGTCACAGGTAGAGTTACCCAAAGAACATGTAAAAACTGAAGAGGAGATCATTGCACATAAGCTGTGTCTGGGGGTAACATCTTTGAAACAAGTGGTGGTGTCAGAGGAAGAACATAGGTTGGCTCCTGTAAGGGTAAATATTAGTTTCTATGTGAATGACCTATCGATGAGATGTCAAACTATTACAAAAGGAGTGAAGATATATCAAGAACCGAACAGTTTGTCAAATAAAGCAGGATATAAAATGCAAAAATGTACTATATAATAATAATTATTATTTATTACAAGAAATGATAAAAAAGGAGTAACGTATGATGTGAAGAAAGAAACGACAATGAAGATAGATGAAATGTTGATGATGATAGTTTATAATGTGAAGACAAGAGTTACGTTGGATGATTTTTGTAAATTTTATTGTATGAATTCTTTGAGACGTTTACAACGGGTAAAGAGATTTGTGTACCTAATACCAATTTGGTTTCACAGATCAAATGAGTATATGTTACGGTTTTTCCATCGTTATAAATGGTTGTTATTTTCATCGCGATGGTTTTATGGAAACATTATTGCTACTTATTCAGGTTATGATTTTCTTTGATTCGGATAGTTTCTTAAAAACAAAACATAGTTGATTCAAAAGATTTATTTAAATTTTAGATTTAACAATCAGTGAGCAATGAGTATATAGGTATAAGTTGTTTATGTTATTTCAAAGTACATATTACATGTATCATTACAGAGATATTTTTAGTTAAGTTAATTATTATACAAGTTCAAGTTTCAGTTACTATGTAAATATTATTTTGGTTATTGTTATAAAGTTCTTAATGTATGTGATTTAAGTATGATTGTAATGTTTTAATTAATTAAAGGCATTGTTGTGTAATGTTTATAATAAATTAACGTAGGTGATTTAACAAAAAATATATAGAATATGTTTAAGTGGGTAAACAGAGATATATTGTAAACAGTTGGTTGAGAGTCTATTATTATAACTTATATGTACTTTTTTGAAGACCAAAGGTCAATTTGGTCTTGGGCGGGAGTATGTACAAACTCTTTGCTGTATTTGTGGTCGTTTGACTTTATTTAGAAAAACAAAGTGAAAAATGTAATGTCAATTGGTGAGAAGATATATTCGGTTGAGATAATATTTTATATGGAGTTTTCTTCTTAATATATCGAAATTCGATATAATCATCGTCCCTGCATCCACATCTAAAGATAGGTTTGTATAATGCAGGCTCTCTGGGGACTAATCATGACAATTTCATTGTTTGTGTTATGCGCTATGATTTAGATTTAATAGCAATAAATGAGACGTGGCTTAGAATAGGTGAGGAAGGTCGTGCTCCAACTCTGCCAGGGTACCGTCTTCGACACATACCACGTCCCCGTGACGTGCGCTCTCGTGGAGGAGGTGTTGGATTTTATATAAAACAGGGATTGAGCGCGCGTACCTGGGCTCATCCTGTCGATCCGCTTCATAGGGCAGTAGAACAGATGTGGATCACTGTGACCTTAAATGGGAAAAGATTAACAATTGGCACAGCGTACCAACCTCCTTGGATGGATGTTGATGTTTTTTCGACGCCATTACTGACTCCGTTAATTCATTAGGTCATTATGATAATTTAATTTTACTTGGCGATTTCAATATTAACTTTATAAATAAAACAGACTCAGACAGACTCTTAAATTACTAACTTTATTAACTTGCTTTGACCTCTTTCAAATTGTAACTGAACCTACTCACTTTACTGATACCTCTAAGACACTCATTGATGTAGTATGCACTAATTTACACTCTAAAAAAATATTACGATCATTTAGGCTCCCTTTATGGTCACTGTCTTCTAGTCTGCGAATTTAACATTAAACGAACTAAATCTACATCGCATACTATAACATACCGACCCATTAAAAATATTAACCTAGATAGATTCAGGACTGATCTGCAGACTATAAGATGGGACCTTTTAGCGACAATGGGTGACGTCTATGAAATTGTTGACGTTTTTAACCACATTGTCATATCCTTGTTCGACCTGCATGCACCTGTTAAATCTTCTGTAATTAAAAACCGTTCTCCACCGTGGATCACAGAGACCATAAAACTAATGATGAAATTGCGTGATAAGGCTTTAAGCGATTATCATAGAACCAAATTACAAACTATAAAAAAGATTATTACAAAAAATTTAAAAATACTGTAAATGAAGCGCTTTATCGTGAAAAAATGGCTTACTTTAAATATAATATTAATAGCAAAATACAGAATCCAAAACTATTATGGAAAAACCTTAAAAATACTGTAATTCCTAAAACTAGTACAGAACTTCCATCTAGTTTTGTTAACCCAGAAAGCATTAACAACCACTTTTTAAACATACCTGGTATTTCTAACGCATGTAACTCTTTGATCACATATTTCAACAACAATAAATTTAGCAAGGCAATCTTTAGTATACAGTCAGTTACTTTAGAGTCATTACAAAAAATCTTCAAAAGTTTAAAGTCGAATGCTAAGGGGAATGATTCCATAAATCTTGACATGCTTTTGTTAACGTTACCTAATAGTATGGAAATCGTTAGGTCCATTTTAAATATGTCACTAGATACTTGTGTGTTTCCAGATATCTGGAAAATTGCAATTATCCGTCCCATACCCAAAATTCAAAATCCTAATGATCTAAAAGACTTAAGACCGATTAGTATATTGCCATGCCTGTCAAGGGTTTTGGAAAAGGCAGTATGCATGCAACGGATTACCTTGAATTTAATAGCATTTTGCCAGAATTTCAGTCGGGCTTTAGAAAAGGTCGCAGTACAGTAACTGCTTTACTTGATGTCACTGACAACATACTATCTGCACAAGACGATGGACTGTGTACTTGCCTTGTATTGCTCGATTTTTCCCGCGCTTTTGATTCTATTGACATTGACTTATTACTTGCCAAATTAAAATACTATGGGTTTGACAGCAAGGCTATACACTGGTTTACTAGCTACCTTAGTAATCGTTACCAATACGTAAAACTTGATCGAGGCAATGGTTCTTTTTCTGTATCTAGTAAGTTATTGGTAAATAGAGGAGTACCTCTGGGACCAATTTTAGGCCCTCTTATTTTTATTTTGTACACGGCAGATATCACGCACGATTCTGCTATTACAAAATTGAATGAAGATTTATCAAGAATAGCTTTATGGTCTCAACAGAATTCCTTACTACTAAACCCCTCGAAGACCAAATATCTTGGTTTTGGTAGCAAAATTAATTTAACAAATCCCAACCCTACAGTTACAGTTAACCTTAATGGAGTTCCTATTGATAGAGCATATGAAGCGCGTAACTTAGGACTTTTTGTCGACAGTGAGCTTAGATTTGAAAATCATGTTGCCAAAACAGTAAAAACTTGTTTTTATAAACTTAAAGTATTGTATAGAATTAGGCCATTTGGTTCTCTCGCAACTTAATTATTCTGATATTGTTTTTATTCCTCGTCTGCTGAGCAGAACACATATATTAATCCAACGAGTTCAGAACGCATGTGCACGCTTTTGTTTTGACATTCCCTTTAGGAATCATGTATGGTTTTTTTAATACGTAACCCTTATTAATTTTAAGATGAAAAAGTTTTAAATTTCCGTATAAATTTTGACTTGGAATACTGTCAGAGAAAAAAAAAACCATTTTTAGTTTTGAATGTAGGGGCAACAGTTTGAATTCTGTACAAAAAAAATTTGGAACAAAAATTGTTTAAAAATTAATATTTTTTTTAAATTCTCTTCAAAAAATGAATATTTTTACGGAAATATCAAATATTTAAACAATTCAGAACGTTTAAATTCGCATTAAAATTGGCAAAATAACTAATTTTTTAAGATAAAAAAGAAATCACAAAAATATGTCCCTTTAACGTCCATAAATCAATAAAATCACTTTTATGCAAAATGTACTTAGTACAAATCCAGAATATTTTATATTTTTTACTCCGAAATTCTAACTAGAAACCTCATGGGTTATTGTAAGTCACGTGGCCTCGCTAGAGCCAATAGTAACGCGGCAAGCAAGAACGAAGACAGCTGTCGATATGCGCTCTCTCTCACACTACAGCTTGTCTATAGCAGTACAGGCCCGTACCCATCCATTATTTGTTTAATCACCTGGCAGGTAGAAAGCCCTACCGAAATGATCTGTCTTTTTGGGAATCTTATTTTTTAGCTATAAATAACACTCCATTAAAATTTCAAGCTGCCTCAAAAATATTTTTTATAATTTTTTGCAAAAAAATTTTGCACGAGTCTGGTAACGTTACAGTCCCGATTAAATTGTCTGGCTTATTTTTTTTCGTATTTATTAAGTATTACACTGCAACATATATAAATTGCGTTTTGCCTCAAATATATTTTTGGGGAAAAAAAATAATATTTTTAAAAATGTAGGGGTTGATTTAGCCCCGCTACTCACCAGCCAGGTCTGCAATTCCGTGTTGGAATATAATAGGAGAGGTATGTGACAAGTTTTCAGCTTGCCTCAAATACTTACCCAAAAATTGGTACCAGCTCTCGGACTAAACCTCCACCATACCATCTGTGGAACGTTTGGACGCATCACTAAAGATATGATGCCAGTTATCATTAGCACTGTTGAATTCAGAATTCAAAACAGAGTTGAAAGCATGACAAGATTCAAAAGTTCTTTTACTTATGCCCAAATTCAGACGAACATCAGGCTTAACAATCAGAGCTTCATATTCAGAAGTGTAGAGAGGAAAACGTTTTGAGTTGTGAATAGGGGCTTCAATAGATAACAATTTATGAAAACTTTTGATTAAACAAGGACAAGACTTTTGGGACCAATAACTAGATGAGGTAATCTCACCGGAAAGGGATCTCAATTTGGATAATAATTGATGGTTACTAGATTGTATGCAGCGGAATAAATAATTATCTGAGAGAAACTGCCTTCTAAGATGCAGAGGGGGATCAACACATTCCACTTGCATAGAATTAATTGGACTAGTTTTCATTGCTCCCAAGACAATTCTTAAACATTTAGATTGAATTTTGTCTAATTTATTCAAAGCAGCAGTACTACAGGGTTCTAACAAGAAGGAGCCATAATCGATTACCTACACTTCTTATTAAGGCATTGTAGATTAGTCTCAAAGAGAAGGGATGAGCACCCCACCATACACCCGTGAGACATTTAAAGATATTGATGTTATTTTCACACTTGGCTGCAATATACTCACAATGTGGAATACCAGTTAGCTTAGTATCTAATACAACCCCCAGAAAATTACATTGAGTGTTAACAGGCATAGGAATATTATCATAAATAATATTAATTTCAGGAGAAGTGCGTTTACGAGAAAAAAGAACTACAGTACTTTTAGGAACAGATAGTTCTAAGCCATTGTCATCAAGCCAGCCCTTCAGTAACTCAAGAGATATGGTAAGAGAATTACATAACCTAGAAAAAGATTGATCTGAACTATACAGTAGTAAATCATCTGCATATTGTAAAATGTTAACGGAATGATTTAAAGCAATTTCTAAGTCAAATGTGTATATGTTATAAAGTATAGGACTTAACACTGAACCTTGAGGTAAACCCTTCCAAATACATCTAGATAAGTGAGAATCATCTTGCATATCAATGTTATTATGTCCAGAAAAGCTGAAAGGACAGATTTATTCTTTGAAAGGTCACTCTAATATCAGTGACATGGATACTCAAGCTGTCAGAAGTACTTCTACCTTTTCTGAAGCCAAACTGGCTTTCAGAAAGAAGTCCATTCTAATCTATTCTTGACTAGGTGTTCTGCTAACTTAGCCAGCACTGAGGAAAGGGCAATAGGCCGGTAGGAAGATGCATCAGAAAGTGATTTCTTTGGTTTTAATATGGGTATAACCATTTGGGACTTCCATGACTGTGGAATGCAACCAGAAGACATAACGGAATTTATAAGATTTAAAAAATAACTTAAAGTTACATCACTGCTGTTACAAAAAAAGGAATAGGGAATTCCATCTTGTCCAGGTGAGGAGTCTACATGGGCTTTCGTCACAACCACAACGAGACAACGACTGCGCTCGTCTTGTGGCACAGCTAACGAAGCATTTTGGGCGTTGTGAGCTACTTGTCGAACACCCCGAAAATCAACAGTGTATGACATTAGCAAAATCAATGGCAAAGGCGTTGGAGCCAGCAACAACAAAAAAATAATTTAAAAAATAGAATGACAACAAAGAATAGTATGACATTGCCACTAAAATCGCCAAATATACGTATTCGAATTTATAACTGGGTCTTCAGATTGCGAATGTACCGATTTCGGTGAATATTTCGTGGTTGGGGATTTTTTGAGCTATGAATTTCTTGGGGACGAAATATTTTGCCCCTACCACGGTCGAATCGACCGTGGTAGGGGCAAGAAAAAGATGGCGCGTAACGGAAAAATGTTACAGTAATTTTTTTTCTAAAGCCGTTAAAGAAGTTTCACTTCAAAAATCCAATCATGACTATACAATTGTAATGGTTTAGTTATTCTGGGTTTATCTCGATATGATTACCAGGATTAGCTGTAGTAACATAATAAACAATTAAATTAAAATTATATTATCACACAATTCATTAACTGTGCTATGTTATATAATATTAGTAATGAAAAATTACTCTCCAAGATTTTTTAAGTTCAATGTAAAAGAAAAATGTTGAGTAGGTATCTCTAAGAAAATAAAAAAGGAAGTCATTCCGTTGTAAAAAAAAATTAATGTTTCTATATTATCATTTAATTTTCGTTTTGTTGTATCACATAATAATAATAATTATTATTATTATTCTCGCAGGGGGGCTTTGTGGCGAAGCCTTAGGTGAGTAGCAACACCTCGTACCTGACTCCGGGGGACAAGGTAAGACCCCCGCCTCCGTGCTTGCCTTAGCCAGCCGGCGCGGAGTGGAGATGGCTAGAGCTAAGACTCAAGCTCCAGGGGTGGAAGTGATAAATGGCATCACGTCAGAAGTAGCTTCGGTGAACCTGCAGCCCACCTCTCTACACCCCTTAGCCACTCATACCCATGTTGCCGCTTCCTTTTATGGCATGTTTTGGGGCCCATGCAGGGAGTGGTGAGTCACCGTCTGCCCATTTTTCCAAGTTCCCCGAATATTGCGACGGGCAGACGCCATTGTCCCCATATTTCCAGACCCCCAGTACCACTAGCAGTTCACACCAATAGCCCGGTACTTTTTGTCCTCATTTTCCACAATAGCCCTACACTGGCCGGGGCTTGTCCTTGGGTGCATTATTATATGGTGTAGACAGGGATAATCACCGGTCAGTGTCACGCCACATTTACATTAAATTTGTCAAAGGGCCTCTACGTGTTGCCCTTTCCATGGCCCCGCGCAAGCCCCCCAAAAGTCCGGGCCATTTTTATGGCCCGTGGTCGTCAAAGACATACAATATAATAATTATAATGTGTCACGCCACATTTAGATTAAATTTGTCAAAGGGCCTCGTGTTAACCTCCCCATGGCCCCACGCAAGCCCACCAAACGTCCGGGCCATTTTTATGGCCCGTGGTCTTGAAAGACGTACATTAATAATAACAACTCATAAAGGGCCCACTACCAGGCTTAAACCCTCCCATTATTAGAAGAACTAACAATATACCCATCATGCTTATTCCAGCTGTATTGAACACATTGGTTATCTCGAAGTATAGGTTTCATCTTGACATGGAAGAATTTTCCAAGATCGCGATGTCTTTTCACCGTCATCTTCGTCTACTAAAGTAACGATATCTGAATGTGATCATGTTCTGTCTTTAATTAATATGCCAGTCAATTTATCCGAAACTTTTCGTTGTATCAAATTATACAAAGAAAAGGTCATAGCCTCTACGAAACCGATCAATGTACGTGGTTCGATTATTCGATATCTATTTACCCAGTTTTCAACAAATAAGTTGTACGGAAATATTGCTGAACGAGTATTAATTATTTGGGAAAATTTTGGCGAATATGCGGCGATTTCGTAAATTCAATCTGGAGACCCAGATTTCAAATGATCCTAAGAAAGTCCCAAATTTAAATTATATTCTATGCGAATGAAGCACAGCGTATCGGACGGTGCACGGTGATCAGGTAGTGGTAATGCAGATCTATAGTTCCTAAAGTTTTCTCTAAAGCAACGTCAATAAATGTTACCATCACAGTATTTATAACCAGTGGTGAATCGGTTACGACATAACATATGGCATCAACAAGTGCTAAAGTGAGGTGATGACGATGTCGCGAAGTGAGTTTGCACTGACACGGACAGGGTGAGAGGAAAAGCGGGCCCGCAGTGGCGAGTCGGTGACGAGTGTAACGATGGCAGTGGAGGGCGGCCGGCGCGAGGCGGTGACGGTGGTTTTACTGTGCGTAATATGGTATGCGGTGAGCTCGGCCAGTAACGTCGTGGGCAAGTTGGTGCTGACAGAGTTCCCCTTCCCTATGACCGTGACGATGGTCCAGCTGCTGTCGATCGTAGTGTTGAGCGCGCCTGCGTTCGCGGCATGCGGCGTGCGCCGCGAGACTCCGTTCCCGCCCGGATACTACTGGCGCGTGCTGGTGCCACTTGCCTTCGCCAAGTTCTTCACCACAATGTTCTCCCAGATTTCCATTTGGAAAGTACCTATATCATATGCACACACAGGTCTGTACTATTAACTGAACAATTAAGTCATTCATACATAAATGCCAGGCTTTTTTCTTTCAGTGGGTAACGGAAAACAGGGGCACACTGCCAAATTGAATAATATATATAACATTATTCAATTTCTACCAACCTTTGTTTTGCAAGAGATACAATAATTAATATTGACGCTTGAAAGGCAATCATGACTAAGCGACATTGAGTAAACTTTTCAGGACAGTGATTTAAAGTTCAAAAATAAAAAATCATAACATTTCGCCAAATTGTTTGATTAAAATATTTCTACCAGTGTTAAAATTATTTTAATTGAACTATTAAGTGAAATGTTATGATTTCTATTTTTTATTTTTGAACTTTAAATCACTCTCCTGTAAAGTTTACTCAAAATCGCTTAGTCAGGATTGCCTTTCAAGCAACAATATGGTTAAAATAACATATTTCTATTGAATAAACTAAGTACAATAATATAATACTTCCAATATTTTAATTATTTCAATATTTTTCATTCCGGAAATGTTACCGACAGTATTGCACAAAATTTATAGGACACATTAGGATGAGGCCGAAAGCGCTAATAACGTAAAATGATTCTATGGTAAGTGGAATGTGGTGTTGAATTGTAAAAAAAGATGTTATGCTAAATGCAGTCTATTTTTTTGAACAATCACTCAAAATATAGTTTTAATACTAGTTATTTTTTGTGTAAAATGACCTTACCGTTTGCTCTGGAATTTTTGTCAGCAACCTGAAGAGTCATATTTCACTGAACTGCTTTATTTTCAAATAATAAAAACTGGTTCAAAGTGAACAATAGTTGTAGAATATTGAATAACATTGAATTGTGCATTTGTGTTGAAAATCTCAACTTGTTAGTGTGCAATCAAAGATCTATGATTTGGTAAAACCTCAACCAAATTCTAACTTCACTCTGGCTAAATACACAAATCATATAAACAAAACAATATTTTATTAGAAAATTAGTTTTCTCACTATGGACACGAGGTTTATGATTATACTTTGAAATCTATACATATAATAAAATTGTAGAGGTTGAATTTCTGTACAATGAAAAAAAAATGCTAAAAACCGAATCAAGGTGATGTAAGAAGTGAAATAGAATTAATTTAGATTTTTTTGTTTCTCTGTTTATACCGCTAATCTCCAAAACGACTGGACCGATTTACATGAAATTTTGTATGGTGATAGCTTATATCCCTGGTCAACATATAGGATACTTTGATCCCGAAAAATTAAAGAGTTCCCGTGGGATAGTAAAAAGCTTTAATTACTTAAACAGCTTATAACAGACTAAAAGTAATTTCTATGCAAGTAACACAATAGAAGGGGATATTTTGACAGGGTGTGGTGTCCGTGAGAGAGTTTTATCTTATATATATAAAGCTGATAAGTTTGTTTCTTTGTTTGTTTGCTTGAACGTGCTAATCTCAGGAACTACTGGCCTGATTAGAATTTTTTTTTCAGTCTTAGATATCCCATTTATCGAGGAAGGCTGGAACCATCACGCTAAGAGCAATAGGAGCGGAGCACCAATGAAGAATGTTTCAAAATCACGGGGTTTTTTTAACTTGCTTTTTTTTTACTTTTCCATGTGAACGAAGTCGCGGGCAGAAGCTAGTGTATTATAATTTTATTAATTCTGTATTCTTTTAAAGTGAAATAAGGTATACCTGCATATGTACACACATTCAATTGTACTACCATACATTCAATAGAATACAAATGAAAGGGCAAATTCATCTTAAGAATTAAAGTAATGATATCACAAAATGTTGACCAAAGATATTTGGATTGTATAGTGTTGACGCTGTGCTAAATGAAATGGCTTCAGATAAAATTTGAACGCATCTGGTAGTTCTATTGTTCAAAACATAATGAGTTCTACTTTCTTGTCCTAAAATGCATTTAGGGCAGTGAAATACCCATTTTTGGGTGATCAACTCTGAAAGGACTTTAAAAATATTTTTAAATTATACTTAAACCTTTTTCTACTTCAGACTTCTGTCATGAAATTATGAAAATATTTTTTGCGTACTTGCACTTGATATGTTGGTAGATATCCAATAGTCCTACAGGCTCTAAGTTGGACACAGGCATCAATAGTTTTAACTGTGAAGAAGACCGGGATGGTTCTTCTTACCATTAAGTATATATATTATTAAGAATTGATTATAATTAAGTAGAAATGATGTTATGGTAAAATGCCATTTTGATTCTGTTTGCATTTGTGAAATGACGATGTGCAGTGAAGGCGACGACGCCGCTGTGGACGGCGGCGCTGGCGCGCGCGCTGTTCGGCGAGCGGCAGCCTTGGGCCGTGTGCGCGGCGCTGCTGGTGATCGCGGGCGGCGTGGCGGTCGCGTCCGCCACCGAGCTGCAGTTCGACGGCGCGGGGCTGGCGGCGGCGCTGGCGGCGGCCGCGCTGCTCTCGCTGCAGCACCTGTACTCGAAGCGCGTGATGCGCGACACGGGCGTGCACCACCTGCGGCTGCTGCAGGCGCTCGGCCGGCTGGCGCTGGCGCTGTTCGCGCCCGTGTGGCTGTGGCGGGACGCGGCGGCGCTGTGGGCGGGCGCGGGCGCCGACGCCTTCGCCGACGCCGGCGCCATGCTCGCGCTCGACGGCGCGCTCGCGTGGCTGCAGGCGGTGGTCGCGTTCAGCGTGCTGTCGCGCGTCACGCCGCTGGCGTACGCGGTGGCGTCGGCGGCCAAGCGCGCCGTGGTGGTGGCGGCGTCGCTGCTGCTGCTGCGCAACCCCGCCTCGCCGCTCAACGTGGCCGGGATGGCGCTCGCGGCGCTCGGCGTGCTCGCCTACAACCGCGCCAAGCTGCGCGCGCGCGCCTCCGCCTCCGCGCCCCTCTTGCCCGTCTGACACACGCTCATCTCAATCATACAGAGACTTAACAGTTTATTTTCAAGTCGTGAATATTGATTATGAATTATATGTTTTGTTTTTATTTGTGTTTGAAATTTATTGACCCTCTTTAGTTTCTATAGTGCCGCCATCGATTAGGCGAGTGCTCGGCGATCCACACTCAACAAAGTGTTCAGTGTTCCGTAGAGGGAACGAGCGTCGAGAGTTGCGTCGTTTATATCCGGAACCATAAAGCATTTAACTAAATTGCCCATATCTGTTGATATTTTGGATATTGAAAAACAATTTTCGTTAATCCTTGTTTTTTTTTCAAAAATCGATTTTTTAAAATCTGACCATTTTAAATATTCCTAGAAAAATTTCCGGGTTGAAAAGTAGCACAGATTTTAAGTCTATAATTTGCTGTTGATCAGCAAAAAATAGTTTCGAAATCGGCCCAGTATTCTTACGTGACTCCCAAAAAAATAGACTAAAAAATAGCATTGTCCTACGTCTTTTATGTAGTGAGTTTTTTTTAATTACCCCCAATTTACAGACACGGAATTTTTTGATTTGTAATATTAAAAATTTCAGTGCATATCGACTTCACGAATCTTACAAAATTTTGGCATTCTACAAATAGGCAGACGAACATGACGATTTGACGATATTTTGGTTTTGTAAAAAATAAATATTTCACCGACTTCTACAACACCTAGAAGTTGATGCCAAGTAAAACGTAAAGAACAACAACAACAAAATATAGTAATTTTTATGTTTTACTTGACACAGACTTCTAGATGTTGTAGAAAGAAGTCGGTTAAATATTTGTAGGCTCACGCCGGGTGCGAATGACACTCGGAGTATAATACAATTGTTAGTACTAAAATAATGTGTTAGTATTAATCTGTAACCCCCCAGTCCCCACCGCAGGAGTCGCCAATAAAATATATTGTAAGAATTAGGCCACGTGACTGTGACGCGTTTTCGTGAGCGAAAAATCGTAAGACCCCCCGTCTATATAGAAGTTTTACTCTAAAAAATACTTTTTAGTTGCACAAATACTGCAATAGCTTTAGAAATAATATAATAAACACCCGTAGAAATTGTACAACTGGCTTCAACTTCAACTAGGGTTGCTCTCGATGTCTTTGCGATCCACAAATCAGATTCTGACTAGGTGACTGGAACTATTTCGGAAGTAGAAAAAAATAATTGCAAACAGTGTACAATTGACGGAGCAATTGCGTAACATGCCTACAAAAAATGAAGCGCTGCTGTAAAAAGTGTAATACTGGCACGCATATACAAGCTTTATTCGGAAATAGTCTCTCGGTGTTTTTAAAAAAGGGTTAACGTCATTTTCTCTGTGTCTGGGACCACACACATGGTACTTATGAATAAAGAAAAAAAATCGAAATCGATCCACAATTGACAGAGTAAACGCGCGACTCGTATGTAAGAAATTGAGCGCCTGTAGAAAATGTAATACCTACACGAATGTACCAGTTTCTTCCCAGAACTTAGGCTCACGGCATTCTTTAATAAGGGTTATTCCCGATATCCGTGGGATCTGATCTACACCTCGAATCCTGACATACTGACTGTTACGTAAAAAAAATATGAAATTCGGTTTGAAATTGACGGAGATATCGTGTTACGCAGAGATTGGTTTAGCCAATTCTTTAGAATCAACTCATAAGATCCTGACCTGGGGATAATGGGACCAATTCGGGATTATAACCTTTCGATTAAAGGAAAAGATTTGAAAAATATTTCATAATTAATGAAGAAATCAAGTAACGAACATATAAAAAAACGGGAATTGAGAACTCCCTCCTTTCTCAAGTCGGTTAAAAATATGATTACGCTGTTCAGTGTTTTGTTTCAATATATAAATAATTGTTTATTTCCAACAAAAAAACGAGCTCTTTCGAACAAAGGTCTAAAAAAGTCTACTTGCACATCTTTGAAGCCAGTTATTCGTTTGTCAGTCTGCATTTTCACTGAGACCAATATTTCTGTCTCTCTCCAATACAAGTTATATTTAACCGCAATTCAGCTCTAGACTTTCTCGAGTTTTATTCCAGAAACTGTGTCATTGTTCAAGATAACAAATCGATTGAACAGTGTAATTTAGTCGCCGTCGCCATGCCATGCAATGTATTTATTTATTTATTTAAGCACAAAGCAGATTACAATCATTAAAAAAAATTAAAAACTTCGTTTAAAAAAACCGACTTCACTTCTTAGTAATTTTTAAAATATAGTAATTTTTATGTTTTACTTTGCACCGACTTCAAGATGTTTTAGATAATATATATTAATAATAATAGCTTAAGAAATAAGTTATTTTATACATTTTAGTTTTTGAAGTCGGTTTTTTTAAACGAAGTTTTTAAATTTTATTTGTTACTTTTTAGTGTCTAGCTATGTATGGGTGGACCTACGAATGGTGCCGCGCTTCTTAAAGAATATAGGTCCCAAGAACCGGGAACAAAAAAATGTTCGTAAAATAAAAACTACTGGGCCAAACTATGTCAAATTTTTAGGGGACCACATGGCAGCTATTCCGCGTCGAACAAAAAAAGAATCACGTAAATCGAATCACAAATCTCAGAGTAATCGGTGTACATATGGAACGGAGTGAAAATTATTTCCATGAAAAATGTTCATAAAATGAAAACTACTGGGCCAAACTATGTAAAATTTTTAGGGGACCAATTGGAAGCTATTCCGCGTCGAACAAAAAAAGAATCACGTAAATCGGATCATAAATCACGGAGTTATCGGCGAACATACAAAAAAAAACAACAAAAAATAAAGATCCCGACGAATTGAGAACCTCCTCCTTTTTTCGAAGTCGGTTAAAAATGAAATATGTAATAACAATGTAATATACAGGGCCAGATTATAATCCAAACTATGTGCTAATTAAACAAACGACAATGTAGATATAGTAAAAAAAGTTGCTTATATTCATCTTGCAAATAATATAATTTTTTTAAAGAAAAATGAGTAAAAGAACGACAATAGATATTAATACAGATAGTGTGAGAGATTTTTTTTACAATTATTCATAAACTTAAATTGACTAGAATTAAAAATAACAATTAACGCATTTCATTTGGTGAGTCCATTATAAAGGCGACACATTCGAACCAATGGATTGAAATAAAAAGTATTATTACGATACACTTGAAGAGAAAAAAACTGCTGGTTTTCTACATCGATAATTGGTATTGGTAACTCCAAGTAAAGAAATTAAATATTGTGAATCAATACGTCCATGTAAAATATTGTGAAGAGAGATAAGGTCTGAAGTGCTTGTACGATTTTCAAGGATGTCAGAGAGCAATATTTCAGTCGGTCATGATACGCTTTAAGAGTTCGAATTAAATTATATCTGTGTGAAACTATTCGCAATGCTTTCTTTAGTACACGTTCAATGCGATCGATGTGTAATGCATAATGAGGAGAACAGACGAGCGTGCATGACAAGAGCTATGAATGTCAAAGAAGCAAGTGAGGTGTGTAAGAATAAGCCTGTATGGCGCTCTGTTGTTCGTGCCTACCCCCCAAGGGACCTGGCGTGAAGTTATGTATGTATGTACATTTCTAATTAACGTGTAGTATAAATGAAGCTCGTAGGTTTCTTAAAGCCAAGAGTAGACCTATATATGAATCCTAAAAGACTGGATCCTTTACTCACAATGTAGTCCTAGTGTTCCCTAAAGGTAAGTTTGTCATCAAATATCTCTTATTGATGTGGTGCGTTTTAGTGTATGATTATTTAGAGAATAATTAAATTCAATCTTATTAACTTTATTTATTATTATATATTTATTTATTATATAACATTTATCTACATTGATAAACATTTTATTTCACTGGCACCAATTAGAAATATAATCAAGGTTTCGCTGGAGTTTCATAGCATCATACAAGCTAGAAACTGTTGTATAAATATTAAGATAGCATACAGAAGTACTGGACAAGATAAACATTCAACTAAATCATTGACAAATGCAACAAAGAGCAATGGACCTAGATGAGAACCTTGAGGTACTCCAGAAGTAACCAGGACAGGAAAGGATGTAATACCCTTAAGGGCGACTAACTGACTTCTACGATTAAGATAAGATTTTAACCACCAGAGACGTGTATGCCTAGTGATTCAGTTTTATTACATAATATGAGATGATCCACTTTATCAAAAGCTTTAGAAAAGTCAGTATATACTGAGTCAACTTGAATGTTTGTAGCAAATGATGAACAAATGTAATTTTTATATTCTAAATGGTTAGTAGTAGTTCATTTATTTTTAACAAATCAAACAAATATTAAGCAAAGTACGTTATTTCGTCAGTTTAACAAAAAACACAGGGATAATAAATTATATTATTTATTTGATTAACTTAACCAAAGTGTTCGTAATATTAATCACACACACACACACACACATCCACTCGCCACTCGCATTCACTCGCACGCATCGCACGATCACAGCTCGTCGTGGTCTTCGGCGGGCACGTCGGCGTCGGCGTCGTCCGCCTCCGGCTGCGGCTCGTAGTCGTCGTCGTCGTCGGGCAGCGCGTCGGGCGCGATGCCGAGCGAGCGCTGCAGCATGCCCTCGACGGCGTCGGCGAACTCCACCGCCTGGCCCTCCTGCAGCATGTACCCGGAGCGCAGCGCCGCGGTGCGGTACAGCGTGTGCGCGACTCCGATCGCCTCCCTGTCGTCGGGGTCCTCCTGCACGCGGCGCAGCAGCTCCGCGATGACGGGGTGCCGCGGGTTGATCTCGAGCATCTTCTTCTGCGTGAGGTGGTGGCGGCGCTGCGCGTCGTCCGCCTTCTGGTGCGCGTTGGACAGCGCCAGGCGCTCCATGTTGCCGGTCCAGCCGAACGCCGTCGCCGCCAGCGCCGCCGGCGAGCGCGCCAGCCGCCGCGACACCGTGCAGCGCGTGATCCACTCGCCCAGCTTCTGGCCGAGCCACGTCGTCAGCGGCTCGAACTGCTTCTTCTGCGCCTCCAGCCGCTCCTTCTGCTGCTCGCCCTCCTCCAGGTCGAAGATCTCCTTGGCGATGTTCTGGAACTTGTGGCCGTCGTACTCGGGCAGCGAGGACAGGCAGTACTCGTCGACGGCTTCGGTGAGGTAGAGCACCTCGTAGCCGCGGCGGACGAGCCGCTCGGCGAAGGGGGACTTCTCGACCTCGGCGCGGCTGGAGCCCGCGATGTAGTAGATGTGGTGCTGGTTGGGCTTCATGCGCGCCACGTAGTCCGCCAGGAAGGTCATCTCCTCGGAGCGCGACGAGTGGAAGCGCAGCAGCTTCGCGAGCCGCGACCGGTTGCTAGGGTCCTCGATCACGCCCAGCTTCACGTTGGTCGAGTACTCCTTCCAGAAGTGCACGTACTCGTCGTCGGGGATCTTCTTGAGCATGTCGAGCGCCTTCCGCACGAGCTTCTTCTTGATGATCTTGACGAGCTTGTGCTGCTGCAGCGTCTCGCGGCTCACGTTGAGCGGCAGGTCGTCGCTGTCGACGATGCCCTGGATGAAGGCCAGGTAGTTGGGCATGAGCTCGTTGAACTCGTCGGTGATGAAGACGCGGCGCACGTACAGCTTGATGTGGTCTGTCTTGGTGCCGTAGCGGTTGAAGCTGTCGGCGGGCTGCACGCGCGGCACGAACAGCAGCGCGCGGAAGGTGACCTCGCCCTCGGCCACGAAGTGCGCGCGCGCCAGCGGCGGCGACGCGTCCTTCGTCAGGCTCTTGTAGAACTGCGTGTACTCCTCGTCGCCCACCTCGCTCGGCTTGCGCGTCCAGATCGGCTTGTTGTCGTTCATCAGCTCCCAGTCCCAGACGGTCTTCTCGGTCTTCTTGGTGGACGGGGGCTTCTCGTCGGCGTCCTCGACGCGGGCGTCGTCCTCGTCGGCCTTGTCGTCGTCCGCCTCCGACTCCTCGTCGGCGAGCTCCTCCACCGTCTCCGTGCGGGACGCCCACATGTAGATCGGGAAGTTGATGAACTGCGAGTACTTCTTGACGAGCGAGCGGATCGTGTCCGGCTGGAGATAGTCGGCCGCCTCCTCCTTCAGCTGCAACCTGTGGACAGGGAGGCCCGTCAAGACACATGCCAAGTGAGTGCAGGTGGTGAGCCGCAGCCCTCGAGACGTCCACTCACGTGATGTGCGTGCCGCGCTTGAGCGTGTCGCCGCGCGGGTCCTCGGCGACGCTGAACGAGTTGGCGTCCGACTCCCACACGTGCTGCTTGTCGTCGTTGTGCTTGGAGACCACGGTCACCTTGTCGGCCACCAGGAACGCCGAGTAGAAGCCGACGCCGAACTGGCCGATCATGTCGTTCATCTCCTGCGAGTTACTCTGCAACGGAAACGGGCGAGTGAGGTCGAGTGAGGTCGAGTGGGGTGGGTGGGGGCGAGTGGCCACCGACCTTCTCGGTGTCGTCCTGCATCCTGGAGAGGAAGTCGGCGGTGCCCGACTTGGCGATGGTGCCGAGGTTGTTGACGAGCTCGTGGCGCGTCATGCCGACGCCGGAGTCGATGATGTGCAGCAGCCGCCTCTCGGGCTCGGCCTTGATGCGGATGCTGAGGTCGGCGTTGGCGTCCAGCACCTCGCGGTCCGTCAGCGACAGCAGCCGGATCTTGTCCAGCGCGTCGGACCCGTTCGATATCAACTCGCGGAGGAAGATCTGCGGACAACATTTTTACGCGTGTGAAGCCATTTACACATAGCATTCGCGTCGGTACTCATTTAGCACCATCATATAATAGCACCGTCATTTCATTGGCACAATTTACATTTACAAACTTCTATTATTAACATAGTATGTAGGAAAAGTCCAGTTGTAGGGGACAACTGGAATTGACTATATAAACCATGGAAAACAAAGATGCATTTTTTTATTTATTTCTTGTCTATTTGCCAGTTTTTCTGTTTGCTAGAAGTCACATAAAAACTACTGGGCCGATTTCGTTATGGTTTTCGCTGATTGACAGTAAATTCTTAGACTTAAAATCTGGGCTACTTTCTGTCTTGGGAATTTAAGTCAACCGTGGGCGATGTTGCGGGTATATTCTAGTTCTATAGACAGATGATTTGTCATCAAGATAAGCTAAGGTGACGAGACTTCTTTTGACATCAAGACGCATTTCACCTTATTGAATTGATTTGGTTGAATTGTGTAATTCAGTTTACACAACAACAACAAGTCCGGGCCATTTTTATGGCCCGTGGTCTTGAAAGACATACAGAAATAACAATAATAATGAAATAATCGTATCGAATTCAGCACATTTCAATTCATACACAATACTTGATTTGCTGTCGTTTAGCAGAAACCGCACCAAAATCAGCACAGTAGTTTTTACGTGAACCCCGAATAAAGAAACAAAAAATCTAAGAAAAATCGCATCGTGTTCTCCGTAGTTGATATAATGATGGCATCTCGAGCTCACCTCCTTGTTCCTGTAGAGCGAGTTGATGATGAGCTTCATCATGCGGTTGACCTCGGTCTGGAAGGTGTAGTTCTGCGCGCGCTCCCTCAGCTCGCGCATCTGCGCCACGCTCAGCCCGTCCGGCGAGATGGCCTCCTCCTCGCGCGCCACCGCCTCCGCGTCTGCGGGAGCGAGCCAAATGTTAGGGGATAACTTTTTGCCATCTTGTATAAATATTTTGGGGCTTCTGATCAAAAAACTGCGACAACTGGTTTTGGCAGTCCTCTCGTGATGTTAACCTGACACTGCCTAAGGAATTCTGCAGAGACCGAAACAGGTGAAAATCTGAAGGTGCAAGGTCAGGACTATACGGCGGATGCATTAACACCTCCCAGCCAAACTCTCGTAATTTTTGCTGAGTGGCTGAAGATGTGTGAGGTCTAGTGTTATCATGGCGAAAAACTACACCCCTTCTGTTGATTAATTCCGGCCGCTTTCTCTCAACTTATTGCTTTAATCTCATCAGTTGTTCGCAGTACCAGGTCCTGCCTGGCGGTAACTGCTCATAATGAATAATGAATGCCCTTCCAATCCCACCATACACACAGCATCACCTTGCTGCGAGTTAACCCGGGTTTCGCCACAGTCTGTGAAGCCTGACCGGCCTTTGACCACGATCTTTTTCGCACGTTCTTGTTGTACATGATCCACTTTTCATCACCAGTTATTGTGGTGTATGCACCTCACTATTTTGTAAGTTTATTTTGTCTATACTATGTTTCATTCTCTTTGGTCTTGTCAGTCATGTTGGTCAGTCAACTCAGTTTTATTGTAATACTTAATTTTGTAATTTAACAAATAAATACGGCTAAGACAGTCTATATTATTATTAAAACCATTAACTCATCTCAACCGATTATAATACTACCCAAGAAACACAACAGTTATCAGCTTCTTCAAAAAACCGGACGGTTTCATTACGTCGTAATAAAGAATCACAAATGAGTACACTGATTATTAGGTTTCTTTCAGTGAGCTCATGAGGCACCCAATATTGAGCTTTTTTGTGTACCCAGCTTTTTTCAAATGCGCCAAAACCGTTTTGTGGTCAATTTTCAGTTCTCCAGCTACATCTTAACTACTAATATGCCAATTTTGCTCCACTTTTTCAAAAATGGCATCAATTTTGTCCGTAACAGGGCGACCAGAGCGACGTGCATCTTTGATATCAAAATTTCCGGATTGAAAACGCTTAAACTAAATTTGCGCTACTCTCACAGACACTGCATTAGATCCATAAACATCATAAAATTTTTCGCGGCTTGTGTTGCGTTTTTACCTTTTTTGTAGTAAAATTTTAAAATTTATCGAATTTCTTCATTAGATTTACTCATTTTAACAATAAGAATAACAAATGAAAATCACACATTTTCCTAATTTGAATTTGTTTTCGTTAAAATTAAAACTTTTTAATGATACCAATACCAGCCAGATATAAATGGTTACAGCCAAAGAGATCTTATTACAAGTTCATACGTACTACATGCGAAAAGACTTTTCCCCCAACCTATTAGGTCGTCAGGGCGACCGCGACCATATCGGCCTAACGGAGCCGCGGCCGCCGCGCGGCAGTGGCCGCGGCATGTCCACCGCGAGCGGCAGCGGCGGCGCCCCCGCCCCCGCGCCCCTGCACCCGCACCCCTTCAAGCTGCGCTTCGCGTCGCAACGGGAGCCGGGCCGCTCGTACGTCTCGCCCACCAAGCCCCTAGCGTTACGTTAGTGCTCTCCGAATAACACTTCGCCGCACACGCGACTCGGTCGTCCGCATTTCGAATTTGTGTTTCATTTCAGCGGCGACGGTGACGGGCAAGTTCTACACTCGCGTGGAGCCGACGCGCGTGGACGAGGAGGCGGAGCGACGAGCGCTGCTCACCATCGAGGACATGCTCCGGTGGGGGCCGAGGGAGAAGCACCCGTCGCCGGTCACTTCGGCTCACGAGTAAAGTGGCGCCACTTTCGTACTGTATTGACGTCGGTTGGACATTGACGAGCGGTCGCCGTTGCAGGTACGGGTGGTGGTGGGAGGCGGCGCGCGGGCGGGACGCCGGCGGCCGCGGCGACCGCCGCCTGCAGCGGCCCATCCGCGACTCCGCCTGGCTCAAGGCGCAAGCACGGCTGCAGGCGCCCTGAATCAACGTCAAGCCGATTTCCCACCACGACGTTTATAGGGAACTTTATTGTGAATATAGGCTTGGGATTAACCATTGATTCGCCCTATTGTTATCAGCTTATCGAGTAATAATATCAATGATAAAAATTAATTAGTATTTATTATTGCATGGAAGGTAATTGTGCACAGTAAATAATAAAGACATTAGTAGCCTTTCATCCAACTTTGAATATTTTTTAATACTTATTTAATTTTAAGTAATACCTATCCAGCAGTCAATCTCAAATCAGCAGAGGAATTTAAGAGTTTAGAGACTGTTTCAAATTATGAGCCTTAAAATGAGACGAGTGCGTTGGCAGTAAAATGACTATGCATCTACAAAGGAATAAATACATTTTGGAGGGAAAGTACAAAAAGACAAATGTGCTATTATTTTGTATAATAAATAAATAAATGTAGCCAGAATCCTATTTCACATACATCAATGTAATGATATTGTAGAATTAAAGTCTTTGCTTATCAATGTCCAATGCCAAAGATAATTTAAAATCATAAGCCCATTGAGATTAGAAGGCGGGGTACATATTAAATGTACATTAAACTTGATTGTGGATATGAGCCGTTGCGACTGATGTTGGATCTGTGTACCACCATCCCTTTCTGCTGCAAGTGTAACACGGCCAGTTTTCAGTTGAAGCTTATTGTTCTAGTCTTAAAATAAACTCCAAGATCTATCTAGCAAAACAGTACCACACATAGGCAAGAAGTAAGAAAGACAACCAATGTCCTGTAAAAATAGTTGCAAACCAGTCCAATAGTATCATAGCTAGAAAATTCACAGAAAGTTCTTGAGTCATGTATTATTTATGTATCTAAATTTTATTTCCTTTTCTTATTGAATTTGCACATCATTGTGATACATTTACCGAATCTGTAACATAAGTTGACTGGAAGAGAACACTTGTAAGTCTGCCCATCATTTTAATCTTTAGCAGTGATTAATTTATGTACATGTACTTATGTGGTGAATGATTATTTTTTATCTGTCTATGCTATAGTAAATTTTAATGTTATTCTTAGCAAGACATATTCAATTTCAAGAAAATATATGGGATTTTCGCACATACAATTTTACTGACTTTCATAGTTTACAAACACTATGTAAATGTAAATTGGCTAGATTTCCTGTTAATCTTATACACATGCAGCAGAAAGTCAAGTTTAAATGTTTAAGTTTAAGAGAATATGCATCACAATTTGTCATTTATATAGTTTATGGGCATGTAATCACAATAATCAGATAAACACTTTTGTGATGAATCTCTGAAGTAGGTTATTAAGAGTTCCAATACTTGAAATATTATAAAGAGAAATAATAAAAAAACAATCAAATCTAGTGTTTCTTATCTTCACAGGGATTACTTAGATATAAGAAACTTGTTAAGAATTCTAGCCTTTATAACAGAAGTTTATCAAGAGAAAGTTTTAATAAATCATCAAATAAATACCAATAAATCCATAATTTTAACATAAAATGACTTACAAATGCTCATAATGTTTAACAAAAGCTACATAAATGATGAATATGTATTATTAAAGTACACTGGTTTATTTGTATGTAAAATTGTAAACTGCAAAATGTTGGGCTACTAAGTGTTCAAATACCTGCAGACTGAGTGTGTGGATGTGATCATGGTCAAAGTGCTGAGCGAACCAAAGAGTCCTAAATCTTAACTTCCACTTACACTTGCACACAATAATACTTTTAATAACCATCATATTTCAAAGGAATACCAAGACTTGTTTTGGCTCTTCAGGTTTTTCCCCCGTAACACCCATTGAAAATCAAAATATTATAATATTTCTAAAAATTGGCCTATTTTCATTACAGTAAGAGTTCATATTAGAGAAATGTTAACTTTTACAGGGGTATGGAATATTCATGTCACAAGCAATTTCAATTGCAGGTAACACTACCACACAAAACAGACTTCCAATAATTTATTTACAGCAAACTAAACAAAGTATAAGTCTGGTGAGCCATCAATTACATTGGGCACAAGTTTTTGTAAGAAGATTAGCAACATCTGAAAGTGACGACTCTCACCAGTACGGGAGCCCTCCCTGGAGGCGCCCAGGTCTGCGTCCACGGTCACCTCGTCCACGCTGCCCAAGCCCACGCCCTCCTGGCCGTGGGTCCATCCTGTAACACAGCATATTTCACATTACAATTCAGAAATAATTGATAAACCAACAACAACGCGCCCGGCGTACGAAACCAATACCGGCCTCAAATACTGACTGCTCGATTATAATCTAATACACATTTTTTTAGAATTTGTATCACATTTCCCGCAATGTCCATCTTTTACGCCACCTATTTCATTGATCAAAGTCAGTTTTAACATATACTTTAATAAATAAAAGTAATTTATTGCAAAAAAAAACAATTGCAACGTTGACAAACTATTAGTTTTACCTGCTAACAACAATACGCCCACAAGTAGAAATAGAAAGTTCTTCATCGTCGGATATACCAACGTTATAAGATTTAAAGAAACACTATTATGTAGTTCTCTTTAGTTACACTGTTTTTACAACACTAACTCAAAAATTTTAAGACTAAAGCGTGCACCATATTTCCTTAACTATCTTTGACATAAATAATTGACGTACGTGTTGCTTGCAAATACAGTTACACGATTTAATTGGTTCAGTGCTATACTTCGATTAGAAGAACCAATCAAGTTAGAACACGACATGAAATTGACAAATGAAAATTGAATAAATACAAATGTCGCCATATGAATGGTGGAAATTTTAACAACACCAGTACGGTGTCCACAGACTATTTATTCTTTATTATGTTAATGGCTTCGCAACTAGGCTTTTAAGCCAGATCTTAATTTTTATATTATACGATTTTATTTTTTATGCTTTATTTTTTTTTGCACGGTAAACAGATCAATTAAATTCACTTTTTTGTTTGAACTATATTCTAGGAGGCTATCAGCACGTTCCATCAGTAGCCCACAATGTTTGAAATGCTCTGTTAGCCATTTCATAAGGCGACCGCGGTCGTTGTGGTCGTGGCGAAAATGTCACTAATAACGTCATCATTTTCGATCACACAAAGCTCACAACGGCCCATGCCAAGAGGTGAGTCGAATAGCCCTTCCACTTGGGCTTACAATTGTAACGCCGAACGAACGTAGTCGTTGAGTGTCCCCAGTGGGACTTAGCCGAAATGCATTCCCCTGAGCATCAAATAAAAATATAGTCTGTGCACGTAGACAGAGAACGTCTGTGCTGGAGTTTTTGGCGGGAACTGAAAGGAGACGTTGTGCTGTGCAGTTTTATTTTCTAAAAATGTGTAAAATGACTCTAAAATGAACAATAGTTGTAGGATATTGATAGTTTTTGAGTAGTATTTATGTGTTTTTTGTGAGAAATGTGAACTGTATAGTCAAATGTGGCCTTTTGAGTTGTCCCAAGAAGTCCGCTGAATGGCACTAGCTGATTACCTACAGTTCAGCTGTGCTACACATAGGCTTCAGAAAATGAAGAAGCTATATTGTAAACTAAGCACTGGCTTAAAGGCCTAGTTGCCAAGCCATAAACCTAAATAAATAATAACGTCTGTGCTCTGGCTTAAAGGCTTAGTTGCCAAGCCATAAATATATTTAAATAATAATAATAAATAAACGTCTGTGCATTGGTACTAGCTACTAGAAAAAAAATAGAAAATATTTGGCATTTGACATTTGTGCAAAATAATGAAATGTCAGTAATTTTGAAATAAACAAAACGCATTGTTTTATTTGTTTTAAATTTTAAACATATTTCCCATGTAAGGTTTGTGAAAAATAGAATTTATGCGAAGTTTCAAGATCTGTATAGTTGAACCTTGGGATTAGGGTCGTTATTGAAGCAATGGAAGTGGGTAGCGCGCCGGCGTTGGTATCGTCGCGGTGTCGCATTATATACAGAAGGAGTTCATGGAGCGTGCATCAGTTCGAGGTTTGGAGCGGCGACATAGTGTGCCGTGTGGCGGCGTTGCGCGGCGCCGGCTGGCTGCTGGTGTGGGTGGGCGGCGCGGAGCCGCAGCTGAGCGAAATGGCGCTCGGAGTGCCCGCACGGAGCCCCGGCGCAGACGGCGCGGCCGCCACGGTGCTCGTGGGAGGCGACGGCGCGGCAACGGCGTTGGCTCGCCGGCTCGCGGCGCGCCTCTCCCGCCCCGTCTACGTCTGCCTCGGTAGCACCTTTGATCGGTTCACAGCCCCTATTGTTGAAAAAGGACTCATTTTTGAAATTAAGAGTAGGCCTGAATGTTTTTGAATTTTTCGACACTTGCTAATGGAATTTTAAAATATACTTTCTGAATCAAATCTAAAATACATACAAATATAAAAATGTGGAATCACTATATTCCTTTATAGTTTACAGTGTCTCAGGTAAATGGGATAAAGAGTTCTAACTGTAGTAAAGTTGTAAATGTAAATTGGTTTCTTTGTATGAATGAATGAGTGATGAAAGATAGTTGTAACTTTTATAATGGGGAAGAGTGTACACTCTATCATTTTTCTTTTAGATTTTTTTGGGATTCACTCATCAGATCCTGACTTTGAGACCATGGCACTACTTACTTAGGGAATATACACTTATGAGCAAAGGAAACAATTTGAAAATTGGTTATAATCTTTGGAAATATTGTTTACGAAGAAGTTGGTTAACAATGTTTATGAGTTTCTCAATTCTTTGGAATCCACTCCTCAGATCTTGACATGGTGACAATGGGACCAGTTCAGGAGTAAATATAACCTTTCAATTAAAAGAACATTTGAAAATGGGTCCACAATCAATGGCGAAATTGAATAACGAACATACAAAAAACCTAGAGATTAATTAAGAACCTCCTTTTTGAAGTCAGTTTAAAAGTAACGAAAGAAGGATCAGTAATCCTTCACTAAATGGCACTGGTCTTATGTTATGTACTATTTGTGGATATTTGAATCAATATGATTTGATTTAGAAAAGTCTGTGTTGTAATGTTGGTGATCAACTATATTGGGTATTTCTGTATCAATATCAAAAAGCAAGAGAAGCATGAAATGAGGTGCCCTCTGGTGGACAAACAAATTATAATACTCTACATTAGGTGCTTGGTCTTAAATATGTTTTTACTAAGTGATTGTCATTTATTGCTGTCAGTACTAATTCAGTTATAGTCATAAATAACATTATAAATACTCTCATGTGGGAATTTTATCAGGACTTCTTAACAAGGCCAAAAAATAATTAGAAGGTTCAATAGTTGTGATCTATAGAATCTTTGAAGTATTTTCTCACTTCACAAATAATACACAATAACTTCCTCATCCTCATGTTAACATTGATTGTATTTATTATACATAAGTAATAAATTACTATTGTTTTGTACAACAGTTGAATAAAATTTATTTTAAAATTATGTGGTGGTATAGTTTCAAGACCTTTGGCTTAATGGAATTCAAGCTGGCATGCAAGGAGACGCTGTCACAGGTGGAATCCTAGCTTAGGCGCACAATCCCTATCCCTATTAATATTACAAATGCGAAAGTAACTCTGTCTGTCTGTCTGTTCCGTTTTCACGTAAAAACTACTGGACCGATTTGGCTGAAACTCAGTATATACATATTTTCGATGCCGAGAATGAACATAGGATACTTTTTATCCCGAAAAATGGGATAGTTTCCGGGATAAAAATATATTTGTCTTTCTGTTTGTTATGCTTTTACGGAAGAACTAATGGGCCAATTTGGCTGAAATTCGGTACGTATGTAAATTAAATACCGAGGGTGAACAAGGGATACTTTTCATGTTGGCCTTTTTGGTATAATTCGGTATAATTTTGGCCTTTTTGGTCATTTTGGCTATTTTAGTCTTTGACTTTGACTCATTTTGGCCATGTCCGTCACTTTCGCCTTTTCGGTCATTTTGGTTGTGTTGGTTATTTTGGCCATTTTGGTCTTTTTGGTCATTTTGACCATGTCGGTCACTGTGGATATTTTGGCCATGTCGGTCATTTTGGCCTTTTTGGTCATTTTTGCCATGTTGGTCATTTTGGCCTTTTTGGTCATTTTGACCATTTTGATTATTTTGGCCTTTTTGGTAGTTTTTGCCTATTCCGTCATTTTGGCCACATCGGTTACTGTGGCCTTTTTGGTCATTTTGGCCATGTCGGTCATTTTGGCCTTTTTGGTCATTTTGACCATTTTGGCCTTTTTGGTCAAGTTTTGTAATTTATGTTGTTTACAGATAGACGGGGGATGGTATAATTAGCGATATAAAATGAAGTGAATCTTCCGTGGGCAAATACATAAAAAAATAATATAATATAACCTGTAGCGCTTGCTCTATAAACAAGAGACACACACTAGACTCACTAGAGGTTAACTAGGTAGGTAAACTCTAGTACCTACATAAGTCTTTATAGGAATAAAGTACTGATTGTGGATGAAGTTTATTGCCCTTGGTATATAACTTATCTGTAATACTTTTTTTATGATTGTTTGAATTGTTCACTGTCATTTGTTTGTGTTAATCTTCTAAGTATTGATGTAATGATCTATTGTCAATCGCTAATCTAAATAATGTTGATATTTGGTTGCGAGTTCTCAGAAGCCATGTGATTTGGATTAAAGCTAACAAGTTTGACAATAGGTCCAATGAAAGGCATATATCGGGTGTCCCAAAAAGGACGCAAGATTTCAATTTGCCGCCATTTTTGTATTTTAATGCTGGCAACCCTAAAAAAAAATCTATTTGACAGTTCAATGTTTAGGGTTTGTAAGAATGGCGGGTTATACGAAAGGTTAACGCGTTTTTATTATTGAACAATATTTCAAAAGTAATGAAAGTTTGGCGGGCACGGTTCGAAAATTCCGTGCAAAATATTTATTTATTTAATTAATTTTAGGAAGGCTTACAGACTAATACATATCAATATAGTAAAAAGAAAAGTATATAAAAAACAAATGCTGATAACAAGCCTCCACCTATTGGTAACAAAACGTACAACACGATTTCTATTGATAATATAGTTACTAAGTTTCTGTCTTTCTAAAAAAAATCTTGAGCCAGTATTCGCTTGACCGAATTTATACTAGTGCAGTATAAGTCTATGGTCGGAATATTGACTTGACTTCATCAACTGTGAGCAGAGTGGTTGCAAAATTCAGGGAGAGTGGATCAATTCATGATGTTCATTCCACTGGTCGTCCATAAACAAGCCGTTCAAATGGCAATATCGAATCAGTGCGTCAGAATGTCCGTGAACATCCAGGAAGTTCAAATAACACAAGAACTGAGGCCTCATGATCATGGACAGCGAAGAGAGTTCGTTGAATGGATTATCGACCGCCAAAACAGGGATGCAGATTTTTCAAACAAAATCATCTTTAGCGACGAAGCACATTTTCATCTCGATGGCTTTGTTAATCGTCAGAATTGCCGCATTTGGGGCTCCGAGAACCCACATGTGATTGTTCAAAAACAAATGCATCCACAACTGGTCACTGTTTGGTGCGGATTTTGGGCTGGAGGCATTATTGGACCATATTTTTTTCAAAATGAGGCTGCCAAGCAGTTACTGTTAATGGAGCTCGATATCGCGACATGATAACAAGGTTTTTTCTAGCCGAATTAGCGGATATCGATGTGGAAGCAATATGGTTTCAACAAGACGGGGCCACTTGCCACACAGCCAGAGAAACGATGCAATTACTGCATGAAACATTTCCTAGTCGTGTGATCTCTCGATTCGGTGATCCGAATTGGCCCCCTAGATCTTGCGATTTAACGCCTTTAGACTTCTTTTTATGGGGTTATTTAAAGTCTAAAGTCTACCTATGCCAATAAGCCCACAACCACTCATGCTTTAAAAGAGGAAATTCGACGCTGCATCGGAGAAATTCAGGACATTTGCCTGACGTATTATTCCACAAATAACCCATTTTATGTATTTCAAGATTTTATATACAAATATATTATAACGAAAAAAAATGTGTTTTTCATCAATTTCAAATCTTGCGTCCTTTTTGGGATAACCTTTACATGTTTATTGAGAGGCCTTGGATATATTGCGAATATATACAGTCTGCCTGTTGAGACAGAGTTAGTTGAGTTTCAACTGCAGTCTGGAAGTTATTAAGTATCAGTCGGAACGGGAATCTCACATCGTCAGACTTTACATGTTTTATTTTATATATGTTTATCTTCTACCTCAAGGTTTGAAACTTATCGGTTGTTTGTGTTCAAGGAACTACGTGTGGTCTTCGTACTTCTAATAAAGTTTGTGAACTTTCAACTAACATTTAATTCGATTACCGCAAATACGTAAAAATATGGTTGGAATGCTTATAAATTATCCTGTATTTGTTTCTTGTTAGAAATTATAACTTACACCGAGTCACACTAGAAGTAGGGCCTTATTTGAATTTAACTTTTTTTGAGAAACATGTAACCCTTTGTAGTACTACTGCAACAGCCAGCCGGCTAAAGCCGACCAGGATCTTGAGTGTCCAAATGAGAGACTGGTTAAGAATAACTTTATATTCTCTTCAAAGACAATTACAAGTCCAAGATTCCACTCGAGAGCCGATACAATAATGCTCTACTCTGTTTTGGGAGCCATTCCTCGATTTGAATTTAAATAAATTGTGTTTATTAATAAGTATTACGGTTAGTCGTTCCAGTACTTGGTGATGTGCTTTCTATTGAAGACTTTAGCTACATTGCTCACCTCCATGAACACGTTCTGTGGACGTTTTAATGCGAACTTAGTTGTTTTGTCTGTCACAGTCCAGTCGTGTTTCTTAACACTAATGGCTTCATGTTTTAGTACGTGCCACTAGGGGCGTAGACTCTAAGCCTATGCCCCTACATAATGCTGTTGTGAAATTGCAGAGTTTAAAATTACGGGTACCTGCCATACTCGATGGATAAACATTTATGTAAGTACCTAAATAAGCATATAGAGGGTAAGTATCGAAGACGAGTCTTCAAACATATTCTAACAAAGAAGAAGCCGACTTCCCGAGGAGCTAAAAAGAAAAAAATACATCACCTACATGCAAATGATTATGTTTTACTTTTATACATATATCTACGTAATCTACGAGATATAGAAAGTCTATAAAATTCTAAAAGTTCCGTATCCGTACATTGAAGCTATTAAAAAAAGTAACTGGAATGGTCTAGGTTTATGAACGACGGAGAACACGATGCTTTTTTTTAAAGATTCTTGTCGATTTATTCGGGATTCACGTAAGAACTTGTGGGTCGATTTCGTTCGGTTTCTGCTGATCGATAGCAAATTCTTGGGCTTAAAATCGGTGATACTTTTCGTCCCAGAGTCCCGTGGGAAATGTCCGAGTAGCTGTTTGGAAGTTGTTCGGGTGGATTAAAACCAGCTTATACCGAGACAGTTTTTAGTAAAACGATAGCTTACATACTTTTTTATTTATTGCAATATTTTGTGTCCTGAGAATCCCACGAGAATTTTCCCAGGAATGGTATAAATTAGTTAGAATGCATGAATATTAGCTAATATTGATATCGATACGATTTCTCTAGAACGATAGCTTAGACTTAGATAACTCCTTTTTCAAATAATGTGATACTTTATATTTGGGGAATGCCGCGGGAATTTTCCCGGGATTGTTGTAAGTTGGTAATAAACACAAAAATTTGCTAATGCGGATCCCTTTGGTACCCGCTAAAACAATATGATCCGGGAATTTTTATACTACCCGGGATTTCCTAGCTTCGAAACCACGTGACTTTAGGACTCGTTTGATGTGACAGTTTCTATATTTATTAGGTAAGTATTTTTAGTAGAACCCTTTTATCCGTGCAGGAACGGAGAAAGAATACAATTTCCTGCGGCCGGGAGACCTGTCTTAAGAGGCGACAAAACAACCCACGGCCAGGTGGTAGGGAATTTGCCCGACTGGATGGCTACCACCCCTGGCTTGGAATATGCCGTCATAACAAGCTCGAGTTGTGTTCCGGCATCAGTGGCAACGTTTCAGTCTCCCTTCGAGAGTGGCAGCGCATTTAGAGCACTTTGCGAGTTGCGAATGTCCATAAGCGATGGTAACCGCTTTCCACATGTGGCTCGTCTGCCTGTCTGCTGTAGGTACTTATACAATAAAAGAAATATTAAAAAGAGAAGATATACCTAGTTATGTACCTATACCTTCAGTACCTAACATTATACTTAGGTATTATCTCGGGTTTTGACGGGAATCTTCGGAATTCATATTATAATAAATACCTTACTTATTTTTATCCAAAAAATCCGTAGTCCTGCTAAAATACCCCTATAAAAATCTAAATCTTATATACTGGCAAAATAACTGTAATTTACGTTACCTACCTGTCAAACGTGGATGAAGTCGCGGGCAAATCCTAGTAGGTAGGTACCTATAAGTACCTAAATGTATAGGTGTATCTATATCTGTAGACAGGCCCGCCGCTAGGTGCTTCGTCGCCCGCGTGCCATACTGATTATGCCGCCCTATGATTAGCTCTGAGTTTTGTCAAAAAAAATACGCTTTTATAGAAAATCCAACTAAAAAATAGAAAATCATTTTAATAAATTTGAATTAAAGTAAGTAGTGTAAGAAAAAATGATTTTATTGTAAAAAAAAGTGTGGTGTGCATGGTATCAATAGATATAAGTAGAAGGGTTATTTTGATAATATCCTAAAAAGCACCCCACACTTTTTTTTACAATAAAATCATTTTTTCTTACACTATTTTTAATTTAAATCTATTTTCAATTTTTTGTTGGATTTTCTATAAAAGCTTTTTTAGTTTTTTTTAACCTATTATTTATTTTAATTTTTTAGTGTTTTAATTCTCTTACCCGTGGAAACTTTGAAAAAAGAATTAAATACACTTTTATGATAAAATGGAACGTTATGTAAAAATAAGCTTTTTAAAAAAAGTTTTAAATACAAGCTTTTGAGATCCTGCATATCATGTAGCAGCAGAGTGCTAGCCAAGACAAGTAAAACGAGCCCAAACACGACGGATCTATCTTGTTTAGTACAGGAGTTCCTATGGCCACCTTCCGACTCCATCATCAGATCAGCTCCATGGCACCATATCATTGCATTGCTAGCCAAGACAAGTAAAACGATTCCAAACACGACGGGTCTATCTTGTTTAGTACAGGAGTTCCTATGGCCACCTTCCGACTCCATCATCAGATCAGCTCCATGGTACCATATAATTGTGTTGTCACGCGATATACAATAGGGTGCAAAATTTTAGCTCATCGGAAACCGGGAATCAAATTTAACTTGAAAGATTCCGTTACATACATACATACATACATACTAACATACGTATGAAGCTAATAGGAGCGTATTAAAAAGGATTTAGTAATGTTTTCTCATTATGGTGGGAAAAAGAAAAACAATGAAGATAAAACATTTATTTTAATTAAGTACTTAGATTAGTTTTTTTACTATTGTATATAACTATATACCTACTTAAATATTTATCTACACAAAGATTTAACTCTTCTGGCGTTTATATTTGCGAAATCTTCTACCGAGTTTCTTGTGTACAAACAGTCTAAAATTTCATTTGCAATTGAAACTATAGCTAAATAAATTTAGTCTTTGCTGAAGCATTTTTGATCTTAAATAGTTTTTGATAATTTCTTTATTTTGAAAAGGTTCTTTCACTATATGGAACTGAAACACTGCCGGTTTCAGTTAGTAATATTCTTGGCGCTATCGCTGTGTTCGGAAATGTTGAAATTAAACCATTGGTAAAAAATATTGTAGTTGGGTTTGTGGATCATTAGACTGGTTTTCTGCAAAATGTAACTTTAATGCAATGATTTCATTAAATGAATCCATACAGTCAATGTCTGATTCACTACTTGCATCTTAATTTTAACGGATGCCAATAGATGTCGGAATTACCATTATACTTCTGGTGGGTATTATGAAAATGATTTAAATTAGGTGATGAGTCGCTCGATTTGCCGCCCCCCTGGGTGTGCCGCCCGCGTGCAATGCACGCCTTGCACGCCCGCTTACGGCGGCCCTGTCTGTAGAGTACCTACCTACATTTTCAAGGGCTAAATCCTAAATTTTAAGGATAGTGAAAACCACTGAAAGCGAATAACCCTTAGCAGAAACAGATGATTTTGAAAAAATAATGATTATTACCTAAACTTTATTTGTTTGACCAGGTTCCAGTCTTCCTTAAGAGAGCAGCAGCGCATTTGTAGCACCTTTGGTGTTGCAAATGTCCATAGGCGATGGTAACCGCTTTCCATCAAGTTGGCCGTCTGCCTGTCGGCTGACTTCCTGCAATAAAAAAAAAATTAATTCATTGTTGTTTATAGACATTTATTAATTGAATTAAAATAATTATTCATTGCGAAGGGCCAAGGGTTGTTCCCTTGCGAGCACTAAATAAACATTGGTTTCAAACTGCCTTTGGTATTTTTCATTTTATGAGCCGTTATTTAAAAATCGCGCATCTTACACCACCCTACTCTAGAGGCGAGTTATTTTTTCAAAGTCAGCCAATTCTACATTCATTCTGACAAAGATACTGATTTATTTTTCAAAAATGATATCTAACACTTTATTTTTCGTCAGAATCGGCTTCGAGGCTCCCTTGTGTGTTTTTCGCTATTTCCTATAATTTAGGATTTTGTATTAATGGATCACTTGAAAAATTTCGTCCTGCTTACATTTTTACGTAATTAGGAAGTACTTCTCTTAGATGTCAAATTTTTCTTTTTGCTAGATTTTTTTTATAACTTTTCATGTGTAGGTAGGTACTGTAACGGTTAACGGCCAGCGTGTCTAGGTACCTACCTATCTATTAGGTAGATAGGTAGGTACCTATACGTACGTCTTGCTCATATACAATTTGGTACCTACCTACCTTAATATCCTACACTTACCAACTGTAAATTTTATACAATATCTTTACCTACATACCTTTTAGATAAGTAGGTAGGCCAGGCGAATCCAATAAATATTCCTGCAAGGAAAGTCCTTATCTAACAATTAGATAAGTAGGTGTAGGTACCTACTTACCATGATCAGATTGGAAATGTTTTGAAGAAAGGTCATGTAGGTACAAAGCACTTTAAATAAGTGTGTTGGAATTTATACAGAGATCAATGAAAGTCGATGAAGCGAATAGTCCATCGTTCCTTCCTAAGTGTAGACACATTAGGATAGGGTCACCTAGAAGTTAGGATAGGACCCTAATGGGAAACAGGCGTAACAATTGTATCTATTAAATCTTAAAAAACTTGTAGGTAAGTACCTACTTAACCAACATAATGTTTGCAGATAGGTATCTACATACCTACCAGTCTGTCTAACATAACTTAAGCGATGAAAGAATGTAAAGTAGTTAAAAAGTATCACAGAAAAACTTATCGCCTGATTTAATATGTCTAGATACTTAGTAGATAGATTGTATTAGTCCAGATATATCTCCACTTACGGAGTTAGGCACCTTCAAACACTGCCAAATTGCGAATAGGTCTACATACTTATATACCTACATACGGCGAATAAGGTGTGTGTTAACAAGATAACATAAATCTGTTGGGGGGAACATCCATAGGCCGATGTCGATGTCGGGCGATGTTTGCCGGAAGCAAGCAATCGGGGAGGGCGGCGCAACCGGCGATCTCGTCCCTGCGGCGTCGGGACTCGCCTGTTCGGAGGCGGGGCGCCCGCGCGCCAATGGGAGGGCGCCGCCACGGCGCCGAGGGGCGCGGGGCGTCGTCCGCCAATGGCGGCGGCCCGCCGTGGAGGGCGCCGCCCGGGGTGGCGCGAGCGGCGAGCGCCGCAGTCGCGCGCGGTGCGTCGAGCGAGTTGTGTTCACCCATCCGGTTTCAAGGCGCACATCGCGGAGCGCGGCGCGGCGGTGACGGGTGACCTCCGACCCGGAGTAGTGGTGCTAGATAGTGCTGTTGTGACCGTCGCGAGTGTTGTGCCCTCACCTAACGGTGTACCGAATCGACTGAGTGTGTGCGTTACCCGCCGGCTCGGCTGGCTATAATGTGAGTGGAGGTGACCCTGGTGCCCGGCTGTTGACTCTGCTGCAACGGAGCGGTTCGGCTTCTGGCCCGTGACCGACGACCACCGAACGTGAGTAGGTAGGCAGTATATGTCTCCCGGTTCGCCATCGTGCTGACAAATGAGTACCTATAGACTATTAACTGCACAGGTGTGGCGTCGCCGTCGGCCTCGCCTCTATACTATAATCTAATCTGCCTCATGTGATTAGTTATAATAAGCTCTATTAAATTATGAACAATTGAAACCGAGTCATAATCATCTCATATGCATGCATTTCTATCTGTATATCGGCATAGTATAGGAGTGGCAGTAGGCATAGTGAGCGAATCAGTCCCTCGCCTCTCGCAGGCAATAAATACCTCTTTTACTTCACGCCGAAACAACGCCGTCGGTCGATGTAGGCCACCAGGGATCCCTCGTCGGAACAAGCGAAGCGTGGATCTCGATAAGTTGTGTTTTATAGGTACTTACATAGGTTAGGTATGATTATCCGGACTAATGTGAATATATGCATTTTAATCGACTGAAAAACCAGCCGAGTCCACGGCAATACCTATACCATACCAAACAATCTTAGATTATTAGAGGAATGCAGAGAACATGAATACCTAAGTACAATATGAACGAAACATGAAAAGAAGAACAAAGCGCAGCCATGACCGAGGCGACGACGGCCATTGGGCGAGCGCAAATATTGCCCCAACAATGTAACGAAACAAAACACAAGTTGGAAAACAACAAAAATACAGGACAAGCGCAAAGGACTAGCGTCCCCGGCCCGGTTGTCCTGCTATGAAATAATAAAAATCTAGGACCCGACCCCAGCGCCACCTATTGGTTCCAATTGTGGATTTAAACCATGGGGGGACCCACTCAAACACACAAAAACAAAATCACCAAAATCGGTCCGGGGCCACATCATACTATTTGGCCTCAGAATACAGAAATATTCTGTATTCGGAGTATTTGGCTACAACATTAATACTTACTTACATTTTAAATATCGCGATATCTTTTGAATGAAAAAAGTTCTAGAAAGGTATTGAATTCGTCTTGAATATGAAGTAAGTAATTTATTTTGATAAGGATTAATACCAAGGTACAAAATAAAGAGTTTTTGAAGCGACGGCATTTTAATTTAAATAATAAAAAAAAACACTTATTGTGAGATAACTACAATAGTTAGATATGGTTACGCGATATTTTTTATAGACAATTATATGTTCTGCAAAGTGGTAGTAGGTACATTGTTCTGTTCTATAATCAATAGTTTTCGCAAGTTAGTTAAGTTAGTGTAAGCATTTTTTCAAGTCACTTTTTATACCTTGGGTTACATTATTGGACTTTTAGTAAGGATCCCAAATTATTTTGAAAATATAATATAGCCTTCCTCGATAAATGTACTATCCAACACTGAAAGAATTATTCAGATCGGACCAGCGGTTCCTGAGATTAGCGCGTTGAAACAAACAAACTCTTCAGCTTTATAATATTAGTATAGATTCCGCAAAGTTGACAACTGTTTCCTGTGTTTTCATTGTTTGGCTACCGACATATAAAAAGTATTTTGTCGTAAAATATTTTGGCTATAGGTCCAACTATTGCTCAAAGAATTTTGTGTAAATCAGTTTTCACTGAAATTATTACAATAGGTGCTGTTGTATGTAAGCATTCGTATTGTTTATTGTAAGAGGGACCAGCACACAATCATTTTCACAACTTTAGAAAATAATATTGAATTTATCGACTAAATCCTACCTACCTACTTATAATAAAATTGTAGAGGTTGAATTTCTGTACAATTAAAAAAAATGCTAAAAACCGAGTCAGGGGGATGTAAGAAGTGAAATAGAACTAATTTAGAATTTTTTGTTTCTCTGTTTGTCTGTCTGTTTGTACCGGCTAATCTCAGAAACGACTGGACCGATTTACATGAAATTTTGTATGGTGATAGCTTATATCCCTGGTCAACATATAGGATACTTTTGTTCCCGAAAAATTAAACAGTTCCCGTGGGATAGTTAAAAAGCTTTAATTACTTAAACAGCTTATAACAGACTAAAAGTAATTTCTCTGCAACGTAACATAATAGAAGCGAATAATTTGACAGGGCGTGGTGTCAGTGAGAGAGTTTTATCTTATATATATAATATATAAAGCAGATAAGTTTGTTTCTTTGTTTATTTGCTTGAACGCGCTAATCTCAGGAACTACTGGTCTGATTTGAAATTTTTTTTCAGTGTAGATAGCACATTTATTGATGAAGGTTAGAGGCCATAAACCATCACGCTAAGAGCAATAGAAGCGGAGCACCAATGAAGAAAGTTTCAAAATCGCGGGTGTTTTTTAACTTCCTTTCCACGCGAACGAAGTCACGGGCAGAAGCTAAGCTTATATATAAAAACTAATCGCAAAATGTGCTGGTAATCGCATAACTTGCGAACGACTTTACCGATTTTAATGAAATATTGTGTGTGTGTGTTTTAGTGGGTCCCGGGATGGTTTAAATCCACAATTGGAACGGGTAGATGGCGCTGAGATCGGGTTCTAGAATCCTCCTAATCACCGGGACCGATTATGGTGATTTTGTTTTTGTGTCATGAAACAAAGTCTTTTAGGAATTCAGAAAATATGGCGATACGAAGTTCGCCGGGTCAGCTAGTAAATAATAACAGTTATTAAAGAACACTTTTGCATTATTTTTTAAACATCTGATTAACAATTAGTATAATAATAGTAACTAACTCAGACTAAATGCATTTTGGAACTACTAAATTATGGCGACGAACCTTAAAAATGTTTTCGCGGCTTATTTCCATATAAATTACACTTGACTGAGAAAGTACACTTAGGTAAATCAGCCTATATTTAAAAAACTAAAAAATTAAAATGTATAAAATAACTTATTTCTTAAGCTATTATTATTAATATATATTATCTAAAACATCTTAAAGTCGGTGCTTAGTAATTTTCAAAATATAGTAATTTTTATGTTTTACTTTGCACCGACTTCAAGATGTTTTAGATAATATATATTAATAATAATAGCTTAAGAAATAAGTTATTTTATACATTTTAGTTTTTTAGTTTTTGAAGTCGGTTTTTTTAAACGAAGTTTTTAAATTTTATTTGTTTCTTTTTAGTGTCTAGCTATGTATGGGTGGACCCACGAATGGTGCCGCGCTTCTTAAAAAATATAGGTCCCAAGAACCGGGAACAAAAAAATTATCGTAAAATGAAAACTACTGGGCCAAACTATGTCAAATTTTTAGGGGACCACATGGCAGCTATTCCGCGTCCAACAAAAAAAGAATCACGTAAATCGGATCATAAATCACGGAGTTATCGGCGAACATATGGAACGGAGTGAAAATTATTTCCATGAAAAATGTTCATAAAAAGAAAACTACTGGGCCAAACTATGTAAAATTTTTAGGGGACCAATTGGAAGCTATTCCGCGTCGAACAAAAAAAGAATCACGTAAATCGGATCATAAATCACGGAGTTATCGGCGAACATACATAAAAAAAAGCAACAAACAAAAAAAAAAGATCCCGACGAATTGAGAACCTCCTCCTTTTTTCGAAGTCGGTTAAAAAACGGATAAACTCAACAACACGAGGAAGAAGGTATTTTTTCAAAATTACTATAGGATCTCAAAAAAGTACGCGGGTTTTAGTGTATAGTATCGGAGGTTGCGACGGAGTCTCTGGTCGAGTGGGCCCCGCACTACCCTGAGGTGTCTCCTGCTGGGCAATCCCTAAAAAAGATTATAGAATTATTATGGTCGAATTTCGACTATAGGCGACCATGAGTAAAATGTTATTATGTCTTTTATTTAAAGAAAATTATATTTAAGTATGTACTTGATTCCTTATCCACAGAAGTCGTCTGAGCGACGTAGGCCTCTCCCGATTTCCACCATTCATCCCTATTTGTTGCTAGTCTTATCTATTGCGGGCCGCATCTTTCCTTGAATACGTCGTACCTACCATCTTTTATTTCATCTTTTCCTCATATCATCGACATTGTGACACTTTCCTTCTCGTATACTTTTATCAGCAATGTTATGCTAGCAGTTCAACATCTAGTCTTGTCCACTCCATTCTCCTATGATAAACATCTGGTTTGTTTTCATATTGCTTACGAAGAGCCCATGTATGTTAGACACGGAAGAATGCTATGTCATATAACCTCATTTTTTCTTAAGCCTTTATATCTTCCTCGTCATTTTTCGTAATTTCCTTACAATTCAATATTTTCGCGATTTAGTTACTATTCTTCTATGTATTTCTTTGACAGTGTTATGTTGAAAAGAAATAGGTTAATCCAAGTAGGTATGTATATGCTTTCCACGACGTATGCCATTTTTTATCCACTTCAATGCTTTCCACTTTACCATTTGTTAATATGTTCGAAATTGTTGCATTTAATTAGACAGCGACTTGAAATGTCCTTTAATATTTCTTGTAGCCGTGTTCTTTTAGGTGCTATGATATCAACCGCAAATCTCAAGGGATTTAAATATTCTCCGGCTATTGTAAAATTTTAAACATTTTTGCTAAGACTGAATCTCTGATATTTGTGGTGACAGGCTGTCTCCCTGTCTGACACCTTTTTTGAGACTTCCAAAAGAAGGAGATTCTCAATTCAACTATGTTTCTTTGTATGTTTGTTACGTGATTTCTAGGTCAATTATGGAACGATTTAAATTTTTTTCTGTATTAGAAAGACTATACTCCCGAGGCCGGTCCCTGGTCACCAAGTCAGGATCTGATGAGTGGAAGTAACTCTTATTGAAGACCTCCGAACGCCTACATTCTTCGAAAAAGGAGCTTGTATATGCGTGCCATTGCCAGGGTAACAACTTCTAGAGGCACTTAATTTTTTTGTATGCACGTTAAGCGATTTCTCCGTCTATTGTGGACCGCTTATTTAGTTGTTTTTTTTATACGAAAGAGTATTCTCCCGACGGAGTCCCATTGTCACCAATGTCCCCGAGATCTAATGAACGGATCGCAGGGAAACCGAGAGCAACCTTTGTGGAAGAGCGAGATGGCGAACTTGTCTATGCGTGCCAGTAGTAGGCGCCTGAAATGTCTGCAGACGCTTCAATTGTTTTCAAAGCTATCCAAGTATTTGCGCAACTAAGAAGTAAGTAATATATATTGTTTTTAACGAAAACAAAACAGACGTAACTAAGAACTAACAAGCTTAGAAAAGTATTATTGTGTTGTAACATTGTTGTAAATTTAGACATTTTAGATCATTGTATTGGTGTTTCCCTTTTACAAGTTATGTCTTGTTGTCTGGCTGTTTACAGCGATTTCCGATAACATTATTTCGGGAATACGTTTCCAAAAGTACATACGTACATAATATCCTGTGTCTAGTTTCAGTTACGATGGCACATCCGAAGAATCGGATACACCCACTTGTTAGAATTTAATTTACCATAATTTCATCTGTTACACCTACTGGCACTGGTCAACAGACATAATATTGTTTCTCATTTCTTTTCTTTTTTTCTCAATTTTAAATGTCATACTCGTTGTTTTCTATACCTATTAGTCACGTGCTAGAATCTTTGTTTCTCATAAAGTCGATTTCAATAACATCATTTGTTATAATCATTTTATGGCGTAATTATCATGTGCCATAACATCATTTGCCATCGAAATTGCTTCTAGGAAAAAATTATGAAATCGGTTTAAACTAAACGATCAATAGGTTTAGGTTTGGTTAGGTTAGATTTTAGAACATGAAAAACAACGCACGAGCCGAGCGAGCGAAGCGAGCGTGCCGCGACAGCGGCCGGCGAAGTGCTAGAAAGCCAATCGCTTTTTAGGACAAAGGCGTAAGGTTAATTTTCTACGGTGAAATTAATTTAGTATGGCGTCGAAATATTCTGTTAAATAATATTATTGCAATTCATACAATGGATAAAAATACTAATGGCACTCGTGTCATCATTAGATTCCATAATGTACCTATGTACGGGCAAACAAGAGTAGGTATGTCACATAACTTTTATGGTAAACAAACAATTCGGGCAATTGCATATGAGTAGGTATTATTGGTTATTTTTCTTCTTTTATTATGTTTGATCTTTATGATACTATTTTTCCGTCTTCGCATTTAGCACAGTGCTGCGAATATTCGCATATAATACAATTTTCGCTGAATTGCAACTGTCGCTAACCGTCAGTACAATATCTACGTCGGCACCTTTCTAAAGTGTGTGTCCTATGTTCTTTTTTTAAATGTTAAATAAGTACAATCCTGGGACACCTGCGCCAGCGACTTCGTCCATGTTCGATTTGAAACTTCCGCGGGTTACCCGGACCACATAGAAAAGAACGTAGTAACTAAAACTATGTCCAAATAAGCTGATGCACTTGAACAACTACAAACCGTTCCTGGGAAAATTCCCGCGGGATTCCCGGAAAGATTACATTAAATTTGTTATCGATCAGTAAAAAAATCACATTTTAATTCTATTTTCTTTTAATCTGGCCATTTTAAATATTCCCAGAACAATTCCCGGGATAAAAGATACGCAAATTTTAAGGCTAAGAATTTTCTGTCGTTCAAGGAAAACCGCATCGAAATCGGCCCAGTAGTTCTTACGTGAATCTCGAAAAAACAAACAAGAAATCTAAAAAAAATTGCATCATGTTTTCCGTCGTTTAAAATGTGTTCCATGCCAATTGATCTTTTTAATAGCTTAAATGTGCAGACATGGCATGTTTAGAATTTTATAACACACTAGCGGTCCCGGCAGACGACGTCCTGCCTTGAAAAAGAATTTAGAAACCGATTGCAATGCCACCTGTCGGGTCCAATTGTGAATCTAAACCATCCTCGAATGCACTTTTTGTGTGTGTTCACACAAAAAAAATCATTCAAATCGGTCCAGCCGTTTAGGAAGAGTTCAGTGTCAACACACGTCCTACCTACAGAAGAATTGTATACTTATATATAAAGATGTTATAGATATGATGATATACTTGTTTCGTCTCTTGTAATATCTACATAATTGTTGCGTATAACTATTTGTTAACTTTTTGATTTCTTGTCATATTTGGTAGATATACTTTATCGTTCAAAAGATTTTTAAATTTCTTTGTCGAAATTGTATCGTTTAAACGTGTGTATACAAAACCAACTCAACTGACCTGGATCAAAATTTAAATTGTCTATTATCAAAATCTTGTATCTCCTTTAAAAACAAAACATTTTCTAACAAAAAAAATCTTATATCAAGGATAACTAAAAAATTAAAAAAATACTACACCATCTTGAAGTAGGTTCCAAGTAAATCACAAAAAATTCTGCATATTTACATGTTTACAGGAATAAAATATAGCCATTTTTATGTTTTATTTGGCACTGATTTCAAGATGTTGCAGAAAATTTTGTTTTATGCTTAATAGAATTTTCGTTTTACACTTTTAAATTTTGTTAAATTTCACTAACAAACAGGTCATTATCATGGCAGCCCAAAGTTTCGCTAGCAGAACCTAGTCACTGATAAAACGTATTTCAGTCGGTTTTGGCACTTGAGAGTCGCTGTTGCGGCGCGGCTCGAGAATCTTGGATTACAGAAAACCAAGTGCCCAACGCGACCTTTGGCTGCGTCTCGCAATCTATTCTTGTTCGTTGTTTAAGTTCAGTCGGCGTAAATGCTTATTGTCGTCAAGCATTTACGCGATCAGCCACTATTTTCGTTTGAATCTCAACTTCGATCGAAATGCATAACTCAATTCACGCGCTCGTGCTGTTTATCGTTATAAATTGCCATTGTAAGTACGCCTTCGTGGTGTTAGTCGAGTCTAGTACAGGACGTTATTGATCTTAATTAGGTACCTACTCATTTTAGGATTTCATAAACTCGAACTATAATGAATCGAATGCCAAAACGAATGATCGCTTCAGAAACAAAAAAGTTATGGCTCCAAGAATACAATATAAATTGAGAACCTACTCCTTTTTTGGAAGTCGTTTAAAAAAAGGCGAAACATCACAAGGTATGACGTCATATTTTTGACGGTCAAATAGTGTATTGTTGTTAAAAGATAAATAATTATGATTGAATTTTGTAAATATCTAAATAATAAGGTATTTTAACGCGTGCTCTTTTATAATGAAAATTACTTTAAGAATGTATCGTGACATGTGCGTAAGCCCTTGTTATTTGGAAGTAAGACAGCTTTCTTATTGGCAAGAGCTGGCAAACATGCGGAAGAGCCGCCTGTGGGCAACGCGTTTGCAACACCAGGGGCGCTGCCAACGCGTTGCCAGCCTCGAACAACTTTTATAACGCCCTTTTTTAAATAACCCTCACGTCTAAGCGCAGAGGGAAAGCCTCGGCGGGAAGTTGACTCCAAGTTGCTATTGTTCGCGGAATAACCGTGCTAAGTTGCCTCCGTAGTGAGTTGGCAGTTAAGCAAGCAATATAGAAGCATGTTTTATTATTTCGGCGAGTTACGTTCAAGTGCACTCCGCCTCACTCCAGCAAACAAATATTCTTTTAACGAGTAAAAATGATAGGCTATAAATTGGTACGGCTAAACATTACGTTTCAGCCTATAGAGGTGATGAGTCATTGAATTTTAACCAAATATTCTACAAAATAAATTATGTCAAAGAATGAGTTCATCGGTATTTTACTTTGTCACTGTCTGTTGGGCGCATTCACGTGTTTTCGTGTTTTACATGTCACTTATGAAGGTAGGCTGTTTTTATGTCTCACTGTACGCTGTGTACGCTGTACTGTGCACTAAGTACACTAACTCAAACGGCTTAGTTAGGCTTAAGCCTTAATATTGGGAATATACAACGGCCAACTCTGGGCCGATTTCAGGGTACCATACCAGTAAAAAAAAAAATTTTTTACATTTTAGTTGTGCAAATACTTTAATAGTTTTATAGAGATAATATATTAAGCACGTGTAGAAATTGTACAACTGGCACGCGCTTATGCCATCTCTCTCTTCGGTGTATATGCTCTTCAACCAGGGTTGCTCTTGATTTCCCTGCGATCCACTAATCAGATCCTGACTTGGTGGCCATGGGACCACCTCAGGAGTATATACTTACGAATAAAGAAAAAAAATGTGTGCGTGTACCGTAAGAACTTAAGAAGTGAAACTTCTTTATGACCTTATTTTTCGAAAAATACATACATACCTTCACGCCAGGTCCCTTGCGGGGTAGGCACGAACAACAGAGCGCCATACAGGCTTATTCCTACACACCTCACTTGCTTCTTTGACATTCATAGTTCTTATCTGTTCTTAAGGCTCCTGACATCACCTTCTGCTAACACACGATCAATTTGATCATGGAAGGTGTGTCGTGGCCTTCCGCGACTTCTGCATCCATCCACTTTTGCATTGTATATCTGTTTAGTCATTCTTTCATCATACATTCTTTCCACATGCCCGAACCACCGGAGCATTCCTTTCCTTACCTTCACCCCGACAATCTCTTTTCGAAAAATGATCTACTATATGCAACTTTACAGAAATTGGTTAAATAAAGTTAAATTAGATAAAGTTTAAACAAAGGGCTTTTATTATCATGGACATGAATACAAATAAGACAATTATTTCATTTTACCTTATTGCTTTACCGATAGTTACAAGCAAAAACTGAGGTTAACTTTAACTTAGAAAAATAAATACCACAATCACACCCAAGTATTAGAAAAAGAGATATAATTACTTACTTTTTTTAGAAATTCACTGGAATTAGAATTAAATAAAACCTTTGATTTATAAATCATCAAACACGTATATTAATAAAAACACAATGAAGAAATATTACAATGCTCGTCTCACAATCACAATCCATCCACCAACAACTCGTTGCTACGCAACCACCATCCTAGTTCGAATCGGCCGTGGTAGGGGCGAGAAAAAGATGGCGCGTAACCGAAAAATGTGACGGTAAATATTTTTTCAACGCCGATAAAGAAGTTTCTTCAAAAATCAAAATAGTTCCACAAGTGACAGATATCGTGTAACAAAAAAGTCAGTTAACAATTTTCTTGGGTTTCTCTAATTCCCTGGGAACCACTCATCAGAACCTGCCAAGGTGACTCTGGGACTAAATTGAGGAGTATACCCTTTCGATTAAAAAAATATTTGACAATTGGTTTACAATTGATGGAGAAATAAAGTAAGTATAAAGAACATAATTACGGCGAATTGAGAACCTCCTCATTTCAACAATCGGTGAAAAAAGGAAAAGATAGCGGGATGGAGGGATCCGACAGGAGATAGAGAATAGAGGGGCCGGAATAAGGAAGATGGGTCAGGAAGAGGGTCAACGGAACTCACAACACGCCCATATTCTGAGTTTGCGTGGTATCACAGCGATCCAGCCGACTCAGCGACCTGTAATCACGGCACGTCACAAACTTATACAAATTTGTGACGTCACAACTTTGTACACTCGTACAAAATTTATAAGGCTGCGTCGTCTCGTAGCATGATCCCTAAAATAAATGGCCCAAATAATGTAGAATATTATCAATTAACGTCATCCAAGAGTTGTCTGTATTTCAAAAATATTTTCAAATTTAGAATTCCGTAACCATTTTGGAAAAGTCGGAATATATTCATATTAAAATTGCTATCTCGAGGACAGCCATTTATGCCTTTGAGACAGAACTCCGGGGCTACGGACTCCAAAATGGCCGGATGGGCAGGAGTCACCAAACCCCACCCACAGCCGGGTGGTAGGGCGTTTGTTCCTCTGGATGGCTGCCATTCCTGGTCTAGATTCCAGAGTATGCCGCCATAACAGACTTGAGTTGTGTTCCGGTATCAGTGGTCAGGTTCCAGTCTAATAATAATACAGGTTTATTGGTGTGATGATATGTGATGATTAATTACTAAACTTTGTTTGCGGCTTCGCTTGCATTAAAAAAGAATACTTACGTAGGTAGGTATGATGGGGCATGTTATAATTCTTTTCTTGGCCTATTTTCGCCGCTGGAGGCCGTTGGATCAGGGGCAGTGGGCAGTGCATCGTATATACACGCAGTCGTTGTGGGCTTCTGTTTTGCCAGTGACGATTAGTTTGTCTAAATTGTCACCTCCTTCACCTGGACACATAGCCACTGCTATGTGTCCGAAATACTCAAGGACTTTACGGAGGCAGAAATTTCTTTATAATAGATTTTAAGTGTGTTAATGTCTTAAAAATACCTAATGATAAATATTCGCAACTTCATCTAGGGATGTGAACGTGGAACTAACCATAAGTCTTTGAATCTCAGTTAATTCGCATGGTATCTGTAGGGTGCATACAGTTTTAGGCGAAAATGGTTGAATATAAATAATTGCTTGATTAGGCCCTAGTTGTTTGTTCTATAAATACTGACCATTTTATACGGCGTCCAATATTTTTATTTTAGCAATTACTTCATTGGGTTTGAGGGTAAATTAAATGCAAACTATGACGCTAATTACTTGTTAAACATATATATATATCACGTTTCTTTTCCATAGAGGTAGACAGATACGATGGATCTCCATTTGCTACCATCTTGGCACATGCCTTTCGCTTCATCTACTTTAATACTTTTTTTTTGACCAGGAGAAATCCGATTGAGGATTAAGCCGCGCCAAAGGTAGAACCTTGGGGGGATAATTCGCGACCTATTGTGGGATTCACCAGATCGGGGGTGGCACTAGCATGCCCAGTCAGTCAGTGGTGCCTTGCCATTACCACTCCCCGGTTAGGGATACCCACTCCATCCCTCGCCTTATGCCAGGGCTACGGGTATATGAGCTGGCCTCTCCGCGGCCCTGGCAGGCGTGCGTGTCGCGCTACACTCCCACTTGCAAGCTACTCTAATACTTACGCAACAACTCAGGAGGGTTTTTGGTAATAAAAAAAACAGCTACTGGTCACTATACTTATCAGAGAACCAGAGAACCTTACGGCTTATTACTTATTATTCATACACTGACTTCAGACTCGACAAGCATTTTAGGATACCTCGACATCCCTCCAACAATTTTGCAGTATAAGGAACTTTGCAAATTGGCACAACCGATAGCGGATTGAAGGCATTGATAAACTATTTTAATTAAAAGGTTATGAATGATAAGAATGTAATACATTATTGTTTGGAAATATTAGATAATATTTTATATTATAAAATGTTATATTTACAGTTTTATATGTAATAAAATAAACCGAACACAGTATAAATGTATCGCGTCTGCCAACATGAAAATAAAATGTAGTCAAAACAAGCGGTAATCACCGAATAAATAAAAATATAATAGATACTATAGTTCAATTGAGGAAATGACCGATTGTATTGTTTATAAATAAAAGGGTACCTACGTAACAAAATTAATTTTTAACTTTAAAAGGAAACATGAAAAGAACAACTATGCTACTAAATAACTGTAACACTACTTCTGTTTATCTTGTGACTTTTGTTGAATTGGTCGCGATAAGTAAGCCGCAGCCTGCACTCGCTGGCTCTTGCCGTCCACACTGCTAACAAACAAATGTTTCATCAGTCCCCTTACACCCATTCTTTCTAGATGTCCCAATGGTCCAATGTTCATCAATGTAAAGCTAAAAAGTTTCTAAGAAAAGTTACTTTTCGTATGAAATATTAGAAAGACGAGCGAGCGCGCGGGTGTGATCTTAATTGATGATTGATTCCGCCAATGTCACTTGCACTTTAAATCAGTATTCGAGGATTTGTAAATGTCACAAACATGCCATTTACACGTGAACTGAATTAACAAAGAATTTTATTGCAGTTTCCTTTACACGCGGCTGTTTTTGAGCAAATAAAACAAATGTCCGACTATCAGGTATAATTGAGATTGTGACGAGTGTTGTTGTACGCAGGCGCGGCGGCGGCCGGCATGGGAGCGGGCGCGGGCGCGGGAGCGGGCGCGGGCGCGCGAGCGGACGCGAGGCGCTCGGCCCGCTGCCGCCCCGCTGAGGCGGCGCGGCGATGGCGGTGAGCTGCTCCGAGGTGATGTACGGCGCCTACTACCCGTACCTGTATGGCCGCGGCGCCGCGCGCTCCTTCCACCACGCGCCGCACTTCCAGTACGACAGGGTCAGTCTCATTGCCATCACATACGATCGATGCACGCTGAGTGTATCGGTCTCGAATATAAAGACAGCGATAAGTGATAGGTGGTGGTCCCTCACTGCCTTTATGTGTGTGTTGAACAAGGTCCAAACCACAGAAAAAACCTTTGCACGTATACGAGTAGAAACACAATTAAAATTCATTCAATTTACATATACACCCATATAAAAGATAATATGCCGACATGTTAAGTGAAATTACAAGGAACATATTAAAAGTTCAAGTTATAAAAAATGAGTAGGCAAGTGCTTGTCAGGCCGCGCACGGCCAATGGTGAACCTTCGTGTGAGTATGGACATGACTCTGATGTTGGGTATTTGTTCCAGTTCAACGTGCAATCGGGCGCCGGCAATGTGGGCGGCGGCGACTCGTACGGGGCCGGCGGCGGGGGCGGCGGCGGGGGCGGGGGCGCGGGCGCGGTCAGCTCGGGGTCGGCGTCGTCGGGCGCGCAGTCGCCGGGCTCGCCGCCGCACGCGCACCACGCGCACCACGCGCAGCGGCTGCGCGCCAAGGAGGAGGAGCTGTCCGCGCACGGCCGCACCAGCGCCGACGGTCAGTCCGCCGAGGCGTTTCACTAGCTTTATTTATTTAATCATGGAAAACCTGCAGCTAATACCTATAAGTATAGATTGGACACCTCTTGGCTCCCAACATACCCATCCCAAATAGGTCACCTTTAATGCTGCTACTTATATTATATAGTTGGCAGAACTAAAAAGTACTACCTATATTTGTATTGGCAGATTGATATCTACGTACAGATTTGACTGGAATGTTAAAGTTGATTTATACTTAGGAGGTGTGGACAATATTTCAGACGAAATAATTTTTATAGAAGTATAAAGTCAGCTATCTATATCTCGACTATTTTTAACTGACTTCTGCCAAATGTGTCTAAATATAATTCGCTAAAGCTATGGGTCTTTTTCTAAAACATAAATACCAATCGAATGAACCGCTTTTGCATACTTCCTATATGCCTATGCGGTCAATGTACCAAATATATATTAGTGATATCGAGAGTTCCATATGGGAGACGCATACACTAACAGGGCGTTCCATTAGTAGCTCACAACGCCCCAAAAGCTCCGTTGGCCATTCCTCAAGGCGACCGCGGTCGTTGTAGTCGTGGCGAAAACGTCACCAATGACGTCATCATTGTCAAGAAGTGGGTCGAATAGCCGTCCCACTTGGGTTTACGATTGTAACGCCGGCAAGCAAGTGGAACAGGAAGAACGTGGTCGTTATGAGTACCTAATGGAGCAAAGCCTAAGTGACTTCTGACATATGAGCAGTGTTCTCGTCGTTTCACGTGATGTGTGTTGTCGCGTGGCCAGGGGGCGGCTCCTCGGAGTCGGAGGGCGAGTGCGGGGGCGCGGCGGGCGGCGCGGGGGGCCGTGCGCGCGCGCAGTACGTGTCCGCCAACTGCGTGGTGTTCACCCACTACTCGGGCGACGTGGCCGCAGTCGTCGACGAGCACTTCGCGAGGGCGCTCTCCATCGACAAACCCAAAGGTAACCCACCCTCTTCATATCGACACGCAACACTCATTGTACTCACTCATTTCACTTTGAGAAACTATTACAGTTACAGTGAATGCATGTTCAAAACATATCTCATTAGGTATTAGAATCAAACTGTCACTATACTCATTTTGGCAAAAAGAATCATTACTGCACTCTCACAGCGGCGGTACCAAGGGTAAACACAAAGCCGCGTCGTTGCTGGACGTGTCCCGCCATGGGTCGCAATAAGCGTATTACTCTTTTATATTAGGTTGGGGAAAAAGTATCTTCGCATTTTATATAAAAATTCAAAAGGTTTTTTTAAAGTTTATTTACATTTGACTAAAGTATGTAGGTGCCATTTTGTTGGATAACTTTTTGCCATCTTGTAGGTAGGGATGTAATCCCATTGCTATAAAAATTTTGGGGATTCTGATCAAAAAACTGCGACAAGTGGTTTTGGCATTCCTCTCGTGATGTTAACCTGACACTGCCTAAGGAATACTGCAGAGACCGAAACAGGTGAAAATCTGAAGGTGCAAGGTCAGGACTATACGGCGGATGCATTAACACCTCCCAGCCAAACTCTCGTAATTTTTGCTGAGTGGCTAAAGATGCGTGAGGTCTAGCGTTATCATGGTGAAAAACCACACCCTTCTGTTGATTAATTCCGGCCGCTTTCTCTCAACTTTTTGCTTTAATCTCATCAGTTGTTCGCAGTACCAGGTCCTGCCTGGCGGTAACAGCTCATAATGAATAATGCCCTTCCAATCCCACCATACACACAGCATCACCTTGCTGCGAGTTAACCCGGGTTTCGCCAGTCTGTGAAGCCTGACCGGCCTTTGACCACGATCTTTTTCACACGTTCTTTTCGTACGTGATCCACTTTTCATCACCAGTTATCAGCTTCTTCAAAAATGGTTCGGTTTCATTACGTCGTAATAAAGAATCCCAAATGAGTACACGGTTCATTAGGTTTCTTTCAGTGAGCTCATGAGGCACCCAAATATCGAGCTTTTATGTGTACCCAGCTTTTTTCAAACGCGCCAAAACCGTTTTGTGGTCAATTCCCAGTTCTCCAGCTACATCGTAACTACTAATATGCCGATCTGGATCCACTTTTTCAAAAATGGCATCAATTTTGTCCGTAACAGGGCGACCAGAGCGACGTGCATCTTTGATATCAAAATTTCCGGATTGAAAACACTTAAAACCAAATTTGCGCTACTCTCATCGATACCTACTGCATTAGGTCCATAAACATCACAAATTTTTTTCGGGGCTTGCGTTGCATTTTTACCTTTTTTGTTGTAAAATTTTAAAATGTATCGAATTTCTTCATTAGATTCACTCATTTTAACAATAAGAAAAACAAATGAAAATCACACATTTTCCTAATTTGAATTTGGAATTGTCTTCTTTAAAATTAAAACTTTTTAATGATACCGAAACCAGCCCGATACAAATGGTATAGCCAAAGAGATCTTATTACAAGTTCATACATACTATATGCGAAAATACTATTTCCTCAACCTATTATGTTCATCGGCATCTTTTTCGCTGCAATTGTCATCAATGGTTTCATAATCGCTTTTCCACGCCTGTTATTTTATAATTTAGCTGGAGTTTACCCTTAAGAGTCGATTTTCATATTAGGCCATCGGGATAGAAATTTTATGAAGAGTCAAATAATACAAGCCTTATGTACGTTTTTCTTCTATTATACAATTTCGAATTTTAATGAAATGAAATAATATTGATAAGAGTGCGAAACTCGAATTAAAAATGCCTTTAGAATAGTAATTCTATAGTAATAGAGTTTATTAGAACTATACAAACACGTATAACACAGATACAAATATAACCGAACACAACAAGTCCAAACGTAATGCAAAAGGTCGCAATTCAATAAAACGCGCAAAGTTCATCACTTACCTACTAGATTCCCGATTGTAGTATACACGTCTTGCTTCGCTCGTGGTTATCGCTCGACTGCTTCCCCCCTCCATCAGGTCATCGTTTTATACCTACTGCACAAACGCAATTTCCCCGAAACTAAGTCGATTTAATCCGTCATACCTGGCTAATGACTCGGCAAGAGTACAATAACACAATGGGCTGTTTTCCTATCACATATTTTAAACATAAAGTAAACAAAAGAAGACGACCATAAAAGAATTTAAATGTTATTACTTCAAATGCCTACGGGTAATAAATGTGCTTTGTTTCAGATATTCAGGTGGATTTTGTTTTTGTCGGGACCCGAGTTGTAACAATGTCCTGTAAGAGACGGTGTTTTGAAATTAGAAGGTCGTTATTCGGCCGCAGCGTTGCATATTCAAAGACAATCGTACTGTTACGAGCTACACAGGACTCGAATTAAAATGCCGTTGGAATTACTATAGAGTTTATTAGAACTGCACAAACACGTATTACATAGGTACAAATATAACTAGACGCAATAAGTCCCAATGTAATGCACAATTCAATAACACGCGCAAAGTCTGTCACTAAAATGTACACACGTATTGCCTCGCTTGTGTTATCGCTTTGACTGCCCCACCCCTCCGTTTGGGCATTGTTTTATACTAAACTGGATAATACCGACAAAGGGGCCGCATTCACTGAGTTAATCCGCACATCTGGCAAGCTTGGACGCAATGCAATAAAAACGATCGAATCGATACGAAAAAGCTATTGATGAGCCTTCACAGATTACAAAAACATGTAAATAACGCCCGACGCAAAAATATACCAAAAAGGAAAAACATAATTTCGATTGTTTATTGTCATGTCTAGATTCGTTGCAAGCGTGAATTTTTATGTGACCTCTGTGTAAAATCTGCATATTTTTAATTTATTTGAAAACAGATGTTGCCCCAAATTGACCAGAAAAATGTTAAAAATTAAAATTTTGATTGACTTCAAATGCCAACAACTAGTTGTAATCAATGCAAAGTAAAACGATTATATTTTTTTGTTAACAATTTTTCATTTGAGAACTTTTATTGACCAAATGCAAATTTCGTTTAGTAACGGTTTGATTCTAAGCGCGCGTGAATATCAGTTACTTGAGTATAAAGTTGATGATTCATCGCCTCGTATAGACAAGTGTAATAATGGAAACCGGGAGGTGCTATTAAAGTTCCGCGGCCGCCGTCGGGGCGGAGGTGTCCTTCTGGCTGACTAGATAAATCAGCGCGAGGCGAGCCTTAATTAAACCCGCCGTTCAATTAGGAAGTCCCCCCCGGCGAGTGTGGCCATCGCTCCATCGGGGCGAACTTCATTTGACTGGGAGGTGCTCATTCTCTTGGCATTACGATTGTTCACAGAGAAAGTTTCGCTTTCATACACTATTACTAGATCTATTGATATTCACAAAACAATAATGTAAGCACGTATTTTAACATGTAGACATTTGATGATGTCAACTCCGTGGGCAGGGAGTAGAGAGGGCTAATGCCATTTCGACTATGACAACCTGCGCTTTGCATTAAATAAATTCATCGCTTTAAGAATCAATTAAAATCCCAAATTATTTTGAATAACAACAAGAAAATTATATTCTTATAAACATAGTTAGTTATAGATATTCTGGCGGACAGGCACAGCACAGCACAGCTACCTCCTAACATACAATTTGAGTGATTCTACAAAAACCATGAGAATGTAGTTTAGGCTATAGGCCGCGATTGTGCCGGAAAAACGCGGCCCCTGCTTCAGAGATGCCGAAAGGAGCCGCGCGAACACAAAAACGCCTAATGCCGCCAGATCGGGCTTTGTCGCTTTGTGGCGCGGCCGCGGCATGCCGCGCGGCAAAAAGAGCGTCGCGCACTCGTGCCCTATTCTTCGGATGCTCACGCTGGATTCGTGCCCGTGCCTTATGCCTGCACAACAACAGATATCAAACGATCGCAAACCATTTTTGAGATCGGCTCACTCGATTTATACCTGTGGTCGTCGGACATCAGCTTAGCTAGTGCTGGTCCGCCCATGTCTTGTCATGGTGGGCAAACCCCTCCCCTATTAAAGAAGTGAATACAAAGCAAAAATTACACTTCATGTAAGATGTCCAACACTGTTTCTGAGAGCCCTTGGCGACCCGAGACAACCGTGACCTGAAAGCACCTGCGTCAGCCGAAGGTCAGACCTAATAGTTGCCTCGTCAGGGAGCGCTAGTCTCTCTTCCCGATTCCATTATGAGATCCCCGTACATGGACGCAAGGTCTTTGACCTCTAGATCTTACGCTACAAATCCGACTTGGAAGAAAACCCCTTCCAGGTTATGGACCGTACGAGGAGATACGGTCCCTCCGAGTCCCCACGAGGTCCCTCTTGGAGGTTTGCAGTTGCAATGCAGAATCTCGGAGTGTGGCATATATTCATGTCGTATATCTTTGGATGTGTTATTCTTCTACTGTTAGTTTAGGTAGAATATTGGTATCTAGGTAATCGTTTCGAAGTGAGTGTCGACTTCGACCTTCGGACGAGGCGAGGCGCGGGACGAGGGGTGCGGGGCGAGGGGCGCGCGCCGCGGTCCCACGGCCCGCATTCCGAGAACCAGCCATTGTTTTATTGGTTCCAACGGGCAGATATTAGTGGCCGGCAGAGGCCCCTTGATGGTTTCCTCGTTCGATCCCTATCTGTCACCGTTTACATAATTCACTTTTGCCTTCGTTCTGTTCATGTGCGTGCAGAGAGCGTGCCGATGGTGTCGCGCAACCTGCCGGCGTCGTTCTTCGACGCGGCGGCGGCGGCGGCGGGCGTGGCGGGCGCCGGGGGCGTCGGGGGCGGCGCGTGCGCGGCCGGCGTCGACCTGTACGAGTACGACCCGTGGCACCAGCACTACGGCGGGTACGGGCACGCGGCGCACCGGCACGCGGCCGAGTACCACGCGGCCGCCGCGGCCACCGCGCACCACAGCATGGCCGCGGCGGCCGGCTACGGCGGGCTGCTGCTCGGCCGCGGCTCGCTGCACCACCAGTACAAGCCGGTCGAGTGGCCCGCGCAGCACCACGCCGCGCACGCGCACGCGCACCACCTCGACGCGGCCGCCTGCTCGCCCTACTCCTACCCGCCGGTGCCGCCAGGTGAGTGCGATACACCCTTCCAATGAAAGCATACCTGAATGCCAAAGGCATTCGTGAGTTTCCCGATTGCCAAGTGCCAGTGGCGAAGTGCACCGTTCATCCACCGTCGCGTCAATAGAATTGAAAACAAATTGAAACGAAATCGACCAAATACCTGGGTGGCAGACCACGAACTGGTTCCGGAGAGGTGATAAATGCATAATTTGTTTTTTACATTTAGTTACATAACTGTAAAAAATGTTTAGTAGATAAACAATACCTACCTTGTTTTTTGTTACATGATACATTTCTGGATATTATTACGAGCTACACAGTACTCGAATTAAAATGCCGTTGGAATTACTTTAGAATTTATTAGAACTGTACAAACACGTATAAAACAAGTACGTAACTGGATCCAACCAGTACAAACTGCACGATTCAATAACACGCGCAAAGTCCGTCGCTATATCGCTAATCGAATCTACGTCTTGCTCGTATCGTAATCCTCGCTCGACTGCCTCTCTCCGCATTGGGTCATTGCTTTATTATGCACCGATGCCATACCTGGCAAGTTTCGACGCCATGCAATAACAACAAGGATTAGTTCGACACTAATTACGACCATAAAACAAGTAGGTACAATAACAGTATAATGTTTTTCTTAATTACAAATTCTAAACACAAAGTAAACAAATGAATTCCTAAATGCGAGGAGGTAATAAACTGCGCTTTACGACAGGCAGGTGTGCGCACTTCTTTGTCGGTATGTAACAATATAATTTTGTGTCTTTGGACGATTAATATAAAACATCATCTACCTACTGTAAAATCTAACTTTAGGTGTGTTTTTAAGTTGTCCAAGACATTTAGGTACACATGTTTAAATAGTGTAATTATTGAATTAATAGTACACTATTTTAACAATTTTTTCAATGGCGATGTTTGTATATGATCTACCAAATAAAACAGTGCAGGTATAGGTAGATAAGTACATATATCTCAAAAACTACTCAACAGTTATTGTTCAAACTAATTTGCGTTGAAACTATTACTGAAGCTCATACAAATTAATATTTTCAGAAGTTCCCATTTTATACTTCTATAGTTAGCGGGGGACACAATTTTAACGACTTGTATAAAAATAATAATTAATGAACATCATCATTATTTGTTAGCACCTGACTGACCAGACCTTCCCAAACGACCACGCAAACGACCACGTGAACACAAAAAAAACTTCCTCAATAGACAATCAACCCTCATTTACATGTCTCGGGGTCTTTCCTAGTTTTTAGTTGCTGCGCGGTTTCACTGCACTATTATATAGCGCTACATTAATTAGATCTACTTCTTTCTATATTAGGCATAGGGACTTATAGGTATATGCACCCAGAGACAAACGTTAAAAGTGACTCTGAAATACAAAGAGATTTTTTTCACAAGGGCTTGCTCTTTGCCATAAGTGCTAGGGTACACTGTCATGTTAATTGCCGTAAGATCTTGAACCAACTGAGACGCCTCAGTGGACTAACAGTGCTGCAGCAATAGGTGACAGATTTAGCAATAAATTCCACCTTTACATACATACATACAAAGTGTTAAGATCTTATCTTGCTTTTAAAATATTACGATAGAAATAATTTTAATTTTCTATTTAAACAATATCAATTAGTGGTTGCGCTATTTTATGCTATGTAAACACATACATAATCACCACGGAGTAGCCAGAGACTGCGGATCTCCACTTGCAACCATCTTGACAAACAGCTTTCTCGTCACCTATTTTGCATGTTTTGTGAGATGATAAAACGTATCGCATTAGATTTGATTGTCAGGTTCTTTGGTTTTCCTGGAATAACGTAGTTTGAGGAGCCGCCATATTATTATGCCATATCAATTGTACAAATGGCGGATGGCGGCGAGCTTAAAGGCTGCATCCCTAATGACGGCGATTAAAATTAATTTGCGCGTCGGGCGAGTGGCGAGTGGCGAATGGCGGCTCCCTCGCTCCGTAAATTAAATTCTTCGCTCTCGATTTGCGCCCCCTTCGCCCCCCTTTGCCCCTCCGATTGCGCCCGTCCGCTTGATTGATAGCCCCTCCCCTCGGCCACTCGGAACCCTCTTCACTTCAACTTAACCCTATTTCACCCCACGTTGAACAAACTCTCGTCTGTAACCTTTGCTATGTTTACGAATCAAATAGAGTTGTCTATGTATGTATATGACTACATATATTGATAGTATAATAAATTATAATATAGTAGGTACGTTAGTTAAATATCTACTGTAAAGTCGGATATTAATGTCAATCGATCAATCATTTATCTGATTTAAAATTAAGCGACATAGATGCATTGGGACTAGAGTAATAACCAACTGCCTCGATACAATTTAATTTGATTAGCATATTTAGGTATGTGTGTACTGTAATATGTCGTGTATCTCTTGTATCTTGCGATGTTTCTGTATGCGCGCAGTATTGTGTGGCACCATGTAGTTGTGGGGGCGAAGGGGGCGTGGGGGCGTGGGGGCGGCTGACGGTGCCCCCGCGCGAATGGCTGTCACGCACGGCATTGCGCGATATCTCATGTTGGCCCTATGACGCAAGGGGGCAATCTGGGCTTTTTGTTGCAGGGGTTCATTCAATGTTAGGTGTTGAATCGCACAGGCAGCAGAACTCAGCCCTGAAGAGTATTCCGTTGTATTTTGGTGAAAAAATGTTATAAGTACTTAATAGATGTTACCTAGGTACCTAAGTCAAACTTAGGGGTAGCCGTCGTGCCTAGCTGTAGGTATGTGAGGGTTTTTATAATTCGTATTTACTTTAGGTATTTGATTTTCTTAGGATGACTTTTTATTTCATTCAATAAATAGAATGACAAACTTACAAACTCTTAAAACTATATAAGTACCCTTCTATTGTTTAATAGTTTAAAACATAAAACATTTAAAGCTATGAAATAAAAAACACGTACAAAAAAGCTGAAGTTACCGAGCTTTTGTTACCGTTTCTGAGTGAAATGATGAAAATAATAAACGGTTGTTATCCGTGCGGAAGTTTTCGTCTTCCGCACGGATATATAACAACCGTCTGTTATGTACTCGCATATATAGGTAACGTTCGTTTATGGGCCGTCATGCATTTGGTAAACAATTGAGAAAATATTCTATGACTGAATTTGTAACAAACAAGCGTCAAATGTATAGTTGAAATGATAAATTACTTTCCCAAGATTTGAATCTCTATATTTTCTGTAGGTACTTATATAGATAATTGTACATTGTACATGCTTCTTGCGTCGAATCCCGAACAAATCTGTACGCGTTTGTTTTTAGGAGGCGTTCCACAATTGTAAAAGGTGAAAATGTTTTTTTTTTGTTTTTTTTCTATGTAATATAATAGCGACTAATAAGGAGAGTCGTTGACAGTAAGCACCCGGGGGCGCGAGGCCGCCGCTCAAATGAAAATTCTGCTTTCGTATCTTTATATTCGCAAAACTTAAAAACTAGTCGATGGATTTTTTCATATCACCTTCTCACTCTGCTCATGAATCTGTGTTTTCTGTTCTTTTTTTTTTTAAATCTTTTTGGTTTTTACTAGTATTAGGGTTGTAGGGTGTTTATTTACTTTTCTTTCTTTTTTTCAAAAACATCTATTACCTACCTAATTTTTATTATTACGTAGATTCTTACTGTCAATTACATTTTTTACTATTTACTAACTTTCTTAATACTTGATACATTCTTTTACTGTTTATTTAAAAAAAAACTATTTTCTAACTTATCTTTCTACTTTTATTACATCTTCCTATTACTTACTTATTTATGTATACAGATATTTACTACTTACCTAGAATTTTTATATTTTCTATTTATTTAAGACTACTTACCTACTACAAGACATGGTTTTTATTTACAGCTGTTTTAAAGTCTAGTTCTCATTACTATCTAAATAATTTAACGCTAGCAATAACATATGCAATCATATGTTTGCAGTTACCTACATCTATTGTCCGGTTTCTATTGACTCCGATTTTAACTATTATTAGCGCATAGACGACGATTCGCCATGAGGTCCTGCACGCGGACTCCGTTCATCGTGATCCAGGCGCACTCGAAGTTATATCGCTCACTAGCGAAGGGGGCATTGAAAGGAGTGTTCCTCTAATTTGAATGGACTCAAATATTCGGAGAACCCTTCATGTCCTGAGAACAGCAGGGCTCATAGGCTGCATATTCTGATGCTCTTCAACATTCTGAAAGCGTTATCGTTCTCCCTTGCCTCGGCGTGGGCCTTTATGTATAGCATAGCTCTACAGTTTTACCTTTTGCCCGAGATTCTATAAAGTTTCGCCTACGTGCGAATGATATCTCATGTGTACTGCCCCAGTTGGTCACCGATTGCAGTAAGCTTTCCTCTAGGCTCGCTAGGATCTGCTCAGTGGCCATATATATGGCATACAGTTCGGCCTGGTAGAGCGTGCAGTACGACGAGAGGTAAATGTTCCTGTTTCAGGGCTCCGCAATATTACTGCAAAGAGACAATTGTGCACCCACGTTGCCTTCAATTTTGCTGCCGTCGGTAAACACCCTCACTGCTTGGTGTCAGTGGTTATTGACTTCTTGTTGGTCTACCAGGCAAATATACCTAGTGAAGGTCCAAATGTAGTGCCGGAAGCCGTGTTCTTGCGCAAGCAACCTTCCGCTCGATCTCTCTGTCCCCAAGCACTAGCAGGGCTACTGGCATGAAATAAACAAAATCTGGGTACCAATTGCCCAGTTAGCGTCGGCTATAACAAACAATCAACTTACAAATAAATGTACAGTTTAATAATGTGCCGCATAGTTCAATTGCTTACAACTATTTTTAACCGACTTCGAAAAAAGGAGGAGGTTCTCAATTCGTCGGGATCTTCTCTTTTTTTTTTTTTTGCTTTTTTTATGTATGTTCGCCGATTACTCCGTGATTTATGATCCGATTTACGTGATTCTTTTTTTTTTCGACGCGGAATAGCTTCCAATTGGTCCCCTAAAAAATTTACATAGTTTGGCTTAGTTGTTTTCATTTTATGAAATTTTTTTATGAAAAAAAATTCCTTTTCGTTTTATATGTACACCGATTACTCTGAGATTTATGATTCGATTTACGTGATTATTTTATTGTTCGACGCGGAATAGCTGCCATGTGGTTCCATAAAAATTTGACATAGTTTGGCCCAGTAGTTTTCATTTTACGAACATTTTTTTGTTCCCGTTTCTTGGGACCTATATTTTTTAAGAAGCGCGGTACCATTCGTAGGTCCACCCATACATAGCTAGACACTAAAAAGTAACAACGAAAAAATAAAAACTTCGTTTAAAAAAACTGAGTTCAAAAACTAAAATGTATAAAATAACTTATTTCTAAAGCTATTATTATTAATATATATTATCTAAAACATAGTGAAGTCGGTGCAAAATAAAACATAAAAATTATCTACTATATTTTGAAAATTACTAAGCACCGACTTTAAGATGTTTTAGATAATATATATTAATAATAATAGCTTTAGAAAGAAGTTATTTTATACATTTTAGTTTTTTCGTTTTTGAAGGCGGTTTTTTTAAACGAAGTTTTTATTTTTTATGAGAAAAACGTTTATAAATTCAGACAAAAAATGACATGAAATCTACAGACTTACTTACTTTTTGAATATGTCTCGATAGAGTAAAAGGAGAAGTGAATTGAATGAATACTGCGGACTATTGGTTCAATTTGTTGTCATTTCTGTTGCCACTGCTGTTCTTTGTTCAGAAATAATGATAGGGTACGATTTCGGCAAGTTCTCCTACCGATTTTATATCTTGGGAACTTAGAGACATTTTTCTAGCGCCAGTTGAATATGCTAAGAGTGCGTTCTAACAACATATTTAATTTATGCTCAGTTTTTTTATCACTGAAAATAAAACATCCAAGTAGTTAAAATGAAAATTCGTTTAATAATTGCCAAAATAATAACTAAGTTTTACTTTAGTAATTATGGAATGTTTCAGTGTAGATAACATCTTTTACATCTAAATGATTTGATTTGATTTGATTTGCTGGAATTCGTAACGACTCCCTCGAACTCGAAAGTACAAATTTCCCAAATCGATAGGTAGTTGATTTCTTAGTAGGATGCTAGTTCCGAGATACCCAAATTTTGTAAGAGATATCCTAGGAATTATTAAAAAGAGCCCATGACGTCCGGTCCCACTGTTCTTGAATAAGTATTTATTCATAACAAAACCACGTTTAAACGGTTTTGAGCGCGGTAATTTATTTGATTTTGGTTATTCCGTCGTTTCGGCCACTTTTCAGTGGCTGTGATCACGGTTGACAAACATGTCAAGTGTCAATGAGTATTGTTAAAGTTTTATTTAGTCTACCGCCAACTTGTTCATTTTTTTTTCTCTTTGACACTTGACATCTTAGTCTTCCGTGATCACGGTCACTGAAAGGTGGCCGAAAGTTGGTATAGGTAACCAAATCAATTAAATTACTTTATTAAATTAAATTATATATACAAGTCGCGAAAACTTAAGAAAATATTAAGTAGATATTTATTCTTCATCTAATGCATACTGTCGTGGTACGACTCAAATGAGTGTTAGACAAATGATAAAAAACGTAAATAATCCCAGTGGAAATGTCATCGTAGAAGTTAGATCAAAGTAATTTTATGAGATCATTTTAAGTGCAATTTGCGCCTGGTTTCTACCTCCCTATACCTACTTATATATTATTTTAGCTTACCAATGGTAGATAGATTGTTGACATTATAAATTAATAATCACAAAATAAGAAGCCCGAATTGACAGTTCTCATAACAACACATTTAGGGATTTAAAACTCCAAATCGTTAACCAAGTCACGAGGAATCGATCAAAAATGTAATACGACTTTGTGATCGATTGATTTATTTTAAGTTAATTACTTTTTGTGTCGCACAGAACCTCAAAGAATCGATATGGAGCGCGAAAGTTTTGTCTCACATCGGGTTTTGCGTACCGCAGGCATTTATTATTAACCTATTGAAATTTGTATCATTTGACCCGTATAATATATATATTTATTCAATCGTTTTTGTTTTCGATATATTTTATTTTACATTTTAATGGTGTAATACGCTACACACGCACCGACTATTATTTTACGTCAACAGTTTTGCCGTTCGTTGTCGTTCACTTTTGTTGTGACTTTCGAAAAACTGAACCGTTGGCAAAGTTTTCTTGTTGTTAATTTGTTTCCTTAACAAACTCTCTATTTTTTTTTTTACATAGACCACAAATAGTGGCAGTGATACCCAGTCACGTGGAGAGCAGAGGTATAGATAATAAAACTACGTTTTAACGGTTTTAAGCGCGGTAATAAACGTAGTTTTATTATGTATACCTACGAGTACAAGGCGCAAAAATTTAAGAAAATATTAGCAGAGGTATAGTTCGATGCAAACTTAAGTTTGCCTCCATTTATGTCGGCTCGGAACATCGCACATTCCGATGCGCTGAACGCGATTTTAGGTATTAGAGGGACGAGGTAGGTATATCCTCGCTCGCTCTCTCGCTCGCTCTCTCGCTCGCTTTCTCGTTTACGGGATTTCCCCGGCGCTCGGCTCCCTAGGGCTTCAATAGCGCTTTCGGAGATAGATAAAGCGCTTTTTAGGGCAATCCAGCTCCCAATTCTATTAAACAACTTCTGGCGCAAAATCTTACGCTTTTTGTAATATGCACATATCGAATTAATTTTAGAGTAAATATATGAATATCTGGACTAATATTATTAAGAGGAAAGATTAGATTGTTTGTTTGCATTGAAGAAGCTCTGAAACTACTTAACCGATTTTAAAAATTCTTTCACTGTTGGCAAGCTACACTATCCTCGGGTGACAAAGGCCATATATTATATTTACAAAAAATTAGGGATCCTTACTAAAACTCCAATAATGTAACGCAAGGTGTAAAAAATACCCAAAATCGCGTGCACTGCGAAAACTATTGATGATAGAATAAAATAATGTACTACGACTTTGCAGAACACATCATTATTTACAAAAAGTGTCGCGACAGCATATGTCTAACTATTATAGTTATGCCACAATAAGTGTTCTTTTATTTTAAAAATTTAATTAAAATGCCGTCGCTAGAAAAGGCTCTTTATTTGTATTTTGGTATTAATCCTTATCAAAATAAATTACTTCATATTCAAGACTGCTTTATATAACTTTTTGAATTATTCAATTCAGACGTTCCATTCGAAAGATATCACGAGTTTAAAAATGTAAGTATTAGACCACGTGACTGTGACACCTTTTCGTGAACGAAAAATCGTAAGACCCCCTCTATATAGAAGTTTCACTTCAAAAATACATACCTACAAACCTAAATTTTCAACACTCTACGATCAACCCCTATTTTTTAATAGCGATATTAGTATTTTTACAATTTTCTACTGGGATGATTTAGATTTTAATTTGAACCAGGTAGATGGCGCTGCAATCGGGTGCCAGAATTTAGGTGTTCTTTTTGTTGTTGTATGTGTTGAAGTTTGTCCCGGAATGGTTTAAATAAACGATTGGACCCAGTAGGTGGCGCCGGGATACCTACTCTTCTTAAACGCTGGGCCTCATTTTGATAAAAAAAATTGTTTGTTCGAGTGGATTTGAGAATAGTTTAGATTAACATTTGGTTTCGGTAGATGACGCTGGAATCGGGTTCTAGATTTTTATTTTTTAAATGCAGGACAACGACTGCCGGGTACAGCTAGTGATAGTTAAATTTTTTTTAGGGATATTGCGGAAACGGAAAAACCAGGGAGATGAGGGGATAAGGGGTTGGACATTAGCATAGTGTTTGCCAACAGTTTGACAAGAATTTAACCATACCTAAGTCATTCCATGATTTCAGCATCTCGGGCTTAGCGAGAGCTCGAAGATCGCGTGGGAAACACTTGGTATATTTACCACAAACAGCGTAGACAACTTGTTTGGCACACTTGTCAGCACTTTCATTACCACAGATGCCTGAGTGACCAGAAATCCAGGCTAGAATTACTTCCAAACCCAATCAGTAACAGCTGTAAAAAATCTGCTTAATATGCAAGGAAAACAAACGGTTAAAGTTTCACAAAAATCATGTGTGACAGAATTGAAAGTTCTAAAAAAGTCCGTGACAGCCAATGTCTATCTTTTAAGGTTGGCCCACTATAACCTTTTTTATTCTAACCAAATTTGTTTTAAAATAATGCAATATTTGCGAAGGTGTTTTGGCTCAACTTTACAATAATGGACACTGAATTTTTACGAAAATCAAGTTTAGGGGTATACATACGCCTTATATATAGACACTAGACCTCTTATTTGGGCTAGGAAACAAGTTTTTAGGGTCCACCAACAAGTTTTGAATGAATAATGGGAAAAACAAAAATACGTTTGATAAACAAGGTTATGTCACTTTTGTTGAAAAAAACTTTGATCTGTCTTTAGGAATACACTTACACATGATATATAAACACTAAAACCGTTTTTTAGTTTAGTAAATAAGTTTTGAATTAATTATTATAATTTTAAAGTAGGTACATAATAAATCACAGTACTGTCACTTTTTTTCACTTTACAACGATAAATAAATGTTACCAAATCAGTATGTCAATAATATCGATTTTTTAATTCGAATATCATTCGATATTCCAATAATATCCATTTTGAAATACAAAAATTATTGTTATTGCTTATATATTACGAGTTTGAATGAGTAGTATTTGTAATCGATTTATTTTTATTACAAACATCGATGCATTAGGCGGCACTATGAATATTTTGCCGCCTTTTTATTTTTTAATAATGAGCGACTACGAACTGGTGCAAAGACAGTGTTTCTCGCGACTAGTAACTTAAACGGTGAGTTGGTTGGGTTGGGTTAGTGTTTAGACCAAAGTCTGGTCACCATTTATTTATTGATAACTATTTAAATGGTGGTTACAACTCGGTTGTGACATTTGTTGACCGCTGTCATGGCACACTTGCTTTGCTCGCTAGGCTTGAGCCTTTAGTCCGCGTTTTTAGACTGTATTAAATGTTTTTTACATTGACTACTAACTTTTCTTCTACATTTATCATCTTTAGACACAAGAAAAAAGTACACAATTTTGAAAAAAAATTGTAAAGTTATGTTTACAAAAAAAATCATATCTCAAAAACTACATGTCTCCTAGACATGGGGGTTGCAGGAGGGAGAAGTACTCTTCCCCCCCTTCCGCCTCCCCCCCTCCACTATTTAAAATTCAGTGTCCATTATTGTAAAGTTGCACCGGTGTTTTTATAAACATGATATTATTCCTTATCCAAATAAATATGCTATTCATCACAAGTATTTAATTTAAAACAACATTGCCATTTACATCATTCGATTTCGATGAATATCTTGGGAGATATCGCAGTTTTAAAATAATATCCCAGCATTTATGACGTGCAAGGCCGGGGGGCCGTCATTAAGATTTAAAAATATTTTCACCTTTTACGTAAACAAAGTCGCGTGTTAACGTTAGCCCAAAGTAACTATTCCACGCGGACGAAGTCGCGGGCAGAAGCTACTAAGATTACCAGTATTTTTTTGAATACTTTCACCTAAGTAAATTATTGTTATTTATTGGCTTTGAGGTTTATTGATATTATGTAGTTTCGTTCGACTTTCTTATTTATTTTGTGGTTATTATAGTTGCATGAAGTTTACTGACTTTGAATGAGTAGCGGATGGCAAGATATAGAGCCTCCCTTCGTACGCGAGGTGGCGGGCGGCGGGCGGCCGGCGGCGGGCTAGAGACGGGAAGCGGCCGGCCAATGGCGGCGGCGCGCTGACCGCTGCCGCTGCCCGCCGCGGCCACTCCCGATCGATACGCGCACCCCCGCCCCCGCCAGGGGGCGGAGGTGCCCCCTTCCGCCCCCAAATCACGAGTGCGCCATGTCCATTAGGGGCGCACACTCGCCCACCCACCGAACAACTATCAACGCAATAAACACGCCGCCGCGGGGTCACTCTGGATTTGGATACGTTAGATACGATGGCACGAATACCTATCCTATATAACTTCACAGAAATACTTATTCGACAGATAACTTTTACCTTATGAATATAAATCGCCATCGGCCCATATGATTCTACAGGAGAAACCAGGACTACCTAGATGCTATAAAAATGTAGGTAGGTTAGATACCCACTATACTCGTCTCCCAAATTGAAAAAATATTTAAAATTATTCTGCTTAAAATATCTGCATATTACGGTTATCTCTTTGGTTTAGGTATATAGGGGTTAAAATATCCATGCCACGTCAGTTGTACCTACATACATTGTACTAGCAGGCTACATCGAAATGTGTTAAAAAGATTATTCTTGTTTGGAAAATGCTAGAAATAATTGTCTTTAGGCACACAACTTTAATTTTGAGTGAAGTGTGCAAGTGCGTTTTTGTAGGCACCTATGTGTCACAAAGTAACAGGTTGTGATAAGGCACGTATCTAACAATGTTAAAGTGGACAAATTCGAGATACATTTGTGTGTCACTGAGGGGACGAACTGTAGGTATACCTGTGTTCGATATGAATTTGATAATAATAGTCATGACTCATGACAGGCTAATTAATATATTTGCGCTTGAGAGCGGACAGTCTCGGACGAGTCACGATCCCAATCGCGCGAGATGCTATCGCCACCCGCCACCCGCCCGCCTCATTTGTAACAATCAGCCGCTGGCGAATGGCGCGCCATCTCGACGACCACGACCATCAATTATTATCATGTGACGAGTCCTGCATGGACATATCGGACACATTTTCGATCACATAGCGCTCACAACGACCTATGTCAAGAGGTGGGTCGAACTGGACGTTGACCACAGAGCATTAATTCTCTCTATCGATCGATCGACATTTGTGTATTTCGTCGTCTATGACATCAACGCCCCATAATCCGTTCCTCTAGAGTTTATGATTGTAATGCCCGCAAGCAAGTGGAATGGGAAAAAGCGCGGCCGTGAACGTCACCATCGTAAGCGAACTGTAAATTCGGGCCACAGCTTCCGAGGCCGACGCGCACGCAATAGTCATAGTCAGTTTTATATCTTACTTTTCATTCATTTGCCCTACCATCCGTTGAATTTTGACACTAGATAGATACTTGTCAAATTATGCTTATGTCAATTTTTAACCGTTAGTAGATATCCAAGGCAAAGTAAGGGAATCGGAAATCAGCCTATGAATTAGGTAGTTTATTTAAGAATCAAATCAATTGACACGCTTTATTTTAACGCATCACTAAATATTGTTCGAGCGTACCCGTTGTGACGTCATTTTTTTAACAAGTCTAATTTTTATAGGTATAAACAATAGGTACTTTATAGGTAACTATATATATTTATCGTGATATTTTAAAATCAAGGCTCAAAAGGACAAAACCATTTGAACTAGTCCTACAAACAAAATTAAAATGTAATATGTGTTATTACACATATATTAATATGTGTTATTGTCTATTTTCTTTTTCGTAATTATATGTATTCTGTAATATCTATGTATCCTATTAATTACATATTTTTATTTGCACACCACCGTCATACACTTTAATTCCTTTCATACAATCCACAGCCCGGGTTGTCTGGAAGAGATCGCTCTAAAGCGATAAGGCCGCCCTTTGTTCCTGCCTTGACACGAAATTATTGTAAATGATCTACTTTATGTGTATGTGGTGAACAATAAAGTATTTTCTATCTATCTATCTATCTAAAATGTATCTACTGTGCTAACTTAATAAAGAACACATGAACAAAGTGTCTTCGCCTTAATAGACACTATAACAAAAGTGCTAATGGACACTTTCTTAGTTTGTAGACTTCTAGTTAATTTAGATTAAGTAAGTATATTTGAATCGCTCGTTAATGTCTTTTGGTTTGGATTATAATATTAATGTAGTATCTTTAAATACAACATTTATGAAAAAAATAATTAAAATATGAACATGTATAAAGAATTGATTATAACATTATTCGATTCATTGCTGTGATGACGGCAGTTGCTTAGCGAATACAAAATAGGACAACGTAGACAAATGATTAATATATTGCCAAGTAGCCATGTTATTCAGGTATGAGTGTGTGTGCAGGTCTGGAGGCGCAGGTGCAGGACACGTCGAAGGACCTCTACTGGTTCTGAGGCCAGCGGCGGCAGCAGCAGAGGGGCGGCGCCTCGCGCCCGCCGCCAGCGCGCGACTGGTGTTGAACGTTGACCGACGTGCTTCATTGTGCTCGAGCGCAAAGGACGCACGGACGAGTGGCCGTCCAACTCGAACACTTTTAATGTACTATACAAAGTGTCTGATCTTCATTCTCTATAATAGTTTTGTGTGTAGTGCCGCGGACTAGGAAAGTGGTGTACAAGAGTGTAAATGATTTTACAGAAACGTATATTACTTTGTGGCCTTTCGTCGAAGGAAACAACCGAAGTGTGCACAGATATGAGAAACAAGAACACTGCGCATATTAGTTCTATAGGTGGAGTATATTTTGTCACCTAATGTAGGCTAGACGGCTAACCGAGGTCCATTAGGCCATTTGAAGGATGTAAACACCGAGCGGTATTAGATACTGAAGAGCAAGTTCGCATAGCCGATTCTAAATCCAAATGTAAAATGTAGGTACCTACATCTTCTAGAAATTATTTTAAACAGCAGTTTAAGGAGAATGCTCAAACCTTTCTAAACTAAATCACGTTAATATTAATAAATTTTACTAACTTTATCTACTTACCTACGGATACCGTCGCGTTGTCAGTCAACAGAAACTAAACTCTAGTATCGGCATTTGCATCAGTGTGTTTCGTATTCGAAAACATCAATGTTTATAGACTAGTGATGAGTAGTAGGTACAAGTGTGAGCCAGTACATTTGTCCCGTATAAAAAATACATTTGTACTGATACGGCTCAAAATTTGAAAATGATTTTGTCCCGCTTCTACTCAAGTCGTACATGTCAGTACGACTGCTAGTAAAATGAGGTGACAGAGACCGATCACATCCTCTTCTTAAGGAACATTACCGAACTACAGGTTGTGTACGGGACGAATGAGAGAATAGTATGTACGTACATTGTACAAAATGTTATGTTCCTCTTAGTAACTCACTTTAAAATCATGTCCTACCCAACTCTATTACAGACAGACAGAGAGATGTGTTGCAAGATATCGATATTTATTTACGATCAATTTTGCTTCCCTCAGTGCTATTTAGATTCTTTTCTATTTATAAGAGGACGAATTTGAGCATTCTTTTTGAATAAATTTCTTGTAGAAATGATTAAAAGTACATTGTAAACTCTATATAACCACACTGCAGGGACTGTGCATTTTATGGCGTTATAGAGAGTTGTCGTTAAATGGAGAGAAGTCTGTTATTTTTGTCTGACGTCTTTTGTTGCACCAGTAATTTTGTTATATGTTTTTACTTATTTAGTTATATATGCCAACAATCGAGTTTATTGCGGGATAGGATAATAAAGCGATAAATGAACGAAGCTACACAACTACGCAGCGTTTTTCTAATATTGGCAACTAAAATGGTACTTTTTATTTACTTAATAGTCGTCGTTATTGAGATTGGGTCTAATGCTGTATAGAGTGTATCATTGTATGGAAGACGAGCTAAACCAACCAAAGCAAAGTGTTTCGACGCTTAAGACAGTTTGTCGTTAAATCGAGTAACGTTACATGGAGTTTACACTGTATTTACAATAAAAAAACTAAAAAAAACACGCTTTTATAAAAAATCCAACTAAAAAAACAAAAAATAAAATTTAATATAATATAAAAAAGCGTGGGGTGTATTCAAAGCGCTTTTTAAGATATTATATTATTAATTGAATACACCCCACGCTTTTTTATATTATATTAAATTTTATTTTTTGTTTTTTTAGTTGGATTTTTTATAAAAGCGTGTTTTTTTTAGTTTTTTTAAACTATTATTTATTTTTCATTTTTTAGTTGATTTTTGTTTAAATGTTTTTAAATACAAGCTTTTGAGATCCTGCATATCATGTAGCAGCAGAGTGCTAGCCAAGACAAGTAAAACGAGCCCAAACACGACGGGTCTATCTTGTTTAGTACAGGAGTTCCTATGGCCACCTTCCGACTCCATCATCAGATCAGCTCCATGGTACCATATTATTGCATTGTCACGCGATATAAACATACGAGCCCAAACACGAAGGGTCTATCTTGTTTAGTACAGGAGTTCCTATGGCCACCTTCCGACTCCATCATCAGATCAGCTCCATGGTACCATATTATTGCATTGTCACGCGATATAAACATACGGGCCCAAACACGAAGGGTCTATCTTGTTTAGTACAGGAGTTCCTATGGCCACCTTCCGACTCCATCATCAGATCAGCTCCATGGTACCATATTATTGCATTGTCACGCGATATAAACATACGGGCCCAAACACGAAGGGTCTATCTTGTTTAGTACAGGAGTTCCTATGGCCACCTTCCGACTCCATCATCAGATCAGCTCCATGGTACCATATTATTGCATTGTCACGCGATATAAACATACGGGCCCAAACACGAAGGGTCTATCTTGTTTAGTACAGGAGTTCCTATGGCCACCTTCCGACTCCATCATCAGATCAGCTCCATGGTACCATATTATTGCATTGTCACGCGATATAAACATACGGGCCCAAACACGAAGGGTCTATCTTGTTTAGTACAGGAGTTCCTATGGCCACCTTCCGTCTCCATCATCAGATCAGCTCCATGGTACCATATTATTGCATTGTCACGCGATATAAACATACGGGCCCAAACACGAAGGGTCTATCTTGTTTAGTACAGGAGTTCCTATGGCCACCTTCCGACTCCATCATCAGATCAGCTCCATGGTACCATATTATTGCATTGTCACGCGATATAAACATACGGGCCCAAACACGAAGGGTCTATCTTGTTTAGTACAGGAGTTCCTATGGCCACCTTCCGACTCCATCATCAGATCAGCTCCATGGTACCATATTATTGCATTGTCACGCGATATAAACATACGGGCCCAAACACGAAGGGTCTATCTTGTTTAGTACAGGAGTTCCTATGGCCACCTTCCGACTCCATCATCAGATCAGCTCCATGGTACCATATTATTGCATTGTCACGCGATATAAACATACGGGCCCAAACACGAAGGGTCTATCTTGTTTAGTACAGGAGTTCCTATGGCCACCTTCCGACTCCATCATCAGATCAGCTCCATGGTACCATATTATTGCATTGTCACGCGATATACACATACGTGCAAAATTTCAGCTCAATCGGAAAACGGGAAGTCGGTCAAATTTAGGGGTCGGTTACAGACATACTGACTGACATACAAGTGAAGCTAATATAAAGCGTGTAAAAAAAAAACTTTGATTGCTTTCTCTAATGGCATTGTGATTGGCTGTGTTTGCTAGTAGGCATAGCTATGTCGACGACTCGGACTTAGTGCAAAAAGTTTCGCATCGACATTTGTGTTTTGGAAATGGACACGGCCGACAGAGCCACTTGTATTTTATTTAAAATGTTTGTCGTAAGGCTATTCGTTTGACCTTTTCATAAAATGAATGGACAAATAGGTACCATCGTTTACTATGATGCATTGGGCCATTGTTAAATATGAGCACGAAGTGTCAACTTGGGCTCTGGGATTAGCATTTTGTGCTTATTGTCAAAGTTGTGATGTCACCAATTACTTTTGAGTGAATATTAGTAGGTATTATGTATGTAAATAGGGTAAAGGAGCAATCACATGATCAGAGGTGCTTTTGCATGCAAATGACGTCATACTTTTGTACTAATAACAGGAATTGAGCAGCGGCTTAATGATTGTGTAAGCAATATTTAAAATTATCTCCATCATGATATTTGAATAGTAAGACGTTATAATAACGTGTGTTTTATTGAATGTAAATAATGTTGGAAATAGTTGTAACATGTGTGAAAATGCTTTAGGATAGATAAATACATACGGACAATAAAATGATTATAAATGCGGGTATCTGTCGGCCCCTGAGCGTGCAGCTTCTTCTTCGGGTACTTTGTGTCGCGTAAACAGCCGTACCTACGTAATGGCTGGTTTACACGTGTGTGTAAGTTAATTATAACCAAATTTTAAGTGACTTTATGTATGGAAGCTATAATTTTAGTAATAGGTTACACTTAAAATTTATTTAATTAACGTTTTTAATAGATACGCGTAAACCAGCCATTACTGCGCCTATTGTCTAAGTCCTACATTGGGTATAGTTTAAGTAGTGTAAATATGAGGTATTATCGCCGGATAACTAATCTAATGTATTCGTAAGAAGCACTCGTAGCATTAAGCCGTGTACATAACATAAGTAGCGAAGTGTGTAGAGTATTATTTGAGTAAGTCATGTAAGTAGATACACCTTTTGTCGGACCAGGCGTCTTCGACTCATCTGATGTCAAAGAAAATAATTGTCACGTTTATAACATTTGATTTATTAAAAAGAACATGAACCTCCAGTTATAATATTGTGTATCTTTATTATTAGGTAACAAATTAATAATCGGTACAGTAGGCAACTATACAAAGAGCATGAAATGGGTACAACTTGCGTCACTTCAAGGAGAATGGACGCCTTATAAATTATTTTAATCTTTATTGTGTCGCAGCCAGCTTAAATGCGTTGTAAGCAAGGAGAGCGTAAGCGCGTGTGAATAAATCAAAATGTAGCATCATATTTGATTAACAACATGGATTTGCAGTCCATTTATTTGGTACACGAGAACAGCAAGTCGCTGCCATTAATCACGGCCGATTAGCGCTTACAGGTGTATATACCGTAGGTACACTCGCACTCGTAATGCGCCATCTTGTTGTGAAACATCTCAATTGGATTTGCACTTATTGGTTTTGCAACAACAGCACTCGTTCCACGGTGACATCTCTAGCAATAGTGTTGTGCTGATGTGAGTGCGCCGCGTTCGGGAACAATGGCATCGAAATAGTCGCGGTGCGCCACATTTCAAGCGGCTCCTATAAAAAATTGCCACTCGCAATAAAACGTGTGCACGATTTATTGCGGCTCGCGGCGAGCGGAGGCGGCGGAGTGCGTGCGGCCGCGGCTCGCAACGCGCTCCACGGATATAATTAAACTGTTATAACATTATGAGAATTCCTGTCATTTTTCAAGACGCAAACGTACGCCACTCTTTGTTAAATTACGGCCACATTAAAAGTTAAACAAAATATTTCCAACATTTCCCTATGAACGATGTTTTATCAATAGTCAGAAGAAAAATACGACACTGAACATAATTCAAAAATTCAACAATTTCTACTCGGAACATTGACTTAATTATTTTTGATTGCTTTTTCTCTGAATACTTTGACAATGCAAATGTCCGTTGCTGGACGAAACCTCGGTGTGATCGTTCCGTTTTCTGGAATATGGTCCGACAAAGAGTTATCTATTAGTTAGAAACTTACGATTACAAGCAGCAGCCGGGATGAACAATGTGTCTCGTCCCGTCTCATCGAAATAGTTATTGTCAGGCGATCGTCACTCTCGATCGATTCTTACACCTAAATACCTACGCAATTGGCATTCATCACGGAAATCGAACGCTGGCTTTTAGATTTGTTAAATACATTGTATACATACTCGCATGTATAGAATTGTAATTTGGCCGATTGCATCGTGAGTGTCGATCGTATGTGACATCGCGCTCGACTAGATCTGTAATAAGGGGAATTGCAAATATGTAATATGTAAGTAATTAATTGTATGCAGCATGAGTGGCGAGCATCATCATTTTCAATTTATCTTAATAAATTCCATTATGTACTGTGATTGTTTCACGTGGCTGGTTTCATTGTGCCCCCCCCCCCGCACCCGTGCATTGTGCCCCCCCCCTCGGAATTCGGGGCTTCCTCTCAATTCATTTTATTGTTATACGTTTTCACCGTTTAGTTTTATTAGGTCTCGGACCGGTGGCGATTATTTTTAAACGTGTTTCTGGTGGAATAGTGCGCCAGATGGTCGGCGGACGCCTGTCTATCTGTCCATTGTCGCCTGAAATATTGCCGCCGCGTCTGGATCCCGCGACGCGGACGCAATCCGCATTCCGATGTATTGTTCTTATCGTACTATAACGTGAAATGAAAAAAAACATTAGCTTTCGTTCGACGAACACGTTTCGTTATTTATAAAAGATCGAGTGACCCACATGTCGCTTCCAATGAAGGAAGCTGAATACGGGAGATCATGACTCGATTAGTGGAGAGCAGAGATAGCGCCTTTGTCAATGTTTTGCCTCTTAGCCATATCTAGCGTAAGAGTTTTCGCTCAAGTAGGCCGATGGTAAGTGGTCGCAGTAGCGATGTTAGTAGGTACAATACAATTATAGATGAGTAAATACCTATATTAGACATATAAATGTGTCACATTGGGAATAAGTAAGTATATCATGTTCGACTATTAAAAGAAAGGGACGTTGTGTGCCATAAATCTGATGACATCAATTTCCACCAAACCTTGGAAAATATTTTAGATTTTTTTATATAAATGCAATGTTGGTAAAGAAATCGGTTGAGAAAGGAGTTTTTATTGTGCGTGTCCTAACCGTCTTTGGGACTTTTGGTCTAGCTTCGCTAAGGTCTGTGTCGCGCATTATCAATTTTTGACGAACGCCGCTCGCAAATGCGGTAATAATTGTTTAATTCTCGAAATAGCATAAACGGGTCACGGTGCGATTTATTGCGCCTCATTATAGCCGACGATAAAATATTACAATTGGCATTGTCGTAAAATGCTTCTCGTGTTTTCCCGAGTTTTATTCTCTGCCCCTTGGCACTTATATTTCATTGTGTTCTTCGCAGCGAGATCGGACGAGTGGAAACGTTTTATTTGGGCGATTTTAAATTAATAAATCGCTTAGTTTAATTGGTTTTGAGTTCATAAATCGTGGATTGCGAGGAGCATTTGAAACATTTAAATGGAGCACTTTTTCAGAACAATGTGTGTGGCATGAAATATATTGCGCGCGTACATTGGACTATAAAATGTGTGGCACTTTGGCGCGAGCAGGGCTGCCCCTCCACGGATCAGGGCGCACAGATCTGAAGGCGTAGGGTGATATGCGGACTCCAAGGGCGTTCGCCTTACAATAAGTAGGTATAGTGTAATCAAATTTTTTAGGGTTTCTTAAGGGTGAAAGGGGAACCCTTACAGCTTTATAATATTCCTTCATTATATATTACAAAGATACCAGGTTTGACAAGTATAATTATCTTTGTTCAAAGATTTTGCAGGTTTCGTGGTGACACGTAATATTTGTCACCGCTGTAGAAAAACCATTCATCGTGCAAGCACTGACAAGCATAACATGATTTATTTATTTCAACAATTTCAAGAAAAGTAGTTGCCTAGCATGATCATTGTCATGACAGTCAATAGCACCGTCTGATCCTTTTCAAGAACAGACACAGGGTTGCTACACCTGCGATTTAGGTAGGTACCTATATCTCAATTCTTTCGCATAACAACAACGCAAAATAACTAAACCTGTCGTGTATGTAGGTAATGTCTCGACGGTTTGCGGTGCTGTTTTGGAAATCTTTTAAAGCCGTGTCAGCCCTGTTGGCGTGATTGTGTTTGGTGCTTGACATATGCATATTAGTCGCTCACAGTATTTGCGTCGCGATTTTTATGAACCACAATGCTATCTGGCGCGTTTATTGGACGAGACTTGTTTGTTAAACGATTAATGAGTGAGAACTCGGAGCAATAACTTCAAGGAGCGCCGTGGCATTCTGAGTGCAGCGGTCAATCTATATCAGTTACATATTGCATATAATTTATTAATATAAATCTAGATACATTGATTCTTGTTCTATTCTAACTGTACTTGTGATTGCATAATTGCGTTGACGCATGCACCCGTCCATCCATCCATCCATCCATCCATCCATCCATCGGTGTATCGATGTGGTCGGACGGCGCGTCGCGGCGCGGTGCGTCCGAGAATAGCGCCATTAGCCGGGAGAGATGTTTGTAAACAGGCGACACATCTTGCCGCTGAAATAGACGAGCATTGTCACCTCGAGACAATCGCCGGCGCACGAGTGCCGGCGGACGCTTTCGGAGCGCATTCCGCCCGACTGACTAAACACCCTGCCCAAATTAAAACTATTCAATTTGTCCCTCGCATAATTTACGCTAATGGACCGTTAATGGGCAGCCGCATCTCTTACGACATCCGGCGGCGAGTGCCCCGGGAATACTAAACGCCCGAAGCACCACCGCAGCATTTGCATTCGCGAATGCTCTCCGAGGAGCTGAGCTTGACGTTTGTTAAGTCGTTAAGGGGCCCACTTTGTTTAAGTTATAACCTAATTTCCACTGCCTTCGAGTGGCCCCGTCTAAAGGTGAACCGAGTTCGCACAAGTGAAAGGCATTGCCGGGAATAAGCAATAAACGATCGCCCGAGAGGGTGATCTGATGAATGTGGTGCGATTAGAGGAGGGCTTCCTGTCGATACATTATACACCGCTCGTGCGGCGCCATTGAATTAAACATGAGCCGCGCCCGCAATAGATATAATAAATTACATGAGTTATGGGAATGTATCGCTTAATAATGGAGGGCGTTCATAAAGGTCTCGACTGTGCAAAAACGAAACGAGTACTGGTCAGCTGGGATGGGGGCAGCAGGATAGTGGCCTACCCCAGGTAACAGCCCACTCTACGTAGCAAATCGCACACACCTCTATTATTGTGATGATTAACTTACTTATATCAATCAACACTATCGTGTCATTACTTTAGCTCTTGCAGTTTTCTTATAAATTGCATTTGTATACTAATTTCATCTCTTGAGTCTATTTCATGTTTTTGACACGATTGTTAATTTAGAGACTTAGAAATACCAATATTATAAATAGAGTTATTTTCGTATTCCCACTTTTGCGTCTAAAGCTTTCGTGATAAACACATTTTGATTTTTTCAGGAAAATGAAAAACACATAATCCTATTAATACAGAAATGTTTGTATGAAATAAATTTAGTTTTAAAACCACTTTTGAAAATGGGTTTAAAACTAATTTTATTGGACTTTTGACTTGAGTCCTTAAATGCTGGTTGTGTAGGTAGGTATATGTACTTAATGTACTTCCCGCCGCGGTTTTCCCTTTGCGCTATGACATGGGGTTCTTTAAGAAGGGCGTTATAAAATGTCTTAGAGGTCGGCAACGCGTTGGCGACACCCCTGGTGTTGCAAACGTCAATAGGCGATGGTAACCACTTTTCATCAGGTGGGCCGTCTGCCTGTTTGCCTGCTTAAGGCAATAAAAAAAATGTATTTTAATTGGTTCACAAAGTAGAAATTATTCAAGAAATATGTAAAATATGGCACAAAAACTTTATTTAAAACCTAATAGATGTGAAAATGTGCACCGCGTGGGAATCGACGCTTTGGCGACGCGGCGTCTGCGTGCTTCGCCCCTTGTGCACAACAACGCCCTTGAGATTGTCCCAAAACCGCAAAAAACATCCAACTTGAGTATCTATCTATAATTTGCCACAAAGCATACTTGAATCATTTTAACTGAGTAAGTGTTTGTAGTCTACATCTACTATCAGTACCTACAGGTGTGAAAAGAGATAAAACATTTTAATTAAAAGAAATTATCAACTCTAATCTTAAGACGTAGGTAATTAGCATAAAGTATCAAAGACCGTGTCTACTGGCAGCTGGTCCATCGGTTGCGGCTGGGACTGCCGATTGGCGCGGACGAAACCGTACCTAATACATAAGTATACTCTTACCCTAGCATTAGCCCGCGACTTTGTCCCAGTTGGACAAGCAACAACGATTACAGTTGTTTGCTTAGTATAAAATCAAATATAATTTTCTACAGAGTAATGGATTTATGTATGAAAATACATACAAATGTATCGCTCAGTGAAAACAGCATCGAATTCGGCTCAGTAGTTTTTACGTGAATCCCGAACAAATAGACAAACACAAATAAACAACAAATCTATGTCTTCCGTCATTTATATACCTAGCCTATTCCAGTTGTTTTTTTAATAGCTTTAATGTACAGACACTGTTTAAGTATTTAGAATTTTATAGACTTACCACAAACTTAGATTATGTCATAAGGTATTCACTTACAAATGAAAAGAAGTTTCTGAGCGTGGACGAACTTTTTTACTGTGTGAGTTACCTGCAATGTTAGCAGGTATACTAAGTACATACGTGTACAACAGAATAGCCTGTCGCCTGTGAATATTTGCACTCACCAAGGGTTAAAGCTTGCCGCCTGCCTTCGAAGAATATGTCCCAGTGCTGCGGAGAAACTACGGTGTGTCAATGTGGTCGTGATCGTGATGTTTCTAGTAAGTATTAGCATAACAGTGAAAGGAATCAGTGAGTCTGATTATCTTCACAACCTTGACTGTTATCCATTTGCTTACAAAACCTTGCTATACCGAACATAAATAAATCTACTTTCTACTTTGCAAGAAGAATAATGCTTGAACAAACAAGTGGACGAATCCGCGTTGCAATATCTAGTTATTTAATAATACCGTTAAATTAGAATTTACACCAAGTTATCGTATATTGAAGAATGTATACCAGTAATATTTTTAGTCAAGAGACCTCCATATTACTTACCTTAATATAATTACCTTTGATTATTATATCATCTGTTACGCAATGTCCATCACAGCAGTTATGAGAACCATAGATTATATTAATATCACATAGATAATCTTCATAGATAATAATATTATTATGTAGGGTAATTTTCGTAGTAATTTCGTATAAAAGGCGGTGTGGCGTGTAGACGGTGTTCATTGCTTACTGAGTGGAAAAGGGGAATCTCTGCCCAAATAGTTAATATTAGGTATATTTGGTACTTTCTTGCCCAAATATCTCCAAGGCTTTTTACACATCATTTATCTGAATTTTTTACGATTTAAAAACTGTCCCAAACACGGTCCGTGCTGCGTCGGAACGTGTAACTGCCGAACTGCGGTGCGCATGCGTTCGGCTACTTGGACGACGCCCTGGACTCGTGCTGCAACCAGCGTAAGCTATGTATTGTGCTATCGGGTTTGTATGTGCAACAGTTAATTACTACGAGAAGCGATAGCCTAATTATATCGGTTGTCTCGTTAGCCCTGATGGATAAATTCCGGCACCCTCTGGCGGCGCACCACATGCGGCGCACGCCTCGCCGATGTTAACGGTTTGTTTGCTGGCAACACCCCCGGGCCCGCTTTTTGCTACCGCGCTCCCGTTTCAGTGGTGCCGCCGCCGCCTTCATTATATCTTTCCTTAATGAATTTTATTGGGTTGCACATTAGCTAATCACCATATTGCTCCCTAATGACTCGGTGTCGTGTTCGTCCTAACTTTAACACCCATCAACACTGTCCCCTACCACTGTATTCATTAGGCTATGGTGTTTGGAGAACGGGGAGCTTTATGCGAGGTAAGGCATTGGACTAAAATGAGGTTCCTTTTATTGGGTCTGTATTTGAAAAACAGGTTCCAACTTGGAGTCTATTATAATCCTTGATGAGACACTTCAGTGGCTTTCCATTTTGGAGTTACCGTCGCAGCAGTTGTGGCAAACCCGGAAGCGGACACGGCGGAAGATCGGGGAATTTTACAACAACAAAAAAACATTTAGACTATTTCTGCATTTATACTATAAGATGAAATAAATAAAAAATAAAACCTTCGTTTAAAAAAACCGACTTCAAAAACTAAAAAACTAAAATGTATAAAATAAATTATTTCTAAAGCTATTATTATTAATATATATTATCTAAAACATCTTAAAGTCGGTGCTTAGTAATTTTCAAAACTTCGTTTAAAAAAACCGACTTCAAAAACTAAAAAACTAAAATGTATAAAATAACTTATTTCTAAAGCTATATTATTAATATATATTATCTAAAACATCTTAAAGTCGGTGCTTAGTAATGTTCAAAATATAGTAATTTTTATGTTTTACTTTGCACCGACTTCAAGATGTTTTAGATAATATATATTAATAATAATAGCTTTAGAAATAAGTTATTTTATACATTTTAGTTTTTGAAGTCGGTTTTTTAAACGAAGTTTTAATTTTTTATTTGTTACTTTTTAGTGTCTAGCTATGTATGGGTGGACCTACGAATGGTACCGCGCTTCTTAAAAAATATAGGTCCCAAGAACCGGGAACAAAAAAATGTTCGTAAAATGAAACTACTGGGCCAAACTATGTCAAATTTTTAGAGGACCACATGGCAGCTATTCCGCGTCCAACACGCGAACACGAATCACGTAAATCATAACTCACGGAGTAATCGGCGAACATACATAAAAAAGAGCAACAAAAAATAGATCCCGACGAATTGAGAACCTCCTCCTTTTTTCGAAGTCGGTTAAAAATGAAACACTAAATAATGCTGCGCATAGTCGTAATGGTTTGAAATGTATTGACATCGATCAGTATTTTTAACCGACTTCGAAAAAAGGAGGAGGTTCTCAATTCGTCGGAATCTTTTTTTTTTTTTTTTTTTTTCCTTTTTTTTTATGTATGTTCGCCGATTACTCCGTCATTTATGATCCGATTTACGTGATTCTTTTTTTGTTCGACGCGGAATAGCTTCCAATTGGTCCCCTAAAAATTTTACATAGTTTGGCCCAGTAGTTTTCATTTTATGGACATTTTTCATGGAAATAATTTTCACTCCGTTCCATATGTTCGCCGATTTCTCCGTCATTTATGATCCGATTTACGTGATTCTTTTTTTGTTCGATGCGGAATAGCTGCCATGTGGTCCCATAAAAATTTGACATAGTTTGGCCCAGTAGTTTTCATTTTACGAAAATTTTTTTGTTCCGGGTTCTTATGACCTATATTTTTTAAGAAGCGCGGCACCATTTGTAGGTCCACCCATACATAGCTAGACACTAAAAAGTAACAAATAAAATTTAAAAACTTCGTTTAAAAAAACCGACTTCAAAAACTAAAAAACTAAAATGTATAAAATAACTTATTTCTAAAGCTATTATTATTAATATATATTATCTAACACATCTTGAAGTCGGTGCAAAGCAAAACATAAAAATTACTATATTTTGAAAATTACTAAGCACCGACTTTAAGTTGTTTTAGATAATATATATTAATAATAATAGCTTTAGAAATAAGTTATTTTATACATTTTAGTTTTTTAGTTTTTGAAGTCGGTTTTTTTAAACGAAGTTTTAGTGATCGATGTGTATTGAATACAACGCTCTCTTTATTCGAGTCTGTTTAGTTGAATTGGATTCGATCAACAATGAACTTCCATAACGACTATGCCATAGTTGGATAAATGACAAAAGTATAAACAAAAATGAAATTAAAATGAACAATTTGGTGGTAGGCTAATTACTGACGATTTATTATACATGCATAGACTAATACAATCAAAGAAAACTTAACTTAGTTATAGTCCCTCAAGACTACCTACAAGTGGAATACTGAGTCCAGGTCACCATCTTCTTTGAGTAAGGTGCCCAGGAGGCTGACTACTTCTCCTCCCTGGATCGCCATACTGCTTCGTCGTCCGAAGCAGGCACCAGGCCTCTCATCAGCTGCACACTAACAAACCTTACATTACTAGCCTTATTTTATGAATATTGAGATAAAATAATTGTAACCACCGTTGAACAATTATTCATTTAATGCATTATGTGATTCGTTAAATATGTGACGTCTAAACTTGCTGTGCTCGTACCTATATATGTAGGAGCATGTGGCGTTTTTTTTCATAATAAACAGTGTCTCACAATCAGTTGATTTGATATTCAGCCAACTATTATATACTTATGATATTGTATGAGCTAAGTTATGGTCCAGTTTGCCTTTTACAGTCCGCGTCATTGTGTTTATTGCATAATGTGTCAACGGGTACGCCTGCGACGACCAACACCGATATGGAATGCAAATGAACTCGGTTCCCTAATCGCCACAATTGCGCTGATTAACAATGGCTCTATGAGGACGCGTATTGTGCGCGATGGCTTCCAGTTTTTCAGCCATTATTCTCAGTAAACCAAACCTTAGTTAAATGTATATGTTTCTGCTTAAAGGCCAGGGCCTGTAACACAGGTTTGACAGCTTGTTCTCGCGTTAGGCTCGACGCACACGCGCTCCGTGTGCCCAGCGAGGCTTCATCAATATTGGTTCTATGATCGGAGGTGCAGCTTGGTAAATATGTATAACCCTGCCCTTTCACAGGACTAACAGTCTGATGCAACATCATAGCTGGAGTTTTGAACTTTTCCAATACGATATAATTATTAGAATTGTCTTAGATAATAATAATATCTACATTAGGTAAATGAAATTGAAGCGTCTGTTTGTGACGTAAAAAAATAGGAGTAATATCAGGGCGATAATTTGTAGCAGGAGATTCTGAAAATGCAATTTTTAGATTTTTGTCTGTTTGTCTCTCTGGATGTTTCAGCTATGTAATCTCTGAAACGGCTGCACCGATTTTGACAGGACTTTCACTCGCAGATGAAAGAAGAAAGAAAGAAAAATCTAGTCTTTTTATAAAGGTACTTTTCTACTTAAAATAGAAATAAGATCTAAAATCAAAAGTATCTTAAAAAACATCCATGTAGGCACTGTGGCGATTTTTAAAATTTTGATGCATTTTTGCATGGTAATGAATAATGCTGATTACAGAGACATAAAAGACTCAACAAGTGTGGTTTAAATAATTTGGAAAAAAATATTGGATAACTTATTGGCTGGTCCATAGAAGTAAAAAGATGGAACTTTTTCATTGCTCGAGTACACAGAGTAGTCAGAGTGAAACCGTGACCTGATGGGAAATAGTTACTGTGGCCTATGGACATCTGCAACACCAAAGGTGTTACTGCTCTCGAAGACATAGGTGGGTTCAGGGTTGTTATGTGGATATAATTTAGACCAAGGGTAGTGGCTCTTCCGAGACTCAGACGGGCAGGCCTATTGTTTCTCTCTTTTGAGTGGCGACTGGCGACTGGTGGCAAAAAGGCGCGCGCAATTAGCGCTCCACCGAGACAGCGATCAATCAACAATGGCGATCCTTCCGTCGATCTCGATTTATCGGCGCAACAGGGCCTCTGTGGAAGAGGGTCCAATCGCAATGTAACGAGTTGGCTTCTACGGACTTACTGCAATGACATTTATTTTAAAAATGTTAATAAAATAAAGTTATATTTAACATAACTGGAGGTCGCACGTGGTCTAAATTCGACCATAATAATTAATGTCAAAGACTATACTTCTATAATCACAGATTTCGCCAAGGTTACACTGTTAATTTGACTTGAACAACAAACAAAAGAATAATTTATATAGGTATGCCTTTGTCTGTATCAAATACTTACATGATACTGTGTGTTGTATAATGCTTTTTCGATTGATTTTTTGTATTTTTATGTATAATTTAAAAAAAAATGCATTCGTCGCTTCTTCTCTATATGAACTATGAGTGTGCGAAATTTCACACCTAGTAAGTTTGAAGGAAGGCTTCTTTAAGGTTATTATAGAAGCTTACAAACTTACTCTAACTCAATATAATTAAGACTGTAACTTTGGATTAGCTTAAGTTAAATCATTTTATACATAGTCGGTAATAGATAATACTACATTTATTTTGGCATTTTCAGAATCTTTTTTTCTGAAGAAATATGCCTCTTTTTTATTATGAAAATAGTTGTACCGTACACGGCGGGATCGGTAATCCGACGGCACAAACCACCAAGGTAAGTATTTTTTGATACTTAGGTACTTTCCTGGTACTCCAGCCGGCGGTGGGGATAGGAACAAAGGGAACACTAATCCGTCCGTATCTTAAGGGAGGGGCACCTCTTGAGAGGAAATATATAAAATATCCTACTTATCTACTGCAAGGGGAACACTACGGAGGATGGAGAAATTGTCCGTCGAAATGCACCCGCGCCTCGTTCTTTTCCGATACAACCACTTGTGATCTACAACTATTATAATATTCCACTGACTGCAACATTATATTACACACTTTAATTCCCTGTTGTATCTTAAATATGAATTTTAATCGCGAGAGGGAAGCAATCCGTGTGCCTTATAAGAAGCTCCGCAGCATACCTTCATTTCGACGCGATAAAAAGTGCTCTCGTATCGATATTCATATGCAATAATCGAAAACCGGCGTATGTTATTATTCGATGTCGTTATTCTGTATTTCAAACAATAGTTATTCCTTGAAGATGATAATTGAGGGTAACGTTTATTTTTATATTATTACTAATAATATTGGAATTGACGCATGGGTTGTCACACCTGTCCTGCGGATTTTTTGCTTCGCTCCCAGTGGCCCGGGAGGCGGAAGGCCTCTTGTGCCAAGGCAGCGGCCCGCTCATTAGCGGAATAGCGGCGCGGCCACGTGTGCCTTCCCGAAGACGCAGCTCTTCCTGTATCCGACCATCATTAGGGTGCCCTATGAATGCGCCATTTATTACACCCATGAGTAGTATTCTGCATGCTCATATTCATTTCCATTTTGAAGTTATGTGATGTTGTATAAATACATAAATATTTTTCAAATGCAGCGGACAAACCGACGTGTTCACAGTTAAACTTTATGTAAATAAACCTTTACGTCTTTCAATCTTAAATAAAAATTGTACTTTCTTCCTAATGTATGGCCACGCAAGTACTTATCCAGATAGAGCATAAGCCAGTCGCCTACTATACTATGGAATCCCCTTAGATTATTATAAGACCAAATTTGGCTGTATAGAGATGAGGCACAGTGTCGGACAAGGATGTGGCCAGGCCGGGGCCGCGTGGTCGGAATAATTGTCACCGGCCGATGATAATGTATCTGCGCCTCGGGCGGAGCGAGTGCCGCGAGATGCTATCGGGCGGCGGGCGGCGGACGGCGATGGCGCGGGATTAACACGTCGCATCGCCACCACGACGCGGCCGCGGACGACATATATGCGCATTGTGTCCCCTATCTCGCCACCATCGGGCTTGGCTCGCTATCTCTTTATTTATGGACCCCCCCCCCCCACCCACCCCTCTTACGCCGCCGCCCCGGTGCTCGTGCGCATGCGCAGTAATTGCCACTCAGCTGGTTAATGATGACAGCTAGTTATGCGCGCGATACGATACACACACCCATTGCAATATTACACGAAACCTTCGCCAACTTGTTTCTCTATCTTTATTTTATTCAGTTTTAGCTAAGTTGTCTATGACATCGGTGTAAACGTCGTCTCATCGGTGTCTTTGTTTCAAATCCCGATTGTGAATATTTTTTATTCCTTCTGTGATCCTTATCTATGAACTATTTATGTCTAAGGCAAAACAATAGGTTGCTCTTTCTCTCACTAATACCAAACTTATTATGTTGTGCTTCCTTGCTGTAATGTTTACCTACATTTTATGTCTTGTTACAAAAGCAGTATGTAGTAGTAGTAATAAATATGGTATGTCGCGTTGTTTGGCGATTGACAGTCTGTGCTGAATGGTTCTCTGCTCTCTTTGTCTCCTTACTCCTAATGATCTGCTTTCAAAACCTAGCAGAAGGCATGCAGCACTCACGTAATTTTATAGTCAAATATAAACATTTGCGTTTACCTTTAGGAGTGACGCGCCAGCCACATGATAACTCTCTATGAGTGCAACGGGAGATAAATGAAAACAATATTAATGAGTATGAATTAATTAGCTCAATAGCCTCGGGTAGCAGATTAACGATTTGCTAAGGAGCTGCCGCCTGCTCATCGAGCGTTGCGTCCGTGTGCGATGCGACTAGTGCGTGCATAGCGTCCATTAATATGGCGTACGATTTATTTAATGGCACTTCTTTTGTTTTACTGCGAATCCGCTCAGATGCAGACATTGTTATTCGGAAACGTTTTGTGGTTCACAAGCATGCTTATTAAAATCCAGCTATAATTGATTTAGCTTTTGCTTTCTTCTAGTTCAATTATTCTAACGCGTGTTTCTTTTCATCCTGATGTCTGTTCAAATAGTGTGTTTGAAACTCAAAACCTGCATTAAATTGGTATTTTTGTAAAAACTTTTTCATTTTTATAAAATAAAGTATTTTCTTTTTTAAATTTGTCATTTGTTTTGCTTTATGGGCGTCTCTAACACGGGCACGCGAAATTTTAGCTTTTTAACTAATCATTATTTTTTAACCGACTTCGAAAAAAGGAGGAGGTTCTCAATTCGTCGGGATCTTTTTTTTTTTTTTTTTTTTTTTTTTAATGTATGTTCGCCGATAACTCCGTGATTTATGATTCGATTTACGTGATTCTTTTTTTGTTCGACGCGGAATAGCTGCCATGTGGTCCCCTAAAAATTTGACATAGTTTGGCCCAGTAGTTTTCATTTTACGAACATTAACTTAAAATTAACAAAAATCCCGGTTCTTGGGACCTATATTTTTTAAGAAGCGCGGCACCATTCGTTGATCCACCCATACATAGCTAGACACTAAAAAGTAACAAATAAAATTTAAAAACTTCGTTTAAAAAAACCGACTTCAAAAACGAAAAAACTAAAAAGTATAAAATAACTTATTTCTTAAGCTATTATTATTAATATATATTATCTAAAACATCTTGAAGTCGGTGCAAAGTAAAACATAATAAAAATTACTATATTTTGAAAATTACTAAGCACCGACTTTAAGATGTTTTAGATAATATATACATACATACATACATAACTTCACGCCAGGTCCCTTGCGGGGTAGGCACGAACAACAGAGCGCCATACAGGCTTATTCTTACACACCTCGCTTGCTTCTTTGACATTCATAGCTCTTGTCATGCACGCTCGTCTGTTCTTAAGGCTCCTGACATCACCTTCTGCTAATACACGATCAATTTGATCATGGAAGGTGTGTCGTGGCCTTCCGCGACTTCTGCATCCATCCACTTTTGCATTGTATATCTGTTTAATCATTCTTTCATCATATATTCTTTCCACATGCCCGAACCACCGGAGCATTCCTTTCCTTACCTTCACCCCAACACTCTCTTTCAGACCAACTCTCTTTCTTACTTCGGTATTACGAACGCGGTCCGCGAGCGTCACTCCGCAGATTTTGCGCAGTGCTCGCATCTCGACTGCGTTTACTCTACTTTCATGCTCTCTGTTCCATACCCAACTCTCGCTTCCATACGTGAGCGTAGGTACCAGCACCGCGTTGTGTATGGCTAGCTGGGCTTCCTGGCTGAGGTTCTTAGCGCCTAGAAGTTTACCTAACGTTTAGATAATATATATTAATAATAATAGCTTAAGAAATAAGTTATTTTATACATTTTAGTTTTTTCGTTTTTGAAGTCGGTTTTTTTAAACGAAGTTTTTAAATTTTTCAGATTAATAAGTAGGTATTATTAAATGGTCGTACCATCAGCGTCGACATTTGCAATGCAATTCCCAGAAGCATGCCAACCAGTGTCTACTACATGTCTCATCAGTAATTTGTATGTCATCGTGTAGACAGGGACGACGAAGTTTCGCTAAAATTAGTATCTGGATAACTGACTAATTGGTCATCGATCATAGATATATAGTCATTGGAAAAAAGACCTGTTTATTTTTGTTCTTTGATAAGGTCGAACGGAACTTCCCCCGCCCTGGAAATACGTTTGCAAGACTACTGACCGAGGTGAATACTCCCAGTACTCCGTCTTTTGGCCAGCTGATCCTGCCGATGAGTAGAGACAGCCCTAAGCAGCGTGGGGTATTGATTGTGAACCTCTCGTTATCTGCACGCCGGTTATTCTCATTGTATTAACAAGGCACGACGTATCTCTTCACAGGGGCTATTGTGGCTGCCATTGTTAGAACTAATAATCTATCTATCTATTGACTGTAATATTATGTTGCTATACCTCAACTGGTGCAATACAGTCAATAAAGTTTGTATTGACTTTATAATTGTCAATAATACACTGTAAAGTCAATAAAGCAATTTTTCTAACATAGAGGTGGTCTTCCATCACTTCCTTCTTTGATTATAGTTTTAGTTCAATATCTTTAACTTATTTGTATGTATGTGTTATTTTAAATGATTGTTTTAGTTTAGTTAAGTTTATCAAACTGTAGTGCGTGCCTCTTGTTTAAAGAGCAGGCCTTAATACATTGTCAGTATAGTATTTTATATCGCAAACTATTCCATCACCCGTCTATCTGTAAACTAGATAAACGACGAAATTTGACAAAAAAGACAAAATGGACAAAACGGTAAAAACGAACAAAATGGTCTAAAATGACTAAATTACAAAGCTTATCTTACTTTCCGGGATAACCTTTACATGAATATATGCTTAAATCTATCCCTTTTTCCGGGATGAAAATATCCTATATCCATCTTAGATATTGAACTTACATATTAAACCGAATTTCAGCTAAATCAGTTCGATCGTTTCTCCCTGAAAGCATAACAAACAGAGAGATAAATATATTTTTATCCCGGACACTATACCATTTTTCAAAGTAAACTATGTTCTTCTTCGTCATCGAAAATACCTATACTGAGTTTTAGAATCGTTCTAGTATTATTTTTTTGTGAAAGTTAACAGACAGAGTTACTTCCGCATTTATATAATTAATTCGTTACAAATCTATAATTATGAAACGACATAATTATATATAGTACATTATGGTCATATTTTAATTGTTAAAATAAAAAATAATAATAATTGTAGTGTTGTATTGGTGACCGTGACTTCAGTTTGTGGTCCCAGGCGGCAGAACTGAGCTGGTCCTTGCTGGCTACGATTATACTGACATTGGGTCCAACTTATAGGAGAAACCTACTTTATTTCTATCGCCATACATAGCACTATTCATTTCCTCTTAAAGTTAATTTCAAAACATAAATATCATATAAGTACCTACTCAATTAAAAACGCAAATGGTACGTATTATAAAACGTGAAGCAATTGTAAACAAAAGAACAATGTTGATGGTTGGCGTAATTTTCAATTTCATGGTAGATGCGATGCGAGGCGGAGGGTGCAGACACATATGCTTCCCCTGCGGACCTGCCCTCCTGCCCTCCTGCCCGGACGGATGACATCTGCCGCCGCGCACCCCTCCGCCCCTGCACTTCATTTCGCGAATAATTCCATCAGGCGGCGGCTCACGCAACAATGCGCCGCGGCTTTCCTTCGCGAATATCTCTTGCGGCTAACAAATTATGATATCCGCCGTTGCTTTACTCCTCAAAGATATACTTATATATTTATTCTTCAACCTCATCGTGTGGGGCTTACTTGACACGTTAAAGTTAATTGCGGTTAAACTTACATTTTCTCTTGAGTAAAATTACACAACGTGGCGTGATTTACTCAATGTGTAATTTCACGTTTTAATAGTGAGGAATAGAGCTAGAATCCGCAATGATTCCTACTTCGTTTTTAGCTGTATTAGGCACATATCTACTACTGCACAGAGAAACTTCTTCAATCAAATCTTGGTCCAAAATACATAATTAACAAATCTTTACACTGTTTTTCTTTAGATCATTCTCACACATCACAAACCTTAATGCTTTGGGGCCGAATCGTCAATCATCAAATAAAAATTATCAATGGAATAAATTATACTTTACTGAATTTTAGAAAATGTAAGTCACATTTAGGGCCTCTTGCATGAGGTTACTTAAATTTATTTAAGGAACACAAAACGTATTTAACACCCTTAAGTATAATTATTTTATTTTATTTAAAGGCGATCGTTTTGCAAGCGGCCCTTAAAGTGTTATATGAAAAATAGAATAACAATAAAATAAAATAGAAAATGTTTTATATTAATAATTAATTCAGTACCTATATATACTGAAATAAAATATTATCCACAAAAATTATCTTGTAATAAAAAAGGTATAGATAGGTTAGACACACGCGTGTCATTATTTAATAATCTATTGGGTAGTTTACTTGAGTCTTGGTTTGGATTATTGGAATTTAGTCAGCTTGTCCTTGGGGCGCGCAAAGCCAGCGTTCGTGTAGATCTGAAGAATAAACATTGTATATAGGTTCCGTTGTTTATGTTCGTAATAGTTTCGGATGGAGTGCCGGGGCTAAGCCGGGGCCTCGCGGCCGCTGGCACGCCGGCTTAAGGGATTAACCCGCACTCGCATCTGCTCGCGGGTGTCGACACGTCCTCGCGACGCCCAGGGCTGCGCCGCCACTCGTGTCTCACGGTTCGTCTCATTGCTAATATTTATCCCTGGGCTCCAGGCTGCTCCAGATGCTGAAAGCGGCGTCTAGCATCATACGACCTTGGACACCGTTGCTGCGTCAGATCGACGTTATACGGTATACCGATGGCTACTCTGGATAGGCCTAGACGTGCGTCAGATTGTAGACAGATTTGTTTGATAGATTAATTGAAGTAAAAAAAACGCAATTCCTTTACTTTGGAATGCTCAGAAATGATTGTGGGCGCAACGTACATCACTACAGTGCATTTTCATAATAACAATTCATCGGTTGCCTACGAAAGCAGCGGATACATTTGTAGTACCGCCTAAGATATCGTGTAGGAACATAAGGTGGTGAGTATTATAATAGTTCCTAAAATTCCCACTGGACACAATTTATAAAGTAGACACCGCAGGAACGCCCTAATTACTTCACAATAAGTATAATAATGAGTCGATATTTATTGTGACAAATCTATCAACCCTATGTTGTGTTGTCTTGATGTTTATTGAGTGTTGGGATTAGTTTGCGCAGCGTCGGGTCACCCGAGCTGCATCCCGCCGTGCTTCCACTCTTTACCGAGCTGCTTTCAGGCGGAGGGACAAATGGTCCTACTATTCGCTTCATATTTTCAGATCATTTCGTTGTGTAGCTAAATTATTTTCATTATCTACTAATTTACCTTTGGTTATTGTTATATCAATGATGGGTCTTATGTTAATATCGTAATTTATCTTGGAGTAAATGGAGGTAGTAGTTGCGGATGCAGGACTCGTGAGGGAGTGCGCCGGCGCAGGGCGCGCTGAATTAGCGTCGGTGGCGAGTGCGCTACTAAAAATATTCGGTGCGCCACACGCTACCTTTGTGTTCGAATCCGGTCCTAAATCGGGCGAGCGGGGCAGCAGCCAAGAGCATCGTCCCACAAATAACGCACTATAAATCCCCCTCAAGAATGCCACTTTTGTTCAACCGACGCGCTATCCATTATTGCCGGTTGCCGCAAACGAACACCGCACATCTCCGACATTGCGAAGATGCACCGATTACCGCATCCAAACAAATGTATACAAACAGACATATTTAACTAATATCTTATGTTAAGATATCGAGTAAAAAATCTTACCATCATTTTATAGATGTATCCAATAAAGTTATATTTCTTAAACTGTTTGAAATAATCCGGGTGAATTCTGAATTTCCTGTAAAGTGGCAACTTTCTCAATTCCTTATTTCCCGAATGTCTTTATAGACTGCGTTTTTGGTTAATCTCAGGAGAAGCATTGCACGCATTTGGGCCTCGGCCGCGGGGCTTGTGGCGGTCGTAAAACGGCCGAGCGTCGCCATACTTCACACCCTCCATCTTTAATAGCTCGCCATAATGTTAACAATGAATTTAGCTCGGTAAGTGTTTTCCTAAGAGATCAACTCGCATTCTACATATTGTAGGAGATAATTGTGCAACTGGGATTTAAATGTTAACTAACTTTTCGGCAGAAGTCAATAATGCTATTCCATTCTGAAGGCAATAAAAATTATGAATGAGATTGTACTATGTAATATGATTATGGTAGATATGTAAATTAATATGCTAATCTTAGTGTTTTCGTTCTTTCTCCATATTGATAAAATTAGTAAGCGTTTGACTTGCTTTACTAGGGATAATATAATTAAATTAGAAAAAACACTGAATTTGGACACTAGGTATAATCTAATAAAAATATAGATAATATATAGGTATAGATAGACATAAGGCACACACTGCACATGCACTCTCTCACAACACCAGCTTGTAACAGATACATTAGTATAAGTTTAGTATTAAAATTAGAAAAAATTATATAAGTTATTTTTAAGATACACAACACCACATAAAAACTACAAAATCAATATCACACACTATAACAAAAGATAATAATAAGCGTGTATAAACTCAAAAAATAAATATCAGTAATCAAGTTGTAAAAAGGGTACGGACCTCGAGTCCGTTGTATTGTTATAAAAAAAAATGTAATAAAAGTTTAATTTATTGGCGATTTGGCTTCAACGCTACTGGCGTTGATTCGGCCAATGTACAGCACACAGTAACAGAGAATGTCAGGTGTGGGTAAGTTTTATCTATATATGTTAGGCAAAAACATCAAACAGAATGACAAGTGACATTTGCAAAAAAAAGGTTAACAGACTATTAATTATAAACAAAAATACTTTTTAGTTCAGTTCGAATTCCCGTATAAGCTCGCAATAAATATCTAACGTTGGATCTCATGTAACACGAAAGATCTTTCATACACCCAAGCGCAACATATATCAAAAAAGCTTGTTTATTTAAAATGCATAAAACAAATTCCTTAAATATTAGTAAAAAGCACAGCCAGCGAGATAGAGAAACGTCTAGTTATCTTAGAAGACTTCACACAAATCAGTCGCGTAGCTTCTAAGTTTCAGATGTACTTCTCCAAGTACCTACCTCTGCTGATGCGGAAAATTTCACAGTGTCATTTGTATGTCGCACCAAGGCATGTCGTGGCTAGAACAACGTGTTCGTGAATTTGCTAATTAGCTATACGTCAATTAATGAGGATAGGAGTAAAATCAGTTCAGTATTATGGGTGCGCCCTTAAAATTCATATCATAACATAGTAGCATAAAAAGGCAACTTTCTTAGTAACTTAATAAGTACACTGCTAATTTTTAGCTATAAAATTTTCTATTGAACATTGAAATTGGTTCAGCAGTTTAACACGAATTTTGAACTAAAAGTTTACTGTTCTTAATATTTTATTACTTACCTTTTTATAGTTAAGAATAAAAAGTTGTAAATAGCTGAACATTGTTTTAATACAAATTCTACATAATTTTATGAGAGTTTGAGAGTTTCTGGAGTAATTTATGATCGACGTACAAACGCCACATGGTGTGTGAATAAATATACACGTCTGAGGTATGCATATAAACACAACACAACATCTAAAATGGAAATGTTGATGTTCATTGAAATTAGGCACCGCCTGTGATGGTTGTCAGTCTATATTGACGAGAGACCGACAGCTCAGCGTTTGCCAAAAACTAATTCGGAATCACTAGCTGACTGATCAATGGCGATGCAACACGATTGAGTATGTGACAATGACTAACGAAATGCGTACCAATATAGGTACATATATATATATATATATATATATATATATATATATATATATATATCAATTTTAGACATTGCTAAGTATTGTATTTTGTATTTCCGATTTTGTTGAGCATTTAGTGAGAGTCACGTACCGGGCCGTTGGCAGGAGCGCTTTGCAGTGGTGCATACATTTCCCCAATGACATGTTTACGAGCTCCACGCCCTTGGGGCTGCTTCAGGAAGGGCGGGCAGTACAAATAAATTCATTTAAATGGGATAAATGATCAATCTGTTTAGTCGATTCCTTATTCAATGCTTTCGAGTCGATTCGCCATCAACACACAAATCTAAATTCTTTGAATATATTACCTATTATTAACGATCGTTTAGGACATGCCTACTTTGACGGCAACAAGAAGAAACGTGGCGAGGGAAGCGGACAGCGCGCAAGTTATTTGAACATTCAACACTCGCACTGCCCATTTCTCCATCCACCTTCCCGCTTGCTGCCTTGGAAGCAGGCATATTATGAACGAGGGGTTATATGCAAGAGATATCGTATTTAAACTATAATATACAAAACAATAATAATCGAACAAGGTGTATTTTGTAAAACTAAGTGTACCTATTTGTAACCAAGAGTCACGAAGTCGAACTAATTATTTTTTCAATTATGGATGCAGTACGGTTTGTATTAATAAAAGCCATTGAATTGTCACTATTATCTTCTGAATTAAGTGGGTTAAATTTGAAATAAATATCCTACCGGGAGTAATGCCCGATATTCATGCTATTACGAGGACTGAAAGGGATGATCTGTAGGTGAGCTTGTCAAATCGTCCATCGGGAGTGAGGCGGCGCGCGCGCAATGCGGCAAGCAGCCGCCCCGTCTTCGACCTGACGGATGCCTAGCAGCGCTCGACGCACGCATTCCCGCCTTTGAGTCTAACGTCTGAGTTTCTCCATTCATTTCAATGGACATTCGGCCCTATACGCCGTTCAAACGGCTTCGCTTCTGGCCAATCCTTTGTAGAATCAAAAAGAGGCGTAGAAGTTTACATCCAGCCTGATGTAAAAGAATAGTTTTTTTTACGTCTATTAAGCAAGTTGTTTCATCATTAAAGTGCGGCCGCGATGCGATGGCCAAGAGAAGGCAAAGAGAAGTGGACAGGAAGAACGAGAAGACACACTTACTCATCTGCCCACCGTCTTACCCGGAGCTTGCACATACCCCTAGTGATGCTTAAGACGAGTCATTGTGTACGTTCCAGCGATATTAGCCACGACACTGACAGAAGTCCTAATAAGCGCTTTTGTTTTGCGCATTCTTCGTTTACATCATGTTATTTTTCTTGATGGCCAGGAGGGACGGAGCATTTACTAAAAAGGACTTCCTCGGCGCAACCAATGTATTTGTTGTACGTAAATAAAAACAATCAACTCAATGGATTTTATTCAAACTACTTAATTATCATTTAAAATATTTTTCAAGCTAGATCTGATGTGTAGATTTCAAGGAATTAGAGAAACTATCGAAAAATTGTAATCACCTTCTTCGTAACACGATATCTCCGTTAATTGTAAACCGATTTTCTTTACTCGTAAGTTTATACTCTGTTTAACTGGGACTACCCAGTTGAGTAGAGAATAACCCTTTTTCAAGAACGCCGTGCACTTAAATTCTCGGGCAAAAGTTAGTGCAGGTATTACGTTTTCTACAGGCGTTAATTTTTTTTATATGTAAGTAAAATTCCCCAATTCTCCGTCAATTCTGGATCGAATTTTCTAATTATTTTTTTATTATTAGGAAGAGTATATTTACTCCTGAATTGGTCTCATAGTCGTCAAGTCAGGATCTGATTTGTGGATCGCAAGGAAGTCGAGAGTAACCCTTGTTGAAGAGCATACACCGTAGAGTGAGATGGTAAATTTGTATGTGCCACTTGTACAATGGGGATTGTTCACAAAAAATTACCCTCTGATTTTATATTTTTATTACGTAAAATAGGGTATTTTAAGATACTAATTTGAATATTTTTGTATTTTAAGCGTTAGTTTTTTTATAATTCGAATTTAAAGTTATTTCTCCGATGACGTCATAAGGCACAAGTTTACATTGACTTCTTTGCCTAGAAAACAAAAATAATAAAAGCAAGTTTTATCTATATCTAATCATAGTAATCTGTGCTACTTATTTAAATATCACTGTCATTACTCATTACGTACCGTGATCATTTTAGTGTATTTTGTCGCTAGGCTTATAATTTTTCGTGTTCAACCATTATTATTTTCTATAGCTATCGTTAAATTTTTTAAAGTGGTCTTTAGGGAAAATCCCTGTTACATAACTTAAATCAAATAATGTACAGCAAAATATTTTTTTACACCTGAAGCAGGCAAACAGGCAGACGGCCCACCTGATTGGATTTAGTAAGGTCAAATAAAGGTCAAACGCATTTCTTCCAAAATACAAGAAGATCGTACGTTTTTTGGAATTTTAACTAGACAGAAATGATTAGGGACACTATTCCTCGAAATGGTTTTTCAAATAGCCAGATTGAAAAAAAGTGAACAATCCCCATTTCTGCAGCTGAATATTATTTGTAAAGCTATTGAAGTATTTGCGTAACTAAATTGTAAAAAGTATTTTTTTTAACAAGAATAAAATCGACTTCTGACTAAAAAGCAATAAATAAATATTTAACCGACTTCTTTCTACAGCACATCTTGAAGTCAGTGCCAAGAAATAAAAAGAAAGTAGACAAAATGAAATAAATATTTTTTTTAGCGTGAAGCCAGTTTTGTTTTTGTAAAAAAAGATTTTTTGCACCTTTCAGTTAAATATAGGCCTGGAAGTCAGGCTTAACTTTTATTTCTTTTTTGCGATTAGCCGCTACATAATTTTATTTATTTAAAAACAATGTTGTGAATTCATAGCGATGTTTCAAAAATTAGGTACTAGTGGCCGGTTTTTTATATCGTACGAACCGTTGATTTACATCCTACGAGCGGTTAATTTTGTATATAGATAAGCTCCATACAAGTATAGTGCCAAATTGCTATCGAATATACAGCAAAGAAATAAAAAGTAAGTAAAGACACACTACACAGACAATCGGATAGACCAGGGGTCGGCAACCTTTTGAGTCGGAAGAGTCACTTTACTAAATTGCCAACAATAAATATTACTTGCATAAATTAAGTGCTGAAACAAACAAATCTATTTATTCATATATAAGTAGTGTTTTTCACAACAAAAAGATAATAATTATGTGACATTATTAATTACTTATTATTAAATACAAAAATGAAAACAATTAACTTATTAACTTACAAGACTAACCTGTGCTTCAATAACAAACAATTGTGCAAACAAACTCAATGAAAGCCATGTCTTTTTTACACGCTTTATATTAGCTTCACTTGTATGTCAGTATGTCTGTAACCGACCCCTTTGAGCTCGATTTTGTCCTACTTTGAACGATCAGATTTAATTCATACTTTGCACACCTGTCAAAGGTCGATGACAATGCAATAATATAGTATCATGGAGCTGATCTGATGATGGAGTGGGAAGGTGGCCATAGGAACTCCTGTACTAAACAAGATAGACCCTTCGTGTTTGGGCCCGTATGTTTATATCGCGTGACAATGCAATAATATGGTACCATGGAGCTGATCTGATGATGGAGTCGGAAGGTGGCCATAGGAACTCCTGTACTAAACAAGATAGACCCTTCGTGTTTGGGCCCGTATGTTTATATCGCGTGACAATGCAATAATATGGTACCATGGACCTGATCTGATGATGGAGTCGGAAGGTGGCCATAGGAACTCCTGTACTAAACAAGATAGACCCGTCGTGTTTGGGCTCGTATGTTTATATCGCGTCAAAATGCAATAATATGGTACAATGGAGCTGATCTGATGATGGAGTCGGAAGGTGGCCATAGGAACTCCTGTACTAAACAAGATAGACCCGTCGTGTTTGGGCTCGTTTTACTTGTCTTGGCTAGCACTCTGCTGCTACATGATATGCAGGATCTCAAAAGCTTGTATTTAAAAACATTTAAACAAAAATCAACTAAAAAATGAAAAATAAATAATAGTTTAAAAAAACTAAAAAAACACGCTTTTATAAAAAATCCAACTAAAAAAACAAAAAATAAAATTTAATATAATATAAAAAAGCGTGGGGTGTATTCAAAGCGCTTTTTAAGATATTATATTATTAATTGAATACACCCCACGCTTTTTTATATTATATTAAATTTTATTTTTTGTTTTTTTAGTTGGATTTTTTATAAAAGCGTGTTTTTTTTAGTTTTTTTTTACATATCGAGAGCTTCATAACACGTATACGCAAAAATGCCATTTTTTGTTTTTTACAAAAAATATGCATGTTACAATTTAAGAGGTCTTACTAGTATGCAAGTGTACCTAAGAAGAAGGTTATTCCGGATTTCAGGTTTTATTCACAATTTTGTCCCTTGGGTAACACTGCACTTGCGCGGTGCAGTGCGCGGGAGTAGACATAATGTATTATCCATTGCTTATAATAAGTGTCGTTAAACTGCGGTTAAGAATGATTTGACGTGTGCCGTCGCCGTAACAGGGAATTATATGTCGCGTACACTATGTGTTATGTCGCGCGTGATGCTGTAAAACGAGAGTGGTTTTGTTGTTACGCGACACGTGTGCGTTAGTTGCGCCATAAATCTCGGCGGATGGATGCGTCGCGGTGCGCGCGCGCATAAATCGCGGCGCCCCCTCCCCGGCGCCTCCACACCCCACCCCTCACGCTCACAAATATAAACCGTGTTTGGCATTGTTGTGCTCATTACGAACCACTTCCATGGAGATATGGATGCTAGCTGTCTCCTCCCTAATACCAACTCACCAATTTATAACTATTATTTATTGATTTTAAAGTATTTTCAAGAGTTCAGCAGACGTTTTACCTCCGGTTATCATAGCCTATGAACATTTGCAACACCAAAGGTGCTACAAATGCGCTGCTGCTCTCTTAAGGGAGACTGGAACCTGGCCACTAATGTCGTTGCTTGACCAGGGGTGATAGCCATCCAGACGGGCAAATTCCCTACCACCTGATGAATTTAGTTACACAATCTTAGTTTTTCATGTTGTGACTATTCATCCTCTTTCTCTTTCTAGACGGCTACGCTGAAAATTAGTGTTGCATAATAATAATCATTATCAGTAGATTTTTCAATGGTTAGTTAAAGGTTAGTCGTCGTTGTGAGCCAATTACAGTCCACTGCTGGACGTAGGCGTCCCCAGATCGGCGCCACTCGTCACGGTCCTCCGTATTCCAAATTTTTATTTATTTGGACCAAAGACAGTATTGCACAGAATTTAGTATTATAAATCTTATACATAAGTAGTTTGAATTAACACGACGCCAACATTATTTGCCAGACTGCATAACTGAAAATATACTAGCTACCGTATATAAAAACAAAAGACAGATTAAAAGTTGGTATACAATAACTAAAAAGCAGAAGAAAAGGAGACCTCACCAGAACGCAGAGCCGGAGCCAAGATCACACCGATTGCCTGCGACCAGCCGCAAGGCGCTAATTGTCAGAAATCATCATCACCTAGCGCCTACCGCTACCTACTTACCTAAAAGCTAGTATAATAAGTAACAAACACAAGCTTTGAATTACAAATAAATATATTTCTAATTCAAAGCTTGTGTTTGAAACACGGAGAACTATCTTAGATATTAGAAAGATAAAAATCTATAGACTTACGGTCGTACTCATATTGAATTAGAGTAAGTTTGTAAGCTTCTTTAAGAAACTTAAGAAGTCTACATTTACAAACGAAATACATAAAAAAAGTTTTATTGGAAGACATACCCACATAAGTAAGAATTCTATGTCGATTTTTTCTATAAACGAGGTTGATAGCTCAGCATTATGCTGTGCCGGAATTAAAAAGTTCCGACACAGCGGCACAGTTTGTCATATAGGTACCATTTAGATACGTTCTGCAAATACGGCATCAGTCATCGCCTTGTCAGCGTAACTCTAGTACAAAGTTAGCTTTCAGCCGAAAGTTGCAAAGTATTTTATTATTGGTTTTATTTCAATTTGTTTATTTGACTCACTGATTAAATACCTACATGCGTAGAATTAGTTTTATTAGTTATTATTTAAGAAAATTGGGTCGTTTTGGTCTTACGGTAAGAGGGAGGTTTCCACTGTAAATCAACGTTGTGTCGGACATAATTCCGGCACAGAAATATGCTAAGTGCTAACCTTGTTTGCTGTAAATGCGGCGTATACATTTTCAAAACATTCTCTGTGTATAATAATGGATAAGGAATGTAATTACGTCGCTATTTCTTCAAATAAAGTTTTTGTTTCTTTCTTTCTTTCGATCATCTAAAGTTATTTAACTGCTGAATCACTTGTTTGTTTTTTAATAAATATGATCTCCAAATTAGAAACAAACGAATAGACGTGAATAAATCATCCTTGTTTATATTTAAGTTTCAACGTGATCAAGCGCCCAATAAATCTTGTGAACTTTTTAAGAAGTGAGAGATAAAGGATGCGGCGGCTGCGGGGTGGGGGGCGAGGGGCAAAGAGTTATGACCATAAATAATGCGCCAAGTTAAAGGGATGTCAGATAAAGCCCGGTATCGCTGAAACAGCCATCTGCGGCTATTCAGCTGAGTCAGCTCCAAAAAAAAAAAAAAAAAAGGGATGTCAGACAAGGTGGCGCAGGGGGAAGGAGACGTCATCGTCGTTCCCTTCAAAACACCGACTGTAACGATACTTCAAACAATTTGGGAAGCCAGGAGTAGGTGTTTGTGTTTTCAAAAATTCAATCGAGTGAGACAGAAGAACGATATGCAAAAGGCACACTTAACATTAGTGGTACCCTCGATATTTCTAAATAATCACTTGGTTTTCCAAACTGTAAAAAGCCATTTTTGTTGCTTTATTAAATTATGTAATAATTGAAAAAGATGCTCTGATCTTAAACTTTCTGAGTGATCATTGGTTCCTGAGATATTGATAATGAGAGGTAAAATGATCGATTCCGATGATCGATCGATTCGATACTCAGCCAGAAGTTCTCGTATCGAGGCCTTTAAAAAATTAATGAATGCTGAATAAACAACTTATCTGGTTCATAACTTATAGAAAAGACCAAAAATAAAAACAAAATAATCGTTTCTTTTGTCGGTGGTTTCTTCAAAATTACTTCATATTCAACACATGACACATGGAGCTACAATTTTCTTTTTTGACTTTGCTTCACGACCTTTTTTCCTTCAAGTTACCTATTGAAAATCACTTACAAATGTAATCTACATTTATAGGTGATTTTCAACTTTATTTGCTCCTTTAAATTTATTGTGCGAAGTGTATACAGTGTTGTCGTATAAGATATGTTATTTATATATGTCTCTAACATAAAAATATTTTATTTGAAATAAATACTTAATTATTTTCAGTCATGACATAGGTACTACATTGTACCTACTTGCAGTCCTTTCGCCTTTAATTAAAAACTCTTGATATAATATAGTACCTAATGAGAATGCGCTACAAGTTTCGAAGCAAAAAGCTCCTCTTAACTCCTTGTGACGTATGAGTACATATATGTAGCAAAGAGACGAGTGTGGGGCCCATTTGTCATCTCTGAACATTCAACACATTCATATCAGGCCTCTGTGCTGCAAAACACATCTCCCGCTGGGTGGACTTGCCTTACACTCTGTTTCAAATGCACTTACGCATGCTATTGGAGAATATCTTGCAGCGGGCCATTTCCATGTACCACCTCATCTATACGAGTTGAAATATAAAATAACATCCTTTAATTAATGGATAAACACAAAAAATAAATCTATAAATATTTCTTTCACTTTTTATTATTTTGCAAAGTGGATGAACAAGCAGACGTCGCCTATAGACGCGTGCAACGCTAAGGGTTCATGAACCCAACGCGTTGTCGGCACTTACCACAGGTTTTTTTTTGTTGAAGCAGGGGGAATACCTTTCGTACATTACTGGGCTCTTTGTAGGGTTGGACCCAAGCAGCGAAAGGTCCACACGACTGGGAAGTGAAATAACAAAAGTGCCGACAGCGTTTGGAGACTCAGCCGGTAAAGTTGTTCCGAATATGGTACTACTCCATTAAATCTACCTGCATCCCATTTGCCCGCGCTTGTGGTAGGAAGAGCATGAGCCCTATAACGAAAAGTTCCACCCGTGCTCATTCGCGCATCAAGCCCTGAGAGTGCCTCGGGAAGCAGACGCAGGTGGACCGCTGTAGAGATTCTGCGCATACCTGCGCCTCTCTCGTTCAGTGGCCTTCTTGTGTGACATTGCTGCCTCGCAGAAGCAGTCTTTATGATAGGCTAAAGAGGAAGGGGGTAAGGGATTCAGATATGGAGTTGGAATAAGGGGAGGGGCTATCGGACTATCGGACCTCTCACTCATCGTATAAAATATGATTAGCAAAAAATCGGCTAACCGTTTCACGTTGATATTCTGTAAGAGCGTATTATCACGCTGATCGAGCAGAGCATAGTAATCAAGATAATGATTCCAGCATTGCCCTGTCATGTACTTTCAAAAAGAAGAACACAGACATCATTAGGTAGTTAATAAATTTAGCACTGTTTCAGAGTGATCGGAATATAACTGTATTAATAACTTTTGAATAGTGGTTGAATTGATAAGAGAGTAAAGTTGGTGCGTCCGCAGTGGGCAGGAAGCCTCCAAGGGCCGCGGGCGGCGTTCGACTACACATGAGAGCACACCACTAATTAATTCGCCCAATTAAAAGCGATTGTGTAGTTGCTAGTCCACTCATAATTCACCAGCCACCCACTGGGGAATCGGGAATTCTCCGAAACTTACTTACCATTCACTATTTTAGGCATACTAGCTATTTAATACAGCGTTTGTACGATTCATTTTGATATATTATAAATAGATATTCTTTATCAGTCTAATATTTAAGTTCCATAATAATTGATACCCAGTTGTTAATTCTTTCACGTTCTCTTATTTATTTCCCAACTTTTATTTGTGCAGGCGGGCCTTCTTACAAAATCATTTCCACCACCACCGGACAAGCAGACGTACGCACTCACGCCACCGATACATGGTGGAAATACCAACAAAGCGCACGAAACGCAATGCTTCTACTTTTAGCATACGCACTGCTGAATAGTGGAACTCTTTACCGTGCTCTGTATTTCCTGAACAGTATAATCTAGGTGTCTTCAAGTAGGTATCCCTTGAACAGGTATCTTCTAAGCGTGCTCCATCTTAGACTGCATTTCCACTGGACATCAGGCGTAATGTTAGTCAAATGCGAATCTAAGTTCAAGTCAACTATCAAAAATAGCATTTAATTTGTATATTTAACTGTTAAGGATCCTTATGCATTCGTCATGTCTGTCCCTGCGACTGTTTGCGACATTCATTTTTCTCAGACTACTGGATTGATATACACATATCTAGGGAGCTACATATTGATTAAGTGTCTTCAGTAAGATCTTGATGTTCATTGTGATGTTTTTTTGAAGTCAATTGGCTTGCACCCAAGGGTACAGACGACACTGTGTGCAGATTAGTGAATATGTCTTGCAAGGGGAGATCTCTTGATTGTCATTGTATGGTGGTGATGGCGGTTGGAGCCATAGCTTGCTTGTTTTGATTATAAGAAAGTGAGTATAAAATAGGAATTCGAAAAGCAATCTTCTGAGCACCTAGCAGTCGCATCGGTCGTGTCCTTACTGATGATGTGGTTATTTTAAGAGACAATCTTATTTAATAAATTAATGTTTGGTTGAGACAGGAGTAATTCCTGTCTCAACCACAACAAAACTTTTTTTCTAGAAGTGAAATTTTATTATTATACGTCACCAATCAGCGCTGAGATGACTACACGCAGTGGAGAACCTCCTTGCTCAATAGAAATGAAAAAAGAACAAGAATTATAACAGAGGCATTATTTAATACTGTTTTAAATATTGATCATACGATTTTAACTATTGACAAATGATTTCAAACTTGTCAGGCCGATTGTATTATAAGTCGTATAAAATAAGGAAGTTCTTTATAATATATTTCAAAGCACATTATAATTGGTTCTCATAAATGATAGTTGGAAAATAGCTACCTGACATATGTTGTACAACGAGTTAATTGATCGTATCAAGCGTAATAACCGCGTATCAATTAGTTCTAATGAATGCAAATTAAAACTGTTTAAAATGACTATGCCCGCAGTGAAATGTACGCGTTTGATTTACGTGCTCGAATGTGTGCCGGCCTTATCAGCGCCGTTGGAGCGGTAAATCGCGCCATCAGCCGGTCCGTGCGAGTGCCTCTGCGCTTTTCTGCCTATTTGTTTACGCATGGATGCGCTCGCAATAAACAGATGTTGCAAGCAATAAGCTGATACTGCATACTTACCTGAGACTGCTGCTGTAGTAGATTTGAAGGGAATGGCGATTAAGTTGCACACGGGTGCAGTAAGGTTCCTTGTATTCGTGAACTGGAGCACAGCTCTCGACTTTGATGGATAAGGGTGTGCTCGACACTAGAGCCGCGACACTTGAACATGTTATATTAGCATAGCCCATAATGTGAACACACCCGAATCGTGCGTGGTTCGTGGTCCAGCATGGGTTGTGCGCGTGATCGTGCCTCATGGCGAGCATGCCACTGTGTCGATGTATGTCCATATCTTCATACAAATAACCGGTTAATTATGTATCTTAATTGGCGCCGCGTATGTAGCGGCCGATATCTATACGCACCGCATTTGAATATCTAAACATGGCAATTTTGTTTTAAGCCCAAAATAATATTTTTTATTTTGTATAAAATTACAAATTCTTTCAGAGCGGAGACTGTACATTAATATTGTCTTCTTTTTACACAAAATAAATTCACTATTTAATTATTGATCTCAATTTTAATTACATACTTTATAGATAGGTATACTACATACATACATATTGCCACGCCTGTTTTCCATTGGGGTGGGCAGAGACGACGGATCTCCACCTGCTACGATCCTGACAAACACTTTTCGCTTCATCAACTTTCATTAATCTTTTCATACATACACGCTTATTTAAACTGATTTTTATCTGACCTTTTTTCAAAATATCTTCAATTTGATTTGGCGAATACGTCGCGGTCGACCGGCACCGACTCTACCAGTCACATTGCTGTTATATACTTGTTTTGTGGTTCTGCTTTCATTAATTCTCTCTACATGCCCAAACCACCTTCACATTCCTTTTTCAACTCTTGTTACTACATTTTCTTTCAATCCGCAACGCTCCCTTATCACACTGTTTCTAATCATATCACTTACATTAACCCTATTAACCTTTCATACATTTTTCAAAGCTCTCACTTCAACTATAGGTTCTCCTATTTCAATGATATATACATATAGGTATACCTATCTTCCGAGCATTTTAACTTCCTCCAATCTAGTAGAAAAAACAATAAATCAAACATGATAACTTTTATTGTGTTATTCTCATTATTAAAATCTTTAGTGCTGGATCCACAATAATACCACAATTCTCATCTGCATATCCCTCGGCACTTTCTGGTATTCTTGGGGATTTTCACATTCAACCTTACTGGACAAATTGTAATGCTATTTTCTGAAAATCCGTAGAAAATAAAATAATTTTACCAAAAACATCTACTGTAATTGACAACCTTCTAATGAATCCGTTAGTATAGCTCTTCATGCCGAAAAAATGTAGCGTTGAGTTGAGTCGAAGCAACTTCCTGCGTTACAGTTTACTTTGAAGTATTTTGTGGAATACTATACCCAACATTAATCAATCTAGGCTTCTGTTAGCAGCTGGTTGCGACCTTTTGCTTCCGGAAAGGTCTAAAATTGCATATCGAGAAATATTACAGGCACAAGATTAGGTATTATGGAAATTGGCAATGTACGAGTAACACATATTCTAATCGGAAAACTTGTTGAAACATCAAATCTAATATGTTTTAGTTAGTCCCGAGGTTTGATGGTAATTTCCGGGAATTTTGTTTCATTTCATTGCCATTTCGGCAACGCCGTGTCATGCCAAATATTGTGTTATAATCTTTGCCAACCGTCTAATGCCGGGTACAAGCAGGGCCAACGAACGATTGTTTGGTTTGCAAATGGCCATAAAACGATCGTTAGTTGATCTTCGTTGAGCCTCTGTGTACGTGGCTTAAAGTAGGTGAAAACACGGGTACAAATTTTTCACTTCAAAAATGTTATCAAATTATGTATGTAATAATATGTTTAACTTACAATTTGCATATTAAGAAGCAATAAATGTCATTACTATCACTTGTAAAAGCAATTATTTAATATAAATAAACGTCTACTATATTCCAATTAGAATATTATGCAAATGTGTTCAATACTAAACAATGTTAGCTTATCCACTTGTAGCGCTCGGTGTCGTAACACCAGTATATTGGATTAGTATTCATAGATACGGTTCAAATGTGAAACGGGTAAAGTGCACCAAATGCATAATGCACAATGCATATTCCATGACCCGCACCACCGAGCCGCGCGATTGCCTAACCAATAGCTTTTTCGAAATAAACTCAAAATTGGATACCTCTTAGAGTTATAAGATTCATTGAATACAATGCGTACAATGTTGGTTTATGGATGGATGGTTTGAAATTTTGGTATTAAGCGGACTGTAAAATAATTGTGGAATTTTAGGTACCTATCAGGAGTGTGTCAATACTTGCATAGAAAAGGTAGTACTTTTTTTGAATCAATCTTCTATGAGGCAGCTACTGACTCAAAGTAATCGTTTTCGTGATGAAGTATCTCATACTAAGCTGATTTTGGCATTATTTCTCTATTTTGTAATAAGAAAAATACTTTGTGTACCATTGTTTGTCCCCATTGTTACATCTATTTACTTGCGTGCTAGTTCTTTTCATATTGCTTTTTAAGGTTAATAATTAATCTTATTTCTACACGATACAATCGGCCATTTCCTTAATTGAATAATAATGTTATATTATTATTTATTCTGTGATTACTACCGCCTGTTTTGTATAGAGTAGTTCTTTATAATTTACCATAATTGTAACAATATGTCTCTTTTATGATGTGGTAATTGTGTAGATTATAATTGAAAATCTCTAAATTGTATACAGACGGTATTCACTACATTTTATTTTCGTGTTGGCAGACGCGATAGAATTTTATACTGTGTTTGATTTATTTTATTACATGTAAAACTTCAAATACTTATATTATTTTATATAAATTACTTTACATAAAATAATATCTAAATTTTCCGAACTATAATGTAACAAATTCTTGTCATTCATAACCTATTTAGTTAAAATGGTTAGTTCGATCCGCTATCGGTTGTGCCCATTTGCCTAGCTTCTTATACTGTAAAATTGTGGGAGGGGTGGGGAGGTGTTCCAAAAATGTTGATCCAATCTCTGATTATAAATATTAGAGACGACTTGTTGTTGTTTTATTACCATAAACTTTTTCTAGTTGTTGCTAGTATTAAACTACATCAGAGTGGTGTTATTAGGGTTTTAGTAACAGATCATTGAGTAGAAGACAGTTTGTGAGTAAACACCCATCGCGCAGAAGGTAGCTTGTAAGAAGTCTGGGCTAACATAAATGTGAACGTTAATATGATGATCTCGACTACACCTACCTTTTGTATTGCAAAAGTAAAACAGACAGGCTGACGGTTCGACTGATGGAAAGGGGTTACCGCTGCCTATGGATGGATTCGTGCAGCACTAAACTAAAGATGCTGCCAATGTGCTGCTAGCCTCAAAAGAGGGTCTGATGTTGTAATACAACTCAAGGTTGCTATCGCGGCCTGTTCTAGACTAGAGGTGATAGCCATCCAGACGGGCAAATACCATCTTGCTGACGACAAAACGTAACGTAAGTACTGTTTCTCCGTTCCTGCATCGACAGAAGATAAGAATAGGTAAATGTGAAGCAAATCGATGTTCTGCGATGGGCCCGTGGCGTTGGCAACGGGCGCGGCGACGCAACAGGACGCATCGGGTGCCAATCGGCTGATTGACGATTGGCCGCCAGAGAGGTGTCAATGGCATTTGGCTCATGGTGGGTTCCTTAGTTTATTTTCGCACTCATTGGAACGTTATTGGCATTTCAACCGCACTTGTAATTGTCAATATGTTTGCTAATGTTTATTGCTGACAAAAATATTTAATGGGAATATTTTTTAGAATATATAATACAAATAATGTGATTACAATGAAATTTCAACAACAACTAGCATTAACAGAATAAGATTGGACGATCGTAACAGGAAGGTGTAAGTATATAGGTATCTACAATTCCAACTAAAAAAATAGGACAACAAAGTAACTGGTTGTGGAACATCTTAATTGTTGTTTGCAAGTTTTAAGCAAACCATCTCTTATAAACCATTATAGTTTTCGACTGTCCGCCCGTACTAATAGACATCTAAGTAGCTAGTAAAAATACATACACAAGTATTTATTGCATAGTTTTCCGTTCCTCTTAGCGATTAGTTAAGAACTAGTCGCGGACTTGGTGTGATATGATTTCTTATATCCTGGAAGCCGATTCGTGCGGTAAAAAATCGCACACGAATCCGAGGCTCTACCTACTGATTATATAATTAAGTTGCTTTATGTTATTGTCTACAGCGAGAAAATAATACGTACTTATAATACAGTTTTATTTTACAACATTTTGAGACATTATCATAAACTTTAATATTCTTATAAGTACATTTGATTTATGTTTGCTTGTAGGCAAACTTGATGGCAAGTGGCCACCGTCGCCCATGGACATCTGCAACATCAAGGGAGCCGATGCGTTGCCCATCTATTTGAGACTTTTGTTTACGCCTTCATATTGTAGCGCTCTGTGAAAACCGCGGGACGGAGTTCACCCATGAAAGATTTATTCATCTTTCTTTTCAAATATCATCATATAAATGATTCTAATTAGAGCATAAACAACAATTATAATTTAACTCATTTTATACCTATCTACTGAATTATTCAGAATAAAATATTAGTTTGGTTGCGATGTTTAAAAAAAACCACTTATAGAAAGCGGTTACCATCGCCTATGAACATTTGCAACACCAAAGGTGCTACAGATCCGCTGCTGCTCTCTTAAGGGAGACTGGAACCTGGTCACTAATACTGGAACACTACTCAAGGTTATACTCTAGACCAGGGGTGGTCGCCATCCAGTCGGGAAAATACCGTACCACCTGGCTGTGGGTTGTTTTGTCGGCTCTTACGACAGGCCGCCCGGCCGCAGGAAATTGTATTCTTTCTCCATTCCTGCACGGATGTAGACTAATAACGACCGCTTTCGTAAAACATACGACTGTATATATGTGGGTATGCTCGTATGTCCATGCCCGTTGTTTTCCCTAATTCATAGGAATAGGTACATAACGGCATAATTGCAACTGTCAACCATGCAATTTCTGTGCCCTCTGCGGTTGAGCGAGCTAAGCCTTTGTCGGCCTTCCTCAGTGAAACGCAGAGGCTCCGGGTTCGATTTCTGGTAGGTCTTGTGAATCGAATTTCCTCCTTTATTTGCTATGGTCTGGGTGTCTGGGATCGGACAGTCCGGTGTATATTACCTATATAACGCAAGCGTACCTAACTTGCTTAATTTAGAAATATACAAAGTGTATTTGTCTGGCGATTATAAAAAAAAAATTGTCCCCATGTTACTGTAAAAATATGAAGCCTTAGCTTTACGGCTGACATTAATAATGATTTTCTAAATCGTTTATAGGTAAGGTGGCCAAAGGGTGAAGTTATGTCGATATCCACTCTTTTAGGTAGGTACCTTGAAAATTGTCGTTAGGTATTGCCCTTGAATTTACCTATGTCTAATTTTGACGAGCAGATAATATCGCAAATGAAGGAATAGTAAGATATACTTTGAAGCCCGGCATTAGTCTGGTTGGATCGCTGTGTCAATCCAATGTCCTAGGTCACCAGCCTTCTAGGGTCACCTGCTCGGTCCTGCGGAATAGCCAGAGTGCATACCTACCCGTAGACCCGGCATAAAGCGAAGAAAGGCATTTCCTTGGAGATGATGTCAACAATTGTAGGGCGTTTTTTATATTTGAGTGCTATTAGAATACCTATACTTAGGAGATACGTCTTTGCTTCTATTGATGTTCGGTTTCTAGCTTGTGCTGTATTGTTATCCGATTAATCATCAGATGCTATTGTCTCACACGTCCCCACCACGCTTCCCCTGCGGTAGTAATTTAATCTGATTTCTCCTCTTTATGAAGAAAAGGTCACCAGCCTTCCGATTAAGTAACGAATCGATCTAGAGGTACTTAGCATCTTCTAAGGCCTGAGAAGTGTATCATAAGATAGATATTAAGGGGTGGTGTATGTATCGCAGACCACATTTGCATGCGTGTGTGGCGCCGTGTGGTGCGCAGTGGGCGGCGCTCGGCGCGGCCACGCCCCCTGCCGGTGACGTCAGTCCGCAACGCGCGCCACTATTACATCGCAAGCACCATCAGGGCATAACCTTTTCCCCGTAAATGACAATAAGAAATAGTCACTACCATAGGCACCTATAAGATCTGTCTGGTTACATACCTCTAGAACGTTGTATCTTTTTTAATACTATATTTGAGTGCTATTAAAAGAGAAAAGTCCCTTAAAAATTACTATAATTTAAATTAATGTCCCTTTTGATACTTTCCGCGAATATCTGAGCCCCTCCCAGCCATTTCCTTATTGTTATATTTGTGATGGAACTCTATCTGTTTAATTTTAAAACGACACTCAAGATCGTGTTGTTCCTCAGTATTGACGACTATATTAAATATAAGTGAAACATTTCTGTACCATGTCGCTGGTATTGATTGCACCGGCTACTAGTCCAGCCTAATGTACTTATGGGACAAAGCCGCAGAGGCGAAAGAGTTGAAAAAAAGGCCATTTAGATCACGAGCTTATCAACCCAAGTCGATGTAGCCAATGACAAATAAAACACATACCTACCTATAACAATTGTGTAGGTATGTGTGCAATTCATACGCAGTAGAAGTGAAACTATACAGAATATAAATATAATTCCTTCAGCCTACTTCCATTAACATACCTATTATAATTCAAAATGAACTCCTTAAATATTAGGTCCAAATGTAAAAATCGTATCTCATTCTCTCGCAGGCTTAGTCCTATAGATTTATGTGTTTATCTCTTTTTAGTGTCGCTTTTTCGTTTCATCGTGTTTCAAACCACAACGATTCTAAACAAGTGTCACTTCGAAAACTTCACAATCAATCAATCAATCAATTCACAGTGCTTGATATCGGTCCTGCATATTTGTAAATTAAATTATTTAATCATTTTATAATAATCTATTTCTTTTTAACCGTACATGAATTTATGTTACATAATTTATCTATTCTAATAGTATATACATGTACTACTTAATTTATAAAAGATAAAAACTACAAATAGAAAATAGGTCCCAAATCACCGTCAATTGGGATCGTTCCCAAAACGCTGGCCGCATTACCACGTTGTATGGTAACGCTTATTTGGGCAAGGCATAAGCCTTGCCCAAAATACAGGCCAGCGTTTTGGTTTCGTGACACATCTATCAATCGTTTTGATAGGTCTCGATAAAGGCGATGGGCTTCTGGACCCTATCTATCCACTACCAATGGATGCATATTTGCGGCGTTTTAGGTCCTCTTGTCGGGCGGCAGCTGCACCAGCTACCACAGCCGTATCGGGAAGATGGGACGCCGCCAAAATGTCAACGCTCGTTGCGTCCCAAACTATCGGTCGTCCCATCTTCCATGGCATCAAAGACATCCCGTCCGGTCTCTAGCCATCGTCGCGGCACAGTCCATTTGGCTCTAAATTGGCTGGGGTCCCGGTGGTGACAAGAGCCCGGCGGATAATGTCATTTAGTGCAGCATGGCGTGGTATTCTGCCGGCGCTTCTGACGCATGACAAGCCATGGTGACCTGAACCACCAACCAATCATTTTAAAATTAATTCTAATTGATCAAATGCAGTAGATTCTGGGACGTCAGAAGTATAATAGATGATACTTATCTTAGGATACCAGCCTGCAAGACTGCGTGTACTTCAACACTAGTCACTTGCGTAAGAAAAATGCAATTAAAATTTATAAATAAATAATGTATAAATGGTGGCACGACTTTTCAAAAGTGAATACCCAGCGGCCACATTCTTGCCGAGAAATTAGAGCATGGAAATTAACAATTAGTTTCGTTTCAGCATTGTTACACCTTTTTGTTCCATACAATGAGTTTCTTCTCTTGCTCAGTTTTGCACAATCGTATGGATTGGCGCACACTTATAGCGACAGTTGAAAACTTGGGAAATACTCAGTGTCATTACAGATTTTCGTAATAAACTAGTACCTAGTGGTCAGACTAGATATAACACAATTAAATATTGTTTTATATATTTTATTGCTGAACCACAGCAGACAGGCTGACGGCCCAACAAACGGCCTAACAAAAGAAAAAGTAGCTTAGGTAACTCCTTATAACATCAGCTATCTGCCAGTCAAAGTCCTTTCAAAATCGGTCCAGCCCTTTCAGAGGTTAGCCGGAACAAAAAACAAAAAAACTTATATTACTTCAATTTTATTTATCTGTACGTATAGAAGAAGTTACAATAGTGAACTAATGGGAATTAGCTACCTAAATGCGCCTTTACTCATAAGGTTAACCTATCCCGTTATCGATAGGCACCTCTACAATTCTTACGCACATCACTACACCTCTTCATAAGACCTGTAAGTGCGAGCGAACAGACAGTTTTATTTATTTATTGCATGAGTGCAGCAGACAGCTAGACGGCCCACTTGATGGAAAGCGGTTACCATCGCCTATGGGCATTTGCAACACCAAAGGTCCTACAAATGCGCTGCTGCTCTCTTAAGGGAGACTGAAACCTGGTCACTAATGCCGGAACACAACTTAATGTTGTTATGGCGGCATATACTCTAGACCAGGGGTGGTAGCCATTCAGTCAGGCAAATGCCCTACCACCTGGCAAAATATGATTTGTGGCCCGAAGCCTCAGTTCATAATGCGTCGACTATAGCACCGAACTGCGTAACTAATTGCATGCCCTTCCGAACGAGCTGACTTTGTCTCTGTCGGATGAGCTTGCGCTTTGTGGCCCTCCCTGGCAGAGGCGCCGACGCTCGAGTTCGGGGCGTCCGACGGTGTGCGCTCCGCCTTATTGGGACCAGCCTCAGTTTCCCAAGGGGGCTCATTACGCAGGTGTCAGGCATGTTTGGGTGCACGGTATTTTAATTAGCCGTGAAGGAATCTAAATGCGCTGTATTTTTTAATATTTGTGCAAACGCTATTGTTGTCCGCCGGTGGCCGTTGCCCAATGCGCCTGCATCATTTCAATTGACATTTTATTCTAATTCTCCTCACCATTAAAATTGTTCAAAGCCGAAACCGCTTCCGCATCTGGTTTCGCAATGCCAATCAAAATATTTAGGAAGTGATTAAAGATATTCCACATTCATTATCATAAAGATATTTTTAATTTCGGTTCCATTTATGTGTATTGAGGAATGCTTCTCGGTCACTTTTAATGTTTTATTAATGGATTTAAATTAATGAGTGTGTTCATTAAATAAATTTAGATTCTGTTTTAGTTTTTGACACGATTTGATCCTATATAAGCATGTAGGTATATATAGGTAAAGGTCTTGGACTTCATACAACTCGATTATCCATAGTCTAGCAATCAAAAGGTCGAAAGCGCTTTCAATTTGTTGGCGTTTATATTTTTTATTCAATTAAAAGTATCTTTTACTCTCGGTGGCTTTCCACACGTATTGGATGAAATGGCAACTCATAACCCAATTGGGCACTGATTTTTGTTTCAAAATATGCTATAAGATTGCAAAATTAAAAATATAAATCTTTACAGAAAATACATCTCAAGTTAGACCTTTTTTCAACAGCGGTGTAGTGGCACTTGCATCGTACCGTATATTTTTCCAACTGGCTTACCGTGGCCGAATTTCCACCCCGCTGACCTATAGGTACCTACTGTGACGGCCAGCGGTTTCAGAGCTGACTGGGATCTTTATCTTCAATAAGAGACTGGTTTAGGATATATGTTTTTACGCAATACATAGATACAATAATGTCTTCCATTGTTTTGGGAGGCGTTCCTCGAATTGATTTAAAAAAAGTTACGTGGAGGTTAGTCGTTCGGTGCCTACCTATCGAATGACACACTTTTCAGTCATGATTCATTAATAGGTCTGTTTTACAAATGTTGTTTGGGCATAGGATACTTAACACATTTTACGGATTTGGCGGTATTTGTATCACAAATTGTTGGTCCAAAAATATATCGGTCAGTTTTATGCTTAGAAAAAGACAATCTTCAAGGACTCGATATTCATTGTATATTGTTATTTCGACTTATGAATTCATGTAATATTATGATTAAGTTAGTACTACATTTTTTTATTATAACTAATTACTTAAAAGAGTGAGCAGATTTATAATTACAATTTCGGATGTTTAAAGAAATATCGGTGTGTGCGTGCATCCGAAGTTCAAAAAAACCGTGATATTCCGTACACACGAAGCCGCCGAAGATAATAGTATAAGTTTGTTGTCTTCAATTGTTGTGCAAATGTTTGTTGAATATTAATCGCGTCGACTAAGAACGTCCACATTGCCTTCATAAGTATGTATCTTGCACATATGTTCACTTTTCAGCCGCCATTTAGTTTGTTTCAACAACTCACTGCACTTGCCAAAAATTCATCATTCCTTACATGTCTGTTCATCTAACGTGAAACGAATCGGACCACAATGGCGGCATCCTCGTCAAGTAAGGGGATATAGATATATAAATGTATAAGGAATGTAATTACGTCGCTATTTCTGAAAATAAAGTTTTTCTTTTCTATATACATACACATACACATACCAGTATATAAAAGAGAAAGAAATATATATGACTCAAAAGCCATTCACTGAATTAAACAATATAAATAATCGCTTTGATGTCTTTATATTTAGTGACATAAATGAATAAATAACTTTTATACATTATAGGGTACTTAATATAAGGATCATTTCAGGTACCCTTAGTCACGATACAGATCAAGCCTATTGCTTGTATATGCCTAATGTAGGTGTTAGTCAATGGGACAATGTGCAATAGTGCATACATTTATGCAATACCTGGAAAAATAATATTGTGTTTTATGAGCTGATAATAATGAATGAACTTTAAAATGGAGTTATGCAAAACATTCGCGTTGACAATACGCAGGAGTAGTCCACCTATGAGTGTCGCATTCCTCGGGATGAGCGGAGGCGGTTAGGTGGCGAATGGCCGCGTGCGCCTGCCTTAATTAGCCTCTTACTCTGTTAATTAAACAGTTACAACAAAGACCACACAACGGCTTCACACTTGCACACCAAAAAACATAATTAAAAATTATTAATAAGCATCGCTTCATTAAAATAGCTGGCCTCCCAAACGGGGTGGGCGGCTGCACTATCTTAATGGCCGTGCGCTGCCCGATTTGTACTTGCAAATGCTCCACTTTCCAACATAACTAAACTTTTATTACTGTATTACAGCTTAGAGGCTTTGTCCGCGGATTCGACCGTCATTGAGGACTCTATGCCCATCTTCGCAGTCTGAACAATTTCGTAGGTAGATGTCAGCCGATCACGCCCTGCTATTGAAAGTTTTATATTAATGCAGTTAATGCTCGATGATTGGTAATCTTAACCGCTAGTATGCTACAAACTGATGGACCTATAGCAGGATTCGTTTATAGATTATACAGTAGGTAGGTAGGTATACGTCCTGACTTGTTTCAAGTGCTAAAAGAAAGTGCGCTCCGACTCTTAAGAGACAAAGGTAGACTCATATTCAGGTATACTGTAAATACATAATATTGACTGAAAACGCTTTTTGCTAAAATTTCAAAACATAAAACACGCTTTCAACTTAACTATCTAGTGTGAGATTGACATGTTTCTTGTATTGTAGCTGTACGAAAATATTTACGCAAAACGAGGGTCACTCCTGACAGGAACACTAAAATCTCGTATCGTAATGAAAACAATCTTGTTTCATTGCTATTCTAGTTAAATCTAAGAGGCAATTAAATGGGAAGCGCCTGATGTCCTAGGACAGGAGTCAGTCTAGAAATCCAATAGACCCCCGCCCGCGCCCTCCCCTACTAGCATTTCAAAATATTTCTGTAGTGGTACACTTAGCAAGCCAATAGATGGCCCTGTAAAATGCTTGAGGTCGCAAACGTACGTAAAAGCCTAGGCCTGGGAAGAACAACAACAGCCTTGCTGGAAGACCTTCCTCTGAGACGGAGGAGCATTCCATCTCGCTCCTCCAGCCTCAATTTCCATGAAATTTTTATGCCTTATATTCTAGGAATCAATAAGGCCCAAACACAATATCTTATTTATTATAACTTATTAGAATCTTTTACGGAATACAAATATTTATCTGAGGACGGTTGTGGGGCGCTGTATAGCCCACCAGGTAGAGTGATATGCCTCTAGGAAAAAATTGCTAGTTAAATGTAGTGGGCTGTGTCTGCTAGAAGTAAGACGAGATATGCATCCTTGATCCTTGCACTAGAATAGCACGAGTTCCTCTAACCTTGAGAGCCAACCCTTCAGGATCGCATCAGGCAAAGCAGCGTACGGCACCACTTCCTCGTTAAAATAAATAAAATATCTTGTAAAGATTTTGTTGTGAAACTTCTTTAGAATAGTTGTGATTTGAAATTCGTTGAAACAAAAAAGCGACACTAAAAAGAGATAAACACATAAATCTGTGGGACTAAGGCTGCGAAAGAATTTGTGTGTGATACGAGTCTTACATTTTGTAGTATCTACAGATTAAAGAGTCAATAATACCGATGATTAAGCATAGGTCCAAGGTGGACCGAAATAAAACTGGTAATAAAGATTTGAAACTAAAATAGTGCAACCTTAAAAAATTATTTTGATATGTTGATGAATAAGCCTATGCTAAAGGAATTATGTTTAAATTAATAAAAGTTAGAGAATAATTATTTGTGAGTATTTTCTCTGAAGTTTCTGATGATCACAGGCTTGGTTGTAAAGAAACAGTTGTCCATTGTAAAAAATGGCAACGCGACCGAGATTTCGCTAGCACAGGCTAGTTACGACTAAAGGTGTATATAAGTTGAAACATCCCCGACTGCTTTCCCGTTCCTATAGATACGAGCAATTTCTCTTGCCACCTAGACCTTGACAATCGTATTGTTCATAGACAAGACAACGGAATGAGGTGCAACATTTATTGGCTTCAAGTGTTCAACATTCATTGTCTTTCAAGATTTTTTTGCTTTGGCATCGGTCCAACGCGGACAAATCAATATGGATTATGTGCTAAATGCATGATTGCGTTTATAAATCAAGTTTTTAAAGCAGCGTAGCAAATGCCTGCCGCCTTTGTGTCAGACTTACATAAGACTTTTGTTGCAGTAAATTTTTCTGCACATTTTTAATAGGCATGTCTTCATGTTTGCAAAAGCAATTAATGAAACTGCGATATAGCTAATTGTTTATTAATTAATGCAGATGTAAAAGAAAAAGAACTCGGTTCAGAACAGTCATTGTATTTCATTGAATTTGATGAAACCATTAAAAATATATTTGTAAATAAATATCTACTAATAATTTACAGCAGTATTATGGCCACGCGGGCGGTTGCCGCTCTAGACTTTGGGTCTGTATCCCGGCAACCAAAACAATTTTATTATATTTATAACTTTGGCAGGTGGTACGGCATTTGCCCGTCTGGATGGCTACCACCCCTGGTCTAAAGTATGTCGCCAGAACAACATTGAGTTGTGTTCCGGTATTAGTGACCAGGTTCCAGTCTCCCTTAAGAGAGGAGCAGCGCATTTGTAGCACCTTAGGTGTTGCAAATGTCCATAGACGATGGTAACCGCTTTCCATCAAGTGGGCCGTTTGCCCTAAAATAAAAAAATCTTAATAAAACTACGTTTGAAGGGCGGTAATTTATTTGATATTTAGTTATTCCGATATTTCGGCCACGTTTCAGTGGCCGTGATCACGGAAGACAAAGATGTCAACTGCCAAGTCTTCCTATACACCGTATGGCCAGAGTATTACCAGGGTTCCTTAGGATGAGTACATTCAGAAAAGCTAATTTATGGTTTGCCTCTAGTTCCATAGTAAATTTGATATTACTGTTAATGGAATTGAAATGATCTTGAAATACACAGACTTTATCGTTTGGGAGGACGGCAAAAGTATCGCCTACTTTGTTATGTGTACTAAGAAAATATTATATTTATAACTTAGTTTATTTTTAGTTTTTTTACTGTATTTTAAAGTTAATAACCATGTAGTTGAATTATTACTCATTTTTAAACTATAATGTTACAGTGGATTAGCTATGAAGCATTCTGTCTTTTTAGCCATTTTAACTTTTTTTCTAACTCTGACGCTGACATTTCTTTGGTGCTCGGTGTGTTTTTGCATCGACACGGCATCCTAATATGTTAGATTAAATTAGCTTGGAACACATGTACATTTAGCAGATCTCTCTAAGCGATAAGATCGCAGAACAATTGCTCTGCCTAAAATTTCTGTAAGTAATTAATGTATTGTATTAATGTATTAATGTATCTGATATTTTGGAGAGCAATAAAGTGTTATCTATCTATTTATGTATAAACAGGAGTCAAGTATCACATTATTAATTAATTAGGTAAACAGATATGAATATGATTTCTATGATCATATTTTAAAAGTAAGATAAGATATTCCTTTTGTATGGAAAAATATTAGAATGTATCGTAACATATGTCCGCATTCCTATTAGTCTGTCTGTATATCACAGGTACTTTGCTCAGAGGGAAGGATGTTTTTTGGATATAGATTGCTTTTTAATGGTGTTTAAATTAGTTTTTAATTATTTTAAGTCATAACATAAACTCTCCAAAGAGATTCTACAATATTTAAAATTAAAGTGTCTGGGATACTTACACGACAACAATTAAAACAATTTTATATAAATTTACATAAGTATATTTTCAAACATGAGAACTAAGTATTTGGTTTCTAGCCTCGCAAACTTTCTAGTAATATCGTCTGTTTAAAACTGGCAGATTATAAACAGTAGGTAGATGTATATAGGTATATTACTATGACAATCGGCTTGCGGCCCTTAGGTCCATCAGAGAACCGCTGCAAATCTCGTACAGTACACAAAGCAGTGATCCAACTAGGCATTGCCACACTTGTTGACAGTGGCGTAGCTTGCCTTAGCCGAGCCTGTATCAAAATGTGTTCACACAATGTGTTCCACAGGAAGGCTAAAGTTTGTTTTTAAAGAAACATAAAACGCTAGACTTGAATTAAAATAATTATAAGTTATTACTAATACTTAATGCTCCTAGGAGCTATGAATCAAATATACACTTTTCTCGCCTTTTTTCGGCAAGCTAGCAAATCATCTAATTTCAGTTCTTGTAGATATTTTGCCTCTATAGACAATCATGACAAGTCTGATAGCCGTACCTGTTGGCCCAGTAGGTAAGCTCAAAATTGTTATTAATCTATAAAAGATTGTGGATAATATTTTAGGATGTTTCACGTATCATTGATACGGCTGATACGACGCTGCTTCTGGACATCTTACGCACATAACATATTGCTTAGGGTTTATACAGATTCCGAGTCGCTCACAAGTGGGGCCCATCTGAGTTTCTCTTGTGAACAAAATCCGAAACGAGGATAGAAATAGCAGACTGAAAGCAATGGGGCGCTCATGCCTTTCTTTTTTTTTTTTTGAGGCGAGGGAAAATGCTGACCGATTTACGCACTCTCTGGGCCGTCACTAGGAAACGGCGCGCATCCATCGGGGGCGATAACGCTAGCAATAGTATGCTTTGATTGCGCTCCGTCCGCGATGGCGTGACACAGAGGAGTGTGGAAGACTCAGAGCGATGCCGCACGGGCGAGCAACCTCAATACCCACTAAAAACCCCCTCCTCCCTGTCGACCCTGCGCTTTGTTTGTGATGGAAAGACTGAGATATAGAACATAGTTACGCAACAGTCGATCCAGCGCAATAAAGTGCCTGGAGTGTGCCCTGGGAGAACACACCCCACTTCGAAACGGGGGCAGATGAATCCCTTGCGTTGCCTAGTAGCAAGGGCCCCCCGTACCGGAACCTAACTCAGGGAGGGAAGTAATGCGCGTACCTGCCTCTCCGGGTGCCAGCTGAAGGCCGGCGACCTCGAGTAGAGACATTAGCACGCGCTGCAGGACTTGGGGCGCTCATGCCTGTCGCAACTACGTAAGGTCATCTGCATTAGCATAGCTTTATTCGTATATTTCACCACAATTGTGGTCGTCAGGGACCTCTGTGGGTATAGTATCGGGATCGCGCGTTTCGGTCACGCCTCGGTCGGCTAATCGCAGTGGACGCGGGGCGTGCCGCGGCGGGCGGGCGCGGGGGCCTAATTGCGCGGAGGTGCTTTTTGCGGGCGCCGCGCCGCAATCTGTATGCGGCCCGCAGCGGCTTCCACGAACGCAATTACCGCATCCGCCGCGCGGCCATCTTGCCGCCGCCGCGCCCGCAGTGACTTATGTCCACCGAGCACAATTATCAGCAATTAACGTGAGCCGCGGCGGCCCATTGGACCCGCCGCCCCCAATTTGCCACTCGCCAGTTCGCCATTCACTTTTCAGCTGCCTCCTAAATATCTTGCACTAATCTCAGTCACTATTTACCTTATTGCTTTTTTCAACAACATAAAATATCTGAAAATTCATACTGATGTGACAAAGTATTGATTGAAACCTTTTTTTAACGAAGGGTTATCCGCTCGAGAACTGTTCACTGCAGCGGAGACTCGTTGGAAGATATAAGATTCTCCACGTTACCATGGCGCTATCACATCTGAAGAGATGTTATTACCCGGGTTGCTCGGGCATGTACCGCCATCCTTGACGGGTACCAATACAGCCTTACCCCTAATGGGTTCATGGGGAAGGGTTTCGTAAATGTGACAAGTATCCACTGTTTTCGTTATTTGTTATAGAACCTTAAAAAGCCTTTCATAAAATAAGCTCTACCACATTGACTTTTTTCATAACTTTTTCATTTCATACACTATAAGTTGATGAAGGGGTGACTAAATAATGTTCACAAGTTTTGGAAGCAAATATTTCACCACTGATTGACTTATAATAATCTCAAAATAAGAAGCCCGATTTGACACTTAAAAAGCCAATAGCACGTAACTTTACATAAAATCAACAAAACTGAAAGCCAATAACAATTAATTTACTTACGTGATAATATAGAGAATTTTTTACTAATGCATTTTATAATATTATAAAACATATTTCAATTATTATTTTCCTCCAAATAACAAAATAACATCAAATATTTATTAATTCTGTAATGTCGTACCTATTAATTTATGGCGGAATCCTAAAAACAGTCACGTTCTAAGGCGTCTTATTTTTAATTTTAGTGTTGCTACCAGAAGCCTGTTGCGTTCCATTGTCAATTCGATTCTGAAAAAACATACCTACGACATATTTATTCTAGAACCTTAGATTATTATATAAGTAGTTATACTGAAACCATACCACATAATTATACATAGGATATGTATTGAAAACAAAAACTATTGAATAGAAATATGTTATACGGGTAAAATAATAATAATGTCAATAGATTAATTGTTATGCATGCGGTACGCAAAACCCGATGTGAGACAAAAGTTTCGCGCTCCATATCGATTCTTTGAGGTATTTGTGTGACACAAAAAGTAATTAACTTAAAATAAATCAATCGATCACAAAGTCGTATTACATTTTTGATCGATTCCTCGTGACTTGGTTAACGATTTGGAGTTTTAAATCCCTAAATGTGTTGTTATGAGAACTGTCAATTTGGGCTTTTTATTTCGTGATTGTTATAAATGAATCATTATTAAGTAATATCGTTATGATATTTTATCTGGCTCACGACATCGGTTTCTAGTCCAGGATTATAATCCAAGTCCAGACCACCTCTTTTCAAAATACTTACGAAACCCCAAAAATTGGTATTTTTCGAGTATGGATACCTTCACAGAACTAGTGTTCTGTGAAGGTATCGATACAATGCAACAAATACCCAATTCGATCGTAATTTGTGTAAATCGACCGTCGAATTAGTATTGACTTCTCATTAAGTGGACATTTGGATAAAGCTTAATGGGTGCGATCCCGGATGCCTACCTGTGCTTGGGTCTCAGCATTCGTAGACTGCAACGCCGGTTCATTCGATATAAGACCCTAAGTCATGGGAACGTGTGTCGATAGTCGGTCGTGCGGGGATGTCGCCGTGGGCCGCTGAAGGGCGAGCTCATCACAGCAGATAAGATAGAGACGAGCGCAAGGGGACGAGGGGACGAGGTGACGGCGGCGGACCACAAAGCTTATCCGATCGACACTACAACTGCCACCGTTTCTGGTTTAAACGACGCATATCACCTTTAATTATAGATACGGCAGTGTTTATCGCATTTTTGGGCTTTTTATTACTCTTCGACTTTGGAGAGGTACAACGGAGTAGTGTTCCTCAGCTATGGGCTTGTTTTGTGAGATGCAAGAAGGTGGTTATAAAACTTAGTTTAAACGGTTTTAGGCGCGCTTCTGTGAGACCGAAACGTCGAAATAAAAATCATATAAAATGCCGCGTTTAAACCGTTAAAATGTAATTATGTAACACAAAACCTTAAGGAAATACTAAAGTAGTTCGATAGATAGATAACACTTTATTATACACCAATACAAAATTAACTTAAACATTACAATTATATCTACTTATGTAGTAGGTACAAAGAGCAGTCTTATCGCTAAAAAGCGATCTCTTCCAGACAACCCCAGGAATGACTTGAGATGATAATGGCGGTGGTGGTATATGTGACATATAGTACGAACTATTATCCCCGCAAATTGCTATTGCGCCTGGCCGCCAGTTTGGTGACGTAACCGTAGCCGAACACTCAGTACTGTTAGCATCACTGGCCACCGAGTACGCGTACATATCGAGTTGCGGATGACGTCACGTGAATGTTAATTTGACAAGGTTCCAGCGCAATAGCAATTTGCGGGGATAATACTTATATTTTAATAATAAATGACATATGTGGAAATTGTATATATAACATAGATATATACTTAATATACATACCATAAAAATACATATGTACAAAATATATAAATGTTTAAAGTTGAATTTAAATATCATATTCCAACGACGACGACAGGTAGTATTTTTTATCATAGTTTTGTTTTGTTTGTCTGATAGCAACAGGGAGCGCGTTCCAAAGCTGCATATAGTTATTGCCACGGAACAACAAAACCATGTTTAGTGTAAGTACCTATAAAATAAAGCCCTAATGTATTTAAATAAAATACAATAGGGTTAATAACTCATGTTACAATAAATTATACGGTTATTTCTGTACATTTGAAAAATAGACTTTTAAATACTTTCTTATCATATTATCTACTTATAACATTTGATAATAGAAATCATTTTAATGAGGTACCTACTGTTGAAATATTAATACGCGCTTTGATTCATTTCACTTGTACAATATTATGACGTCTTAATTTGGTGCACTTGTATAAAACCTATAGGTAAGACCGTGACGATCTGAATGATGACGAAAACCGTTTTATTTGACTTGAATGTCAACTAGGCTATTGTCCAACTGAAGCTCAATTGTAGCAAGGACGCCAGGCAGGGTCTCAGGCATGGCTGCTTTGATAAGTATCTGCATCAAATTGTGGGGCACCAGCCCTCCCCGTAATGTCTTGAATGCGGCGCACTCCAAGATAAGGCTGTTCACACGTTCGTGGAGTGCGTCGCCTGGGGCCCCAGAGGTCCTTATTAGAAATGATTGTTGGTGCGGCGCTCTCGTTGCGGAGCAGTGCGAGGCCATGCTCCAGACCATAGTTCTTGGTTGGCGGTTTCCTTCTTAGAGCCCGTCATGTCGTAGAAGGAGGCTGCAGAGAGATTACGAGAGGAGGACGCGTAAGCGCGTAAGGATCGGCGATCATAGGAGCCACTACGCGAACACCCTCCTCCCATGATTTCATCACAGGAGGCCGCTGTATGCGGGAGTTAGTGTGCCACCAGGGTGTCCCAGTGTTAGCTGATTGTAGGGGAGTCTGTTCTAGATCCTGTGTGGTTTAATGGGTAGATTGGCGGCCGGTTCTTCGCGACTAACTAACACGGCGAAGTGAGCGTCGAGGACCGGTCGTTGAGGGACTAGAGACTAGAGATACTGGAGTATGCATTATCTTTCCCCGAGGCTCGATATATGTCCAAAGATATTCCCCGTGCATTATCAAACAAGGACTTATTTTCAGTCATCAAAGAAATTAACTAAGAAATGAAGTAGAAAATACTTATAGATGTTTCGTGATAGCGTAAGTTCTGGAATTTCTTTCCTAAAACAGATGATACATCATCATATGGCTAGAAGTAACGTAATTATGAAATGAACTAAAAAGTTGTCTTGCTCTTGTTGCGGAATACTTTTTTTCTAAACAGACATTACTTTTTATTTAGGGAATTCGATATATTTTTTCTGGAAATTTTGTTGCTCCACAACAACTGACCTCATTTCGACGTGGTTTTTTTTAAAGTCTACCTGATTTTTTGTACTATAAGTATATGTCACATCTTGTATCTCTGTATACCTAAGTATTTCAGGAATGGCTGGTGGTATAACATTTGTTTAGAATCTATAAATATCGTTAGGTATATAACGTGTGTAGTTTGTAAAAATATTTAGAAATTAATATACTCAATTATTTGTACTCCAATTCCAAATATTTCCTAAGAATCCCAAATCTAACAAATGGGCTAAATTATTTATATATATTATGGGCGTGAATGACATAGTGCGCAATAATGGGTAATAAATAAGCACTAATTAAGGCTCATTTGCGGTGAAATATAGTCTGTGCGCACGGACGCGTTCGGCGTCGCCCGCGAGCTCGCGCATTATTTATTTACATTTCTTCATTTATCAAATATTTACTGCCAATAACTGTAACTTACTAAATTGAAAAAGTAAGATTAGGTCGAATTTTAATTCACTGAAACAGCCGCTACACATGCGACGAATGTTTCGACGTGTGATGCATACGAAGTTTACCAATTTCATTGATTACTTTTTGTATACGTATGTTTGGCCACCGTTTTTATGACGAAGAAAACTGCGATTGGTTACAATGCATCGTGGAACTATCTAGTGCGTTGTTGCATCGTACAAATTCCCGCAGAAATTTATTTTATATTTGTTATGCGTCTTAATTTGTTTTTTATTGCCTGAAGCAGGCAAACAGGCAGACGGCCCACCTGATGGAAAGTGGTTATCGTCAATTATGGACGTTTAGAACACCGAGCGTTGCCGAGCTTTAAGAAATGTTATAATCTTAAAGAACCGTATGTCTGATGAACCGGAAGTTCCCTCTATATATCATGGTTGTAATTAAATAAATAAAATAAGCAAAGTGGAATATGTCTAGTGCAGTCCATGTTTTATTACGAACTTAACTGATGGTCGGAAGTCGGGTTGCTATATCTTACCGATCGTCCATTTGTCAAAACAGAACCGATGGTAAGGCAAGTGAATTAATAGTAAGATATATGCGAAGCCAGGGGTCTCAACTCAACTTTAGCATTGGATCACTGTTTTGGGGTTGGTTGGCAATTGGCGACGATGAGCTGGCTGGCAGCGCGGCCGGCGGCGTCGGGCTGCGTCTGCGCTTGCGCCGCGCTATCGGCCCGCATCGACAGTTGTAAATCAATAAAGGATTGCCTCTCCTATGTTCGGCTCTCGTCTATGAGATCGTGTATTACCGGCACAGCGCTGGCTGCGATACAGTCAACGAGGATATTTGATACTTTGCCCCAAATATTAATAAATAAATGATTAGAGGTAATTTGTAATTCTACTCTTATATTATTTCTGCCTTTTCATTCAATTTGTTTCATAAATCTATCTATAATAAAAATAATTATGAAAACAATAAATCTAGGTATAAATAATAAAAAACTTGTCGTATCTGCACATTGAAGCTATTAAACAAACCAACTGGAATACACAATATAAAAAATTGAGAAAACGATGCAATTTTTTAGATTTCTTGTCTGTTTATATGTTAATCTGTTTGTTTGTTAGGAATTTACGTAAAAACTACGGGGCCGATTTCGGTGCGGTTTTCGCTGATCGACAGCAAATTCTTAGACTTAAAATCTGCGCGAACTGTTATTCCGGGAATTTCAAGTCAAGCGTGAACAAAGTCGCGGGCATATCCTAGTACTTTTATATTATGTTACAGAGCATATAGGTATGTAGTACAGATTAGAATAGTACCAATGTACGTACATACAATTGTAACATAATATGAATATGTATTAAACATGATGCATTTTACAATTTGATTTAAAAACGAGAAACAATTATACAAACTTCCTTTATTTCTAAGTTTAAAGCTGAAAAACTTGAAAAAATAGAAATCTAGTTTTGATACAAAATTTTAACAAAGAATAATTTTTAATTTAATTTGTTTGGGAAACATACAATGATCTGTATCATTCTTACAATGAAATACACATCTGCAAAGCTTCGTTTTTAAAAGAAAATAATATAAACTTTGAAACGTACATAGCTAGTATCTTCATAGTACCTGTTCTAATTCGGTCAATTTCAATTATATAGCAATATCCATATTTTCAATATTTCTTTGGCACAATGATCTTATGGCCGGTTCTTTCTATTCATTCAGTTGCCCTACCATCGGTTAAGTTTTGATATTACTTGTATGTAGCTTATGTTAAAATTTAACCGATATAAGAACAAGCCCTTGTAAATGTCATTGCTGCAAGGGAGAAGTCAGCTGCCCAATAGTTGGCCTGAAATAGGTACGAAGAGGGTTAAAGGATCAAGTGGGCTCGGTCGCGTTTCGGGCGCATAAATATATCGTTGAGCTTCGATAGTATCTAAATCAAGCATAATTCGTTTGGAGCGATGGTCGCGATAGGCGTCCGCGCTGACCTGGCCGGGGCTCGAACCCGCCACTTTTTGTGCACCAGGCGGTCTCCTACTCATTTAAATTAATTAGCGACTCATCTTTATAGCGATGGCGGAGGAATGTGGCGATACCATCACCACCTAGGGCTGGCCCCCACAAACAGGTACACTCACTGCTCTATGCATGCTATTTTACACACTTGCTAGTAGAAAAGTTTCAAGTTTTAATTTATTAAAAAATATTTGTCTACTACATTTAAATAAGACAATCTATCTATATAGATTTCAAAAGGAATCCAAATAATTTATATTTTCAAAATTAATATTAAAAAATACCTATATGATAATGATCAAGTCGATTGTCTATTTTTTAAAGTAGAAAGAAAAATCAAGTGGTGTATCCAAGAATATTGTTTGTTGAGCAAACAAACAATATTCAAACAATAACAATATATTATTAATAAGCCCTCCAGACCAATGGATCCCATTGGAATAACCGCCAGCAGAATAGCTACTTCTCTTTTCAATAGTAGACAAGGTAAATGAATGGATACCTACAAATATACCTATAGCTATTAGAGTTTTGCTGAAGAACGGAAAAGAAATGTTTTGCTATTACACTAGCAGGGTACCTCATGAACCTAATGGATTTTGTACAATTATAAAAAAATGTGCCATCACAATTTTAAGCAGTACCTAATTATAATTACTTTTATGAAGTAACTAGAGTATACCCCGCGGCTCTGCCGCGGGTCAAACTCTAGACTCTAGTGCGTACCTCTTGTTTAAACAGCCGGCGTTAAAACAGGTGAAATTGTTTTATATTTTTGTATTGGTGCTAATTGCCCTCATAAGAATTACTTTTTTTTATTTATTTAAATCGCAAACTATCCCATCTCCCGGGATGAAAAGAATCTATGTCCATTTTCGGTATTCAGACAGACAGATCGAGTTACTATCGCACTTTTTTCTATAGATTATGATTTTTTATATCTATAAACTTGAGAAGCGATTAGTCTCTCACGCAAACTTTCATCTATTTTAGTTGTATTTTTGCGATAAAAAGTATGACCATAATGGTCAAAATGACCGAATTGGCCAAAATGACCGACATGGCCAAAATGACCAAAAAGGCTAAAATGACCAAAAAGGTCAAAACTACTGAAATAGCAAAAATGACCAAAAAGGCCAAAATGATCAAAATGGGCAAAATGATCAAAAAGGCCGGAATGACTGACATGGCCAAAATGACCAAAAAGGCCAAAATTACCGAAAAGGCCAAAATGAAAAGTATCCCTTGGCCACCCTCGGTATTTAATTTAATTACGAACCGAATTTCAGCCAAATCGGCCCATTAGTTCTTCCGTAAAAGCATAACAAACAGAAAGACAAATATATTTTTATCCCGGAAACTATCCCATTTTTCGGGATAAAAAGTATCCTATGTTCATTCTCGGCATCGAAAATATATATATACTGAGTTTCAGCCAAATCGGTCCAGTAGTTTTACGTGAAAACGGAACAGACAGACAGACAGACAGAGTTACTTTCGCATTTATAATATGAATAGGGATATGCAACGGCCTGTTTTGAACACTTATGAAAATGACATTAGGATTGATTGTAACAGGTTGGCATGTGTCATCTATCCATTTGTAGGATATTGATTATTTTTAACTAAGAAACATGTATTTGTCTAGAAAATCTAAACTGCTTAGTGAAATGTGCTTTTTCCGTCTGCCACAAAAACTCCCTCTTCTAGCGTCAATTTGTCCTTTTATACGAAGATAATTTGAAAACTTGAATACTTGTAAATACTTGACATTTTTATATCTAGATACATATATAGTGCAGATCAATATATAGAAAGCAGGAGAACCCTGGCAAGAGTTAAGCAGCCCTGTTCGGGTGGCGTTGGGTCGTCGCGGTGGTGCGCGGGTCGGCCGGGGCCCGGGCTGCTCCTCAGACGGGAGCGCACCGCCATTAATCAATTATTAAACGTCATTATTTATACATGTCCGCTCCCGGGGCGCCACCCGCGCCCCCTCCACTCCCCCCACCGCACCACTCATCCCACAGATCGTTCTCATGGCTTGAGATGGACAATGCCTATCGAGTTATCGATTACACGTGAACCCTAGAAAATGTATCCAAAAGTTCGAGCAAAAATCGGTCAAGTGCGAGTCGGACAATGTACAATGAAAGGTTTTGTAGAGATAATCACCATCCACTATTATTGTTACCACTGGTCGACATTCGACCATAATTAATTTAAATTATAAGTTTGAACATTAATAGGGTTCTGTTGTCGAAGACTATACTTCTGTTAATTTGATATTGAACGATAAACGAAAAAAAATAACGTTTTTTTTATTGATTTAATGTATTTTGAATGCGTAATTTAAAAAAATTTATTAGCATTCGTCGCTTCTTTATATAAACTATACCAAAGTGTGTGAAATTTCATACTCCTCCGTCCGCGCAATTTTTGTAAAAAGGGGGAGAAAGTGTTTGCTTCACGTATTAATCATTGAGATATAACATGGTATTATAATATTATATATAATGATTTGAATACAGTATCCTAAAGAAGTATTATAAAGTATTCAAAACATACATGGAGGCATAATTTTTAACTTTTTAGAAGCGACTACTAGCTACTGACTAATGATATCCAATACATATAGATACATTGAAAAAATCACCTCTCACCTACAGGGACGAGAGCCATCGCAAATTTTTAAAATTTTCGCCTTTTTGCTATACATATGTCATATAAGTACATATACATTAATGTCTAGCGACATATACATGGAGTACACGTTGTGATAAAGTTTGCATTTAGATGAAGTGGTTTTTGAAAAAAATACTGTAACGTACAAAGACACATGGACAGAATCCTAAAAAATATATCATATATTTACTTTGGTCCACAGTTCACAAGAATTCTTTTATACTCACATAATTTATTGTATTTAAATTAGGGTGAATGGGTTTTAAGCCGTTAGTTTAATTACGAGTTTCGCATTAGTTTCTAGAAGTCGATACTGGGGAAGTATAACACTTCCCCAGTGTCCTCTGGAGGAGGAGTCGATGCGGAGGATTGCGGGTCCGAGTATCGATGTTCCGCGGTGGCTTGTCCGATGGCCGCAATAAATCTTAGACAAATGTTCGATGGCTTCTGCCTGATAAAGACATAATTTACTTCCGTGCGTGTACTCGATAGCGGGGCTTAATGATGACCATCGGCTCGGGCCCGGGGTCCGGGGGCCGGGGGCCGGGGCGCGGGGCGCGGCGTCCACCGGCACAAAGCCGATTAATGGCCACGATGACAACCTTCAAGCCGTTGATTAGTGTTCGGTATTCGGATTGTTTGTTTTTATCCCCAACTATTCGAGGATTGAAAAATAATCAAGATTCCCCGAAAGATATTTTACTCTTTTCTGTTTAAATATTGTGTTTGTGTTCTTCGGTAGCTATACAAGGTTATCACAGATTTTCTGAAAGTAGGTATATGTCGGGTTTTCAAACGACTGACGGCTGATAAACTAACAGACAACTCTGACCATAGTGAAAATACCGTGGCAGGAATCGAATTCGGAACACCTCCGCGTTCCAATGAGCTAGGCTGCAAAACACTTTCCATAGATGCCGTTGGTTTGATAGATGTAGGTATTATTTCAACCTTAGAAAGAAGAAGCAATTATATCTAATCGGAATTTCAAAATATAATTGCCGGTTCTCGTTAATATGAGATTCCGAGTAATAAAACAAAACTAAAAAAGCAACCAAGCAGTTTGCTGTGAAACGCGTTTGAAAGATGTTACAATGAAAACTGAGAAGTGATTAAAATGTATTAGTTCTCAAAAGCTATAGGAGATTACCTTTTGAATAGAGGCAGGTTGCGCGGACATAGCGGGGCGAAACATGGAAGGCACCTGGGAACAGAACTCGCCACGAAAGTAATTCGTTGCACATAAGGGCAACTGTCCGGACTCAAACGTGAACTAAGCCTGCTAATAAGGAACGGAGAAAGAATACTAATTCCTGCGGCCAGGCGACAGAACAACCCACAGCCAGGTGGTAGGGTCTCTGCCTGTCTGGATGGCTACCACCCCTGGTCTAGAGCATGCCGCTATAACAACCTTGAATTATGTTCCGTCCTTAGTGGCCGTGTTCCAGTCCCACCTACGAGTACGGCAGCACATTGGTAATACTTGGTGTTGTAAATGTTTTATAAGTAAAATTATATAAAATAAGTATAATAAACTCTGAAGCCCAGCTTCTGGAATGTGATGGTGAATAAGCGACTATGGACCTCTGCAAGACCAGGGTGATATTAACACGTTACCAATTTTTGCAAAATTTTTAGTACCTACATATTTTTACAAATGTATTATGTATAAAGCACATTTTTTATAACGTTCCAAACATTAATGTCAAAATTTAAATATATTACTACTTTTTTTGTATAAAAATTTGATGGCGGTCGCTATAATTATATAACGGAAATATGAAAACAAAAATTTCAAAGTGCATCATAGACTTGTGGTGTATTAAATCTTTAAAAAACACGGGAAGATATTTGTGATGGGTTTTTTATGTTTGCTTGTAGGGAAACTGGCAAACGAAACACCTGGTGGTAGATGGCTACCGTCGCCCATGGACATCTGCAACACTAAGCGAGCCGATGCGTTGCCTACCTCGTTGAGACTAAGTATCTGTTCACGCCCTTGAAGAGTTCATTCCATAGCTTGGGCACATATGGCATGAAGGAGCGTCCGCCACGTGCCTTGGGGGACTTCCAAGTGTCTAGGAAGTGTGGATGAACTCCCAATCGCCGGCAAGTGGTGCGATGATAGAATGGCTAGGTAGGCACCAAATCAAACAGCGCATCAGAACACTCCCCGTTGTACAAACGGTAGAACAGGGTTTATTTAACCTTAGGTCCATTCAATGCTTTTTTTGTTGTTTATACGTAAACATGTCATAAATGTTAATTTTTGAGGATGTTAAGATACAATAAAAAAACAAAGCACATTGAATAAAATTATTATTTACACTATGACGTGGACGTTGTCAGAGTGTATCGCATAATTATATTCAAAACGGCACGAAATTCGAGGAAAACAAAAAACTGTCTCATTCTTTTCGATCGAAAATTGGGGGGCTACCTACTCAGATATTATTGATATGAAGTTGAGGGTGGCGACATCTGCCGGCACCCACTGGGACTTGATAAACATATCACCTGACATTTTTTCAGCACTCCAATAAGATATTCCCTTGCATTCCCAGCTGCTGAACGCGGGCAGATATTTGACCAATAAATTTCGATGATAAATAAGATAAAAAGGAAAATGTAAGCGTTCTATAAGCCAATGACAATCGACCAAAGTTAATATTTGCGTTTGATAGCAAAAGAATAAAATGATCATAATCTGAAATATTATAATTAAAGTTTATTACACTAGAATTATTGAGACAATTACAATATTAATACAGCACAATAATACACAGAAATATCAGGACAACTCCAAGAGTTCTTCACACACTTGTCAGGTGTCGAGAAGCAATTTGCCCTTAAAGAATACTGCCATTATCGAACAGTAATTATCGACCACAATATACTATGGCCCTCTTGCCCAACAGAGCCTTCTGTTCTACCGTCGTGGTAGATTGCTGGTTGTAGACTAGGCCCCCTCTGCCCGAACACAGAGTAGTTATAAGATCCTCGTAGTGAGTCTGCAGTGACACCATCCTGTAATACTTTGGCGCCACTTCACTTCCGTCACAACACCAACTTCCGCCATCCGTATAACTTCAAACTTGCGGTTACTCCATTTTCAATATCCGTTGGCTTGATAATAAAGGCTTCTACGTTGATATCCGGTTATACGACTTCCGATTACTACATTAATGAATACTCTATCCGGTTATTGAATACTTCCGTCATATGATTACTTTACAATAAGAAATACGATTCTAACACGTTCCTTACTTGTTTTGCGATGTTTGTACAATTTATAGTTGCAAAGTTGTCGAAATATACCCCTAATTAGCGAAGGTCTACCAACATGTCGTCCCTCATTGGTCCTCGCTAGAAAACTCAAATTTTATAATAATAATGGGCATACAAACACACACATTGTATATTCCCAAATTAAGCAGATTACGCTTGTGTTATGGGTAATATACAATTGACTACTTTTGGGGTACTTCCCATCCCAGACACCCAAACCATAGCAAATATCGGAGAAAATTCGTTTCCGGAATTTGCCATGCCAGGAATCAAATTAATTAATTTGTAATAATTATTACAAATTGACACAAAAGTGGAAAGTATTGTTAAATGACGATCGATGAAAGGAGTGTCAATTTTTCCAATATTGGTAAACTTTCCGAGTGCGCGATTATCCGAGATCTTACTTGTAAGTGCCCAGTCAACGGCCCGGTTAACTGGAAGCAAGAGAGTGTACGTAGTAAGGAGATGTCATTTTTGTGTCCGGCTTGCGGCAACCGAAATTAGGTAGGTACGTAGTTGCACATGCAGGCTATGGAGATTTTTTCGGTGCGTATGGGCCTAACACTGAAGTAATTGCAAGTAGGTATTCGCTTGAGCGTCCTGCGATGGTCGCGCTACTTCGGATAACGGCGAGGCGCCAATGGCTCGCCGATGCATGTTGATAATTGAAATATGTAGGCTGCGTGATGGCAAAAAGCAGGTAATGGATGGGTTCTCGGTCCGCCGGTGGCAACCCCCGGGGCGCGTCCCTGGCCCACTGCTGCGGCTGATTTATCGGGCGCACTCCGAATAACGACACCTCGACCGCGCCCAGCCCGATGACGAATGTACCTCCACAGCGACCTAAACAACGAGCGGTCGAATAATACATCGCTTGAAACGAGTACGCCAAAACTCAATCGCCTACATCTCTACGATCATTTATAACCCGTCGAAATAGCTGTCGAACGCTATCGCAGCACATACGACGAGAATCGTCGGTGGATATGTTATGTTAAGATTCTTCGTGAATTCCAAGTTAATATGGATGCTTTAAACCTATACAAACGTTTCCACTTAAACGTGTGTCGTGTATCGTGTCGCGGTCAAAGTGTCCGCCGCTGTCCGGTGTCCCTCGAGCTGGCCCTTTTTGCAGGCGGCCTTTGTGGCCGCGCCGACAGCCCGCCGACCCGGCGACCGACCGCACTTAATTAATACCCGGACAACTCGGGAGCAAACAAATTTGCCTGGACAACGCAGACAACCTTCTCCCAGCCCCCCCCCGACCACACCGTCAGCGCCTTCCACTTGCTTATTGCCAGATGTAAATATATTTTCAGACAATATTATCGACATAGGTAAATGCGTATAACACATAGCTCCATTAGTGTATATAAACGTGCATATGTTATTTGTCAATATTTAACGTCATTAATAATGTCGGTTATCACATCTCAAACAACGCTTTAAACTCAGCACCATATCGGCGTGAAATAGCCTAAAACTTGAACACTAACAAAGGTGAAGTATGCTGGGGCATAGGAATGACACATAACTATTACGCAATATAGAAAATATTATATCAATTTATAGTTCTTTGAGGATTCTTTATGATGTTCTGTCATTCACGATTATTCATATTTGGAAAATAACATTTTACATATTCGAATACTACCAGTGGTCGAAATTCGAGTATAATAAAAATTAATTTAAATTATAAGTTTGAACATTATTACGGTTCTGTTGTCAAACACTCAAAGACTATATACTTCTATAATCACAGATTTCGCCAAGTCTATGTCTATAGTCTATTTAATGTATTTTTTATGCATAATTGAAAAAATGTATTAGCATTCTGCACTCCTTCTCTGTCTAAACTATAAGTTTAAAAAGGGATACAAAGTTTTTGCTGTGTTTTTGTTTGTTTCACTTGTATTAATATGTGTTGCGTGTTGAATAGGAGCCTGGCAACATCAAAGCCCCCGTGGGACCATCGGAGATGGTTAATTAAATTTATTGGCTTTATCTGTGGACATCTTACACCCGATGGGAATCGCAGCCGAACGAAGCTTATCCGCGAACATTTTTCACATTCTGCATAATCTGTGAGAACTCACCGTTGCGACTGTTCACTCGATTAAATACTAACCACGAAGCATGTAAACGAAGTGTATTCGCCAATCCAGGATATCTCTGAAATATGTTGCTGTGATTTTTTCAAGAACTCCCTCCCCGTGTTTCCTGCTACATTCTTCTTTGCAACCTTATATTGTTGCACTACTCACGTCGTGTTCCCTTACGTTCCTACTTCGTCTTTTACTAAATGAATTTTGAGTCCATAATCCTTTCCATCATATTTATTCCTCGGCAACACTCCAGAGGCTCCGGGCTCAATTCCTGGTATGGTAAACTTCGGAAACGATTTTTTCCGTTATTTACTATGGTCTGGGTGTCTGAGATCAGCCCTCATCTCAACTCATAACACAAGCGAAACTTACTTAATTTGGGGATATACAGTATATTATGTGTCTGTATGTCGGTTAGTATTAATAATATTTATATTCCATGTCTAAGCGCTTTCTCAATCCACATTAAAGGTTGACAAACATTTTATTTTACATCAATCCTTGCGGCACCTATTTACTGTTGTAATAATATTTACTGAATATCTTTTTTCCACCGTGGGTTCAACCCAGGACTATTCTGCTACTACAATTTGGGTATACGGCGTGCTACCGCCACGGGCTTAAGGTCACAAGGGGCAATATACTGTTTGCAAGAGGATATGTAGAATATTATTTTTATGCATTCCACATTAGCTATTCAGGCATCGTGTGGGTTATATAAGTGGGTTACCACTGTGATGTTGAACATGTATGATTCCTCTTCCCACTCCAATTATGGCGTGTCGGTCAAATGGAGATAAAATCAAGTAAATTATTAAATAATATATATAGCCTTTAATTGAGTTCGTAAATTACAATTTTTGCTGAATTGCAACTTTGCTAGCCGTCACGGATCGCCATTTTCGTGTTTAGTTATTTCAGATAAGCAACGTAAACGTTTTCTCGTATTAAGCTGGCAACAAACAGCGAACAAGCGCAAGTGCCACAATACAATATAATTCCGATCAGCGAATGGGATAATTCTGGAACAATAGGAACAAATGCCGGCTCGGAAACTGCTTTCAAGAAGTTTTTTTTTGTTATTTATATATTGTTCACCTGACCCTTCAGCTTGGTAGCGTTATTACTCATTTGCGAATTGAACTGCTGTGTAGCTTCAGCTTCAAAAACAAGTGAGTTGAGTTTGTATATTTTACATTGGATTCCTCTATAATACAGAAGGCTTACTTTTACATTTTGAATTTTTACTCTGGACTACTAATTGGTAATTATAATAAGGCTTGTGTTTAAACGCCTACCAGAAATGCACCTATTTTACTACCAATAAATTCGAAATACCTACCAGAATGGATAAATGCTCACCAAATTGTGTTTCCAGAAGTATTGTAGAAATGAAGCTATTTTCCTTTTTATGCTATGCCATAAAAATATATAAACGCCTTTAAAGCTACTTTCAGAGCAAATATTTTACATTATCGTTAAACAGATATTACCAATATTTTGTTTCTCCACTTCCAATTTAGTAATTTTTGCTGAGGCAAAAAAGCAAACGTTCCAACGTACAATTAGTTTTAATACCAAATATAATATTTCGTATTCCAAACATGATAATATATGTTGCTTGTTTATTGTTTTATGAATTTGATTAAAACATGATAATGCTATATTATACCAAATAAATACTTCACTCTCAATATTACTGCAACACAAATGATTGAAGTAGGTAAAAAATGAATCACTAGTAGAAAAAAAAACAAAAGAAAAACGAAGTTATGTTTCATTATATTTATAGGTACTTATAAGATTTATTTGTACTTAAGATTAATCAATGGCACTTTAAAGAACACAATAGTTAAAAGCAGTCAATCACATAAACTTTTTAAAAAACTAACAAAAGAAAATAATTATTGAATCAACAGAGGTTTTTTAGATTTAGCTGGGCGCACTCTCTTTCTCTTCTCACCAATAGGGATATTCCTAGCTTCAAGAGGTGATTCCACGTACTTCAGCGTGACAATGTGTGACGCTTGCGTGACGGGATTGCGTCCTGCGGTCTGTGCCTCACATGCCGGTGGCGGCTGTGCTGGTTGCAGGGTAAATAAGTAAAGGGAAACGACTGTGATCTTAGTTTAACAATAATATATTCTGGATTCAGGTTGGATAATTTGATTACACTTAAACTATTTAGAACTGTAATTTTCGGTTTGAATGTTAGTGTTTTAGTAAAACAATATTTGGTGGGTATTTATCCATTTTGGTAAGCAAAAAGAATTTATTAAATTTATTAAATTATTCTGATGAGTGTATATTTATTTTTGAAAGTAAAACGTTGTTTTTTAGGCACCTCGGTATAGAGTGGATTAAAGTTATATGAAGTAATATTTTATTTGGTGCTTAATCTAAGGGACAAAAAATTTTTTTGGTGAGCATTTAAATTGTACCCTTATAATAAACCTAATTCTAAAATTTGCAGTCTTGTACAAAGCAGAAAATTGAGAAAATAACCCATAAAGCTACTCAATTAGTCAAAATTCTGTAGAGGTTGACAAAGCAATAACATTATTCTATATTTTTTTTAATCAAGAAGTGACAAATGGTTTATGTCGTGTCTAGCGGCATCAGAAGATGGAGCAAGGTGAATGACTGATGTCAGTAAGTCAAATACGAAATAACGATATGTCTGGTATGATTTAATCTCTGTAAACACGCGTTCCTAAACAAACACTCATTTCTTTCTTTAGAAATGTACGGAAATGATATATCTGTATACTAATATGGTAATTAATTTAGTTGTGAAGGTATTTATAAAACGGAAATAATAAAATTATATTTTAAGACTTATAATCTTTCAACGCGATTAAGGCAATTTATAATTCACAGATTAGCATTTAAAAGTTGACTTACTGTGTAATAATAGCGTGGACTGAGGTTATTGGTGGAGATTGATGTCGCTGGTGTTAGATACAGATCTCGGTAGTTGTTGCCGGAGCGCGCAGTTCCCAGGCCGGCTGGCGGCGGAGGCCGCGCCGCGGGGCGCCCCAGCCGCCGGCCCGCTTCTCCTCTCCACTGTCACCACGTCCGAAGACACACACTTATTTCTAACTCTGAGTCCACAAATCAACGTATCTAATTATAAAAAAATAATCACAACCCAGAGCGAGGATCAAAGAATAACGATTTGACGACATTCCGCCGAGAGCGTATTAAGGAGACTATTTCTTAGTCTGGCAAAGGTGTAGGTACTTGTATACTGAAGTATTGTAGCGACAACGGCTATTAAACATAAGATATCCAAATTAAACACAGAGACATAATAAGATAAATATTTACGGTTTGATCATAGGCGATCAATGAAACAAGACCGCGTCAACGATACAACCTTCGATCATATAAACGTCTCTCTAGACATGTTATATCCGAATGGATACAACTGTTTTAAAGAAAACTACCTTCATGTTACAATGTTAATTTGTGTTAAAAACACCAACATATTTTTCTAAATGGGTTTTAAACACACTATTTCCACATATCTATCATCCTGCCTTCCATGTAGCTAAAAAGTTGTACCTATTAGAAGTCTACTGTGAAAGATATTTGTAAGCAAAAGGGATCTTTGAGATTTGCAGCCGTAACTGACTAATGGAGAGACAGGCTCAACGTCTCATAGTAAGATAAGAATGTAAATTGTAATCTGACTGAAGGGATTTTAAACCAAAATATTGCAGAATATAAGAGGAAAGGCTGGCGATAAAGAAATAAATCGCTTGAGTGAATGGGTAAGAACGTTTGAGACAGAACACATTAAGAATAGAAAAGTATGACATTTATCTAGTCAAAAATTATAACAAAATAATTTCCGGTTCCCACTTTTTCGCAAAATGATAAATAGTAGGCCATAATATATAACAATAGGCCATTAATCAGGCAGGTCGATATTTGGTTTTGTTGACCTTATAACTGATCAAATTATTTTTATTTATTATTACCAATATAAAATATAAAAATAGTAAAGTCAAGTCCATTTTTGACTAAGTTATAAGGAGTAACTTAGGCTACTTTGTTTTAGGGTCCTGCGAAAAAAATTCATGCAGGTGAAGTCGTGGGCACAGCTAGCAGCTACTATTTTTTAAAGGTTTTACACCATGAGTTCCTTACTTCTCTTTTTTACTACGGCGTAATATTGTATAATCGGAGAGGCAAGTAACAAAATAATAATTTTCAAATCATACTCAAGTTTGAGAATCGCTCAAATATCTTCTTACTCTAAATACAGTTGGCTTAACTGAAATAAAGCAGAAAATTTTTCAATCAAGTCTTGGATTAAAGGTTAAACCTACATTTGTTGTAGAATTTTTGTTATCCCGACAAAGAGATATACTTGTATCGAATAAAATCTATACGCATTGAGTCATCCACCTTTTGTTGCGTGTCCCGCCTTACAGAGTCATGGACATCTGACGAGTCGATACCTGTACTAGACATCAATAGGTCTGATTAGCATTATTACACGTGTCACCAATTACGCGCGCACTCGCTCGAGTCTGCGACGTTTGTCCGTCGATTAGTGCAGCAGTAGTCTGCCGGCCCCACGGCGGCCCCTCAACGGCCCTCCGGTCGCACGTGACTGGCGTTTCATTACTTTCAACTGTTAATCGCTTGATTAATTGTGACAATCGGCATCCAGCACTGCCGAGATGGGGCTCCGTGCACCATTGCGAGTACCAATATTAAGCCGGCTGTAAAATTAATATACGCCACTTAGAGTTTAATGCGCTTTGACGTGTATTACGAGTAATTTATAAGCGCTGATATGTCTGCCAGATGATGGTATGGAAAATTAGTTTTCACGGTTATTTTACGAATCCTTGGTATTGGGTATTTTGAGATATGATATTACAACAGAAAGGTTAACGGTCCAACCGTAATGAAAGTACTAAATGTTGCCTATAGGCAGTTGCTACCAACAGGTATGCTGTCGGCCTTGAAAAGGGGACTGATGCCGGAACAATGTTTTTCATGGCGGCATTCTCTATACCGGGGGTGGTAGCCATCGAGATAGCTGAATGCTTTATCACCTGACTGTGGGTTGATTTAGTCATGTTCCGACAAGCTATTTTGGCCTTAGAAATTAATATTCTTTCTCCATTCCTGTACGGAAAAAACAGATTCATAATCTGGCTTAACATAAGTATATGTAACGTGTATCCCAATAATGACCGGGTCAACCAAATTGAATTAATTTAGTCGATGTAACGGATAATCAATACTAATTCTTGAGGCGACAAAACAACCTATAGTCAGATGGTAGGGTGTTTGTCCTCCTGGATGGCTACCACCCCTGGTCTAGAGTACGCTTCCATAACAAGTTTGAGTTGTATTCCTTCATCAGTGGTCAGGCTGCAATTTCTCCTTCCTTCGGTAACCAGTTTCCGCGACAGTTGGGCCGTCAGGCTATCTCCTGTGCTTCAGCAATTAAAACAGAGAAATAGTTGGTATAATATGAGTATAACACGAACGAGTAGATACGTAAGTGACGATTATTCTGAAACAATTCAATTCTGTGAGAACAGTAAACAATTATCAAAGAATGCTGCTTGTTTCCAGTTTGTGTGGAATTTGCGTAGAAGGTGCGGGCCCCGGGCCCCGGGCCCCGAGCCCCGGGCCCCGGGTCCCCGTGCCGTAATAATGTCGTGAAGACGCTTTTCATTAATACAATCGGAGGGTCGCGCTCCATTCCACGGTACATTACCTCCTCTTACGCCGTTTACCAACAAAAGGTTCACTCATCATTTCTTAATTCGTATTTCAGACGGAATTTTATCTTTTCTTTATTATTAATACTTGAAACAAAAACTTTGTACCCCTTGTTACGAGAATTGCGCGGTCGGAGGAGTATTCAATATCGCACACTTGTAATTTATATAGAGAAGAAGCGACAAATGCATTATTTTAAATTATGCAATTTTAATCAATAAAAACATTACACACGCTACACACACACACACGCATACATACATACTCTTTTGTTTATTGTTGCTTTCGCGAAATCTGTAGTTATGGAAGTTATAGTCTTGGACATTAATTATACCTAATAGTCGAATTTCGAGTACGGACGGCCACAAGTACTAATAATTCTCTTTCCATGCTTTGTTTATTTGTTTTTTTGTGTTTGCCTTGGGAATCAACTGAATATGATGAAATTCGGTGTGAATGTAATCTTAATAACAATAACGGGAATATTTCTATCCTTGAAAATAGGAAACCTCCGGTAGACTGAAAGTAGGATAGTTGTAGGATATTTTCAGAAACTGACAGCTATTAGGTATTCAATCGCATAATTATTTCTGGTGAATATTGTGTTTATCTACCCACATCTACTTTGCAAAGCGATACAATTTCAAGTTGTGGGGACAGATGCCTGCAGTGTGGGATTAATAACTTTATGATTTTAACAGAATGTGGTAGTTGCTTATAGGATTAATCAAATAATAAAAGGTTCTTTGAAAATACAATCTTCAATCAAATCTAATAGATAAATACCGTAGCGAGATCATAGGGTTGGATTAAAAAAGAAACGTGAAGTGGATTTATATAAAACCCGAAGACCGACCATTGCCTGAATTTAGGTGAACACTAAAGTAGTAGAGAGTAGTTCCACGATAACGAAGAGAGAAGGGAGGAAATATAAAACAACATAATAAAAGCTAATAGGCGTTGCAAATTGAAGATGTCCCTTCTCTTTTGTGACATTTATTTAGACATGCAATAAATGGCATGAGCGTTGTTTGCGATATTAATAACCCACGTGTTCCGCCGTTGCGAATGGGTGCGGGAGGGGGGTGCACAACGGCACCAGCGGCGCGAGTGCCCTCAAAAGATTAGCGCGTGTCGGATCATTTGACAAATGCCCGGTGGTAGGGTGGACCACTTTAATTGAAAAGAAGAAAGGATTTTCTTCATATATTTATAAAGAACGGATGATTTTATTTAGGATAAATACAATTATTAACAATACTGTAAAAATAAAAGAAACAATAGTACTATTGGACCCAGTCTCAGCGTAATGTTTAAAGATAAACAATTTGATAATACATATACTGACAGGCTTGTTGGGTAAACTAACTCTAAACACAGGTTGACAACAATAACGAAAGCTAGTCTTCTGTTAGGACCTAGCGGTGAACATCTCATTCATCAATTATAGAGAGAAATAAGAAGCGTTTATATACAAGTTCAAAACAAGTGTTTGAAATACCTTGAATCGTTTAAACATTTTAACAGTACCAGAGTTAGACAAATTGTAGGCTTTTGAATTCTAAACAGAGGTCTTGTGGCAGCCCGAAAAGTCACATTTCACTAAACAGTTGAGTTTTTCCAAACAATCTTGTACAACAATAAAAACCAGCCAAACATGTATCAGTCAACAGACAGTAAAATTTTCCGAAAAGGATACGAACTTGGCAATAGCTCAGCCAGAGGAAAAGAATCCTAAATAAAATTTCGAAAATACCTCATTCTTATGTCGTTCAAAATAACTTCCTTTAAATTTGTTTCTCAGTTTTACCACCTTACATTTTATTTGAATTTTTCTTTTTATAGCTTGAACTTATTTAGACACAAACATTTCAAACAACTTTAAAAGCGCATACCTAACCAGCTGTTAATTACATACTCAATGTGTCTGTGATTTTGTGAAATCTTTTCATCCGAAAGATACATAGATGAAATGCCTTCAGCAATGTTATATATTTTTTTAAAGTTCCCTACAACGTTGCGACTAGGCATAAGAATAGTCACGTTGCGTGACTATTCTTCTTCTATTGTAACAAGTTCTTGAAACATTCTTTCTTCAAAGGTTTTTGCGAAAACTACTGTAAAAAAAAGAGAGCGACTCGGGATGCCCGACAAAAGTGATAACTTAGCCTGTCTACCGCTGCTGTATGCGTGAGAGAAAGGATAGCCAGACAGACTGACGCCGTAACGCGTTACGTAACGAAGCGGTTTACCCTCCTATTAGAAGTTATCACTTCAAAAATTCAAGTTGGAGACAACTGAAATAAACTTTAAAACAAAATTCGTTTTAATAATATTACCTGTTATTAACGACTGGTTGCTTTGGGTGGTTACATATTCATAAATACTAAGCCATTACCCAATATTGCGCTCATACTTTCTTTGTGTATGGACTAATACTTGTCAGATTTTTGTGAAAATACAATTGCACAGATCTTCAAGTATCCGGGAAAAATTGTCGAAGTTATAATGTATGGTTACCCTACACTTGGCCGGGGACAATATGAATTTGGTTTTATGACATGCGAAATTGCTCTCAATAAAATGTGAATTGGGGGGCAAGGGGTAGGGGGCGGGGGGCGGGGGCACAGGCAGGGGTCCACACGTGCGGCCCGTTATTAAACTTTTCATTACCCGCAGCGCGGAGTCCGGACATACTCCGGCCTGACCCCGGCACTTGTTCGCCCACTCATCATTGGGGATGCGATTGTACCCGCTTTTAATTAAATCACTTGCTCACCCTGACGAGTTTCGCATAAGGTTATTTTATTTTGATTAAAATATGTTTTAAGAGTTGCTGATGTTTTTTCTAGACACAATGACGCCCTTGGCCATTGGGCCAGCTTCTAGCGCACTGTCGAGTTTATGGTTTCCACAAAAATAGCTGCTAGGTTTGGTCTAGGTAGAGTAATATTATAACAGACTAGAGTTTACCCCTTGCGTGTCTCTTGTTTATAGAGCAAGCGCTACAGGTTATATTATATTAATTTTTTATGTATTTGCCCACGGAAGATTCACTTCATTTTATATCGCTAATTATACCATCCCCCGTCTATCTGTAAACAACATAAATTACAAAACTTGACCAAAAATTCCAAAATGGTCAAAATGATCAAAAAGGCCACAGTGACCGGCATGGCCAAAATGACGGAATAGGCAAAACCGACCAAAAAGGCCAAAATAATCAAAATGTTCAAAATGACCAAAAAGGCCAAAATGACCGACATGGCCAAAATGACCAAAAAGGCCACAGTGCCCGACGTGGCCAAAATGACGAAATAGGCAAAAACTACCAAAAAGGCCAAAATAATCAAAATGGTCAAAATGACCGACATGGCCAAAATGACCAAAAAGGCCACAGTGACCGACATGACCAAAATGACAGAATAGGCAAAAACGACCAAAAAGTCCAAAATGACCAAAAAGGCCAAAATGACCGACATGGCCAAAATGACCAAAAAGACCACAGTGACCGACATGGTCAAAATGACCAAACAGGCCAAAATGACCAAAAAAGGCCAAAATAACCAAAAAGGCAACAATAACCGAAATAACCAAAAAGGCCAAAATAGTTAAAATGACCAAAACGGCCCAAAATGACCAACATGGCCAAAATGACCGAAAAGGCCAAAGTGACCGACATGGCCAAAATGAGTAAAAAGGCTAAAATAACCAAAATGACCAAAAAGGCCAAAATTACCAAAAAGGCCAAAATGAAAAGTATCCCTTGTCCACCCTCAGTATTTAATTTACATACGTACCGAATTTCAGCCAAATCGGGCCATTAGTTCTTCCGTAAAAGCATAACAAACAGAAAGACAAATATATTTTTATCCCGGAAACTATCCCATTTTTCGGGATAAAAAGTATCCTATGTTCATTCTTGGCATCGAAAACATATATATACTGAGTTTCAGCCAAATCGGTCCAGTAGTTTTTACGTGAAAACAGAACAGACAGACAGACAGACAGAGTTACTTTCGCATTTATAATATTAATAGGGATATAATAACATCCAACCACTTAAAAATGTAACTATTGTACCTACGTAATAAATTAATCAAAATTATAATTATTTCAAAAATATATAACTTCAAGTATCTACTTATTTTGTTTACCGTGTATCCGCCAGGAAAAGTTTTTACAGTTACCATCATTCGCTATTTACAGAAATGTTAAAATTAATTACTATTTCAAATCATATTTTTGGAACTCATAAGTAATGTTATTTTTTTTAAATAGGTAAATATTGCGCCTCGATAATATAATAAATGACGAAGGAGTTGGTTGGGCGCCACAAAGTCTACAAATTGTTGTACCGAGAGCGGCCCGTTCGCAAAATGAGCTCCCCGCTGCGGCGAAGCGCCGAAGCCACGGGTGAAAGCACTGCATTTCCTAATTCGCTATACACAATATTATTTGATTTTTAATTCGCTCACGAGAGCGGAATGCGCTTATTGACTCACTCGAGTGGACCGACCCTTCCCTGCCCCGTTTGGCAAGCGCGAGCAATATCGTCAATGTGCTACAGTTTTATAACAAACCCATTTCATAATGGCACACATATTTTGGCTCCAGATGACAATGAAACGTTCAATAAGAATGTCTAGCTCAAACGAATGTTTCGATTAGACGGGGAATGCCTGAAATTCAGTTATGCAGCGCGCCGTGCTCGCGTTGCGCGACATTCGTGGAATTGCGGGCGCGCGGCGACGCAAGGGTCGCGCCTCGCGAGGGTTGCCCCGCAGCCGACACCAATATATTTGCGCTGCGCGTGTAATATCGCCTTTTATTAGTTCTTTCGCGGCGACAGCGATCCCCGGATGATCCGCATATTTGCTTTGATGATGCGATGCGCCTCCCCCTCTCTCCATCGCGGCCTCTCCCCGCCGCTCCCTCCTTGCACGTAACCCTTACACGGAAACGATCTTTTATTTTGAACGCGTCTTCTTGAGTTGCGCCTCCTCGCGTGCTCGGTGCCTATTTTAAAATGGAAATATTACATATTCGATGCATTAAATACAGAAACATTTTAATCCACCTTCGAGTCGTTCGTCTATTAGGAAGCAGGGTTAACGATGGTCTGGAAATAGGCCGACGCTGTTAACTAAATCCTGAGGCGATCCTCGGCAGCTAGCGCCGGAATGTCCGCAATGGTATCCGACGAATGCGCTCAATTAACGCTGTTATTCGGCTGTTTGGCAAATTTCTAAGTGAAACAGTGAATGTTTGAGGCGTCTGGTGAGTGATGTCATATGATGTATTCGAAGGGGGCTGCGGCGGAACGAATAAAATGAGCTTCCACCACAATGGCATTGTTGGCGGAGTTCCAGAATCGAGTGGCGCGCGGCGAACAACAATTTACACAGAAAAACGGCAACCGCAAAGGAAACCGCGTCGATCGGCGATCACGCTAATGACGGCCGGTGGTACAATGAAGCGGGGAGCCGCGCGGATGAGCCGCGCCGCGTGGGAAGCGACGCCGCTTCCGAGAACGCGAAGCAGCGCTCCGCGCAGCAGCCAGCAGCTATCGCCGCATCTCGGGCGCAGCGGCCGCCGGTTCCGCGAATCGGATAAAATACTAGCGCTTCGATAGCAGTTAACATCAGTCAGCCGTCTATAAATCTGTCGCGTGATGAGGCCGCGGTTCGTTGCCCCGGGGCCGGGCTTTGTTCTATCTAGTTTATAGGCGGCCGAGGCTCAGCCGTCCGTCTATTTGGTCTTGTCGCGCGTATTGCGCCGGAATATATCGCCGGAGGTTGTCTGCGTGACCTATGCGGGGATTTTGTCCGGGGGGAACTATAAATAAATGTCAATGCGTTATTGTAAATGAGGTGCGCACTTCATCAATATGTCAGATGCGTCGTTAGTGGCGGGAACACGTGTCCCGCCGCCGCCGCGCCTCGGCGGCGCACCAACATGCGCTCCGTGTCCTGCGCAGATCGTAATTTAACACATACCAGTACAAATGGGCCACATTATATAAGCAAACTATTAGAATCAAATTAGTTTTGGTTATCTGTCACCACAATTTGTAGAGCCGTTAACAAACTAGATTTTGGGAAAAAAAATAAACATTAACGCATCCGAGTATGATTAACAACGGTCAAATGAAATTCAGCAAATAGTGTTAACTCCAATGCATATGCATATAATATTAAGTATAATTGATTGCTTACTATTACTACAGCTGAAATACTAATTCAAGACATAAGTATGTCTAAGTAAGATATTTAGTGTGGCCGAACTGTCCCCAATTGCCATAAGCCAGTAGAGTGTATCAAAATTGGCCTCGCGACGAGCTGCTGTGTGAATTACAACTTACAGGTTCAATTTAAAGTGACAGATGGATATCGCTTAACTTGTTTTAGAATAATATATTCAAGCAGCATCTGATTTGCCAACCAGCAGAATTGATACTTTAATATGATTGAATTAAGCTAATAATCTTAAGCAACGATATAATCGACACACATTATATTTTAACTGTTAATATGATATGCCTTATTCGAGCAGGAACGGAGAATTCTTACGGCCGGGCACCAGCCCACCCCTGCTCTATAATATACTGCCATTACAACCTTAAGTTCTTAAAACTGTATTCCAGCTCATTGGCTAGGTATAAGTCCCTTCTTCAAGGCCGACAGCATATTGGTAGCCTTGATGGGCAGTCTTATTCTCCAGCACTAAAAATATGTGTGTCGACTCCGACGCACGACTGCGGTTTACGCACTGATGGATGATTGTTGATGTTGATCTTATTTCGTTGCATTAAAGTTTGAAATTGTATAATAAAAAAATAACACTTGTATTATTTCATTCTTCATAAAACCATACCGAGGACCTTACATAATATGACAATCAGTTCTTAAGGACTAGACTCCAAAAAATAACTTAATATTTACACGCAGATGTCTAAGGCAAAACTTACAACTTGTTGTGACAGAGAGAATGGCAAGAATCGGATTGTAAGTCTTGTAAATGCTTGCCGTTCAGGAAATGTGGGCAGACATTGATCAGTAAAAGCGCTCTAGAATTCGGGCGATTCGTGTTTGAAGTGTCCGTGCCACCACGGACACTTCAAAGCTGCTAACAGGGGTCCAATTATGCTATTACTATCACGTCAAAATTGTCGGACACTATGGTCTCTATCGTAGGTTTGCCTCATTTCGGTATTCTGTTAACTCCAATGACGTGCCCGTCTTTCGCCACTCTATCAGTATAAGTACAGCGTAAACTCTATATAACGACACTGAAAGGACTGTGTATTTTATGGTCTTATAGAGAGTTGTCGTTAAATGGAAAGAAGTGCGTTATTTCTGTCTTTTGTTGCACCAGTATTTATGTTGTATTTTTATTACACTTATTTTATTCATATCTTGCGATATTGATGAATCTTGGTGATAAAGGAAGTACTTAGAAACTTCGGTACCTATGCATGATGCCGACAGGCGAATTTATTACGGGCTAGGATAGTAAAGCGATAAAAGAACGTATACAGCTGCGCAGTTTTGACTAATTTTGGCAACTTAAAAGGTACTTTTTATTACTTAATTGTTGTCGTTATTGAGAGTGGGTGTAATACTATATACAGTGTATCATTGTATCGAAGACGAGCTTTTTTTTTTTTTTTTTTTTTTGGCCAGGGGAAATCCGCTTGAGGACTAAGCCGCGACAGGCACAGAAGCCTGGGGGATGCTCGCGACCTTGGTGAGACAGTGTGGGATTCGCCAGATCGGGGGTGGCACTAGCGTGCCCGGTCAGAACCGGTGCCACGCTATTGCCACTCCCCAGTTAGGGATACCCACTAAAACCCCTGGGTGTTCCGTCCTGCGCCTTATGCCAGGGCTACGTGTATGCGGTTTTCCCAACTCCGCTACCCTGGCAGGCGTGGGCCCCGCTCACTGGGCCTCTTCAAATGCCGGGGGAGCTACTCCCCCGGCGACGACTGGGTCTTTTCGGCGTGGGGCGGTCTGTAACTCGCCCCACGGGAAGAGAGATGAGCGCGCGCGGAACACTCGCGCTCTCATCTCGACGGCATGTGCGGGTGAGTGAGAACCTCTATGCCCCTAGAGGCCCCACCCGCGCATCGAAGACGAGCTAAACCAACCAAAGCCAAGTGATTTCGACGACATGGAGTTGGAGTATACGAAATATAAGATTAAACTTTTTGGTAGCTTTCAATATTCGTTTCGGCTATCGCCATTACTTCTAATGGTAATATAATTTTTTTTCTACTGTTATTCTGCCTCGATGATATCGCGAGGATATGGAGGATTTAGTAGAATACGAATTTTTGGCACTGCGGCAATGGAATGGCGTCCTTTGAATAGCTTCGCAACGCCACGATAATGAAGAAGCAGGATTGGGTCCCTGGCGTTGGCTGCGAGCGCCATTGAGCGGTGCGCGGTGGTAATTATAGTTGCGCAGCGCAATGCCGCGCATCGCCGATTGATTTACGAGTGGCGCGTAATTTATGCGCGTTTAATTAAAGTACCAGCAGCCGGAAGAGTTCGCGCGGACACCAAACGACGCGCCGAACTTTTCGCCCATTGATGATTCACTTCTGACGGCCGAATATTTGCGCGTTCGGTTATGGCTAGCCTAGCTTAATCTGCAAACAAATCGTTTTAAAATTATATTATAAAATATTAAAGATATTTTTAAAGCGTGAAAATATTATTCATGACGAGTTCAATGACATAGGTCATAATTTAATACAATAAACAAAACGTAGCCTAATTTTACATATAAATGCAAGTTTTAAAACTTTTGTCTGTCTGTCAGAGCATCACTTGAAAACTACTAAACCAATACAAATATTGTATTCCGGGTACACTTATTATTTTGCCGTTTCCGTAGAACACATGGATACAGTCAATTGCAATTCATTTAGGTAGTCGACATGGCAACGCGTACGAAGTTTCGTATTTACAAATAAAACTATACTTACCAATACGACGAAGGGACATTATTATTCTGATACTTGTTCGCCACGAGGCCTATCACCAAGGACTATGCTCACCGTATCTACATCGTATGGCTCCTGCGAGCCGTTCCTGCCGGGCCTCATTACCTTGGCGGGGTAGGTTTAACGCGCACGCCTTATACATCGGCCGTCGAGTGCCGCGGATGTCCAGAAGCGGGCGTCCCATTTGCATACGGCCACCGGCTGTCATCTCAGTATGCAATTATGCATGGAAATGTTCTCGTGAATATGCAATAGATTCTGCTAATTATGGATAAAAACTTAATATGCATATAAAAGCAAGACCTGATCTTGCCACTAGAGGTTTTCGCGCGACTTCATTCGCCAACGTTTCCAATTCATGTCATGGAAACAATCCTATTTTTCACATTAAAAAGAGTATTGTTCGTTCATCTCTGTTGCGAAAATCTACCTATTTAGGTATCAAATTTCAGGATACTAATAGTCACCCGTGTTCGAAATTCGACTATAATAATTAATGACAAAGACTATACTTTTATAATCACAGATTCCGCCAACGCCACACTATTAATTTGACTTGTTGTTGAATTTTCAACAATAAACAGAAGAGTATTTATGCGCGTGTGTTTGTCAAATTCATGGTAGTGTGTGTAATGTTCCTTTTACTGATTTAATGTGTTTTTATGCGTAATTAAGAAATATATATTATTCGTCGCTCCTTCTCTATATAAACTGTAAGTGTGCGAAATTTCATACTTGTCCGTCCGTGCAATTTTCGTAAAAAGGGGTACAAAGTTTTTGCTCTACGTATTATATATTACATTGTTAAATCATAAAATATTTGTGTGTCTTTTGTTTCTCCCGTTCTCGCTAGCCTCTTAGGTTTGCTGGACGAAAACTCTTGTAGAGTTAAGCTCGCCTTTGTACATTACCACTATTCTATAATTTTGTATGTACATTTTTGTGTGCAACAAAGAATAAAGAAATATATTTATTTGTAACTCATTCTCTATATTTAGGCATTGCATTTTGAAGTGGTAGAGCCATATTGGAATCACTATCTTGATTATCGTTAAGTCTGGTATGAGCTAATCGTGTTTTGTGTGATGAGAGAGATATCCTATTTCCCTCTCTCTCTATCCAACCTTCTTTCTCTATTCCAATCCCATGTCCCATACATTTAATTTTATTCCTCCTGTCTGATCCCTCTATCCCATTTGCTTTATACTCTCCTAAAGTTTAACGCTTATAGACAATGTTAACAACATGGTTGGGAAATAAGAACACGAGATTGATGGTATGAAATTTAAAATAAAAATGTTGGTGTATGTATATTGTGTAAGGGAATAATGGATGAAAACGAACACTTATTTAGCGTCATTCCGCGATCTTCACGGGAATTGTTCGATAACTGTGAAAAATTGAAGCCGCACACCGCTAACGGCGTAAATTGAGTGAACTTACCTCCACGGGAGGCGGAGGGGGCAAATTCACACTGCTCTGGCACCTGCTGAAATCCAATAGGTCCTCCTATGCCTACACGGGCACAGAGTAGTTCATTTCCTCATTGCGCAGATGTTAAACGAACAGAAGGGAAAAAGGTTTCGTGGAATAATATTAACCTGTGGCGTGTTTGCATGCAACGTGGGGAGGGTTGTGGTGGTCAGGGGGGTTTGCGGAATTTGGGCAGGGGGGCGGTGGCTTTGAGCGGCGGCTGTGAAATTGATCTGTTCATACTTCATAATCATCGGCGAAGCGAGGAGTCACGCACACTCAATCACTCGATACCGCCACCGCCATTGCGCCCGATATACATGCATACATACAAAGCGGGTTTGTACATAGACTGCGAGGCAGCGGTTAATGAACCTTCATGCATTATTGCGTAACATGAACTCGCTGAAATCGGATTAATTGTTTGAAGAGCAGATACCTCCAATTGCTTAACATTACTACTACATTCGGCAAATTTATCGGAAAAAACTTAAGTTTCAAATGACCAAAAGAAAGCATAAAGAATAAATTTTGTACCTAACTTAGAAAAGAAGTACATACATAGATTGTAATTGGAAATTAGATTCTTTCTAAAACTTTTCTTAAGTTTAAGACATTAAGACGAAAAAAGCCCAGCATGTTAAGTCAGTGACAAGATGTCGCCTAGAACAAATAATCTTTCATGCCACGATATCGTTAATTATATGTCATCTTTCCAGGGGCCCAATTCTTCTATTACTGTGTCGGCAAAATCGCCGGACACTATCGTCTTAATCGTAGGTTTGCCTATTTCGGTAATGTGTTTCCTAGTCTATCGGTGCAGGAACGGAGAAAAATACAAAATCTTGCAGCCAGGTCTGTCGTAAGAGGCGACAAACCAACCCACAGCCAGGTGGTAGGGCATTTGCCCGTCTGGATGGCTACCACCTTTGGTCTAGACTCTAGAGTAAGCCGCCATACCAACCTTGAGTTGTGTTCCGGTATTAGTGGCCAGGTTCCAGTCTCAGCTATGGGTCCAGCAGCACACTGGTAGCACCTTTTCTGTTACAAATGGCCATAAGCAATGGTGACCGCTTTCCATGCAATAAAAAATAAGTCGGTCTCCTTCATCCATAAATGATAGACACGTTTGATTTTTTAGAAAAGGTGGTTGAAATGTATATCGTCATAAACTTTGATATGACGTGCGATTCTAATAAGCAAATAAATGGAGGAATGGCAGCTGCGCCCGCGCATTGTGTGCTAATAAGAAGCAGCCACCGGTCGGGGCGGCGATAACCACCATATTTATGCCTTTCGCAACATTCGACAACCTGTCACCCTTGCTTAATTATATCCCCATATTATGCACGGTCAATTCACCAAACGGAGTAAATTTCAATACATTAATTGTGTTTATTTTAAACCTTGATTCGTGTTTTAGTAACAAATGAAAAATATTACCAGGTTTTTATACTCATAATACACCTTACCTTAGCGATGCTTGCTCCTGTGCTAAAGCGAAGCAGTAGGCCGTCACGCCTGTGGCAACACTGATCTACACATCCTTAAGTTAAAATCTTGTTCAGGAGGAGCTCCTCAATCCTACATGGCATCAATCTTATCTGACTAGTAGTAGTATCTGTCACATTGACATGTAAACAAACTAAATTTGTACAGCTTGTCTGATGTAGGTATTAAATGTACATAGAATAGGAAGAAGATTTAAATTTGTCTTACACATTTCAAAAAGTGAAATTTATTTTGAATAAAAACTATTGAATTTGAGTATAGTTCATTGACTGACGCCCATCAAAGGATCAAACACACAATTGCTATTAAGAAACTGGTATCTTTCCACTGCGCCCGCTTCATCTATGTGTACCTAGGTAACAAAGCAACCTGCCCCAGGGTTATTGAGCAATCGCTCATATTGTATGAAGAGTGGACGCGAGGCGATGCAAGTTTTTCCTGCATGCTCATAAATCAAGTGGCGGATGTGCGTTACCCCCCATATTAGGGCATCGGTGGCATTAAATCGCGGCTAATGGCGGATGAATCAACCTCCTTAATGCCAACATTTAAAAATATAATTAACCGCATTCCGATATGCGAGTACTTATTTGTAATGCCCACCTCATGTACATAATAGACATGCAATTAATGCACAGCTGACGCCGCAGCCCGGATTGCACACGGAAGCAACAGCCACCCAGGAGGCTTACGTGCTTAGCCGCCACCTTGATTTCCTTCAAACATCTCAAAAGTTATAATTCTAATTCATTTTCACTGAAGTACATTTTTTGAATATCACACGTATACGTTAAATATCAACGGCCATATTCATATTGAGTTAGACTAAATTTGTAGGCTTCTTTCTGGTTCTTAAACTACTTCCCATTCCAAGTACACCGCTTCGCAACGTGTTTCTGTTGTTTAAACAGAACAAGTGGCACCAAACTCCCCACCAACATGTCCCGCTGATACACTATTTTATCTGTATCGTTTTTTTATTATTAATAATACAAAATTCTTTCTCTAGTCATAAGTAATAGATATTATTATGGTGACTTTATTATTTACTTATTTAGCAATGCGATAACTTAACGACATCCAGTGTAGTATGACAACGTAGATCGATGTGACTGCGAATGCAGGTTTTAATTGTTATGCGCTTGTTTTTAACACGACATCTTGTTAAGATTTACTTTCCATAAAAGCCGGCCACTTCTTTCGCTTAAACCATATGAGAAATACTAGTATGGTAATGGGAGCACAACCTCGCTACTCTTGGTAAACGTTTACTTTCTGTAGGATGCCTATTTGACTTTCTCGTGTCGTTGTAATAAATGGTAAAGTTGTTCGAATACGATAATAGACTTGGTGGCAAGTGAAGCGGACTTCTTTGTCGGTAGCATGTGTTCAAAGTTAGTGTTGTCAGCTATCAATTACACGTTGAAATGTCAAATGGATATTTCAATTGTAAAGTAGGCATTGTTTGCGGGACATTGGCGGCGGCGAATTGTCGTTGCACGCGGAAGGGAAGGGGTGCCCGGGCAGCGGGACAGCGGCCGCGAGCCAGGTGGCCGCCGGACACAACAGAACCGCATTTAGGACACTCTTGTCCAGGGTGCTCAAAATAAAGATATTTCTCGACATTTGGGGAAAATAAACTTCGGATGCGAAATTACTGAGGATATAAATAGGGAATTTGTGGGGAGTAAAATTATGACATTCTGATGTAACAAATTTGAGCCAATCACTATTACTTTCGGTACCTAATAAGTACGATCACGTGGATGTTGTATCACTTCTGACACAATAATCGGATTAAAGAATTTCTTTCTCATAAAACTATGTCAAATTTTCAGGGGACCACATGGCAGCTATTCCGCGTCGAACAAAAAAAGAATCACGTAAATCGGATCATAAATCACGGAGTTATCGGCGAACATATGGAACGGAGTGAAAATTATTTCCATGAAAAATGTTTATAAAATGAAAACTACTGGGCCAAACTATGTAAAATTTTTAGGGGACCAATTGGAAGCTATTCCGCGTCGAACAAAAAAAGAATCACGTAAATCAGATCATAAATCACGGAGTTATCGGCGAACATACATAAAAAAAAGCATAAAAAAAAAAGATCCCGACGAATTGAGAACCTCCTCCTTTTTTTGAAGTCGGTTAAAAAGAACTTTTACAGTTCACTTAAACTATGAAAACATTAATTATAAGTTATTGAAAATAAATTGTACATTAGAACGAGAAGTATAATTATAACTAGTACACTATTTTTATTCATTTTTTAATTAATACGTTACATTCTTATTTGCTAATGTTGATAATAAATTATGCTAGGAATTAAGTTTAAAAGCCAAGTTCTTGCTACTGGGAACATTAGATCCATTGATCAAGGATCAGGTAGACAAACAAACATCTTGTATATCCCCAAATTTGTAATATATAACGTACTATTCTGGGGCCGATCCCAGACACCGGGATCATAGTAAATTGCGTAGAATATTCGTTTCCGAAATTTACCATACCAGGACTGGAACCCGGAGCCTCTGCGTTGCAGTGAGGTAGGGCGGAAAAAGCTTAGCCCGCGCAACCAGAGAGGCCGTCGAGATATAATAACCATTTCCAATTAGTTTTTCTTGAATTCAAATCTCTCACAGGTCTAAAATATAAAACAATGTTAGTCACGTCACAGGTATTGTCCACAGCTGAATGAGGGAACTTTCACTGTTCATGAAATGGATAGCCTTTTCTACGCTAATTTATAAGAAACCCAGGTAACAAGTGAATGTGTGTCTAAATGCGGCACTGCAACTGCCAGCAGTCATGCGTCGGCCTCTTTGGCAGCCAAGTGATCTCGGCACGTCGGTCGGCGCACGCGCATCCCCCTCTTGCATTTAAAGACAATAGAGTTGCGTTTCCGACGCACCAGGCAGACCTTACGGCGCCTACCACTTAACACACCCAAGAGAGTGCAGCCTTCTACCGTTGCGAACTAAATTCTGTTACCCTGCGCTATACTCGGAAGATTTATTTTATTTTTGAATTCGAGCCGTAATAAGAAATTATATTCAAATTCAATAGTTTATATTCAAAATAAGTTCCACTGAAGAACACTTTTTGAAGGTCATACAGTCATACTTCCTATTGTATGTACACTGCGTCGCAATGTGTTATCGCTGTTCAAAGGAGAACAAGCGGCACGAAACGCCCCAGCAACAGGTCTAGCTAAAAAATACTTTATTTATGTATTATCTCAGGCTCTATAAAGAAAATACATATAAAAGTTGTATTAGAATTACTTTTCAAAGAATGAATGGAGATGTAACAAACAAAAAATATTGCAACCGTCGCAATAATGACCTACTAAGAATTCATACTGCGAGACAGCTCCATAGATTCCTTACATTTTATGAACATATATCCTATAATATCCACTTCTCTATGTTTATCAATAGCTGTATGATAGAAAGGTATAAGTCTGTATAGCGCTGTAAAATTATATAGGTATAACTAATTGAATAATTAGCAAATCTCGTAGAAACTGTCTCAATTTCCATAAGAACCTGTTTCCCGCTATCGACATTACCTACGTATATAAATATTAGGTACACCTTATCAGAATTGATTCAGTAGTTTCGCTCTGAAAACGCAACCAGTTTGTTTTGGATTAGCTGTTACACGCCTCTTAGTTAGCGTGGAAGTATTTTCGCGGAACCCTAATTTTAAAAGTAGCTTAAGTTACTTCTTTTAACTTCAGCTATCTGCCAGTAAAAGAACAAACAGACAGACAGACAAAAGGTTTAAAAATTGATTGTTTAATGTAAGTACCGTATATACTTTTATATTATGCATTTAGTAAGAGGCTGTAATTTTGACATTAAAGACAGACACTTCAATTTTATTTATTTGTATATCTTATACTAATATATAAAGCTGAAGAGTTTGTTTGTTTCTTTCTTTGCTTGAACGCGCTAATCTCAGGAAATACTGATCTGATTTTTAAAAAAGATCAGTGTTAGGTAGCCCGTGTATCGAGGAAGGCTATGGGTTATATATCATCACGTTAAGACTAATAGGAGCGAAGCATTGAAGAATGATTCTAAGTCAGGGGTTTTTTAACTTACTTTTTTTTATCTATTCTACGCGGACGAAGTCGCGGGCAGAAGCTAGTAAATAAATAAAAATGAAGTGTCTGTTTCTAATACATTAATATTTGTGTTACCAGTGCATACTAAACGTTTCGCCTCCACGTTCCTTATAAGTTCGGCAGAATTGTGGAATGCACTTCCAGAGTCCGTGTTTCCCGAAAAGTATGTACAATCCGGGTACCTCCAAGTCTCCTGTGAATAGGTACTATGTAGGTAAGCGTGCTCCATCTTCGACCGCATCATCGTCCGGCATTGGACGTGATCATGGTCAAACGCAAACCTATCCTTATTAATATTATAAATGCGAAAGTAACTCTGTCTGTCTGTCTGTCTGTTCCGTTTTCACGTAAAAACTACTGGACCGATTTGGCTGAAACTCAGTATATATATATTTTCGATACCGAGGATGAACATAGGATACTTTTTATCCCGAAAAATGGGATAGTTTCCGGGATAAAAATATATTTGTCTGTTTATTTGTTATGCTTTTACGGAAAAACTACTGGACCGATTTGGCTGAAATTCGGTACGTATGTAAATTAAATACCGAGGATGGACAAGGGATAATTTTCATTTTGGCCTTTTTGGTCATTTTGGCCTATTTGGTCATTTTGGCCTATTTGGTCATTTTGGCCTATTTGGTCATTTTGGCCTATTTGATCATTTTGGCCTTTTTGGTCATTTTGGCCTATTTGGTAATTTTTCCTTTTTGGTCATTTTGGCCTATTTGGTCATTTTGGTCATTTTGGCCTATTTGGTCATTTTGGCCTATTTGGTCATTTCGGCCTATTTGGTCATTTTGGCCTTTTTGATCATTTTGACCTTTTTGGTCATTTTGGCCTATTTGGTAATTTTTCCTTTTTGGTCATTTTGGCCTATTTGGTCATTTTGGTCATTTTGGCCTATTTGGTCATTTTGGCCTATTTGGTCAATTCGGCCTATTTGGTCATTTTGGCCTTTTTGATCATTTTGACCTTTTTGGTCATTTTGGCCTATTTGGTCATTTTGGCCTATTTGGTCATTTTGGCCTTTTTGGTCATTTTGGCCTATTTGGTAATTTTTCCTTTTTGGTCATTTTGGCCTATTTGGTCATTTTGGTCATTTTGGCCTATTTGGTCATTTTGGCCTATTTGGTCATTTTGGCCTATTTGATCATTTTGACCTTTTTGGTCATTTTTCCTTTTTGGTCATTTTTCCTTTTTGGTCATTTTGGCCTATTTGGTCATTTTTCCTTTTTGGTCATTTTGGCCTATTTGGTCATTTTGGCCTTTTTGGTCATTTTGGCCTCTTTGGTCATTTTGACCATTTTGATTATTTTGGCCTTTTTGGTCGTTTTTGCCTATTCCGTCATTTTAGCCATGTCGGTCACTGTGGTCTTTTGGTCATTTAGACCATTTTGGCCTTTTTGGTCAAGTTTTGTAATTTATTTTGTTGACAGATAGACGGGGGATGGTATATATAATTAGCGATATAAAATGAAGTGAATCTTCTGTGCGCAAATACATTAAAATGTAATATAATATAACCTGTAGCACTTGCTCTATAAACAAGAGACACGCACCAGAGGTTAACCCGCGGCGCAGCCGCGGGGTAAACTCTAGTTTTATATAAAAAAAATATATTTTAGTAACTGTGCCTAGGTAAAATGTTTGCACTTCATCGTTTTGCCGCATTGCTCTTATTTTAAACAGAGAAAATGTCTTAATGTCTGTATCGAACTTCCAGTTGCGAAGGATACATGTGTGCAGGCTACATATATGACGACTGCCTACATATATCTGAAGCAGGAGTACTAATTCGGGGCGCGGAGGGCGCACTGGCAAAGTTGTCTAATGAAGCGCGAGATGGAGTGGAGCTCCTCGCTGGATAACCACTTCGCTTCCTGTTAATTACGCGACTTGGGCTTACTTTAACGCCACTCACGTTTTTAATATGGGCCCCTTACGCGGGTGTGCCCCATACTCGTACGGTTATTGCTTAGATGCCTATGTGTGCAGTGTATACGCTACTCACGTCAAAGGCCGAAGTTCAAACATCGAGGATTTCCGACTGCTGTTATCTGTATACTGGTTAAAGATATAATCATTTATATAATTCGTTCGCATTGCCATGCAGTGGACTAAGTACATATATTCGTCGATCCCATTTATAGGATGTCGTTTATCGAGATGAAAAGTAGATCACCTAAGTGTTGACTCGGGATATAAATGTGCCCAGTATTATTTAAACAATCCTATTTAAAAACCTTACCGCAATTCATTTGCCTTGGATACTATTGTTTATTAATGATAAACTGTACACTAGTAATAAGATAAATAAATGAATAGTAATGTAGGAACCGGCCACAAGAGAGCCGCGGCCAAGGAGAGGTGGCGGGAACTAAATGAACGCTTGAGCTAATCGGAATGAATGAGCGGAATTTCATTTGTGAGTCCGTTGATAAGGAGAACTATTTTAATAAGCGTGTCTGAATCCGATGTTCGGCTAATTAAACTCACGGCCACCACCAAATAACATTATGCTATTTTAATTTGATATTTATGAATAATAATCACTTATTATTAATGTTATAATTGCCGCTTTATGGCGAAAAGGAATGCCAAGGTAAGTCGCGCTCGTACGCAGAGCGTCGTCGTTGCACTTCGAAGCCCGTTGGGTAGGTAAGCTTGCCTGTGTGCAAATCTCACTATTTTTAAGCACGAAAAGGAGATATGTTATGTTCTAATTTCGTCCATACCGAACATAAGGTCCCAGTTTCAGCCAGTTCTGTTAAGTAAAGCTCAGCACTATGCTATAACTGAAATTAATAAATGTCAATATTATCTAACAGTTCAGTCACTTTAGGGATTTCGCCTCGGCATGAAAGGAAAAACCTAAATTTAATAAAGGAACCTTTGTTTTGGTATTCTAAGGCCCTGTACTCATTGGCGAGCTGTAACCGTAACCAGATAGATACAGTAACGTGGTTCCAGTGTGTCGCGATTCGCGGAATATTGGCTTAGACGACGCCAACTGGCAAAAAGACTACGATTTTAGCCTTCAATAACTATCAAAACGGGTACAGTTACAAAAGTGAGTAGGTGGCTCGCCTCGATCTCGCGAGTTAAGTATACTAGTAATACACCTTGATTTTTGGTTACAGGGCTTTACTCTCTCAAACGTATTGTGTCGTTTGTTTTCGTGCGATCAGCCCGAAAGAACCAGTCAGTCAGTCAATCAAAGATAAGTAGAATAAACAATAACTATTTCTTTAAAACTACAGTAATAGAAGTAGATACCTATAACACAAAAGTAAATTGAACACACGATGAGAAATGCACTTAATAATAAAATAATCAAACAAACAAATCTATAAAGAAAACAAAGTTTGAGAGTAAGCCTTCAGTTAAACGGTTACAGCTCGCAGTCACCTCACATATTCAAGGTCACAAAAAACAGTCTTTTTGAATATCTCTGTGTTTTAATACCTGTGCCTCAAATCTTTTTCTCTTTACAATTTTGTATGGAGCAATTTCTTACACTTGAGATATGGGGGCGAGAGTGGGCAGCTAGAGGTTACTTCATCTTTTTTACTTGTCAATAGTTATGACATCATGAGTACAGGTAAATCAGCCTCGAGACTTTTTTGCGTTAATGTATGTTTACAGGACATCTAAACTTAAAATTTTAATTTCCTCGAAATTTAGTATCAAAATTGTTTAATCCGGTCTGGAACTAGATTTTATGGTTAAATTTTAGTTTGTATATATAGTTTATTTTTAGTTTAATTTATTTATAATTTAGTATATATTTTAAAACTAGATGTATAATTAAATTTTCTATCCAATGATATAAAATTGTTTAATATTAATATTTATTTTTAATTTCTATTTAATATTATTAGTTTCATATTAAATACGTGCCTATAAAAATATATAAAAAGTAGGGGAAGATCGGGCAAAGTGGATACCTTAAGGTATTTAAGGTTATAGCAGAAAAGGTATACAATACAAAAACAAAATAATTATCACAAACCAGTCTTTATTTATTGCTCTCACAAATACGAACATCGGTTACAATTAATATTTAAACAATGATCAACTGCAATTAAAATTTAAAAAAGTAAGAAATTATTCGCTTTGCCCGGTACCCCGGGTAAAGCGAACACAGTACTTGGGCAAAGTGAATATGGGTATATTCAATCTCTGGAAACATAGAAATAACTTTGATAAACTGAAAAAAAAACTTAAGTTGACCATAAAATTAGGCGGCTTGTTTGTGGTTGTAGATATACCAGTTTCATCCATGTTGTATAATCTAGATGCATCAATATTATATTTTACTGTTTTAGCTTCATAAAAACTTCCAACTTCATGCCTGTTAAATCCTTTTGCCCTTGCAACCGATGTTGCCTCTGGAGTCCTGAGGGATACTTGATCGTGACGAGACTAACATGACGATAGCCAATCATCTCCAGCTTTTTCGTACTTGTCCCAGTTATTCGGGTAGTTCAAATTATTTTTCTTCGCGTAGATGAACGCAAAATTTTTGAATTCGTCTCGAGTCAAGCCAAAAAATACAGAATACCATATCTTTGAGATATGTCACCAACTCTATTTCCTGATTTTCAGTGAAAACACGACGGAATCGACAAAGTTTTGAAGCAGTGATGCCGGTTTTTACAAGCTTATACAAGGTTGCCTAAGCCAAACAATACTTTTTAGCTGTGCTTTTTACTGATTCTCCATTTTTGCACAAATTAATAGCCGTTTACATAGCATTTTCATCCCACGTCCCTTGCTTAGATTTTTTTTATATTTTTTCACCATCTGAAACAAATAAAAGACATTTTTAGATAATAAGTCACCAATGAGAAATGCCGGGCAAAGTGGATACCATATCCACTTTGCCCGACTAGGTAAGTTTTGAGGTTAACATTTCATACAAAAACTAATAATTCTGACTTTCTGTTAAATATACCATAAAAACCTACTTTGATATGCTACCGAATTAAGACATTCCTAAAAATCAAGAACTAGTAATACAGGAGAATTGATCAATGTACCTACCGCGTAAAATCAATATTTTATTTACGAAAACACAAATCTCCACTGCGCGGACGGGACGCAACGCGGCTCCTTGCTTCGATGTTTGCCACGTACTATAGCAAGATGGTCGAACCCAACAGTGGTGGCGTGTTGAATGAAAAACTAATAATTTAGGAGTAGTGGGGAGTATTCGCTTTGCCCAGGGTATTCACTTTGCCCGGCCTTCCCCTATTCGTTTATTTATTGTGCTGACCGTACATTACTACAAATGCATATAGTAAGTAATTATTTAAATCTGTGGGGCTGTAACGTTTTGTAAGACAATAAAAGTACCTCGGTAGATGTGTCAAAAAAGGACAACGAATGCAATAATCAGTGGGAGAAAGTTGAACCAGCAAAAATAAGAAAGGCGCTAGGTGTCTGGTAATTAGTTTGGAAAGGTGCTATGATATGTGTATTGTCGTCCATTTGTCTTCATTGTGCTGCTCATTAACATACAAACAGGTTATTAGTGAGATCTCTCATCGCTTATTGTTCTTTCGCGGGAACCGTTGCTGAATTTGAAAATATTCCATAGAGCTTTGTGTTTTTTCTGGTTTACAAATGTAACATTGTACATAATTAAAACTTAATTAACGTTTTAATCAAATTTCTAACCAAATGAGGGATATATTTAGATCAATTTTAAATTAACATATCTAATGATTGCTGTAGAAGTAGGTAATTAATTTAAAACGCAAAGTTATGTCAAATGTCTTATGTTCAAAGTGAAATTACAAATTAATAGACATGCTACTGTTTTCCACTCGGATTCACTCTTTTAGATTTTAATTATATTTCTGGATCTATTGAATTCTTCGTGATGAAAATGCTCCATTTTCAACTTTAATGGTCTGAAGTTTAAGTTGCGCGCAGAAAGTTTGCCTATGACTACTTACTATTATTGTAAGTATATCTATATTATATTAATACGTGAAGCAAAAACTTTTTACGAAAATTGCGCGAACGGAGGATTAATATGCACTAGCTGCGCCCGCGGTTTCACCCGCGTGGTGATGGAAAATCGTTATGTTTTGGATGATTCACACTATCTATATCTTTATAAATTATAGCCTTTTGTTATTCTGATGTGTAAGCTATATTACTGTAGAGTTTCATTAAAATGCATTCAGTAGCTTTTGCATGAAAGAGTAACAAACATACATCCATACATCTATACATTGGTACATCCATTCTTAAAAACTTTCGTGTTTATAATATTTATAGAGAAGAGATATAGAGATTATAAAGATAAAAATCAATAAAAAAAATTACATACCCAACAATGTATTTTATACATATACGCATATATATCTACTCTTTTGCTTATTGTGGCCTTGGCGAAACCTTATAGAAGTATTAAAGAAGAAAGAAGATTATATAGTTTTTGACAACAAATATTGTGGTCGAATTTTGACCACGGGCAACTACTAGTAAAGTATTTACAATAAATAATTAATGTGCTTTTAAGTGAGTTACTACTGTGATGGTAGTATGGTTGTAACTGCGACAACGTTTACAACGTAAACTTCTTATTACAATTGTAAAGGAATTGGCGATGGGATTTATTTGACGCCCGAATCGCCTGTACGCATATTTATGACCATTATGACCAGTGGTATTTCTTTTATTGCGGGCCCAAACATTGCAACACACCATTAATCCTTTTTACAGTGTTTACGGACGCCGGAACTAGCGGCAGGTAACTACTGTACACAAATTCATCTCTTTCAGATCGGCGTTTATATAATAGAGTAGGGGAGGCAAACTTATTGAAATTCACATGAATTTGAACATTTTGAATATCTATATATAAGTATTAAAACGAATGTTGCAAGGCCAAAACACGAGAACGGCTCGACCAATTCGGCAAATTTTTTAAGTAAGTATGTTCGTTAAGGCACAGGGAAAGTTTTAATAAAAAAATATGCGTGGACAATAACGGTAATAAAATAATAGTAAAAACAACACTTTTATTTTCACACATAAGTAGCTGTCAAATAGTAGTTGTACCCGGCAGACGTTGACCTGCCTTAAAAAAATAAAAATCTAGAAACCGCTTGTCGGCGCCGCTAAACTCTTCCTAAACCGTGCGACCGATTTTAATGAAATTTTATTTTTGTTTAAGTGGATTCGAGAAATGTTGATATTTCAGTCCCTCTAGATGGCGCTTAAATCGGTTTCTAGAATTTTATTTTTTAACCATGTTTACTTATAAAGGAACGGCTGTTAAAATAACAACTCAACATCATTGTTTCCAGATATTGTTCTAGTAATAATTCAGTACTATTTAAACAATAAATTAAGGCGTTGTTTGACTCCTTCTACTCATACATACTACTACTACTAGGTCATCATCATCCGTGCGTTAAATCCCGGTTGCGTTCGGAGGTCCGCTTTCCTACTTTTTCTACTCTACTGCTTTTACCACTTCGCTCGGTCTTCAGCATCCCCCGTTTTGAGATTGGCACTAACACATACTTGGTGACGTCACATATATCGCAACAGGCATTTATTTAAATACATAGTAGGTAGATACGTATCTACCTACTTATTTTTGAATACTTGTCATGTCTTCACAAACGTTTAATCAAAATTCTTGATAAGCTTATTTAAGTATTTAACACAGAATTAATAAGGTTTAAGAGGCTATAACAGGAGGTATGTTAACATTGGTTGGCATGGCAACGGTGGGTGTGTCCGGCGAGGCGCGTGCGGCGAGATGAAACGCGCCGCCCTGCGTCCGCGCACCGGAATGCCGGCGGCAGGGAGAACAGCCAGCGATACCACGATCATCTTGGCCCAATAAAAACTAGTATAAACCAGCTATTTGGTAAATGGACATAGTTTTGGTTTTTAGCCCTCCGGACGACTGTTAATATTGTTTCACTCCTGTGATATGACTTTAAACTTTAAACAATTCCGATGAATGCATAGAATTGAATTCAAGGTGAAGTATAACATTTTCATTTCTCGTATTCTGAAATTACGTTTGGACTTGGAGCCTAATTACAGGGATGTAAAAAGCACTTTTCGTCCCTGGAAGGCGATTCCGTTTGCCGTCAAAAAATTTAGAAAACTATGCGAACCATAAATATGAATACATGCGACTCATGTCTCAACTTTACAGCCCCTGTTAAATCGCAGCATAAATTGTAATTTAAAAAAAACGTTACAACAATTTTGTATCATCATTTTATACCTACTTATAAATTAGTTTTTACTTAATGATTATTTCATTCCTACATAAATTGGAGCTAAATATTCACTATCATCAGTGACAAAAAAAACTGGCAGTTGGTATGCCACAGAGAAATAAACTTGACTTTTCATCAGATTTAGATATGGATTTAACGCCTGATTTTATTAGAGGTGTAGATAGATAACTCTTTATTGTACACCAATACAAACATGAACTTAAGACTAAAATTATATCTAGTTATGTACAAAGGGCGGTCTTATCGCTAAAAAGCGATCTCTTCCAGACAACCCCAGAAATGAATTTAGATGATAATGGCGATGGTGGTATACGTAACATATAGTACAAACTACTTACATTTTAATAATAAATACATAAATTATATATATATATAAATATATGGATAAATTTTATATATTACATAGATATATACTTAATATACATACCATACAAATACATATCTACAAAATATATAAATGTTTATAAGTGAATTTAAATATCATATTCCAAAGACAGATAGTATTTTTAATCATAGTTTTAAATATCGCTAGCGATTTTCCTTGTATTGTAGAGGTGTAGTTGTTTGTTTAACTAAACAGTTTTTATTTAGTTTCCTCATATTTTAAATGAAAAGCAGAGTGTTAACCATGGGTGAAAGGCATATTTAGGCACTCGAGTTACTAGCGCCCTCGCTAAGCTCGTGCGCCAAACCATCTCGTGCCTAAATATGTTATTTTCACCTCTCGTGTACCCATCTACTATTGTCTTGTTGGTAAAGCAATCATAGCGTTATTTAAATATATAGGTACGAAGAAAATTTTCTGCAAACTTAAAACTGTATGGAAAATATAAGATTATCATTTTCTTTGCTAGGACCAATTAGAGCAAATTATCTATGGTTTGTTTGCAGATTATTAGAAACTGTATCAAATATAGTGAAAATGGTTTTTACAAGTGAGCTGGTGCCTACTTCGGACTTCACATCTATAGAAGATGGTCACCTAGGTTGAGTATTTTGTTTCAGTCTTAAGGGAGCATAGAATATACAATATAACTAATGTTATGTAATTTAGTTCAGGGTCAGTTTGAATTCCAGGTCTTCGAGGAGTGCGTTCTCGCCGACCTGGTCTGCGGGGTCGAGACACCTGGACACTAACGGCATGAAGGGTCCGCAAATTCCAAGTTACTCAACGGGCTATGGTGCGGGCTATCTATGGATACCTATACAGATAAATAAAGTGTCTGTTTGTAAAAATAAAATTTTGTCTGTCTATCTATCTTGATGTTTCGGCTGATCTCTGAAGTGGCTGGACCGATTTTGACGGGGCTTTCACTGGCAGGTAGCTGATGTTATAACGAGTAACTTACCCTACCTTTTTAGCGTTCCGCGAAAAAAAGCCACTCGGTCGAAGTTGCGGGTACAGCTAGAACGTAATAGAATTGGAGTGACACGCTGTCACAGGACCGGTGGTTGAAGGAGCAGCCTAGTCCTGGAGTGGAGACCGGCATCTCGGTAAGCGTAATATCGGACGCCCTCCAACTCGATTGCCTGAGGGCCTGCTCAAGGTCACCGTTGGGCGCTGGACGAGGAACGCTGAGAACTGGGACGAGTGGACTGCGATTGGCGGCCGATGGAGATTCAATTACTTTATTGTATTGGCTTATAATAAAAAAAATGTGTGTGTGCAGTTCATACGCAGTACAAGTGAAACAAAGTGTGAGAACGGGGTGGGAGGGATTGTAAATTTCGTGACGTCACATTTCATACATTAAACCGTTATAATATATTTAAGCTTTATAAAACGAAATTTGATGTATTAACGAAAAACATCAAAACATTTCCAACTCTATCTGTATGAGCATAGTGTTTAAATGATTAAATATAAAGCATTCTATCTCATTCTCTCGCTGGTTTAATCCTATAGAGTTTCAAATCACAAAGATTCTAAGGAAGTTTCACTTCAAAAATGAGGCTGTTTGAAGAGGGAACAAATTGGCAGATTACGTGTCTCACGTGGTGATTAGATATGATGCGATATTCCCATATCATTTGCACTTACCTCGACTCTACTCGCCGATGGAAAGTTCACGGTAATAATTCCATCAGATTGTGTGATTTGATGGGCAGCGCGGCGTGGCGCGGCGCCGCCGGCATTTGCACACAATTTGTCATCAATTATTCATATTCCGGACCGTTTGGAGCGATCCGTCTCATTTTACATACGCCCATGACAGGCTGACCCACTTGTAACCCGACACACGTAGTGTTAACTGCCCAGTTAGCGTTTACCTTACTCTCCTTTTTGCAATTCTCCGCTATGAAACGTTATTGTTATCGACTTTACAATTACACACAATACCACATACCTACTTGCTTACAAAGTAGGTTATTGTCATTATTTCTTATGGTTAATGAAAAGGACCATATTGCATATTGAGTTACCTACCTGTGACATCGCTCTCGCGGTATTTGCGTTGCACTCATTCATCTTTTGAATCATGTCATGCCACATGTTGAATTTAAAAATCATTTGACGCCGATATTCTATGAGAGCGTGGTATAATTTGTTGCAAGCTTTTACGTAACTTGCATGTTTGTTTTATGTAGATCATTATGTTCGGATCAAATCTTGCAATTGAATTTTATACCAGTTATCTTCACCCGATGGAGATGAAATTTTGCACACATTTAGTTCCAATAATAATTCATTTATTTATAGAAAACCTATTGCTAAATAGATTGAAATAAGTAATTAAAGTTATGAACAGACAGCCTATGACATGTTTTCATGAATTACCTATTGATTATAAGTAACATACAGACGTATACCTATCTACTAGGGTGAATCAAAAAGTTCTTAGAAGTGCATATGTATATATATATATATATATATATATTAGACTGGTAAACAAGTGCCTTTTGGACCAACTTTTTTCGTCTCCGAAAATTATAATTATCCGAAAATTATTCGCAAAGAAGAGGAAATTTCCTAAAAAAAGTCTTGACTTCCGAAACTGTAAGATCAATATTTATAATTTTCCCAGAGGGATGAAAATACGGCCGAAAACGGGTACTCTGGCTTACGCAAGCCACACCCACATCGGCCCTTTAATGAATAAATATTATTTAAACATACTAAATATGAAAATAAAAATTTAAAAAATTCAGGCACTAACTGAATAGATGAATGAACAATAATCTGCTTGAAAATTTTATTTATAACAATTTTTCATTTAGTTATTCAATATATTTTTTTTGCTTGAACATGAACATTGCATGTGTGATAATTGTTAAACTATAAATTTAAGATTTTTTTCCTTTCTTGGAGCAATTCTTGAAAGGCTTTAGAATAGAACCCCGTTGGAAAAATTAGAAAATGTTTATTGTTCATTTTTTTATTAATAATTTTCGTTTTTCGTTTTTTTTTAGTTAATTGTTAATAACTTTTACAATTTTTGCAAGCGGAACTTCTTTTTTTTCAAAAATCATCTAGTTGCCATTCCGAATCGAATGACACCTCATTTATAATTTTCGGAGACTGCTGAAAAAAGTTGGTCCAAAAGGCACTTGTTTACCAGTGTATATATATTATATGTCAGAGGGAAGCTATGAATCGGATTGATTGTTGTTTGGATGTTTAACGCACAATATTATTTGTTTACATTTTAATTACTTCTAAAATTCTTAATTTTATTTTATTTGATTTGTTAAATGTTTCTATAACTTAAAGATCGTTCTAACCTAATAAAAGTTATGAATATTGTAATTTAATAAACGACCAATCAGAGCAGAGCATATGTCTTGAGCGGGGTCAAGACGGCATCTATACTTGAGTAGTATCTACCTTAGTAGACGGAGGAGATTTTGTGGCACATTTGGTTGGTGGCAACAGGTCGAGTTGGACCATTGAGAATTTTAAAGAAATTGTTGAAGTTAGAAGTATGATCGGTACCCTGAACCCGCTGCTCGGTCTAAACTATGTCAAAATGTTGTTTAAATCAAAATTAAAAGTGTATAAACCGTGGCCATTGTGTTTTATGCTCGCATTTTATCCTGATGACGCCCACTAAACCTGCAACCAATAAAGAAGATATCACGAGGCCTCCTCCGACATATATATATATATATATATATATATATCTATCTATATATATATATATATATATATATATATATATTCGATATTCAAATTAAAGAGTGTCACTCAATAGGTATCTATGCCACTGTCACTTGTTTTGTCAGTTCGTTCGCGCGTAATAAATTTTGTTGTGCAACGAGGTCCTAAACACGCAAAATTATAGATAAAAGTGAGTTACGTGCTGCGAAAAAATATCTCAGCTTAAAAAAAGATTCTACTAAAGATTTTTTTTTCGGACATTCAGCAGACATTATGGGATGATGCTGTACCCTATTCTATGGTTGTGTGCAGGGTGGGTACATTTAAAAGAGGTAACTCAAGCTCAAAAGATGACCCGCTTTTTGGGCGGCCTTCAACCTCTGTTACGGAAGAAAACATCAACAAGGGTAGGAATTTGGTTTTGGAAGACAGAAGAATAGCTATAAAACATATAGCTGAGATATCTTTTGGTAGTATTCAATCCATTTTACCTGATTCAAAAAAGTGGTTGGGAGTGTTGTTTCTTAACTACAACGCTCCCTCTCATCGATCGGAAGTTGCCCTCAACGCAATCTGCTTTACTGGATTCAATCTCCTTGAGCACCCACCATATTCTCCGGTCTTAGCCCCAAACGATTTTCGCTTATTCTCAAAGTTAAAAGAGAAAATTGTGGAACTTTTCACAATAATGACGCGATTATGACCGATGTACAGGAGTTTTTCGAGATTCAATTTTTTTCGCAGGGAATAAAAAAGTTAGAAACGCGTTATTCATCATCTGCATTGCATCGGAGGGAGATTAAGTAGAAAAATTATATATTTAAGTTAAAAAAATATTGGTTCTAAGTCGACGAGTACGAAGTCACTGTTGAAAATCTTGAAGCTGAGTCGCTGAGACACCGCTTCTCTCCTGAAGTATAATAAATAGGTGTCTACTAATATCATGAAAGAAGAATACTTTACCTGATATCGTCCATCCCGCTCTAAGAGCTCTTGACAATCATTTTAAAAAGAATAACGTATTGATTTAGAATTATTTTTCAAGTTACAATCTATACCTACCTAAGTACTTATCAATAATTGTGTGTCTCTAGTTCATTCAAAATGAAAACTGCTATTAATATAATTCGTAAGTAAGTACCTATAAATTACCGTTTTTACAATTTTAATTGTCTCCTGTCTTAAAGTTTGATTCTAACAGTTCACACAAACGCAATGTCTCAAAATGTTACAACAAAGTGTACCTAATACAAAAATAATACTTATTTCGGAGTTACTTAGCTAAGTCTTTTACAATCATTTTCCATCTACAGCATAAGTTGTAGAAGCATCACTAGAATGTTCTATTTGGTTCAAGTAACGTGTTGTTACAATACGATTACAGGCGAAGATTTACGAGGTCCGCCGGCGCGGCCTCCTAAATCACGCCCTTATCTGTGCCGCGCCCTGCGATAACGCCGCTTCTGCCGCCGACACAACTATTAATAAACACGTCCCAACCGAATGAGTGATGGCCCTTTGCGGAATATAAAATGTTCAGAATGCGTTAAAAGATAACAGCCAGGTGAGTATTAAAATCGAGGAACGCCAAGTTTGCGGCTATTTTCGTTGTACGAGTGTAAAACTGATTTATATGCTTTTACTACTTTTGTTATCGACTGGTTATTTAAATGTTAAACAATTCCCACTCGAATACACAATTTAGCGATTATGAATAGCTAACGCCTCATTCACGCTATGCGGCAAGTAGCTAACCGAAATCCGGTTACCCGTACGGCTCGCAAACGTTATTGATTCTACGGCTAGCCGGAATTGTAAAGTTGGACGCGCCGCATATTGAACCGCCTAGTGCGTGTAACCGTTCGGCTGACTAGCGATGGATCCGCGATGATTCGAACGACTATGCTGCGCTGGTTCGACAGCAGCGTCAGCGTAGTGCGTGTAAAATAGTTATTTTAGATATATTTTCTCGCTTCTGGGCAATGGAACGTTTTACAGGACTGCGGCTATCAGCATAGTGTGTATGGACGCTAAACGATGCTACAGATTCTCTTCACTAATTTGAATGTCACTCAAAACAATGGTCATTTGCCTCGTTTACGACATGCATGATGTATACGCAACTTGTTTGGTACTCGTGCTGTCCACTTCCCGTGTCACTTTCCTGCTTGCTGCTATAGTGGTCACACCTAATATAAATGTGGTATGTCTAATGGTGTTACATATCTAATTAAACAGTTAAGTAAGGTTCAAAATAAACAGCATTTAGAAGGGCGAGCCAGTGTTTTGATAAGATTGATTTACATTTAATCTACCTATATCAATTTCCTTTCGTTCCTTTGCAAACAAATTTCCTCAGCTTGTAGGCATCCTGTCCATAATCCATCTGGGATAATGTTACTGTTGGTGGCTGTGGTAAAATGCGTTTGGTTAATAGAGTTAAAAATGACGCCCTTAAAAATTAACTACGTTACTGGATATAGGTACTACGTTATCTGTCAATGTTGACAAATAATATTATAACAATATAGTATCACAAATAACGAGTTAAACTCATATCTACATTTGCGTGAAACGGTCACTACACATCACAGCACACCTGCACATCATCAAGGTATAATAATAGTATGAGAAATGTGATGCACAGTTTTATTTTATTTTATTGTAAGTAGTATAGGTTCCCGTTTGACCACGATCTCGCCCTATGCGGAGCGAAGATGAGAAGAGATAAACGAGAACAGAAAGATTATGGACTGAACCGCAGTTGCCAAAAGGCCACTAACAACACAAATTGCTACTGTGAGCGCTCCAGGTGGATCTACGCACATGACAACATTCAATTGCCTACGTTAAAAAAAAGCAAATAATAAAATGAAATTATTGTTCGACTATCATAAGACATTGTAGTCTTCATTATTTTTTGTCATTTGTCATATAAATAAACTGTCGAGTTGGAATATAAAGATTAAGTAGGAAGATAGCAATGAACAGCTTAGTTTTTTCAAATGGGCCAAGTTGCCTTTTAATGGGCCGGAGCTGGGCTCATTAAATAGCGTTTATTAGCGGGCTGCCATCGCCTCACGTCACGCAGGTAGACAGGGCGTCTCCGCGAGAGACGCGGAGGCCACCCACAGAGGGCGAACTAGATTCCACGGCCGTCGCCTTCTTTACACCCTAATTAAGCTAATTTATCGATACAATAAGAGGAATTATCGGCCGCGCCGGCGGTTACTGCCCGCTTTATGAGCGGTATTAAATGTTGGGTTTAAGAGTGCTACCGAGATACACCGGCCCGCTTTGATGCCCCAATCAATATACAAAAGATCCCACTCGATAGCGAGGAACGCGGCTCCGTCGTTCGCCGCCGCTTGTTAACACGTCCACCGCGAAACGGGGTCTATATGGCCCCGAACGTGTCTTACTTGCACATTGCGGCTAAGGAAAACATACACTTCCCTGTTGGGCGGAGGGCGCAACTTAATTCAGTGTACAAAAAAGATGAATATATCGCACGCTTCATCCAATAGGCACTGACACTAATAAAAAAAGTGAACTTAGCATGTATTAGTCTTGCTTAATATAGGAGTATGCATAATTACAATATCTTCCTAGAGTATTTTAATTTTTTCTATTGCATGAGTTCAGCAACCAAGCAGACGGCACGTGTAGACAATTGCAACAGCAAAGGTGCTACAAATGCGCTGCTGCTCTCTTAAGGGAGACTGGGACCTGGTCACTAATGCCGGAACACAACTCAAGCTTGTTATGGCGGCACACTGTAGACCAGGGGTGGTAGACATCCAGTTGGGGCAAAAACCCTACGTCATCTCTACGACAGGCCGCCCGGCCGCAGGAAATTGTATTCTTTCTCCGTTCCTGCACGGATAAAATGCTACTTAAAGAGCATTATTAGGTATAATACACATATTTAAATGTCTTAAGATAAATGGCATTAAAAAGTCGATTTGGCAAAATTTTGAATGGGGTCAATATACATATTTGATTAATCATGAGATAAAATGTGCTATTAAATCATAGTTCTATGGTATACCTACTTTTAATACGGGGTTACCTTGACCTAGTAACACGCAAGGCAACAAAAATCTATAAACTATTCTATTAGCGTGACGGTGTATTCAAGTTCCTTAGGTATACCTATATATAAAAAAATAGGTACCCTCTAGGTAAATGTGCTTCACCTTAGATCAGGCGAGATCTTGGTGAAACACGAATCTATCCTACAGTAAAAAAATAAAAATATGTGCGTGTATTTAAGGGCAAGAAAACAATGCGCGTAACGGAAAAATGTGACGCGTAATCGAAAAATGTGACGGTAAACTTTTTCCAACGCCGATAAAGAAGCTTCACTTCAAAAAAAATTTTTAGTTTATGAAACATTACGGGGCCGAACAGGCCTGTCACTATAACTGAAGTTTTAGAACGAGGTCTAAAACGCCCCATACCGCACGAATGGAAAGTACAGATAAACGAATGCGGCTATAAACGTGTTAATGAAAGCCTACCGATGCGCTGCGACATAGAGCGGCCGCGGGCACGGCGACGGTGGCCGAGGTGCCAATCTCACAGCTGGACAGATAAACTCGAGTTTTATAGCCAATTCTGGCTGGTGCAGGAATTTTAAACTTAAGCACCCTGGTGTGGGTGGATTATCTCTTTTGGTTTGTTCTTGGAATCGATAGCATCCTAATGTACGATACTCGTTGCGCGTTTAGAATTGTACTGGGCTCGCGGCGCGTGAAACTAAAGCTCGCACTTGAAATGTTTTAATTTTTATGTCCCAGCTTTTTAAAATAACCGCCGGGATAAATTTATATTGAACTTTATTTAGGTACATACATGCAGTTAGGAATTCGATTCGACTTTGAAAAACTGGTGAATGACAAATATTTTATTTTGTACAACTCGATCCAAATTTTTAATGTCTACTGGCATGTACCAATGAAACTATTCGCGCTATCACTACGACGCGACGTGTTTGACGGCGGCGGCGTTATCTATTTGGTTATACAGGGTGGCGCAATAGAACGTGCATATTTAAAATATTGATTAAAAAATAAATACAAAAGGTATAGTTAAAATAAAACTGAGGTATTATTAAGAAATAGCTGAAGTTTATTTTTTTAAAATAACATCGTCTAAATGATGACCCTCTCTACGACGACACTCCTCTAATCGCAAACGGAAGTTATTGAAAACTTTCTTCAGTAATGCTGGTGTAATTGCTGCTATTTCACCACGGATATTCTCCTTGAGCTGATCGATGTTTTTCGGATTATTGCTGTAGACATTGTTCTTGAGGTATCCCCACAAAAAAAGTCAGGAGGCGTCACGTCTGGACTACGTGGGGGCCATGGGATATCACCTCTTTTCGAAATCAGTCTGCCAGGGAACATCTGTTTCACAACCGCCATGGAGTCATTTGATGTGTGACAGGTAGCTCCGTCTTGTTGAAACCAAGTCCTAGAATTCACTATTCCTGAATTTTCAAGCTCTGGAGCCAAAAAACCTTCCAACATCGCAACATAGCGTTCGGTATTAACAATGACGTTTTGCCCCCGCGCATTTTCAAAGAAAAACGGTCCAATTATTCCTCTACCAGAGATTGCTGCCCATACTGTCACTTTAGGACTATGCAGTGGTTTCTGGTGCTTGAGTTTGGGATTCTCACTGTTCCAGTAACGACAATTTTGACGGTTTACGAACCCAATGATATGGAAGTGGGCCTCATCTGAGAAAAGGATATTGTCAAAACTGGAAAATCGATTAAGCATTTCATTAGCAAATGCGAGCCTTGCTCCGAAGTCAGACTCTTTCAATTCTTGTGTTAACTGCAGCTTGTAAGGATGCAGTTTAAGATCCAAGTTTAAAATTCGTTGCAAACTTCGTCGCGATAAGTGTGAGACAGACGATCTCTTGCGAGTAGACATTTGTGGATCTCCTCGTACAGACTGCATAACTCTCTCAATATTGTCGTCGGTCCTAGATGTTCTTGGACGACCTTTTGCTTGTGGTTTAAACGTTGAACCAGTCTCTTCAAAACGCTGTACCCATATTTTAATTAAATTAACACTCGGAGCTTAGCTAATTTGCCGTAGTCCATATTCAGAACAATATAAACGCCTAGTAACGATGTATGAACGAGAGTTCTCGTAAAATGCGCGCACGCAAAATGCGCGACGCTTCCCGTCGAAGTGACTCATAGTGACTAAAACTCCATGAGCCCGCCTACGCAACGATGCAGGCTCCCCCCGCCCGCGCACTTTCTACCCCGCGAAAAAAGATGATGCAATATGCACGTTCTATTGCACCACCCTGTATTACTATATCCGACAAATATGACTTTTATCAGGACGAACACTATCCTAAGTGTTCATCTACTGCATACAAGTTAGCTCTTATGTTGAGTTTCATTAAGTTCGTTGTAACTTTGACTTTGATAAGTGAATAACCCCCTATTTTGTTACACTTTTCAAATTCATTGTACAAACTGCACTTCTTAGCTGTGCCCGTGACTTCGTCCGCGTGGATTGTTTTTTCGCGATACCCTAAAAAAAGTTATTTCTTATAACATCAGCTGTCTGCCAGCGAAAGTCCCGTCAAAATCGGACCAGCCGTTTCAGAGATTAGCCTACCGAACAGACAGACAGCGCTACATGAATTTATAATAAAAAAATAGGCATTAAAGCAAAATTATGTAGCGGGTTTTCTTACATAGGATGTTAATGATAGAGTTGTTAGATGCAAATTGTTTATTGCTTAAATTATGGTAATAACATGATTGTCCTAAGATCAATGGCTGTTTTGCCGACTGTACCGAATACGGTGCCAAACGAGTATACTGATGCGAATGATAGGTTAAAATGCACGTGTTGGCGTAAACCGCTGACGTGGCAATGTATGCCCGTTGCCAGCCCGTACAATATAAGTACCTAAGTAGATACCTTATATACTTTCATTCACTGTTATTTTGACATTACAAACAGACACTTCAATTTTATTATTTATATGTATAGTTACGCACAATTACCTATGTACTACCTAAATCGATTAATTGTAGATATAGCTTTTCTACTAACGATAATAATGATGAAGCAACCGATTTGTCTTTAAATATTTGTAAGTAATATTGGGAATTATTTTCATAATATTAACTTACATATAGCTTACCTATATTTTCCCATATATTTATAATATTTAATAATAATACGTGTTAACGGTTTTAAGCACAGGTTTTATTCCGACGTTTAGGCCACTTTTCGGCCGTGGCCGTGATCACAGAAAACAAAGATGTCAAGTGAATGAATAATGTTAAAGTTCACAATGTCTTGAGGGTGGCAGTTGGTTTTTGCTGGGTTTGGATCTTAATAATTATAATGATCAGATCCCAAACAGAAGATGGGATCCGTTAAGAACACGGCATGATTAAATAATAATAACAGATAAATAATATCAGTATGTAATTAATCGACAGGGTTGGGTTTACATATATGTCCCCGGATGATTTCCTGGATGATTTTAATGGTTAATGTGTTTAGGAATATATTTAAGACTTATTTATAACAACTGAAATTGGTTTTGAGTGGAAAAAATACATATTCAATTAATTATCGAAGTTTGAAATTCACAACAATGATCTGGTAATTTTGTCGCCGAGACGTTTTTTTAAGTTTTTTGACGGGATTTATCGAAATAGGAGACTGTATGTATCCGAAAATTTAAATATGTGGAGTTTTAAACAGTTGGTTAGGTTAGGTTTTGTGTAGACCAAAGCCAGAACCGACTGGTAACCATTCACTATTTATTTTATATATTAGTGAAAAACAGAAGTGAGGTTAGATTGACAAAAACATTAATAACTCAGGAACTATACATTTCCGGCACATGGGAGTTGCAGAAGGGGTACGTTTTCCTCTGTCCCCCTCCCCCCTTCCCCCTCATTACTTATGATTCCGGGGACATATATGTAAACCACACCCAATCGACAAACAAACACACATATTGTATATCCACAAGCCCAGCAGATTACGCTTTATACAGGTTATGAGTAATATACATACAACGGACAACGCTGGGGTTGGTCCTAGACACCCAGACCACGGTTTGTATTATGTCTGTGTAGGTAGTACTTACACCCAGACTATGTTCTGAGTATGTAAGTAACTAAATAAGGGAAACTTATCAAACCTGGAGTTCCTGCGCTCTCTCTAGTCAGCTAGATCAGCAAACATACCTAGCTTGAATACCTATACCTATATTATTAGTATAAGTATAAAATGATTAGAGCCAGGCATGTTTGCTGAAGGGTTTCTTGCTTCTTCTCTTCTCTTCAAGCCGTAACATGTTGCGAAGCGGTGGTAAATTAGATTATGCTCCCATACAGCAAATAATAAACAAAATCAAAACAAAATAATTAAAATGAACAAGTTGGCGGTAGGCTAAATAAAACTTTAACAATAGTTATTGATGCTGGACATCTCTGTCTTTCGTGATCACGGCTACTGAAAAGTGGCCGAAACGTCCGAATAATAAAAATCTAATAAATTAACGCGCTTAAAACTGTTAATACGTAGTTTTATCATGTTTGCAATAATAAAATGTCAAGAAACGAGATGAGAATGTTATGTGGCGCCATCTAGTCATGTAGTAGTAGTAGTTTTAATTAGAATTACTCGGGGCGAATTTAGAAAGGGTACAATTTAAATGCTAACCAAAAAAAATTTTTGTCCCTTAGATTAAGCACCAAATAAAATATATTACTTCATATAAATTTAATCCACTCTATACCGAGGTGCCTAAAAAACAACGTTTTACTTTCCAAAATAAATATACACTCATCAGAATAATTTAATAAATTCTTTTTGCTTACCAAAATGGATAAATACCCACCAAATATTGTTTTACTAAAACACTAACATTCAAACCGAAAATTACAGTCCTAAAAAGTTTAAGTGTAATCAAATTATCCAACCTGAATCCAGAATATATTATTGTTAAACTAAGATCACAGTCGTTTCCCTTTACTTATTTACCCTGCAACCAGCACAGCCGCCACCGGCATGTGAGGCACAGACCGCAGGACGCAATCCCGTCACGCAAGCGTCACACATTGTCACGCTGAAGTACGTGGAATCACCTCTCGAAGCTAGGAATATCCATTGGTGAGAAGAGAAAGAGAGTGCGCCCAGCTAAATCTAAAAAACCTCTGTTGATTCAATAATTATGATTATGTGATTGACTACTTTTAACTATTGTGTTCTTTAAAGTGCCATTGATTAATCTTAAGTACAAATAAATCTTATAAGTACCTATAAATATAATGAAACATAACTTCGTTTTCTTTTGTTTTTTTTTCTACTAGTGATTCATTTTTTACCTACTTCAATCATTTGTGTTGCAGTAATATTGAGAGTGAAGTATTTATTTGGTATAATATAGCATTATCATGTTTTAATCAAATTCATAAAACAATAAACAAGCAACATATATTTTCATGTTTGGAATACGAAATATTATATTTGGTATTAAAACTAATTGTACGTTGGAACGTTTGCTTTTTTGCCTCAGCAAAAATTACTAAATTGGAAGTGGAGAAACAAAATATTGGTAATATTTGTTTAACGATAATGTAAAATATTTGGTCTGAAATTAGCTTTAAAGGCGTTTATATATTTTTATGGCATAGCATAAAAAGGAAAATAGCTTCATTTCTACAATACTTCTGGAAACACAATTTGGTGAGCATTTATCCATTCTGGTAGGTATTTCGAATTTATTGGTAGTAAAATAGGTGCATTTCTGGTAGGCGTTTAAACACAAGCCATTTAGAAATTGGCCGCCTGTAGGCTATTCAAATTTTGCCGCCCCTACTACCGACCTCTACAAATCATTACCCTAGTTCCGAATCATTTATACATTTACTGTAGTCTTATTAAATCTCTTTTTTCCGTAATTTGAAGATTGTGTAAAAAATATAAAAAAGCCGCACTAAATTTGCCGCTTCTCTAACTTACCGCCCTAGGCTTCAGCCTACTCAGCCTATTGGTAAATCAGCCAATGAGAATTACCTACGTTATTTACCGGGTAATTCTCATTCAGAGTATCTCCTTTTTTCTATAATATGGAAACAGTGGGAGCAGTGGCAGTTCACGGAGCGTACAAATTTACATTGAATGGGTTCTAAGTAACCTATTATTTATATAATAAAGTCTGTGTTAAGGATAATTGTGGCCTTACATATTGTGAATCACAATATAATAATTCTGAACAATCTGAGAAAGACTGTGATGGTTGCATGACCCTCAGAACAATAACTAACATCCTTGTTCCTTATTTCTAATTCTAACGATGGATATAATTCCATAAAATTGAAACAAAATGTATAGTGACTCCATCTATTATTTTCAAGTAGATACTTCCTGATTTTATGTTTACATTGTTATGATGTTTATGTATTCATTTTCCAATTACATATGTCATATTACTAATAGTTCATACGATATGTTTGGCTACTATTAAAATATTGACTTCTCTCTTATAATTAACATACCCACAGCAGGGTTAAATAAATTAGATAAACTGGCTAATTAAAGAAATAGGCGTAGTCAGACTGAGATTTCAACTCTCTGATTACTGTCAGTGCTATTGTCACTGTCAGTTGTCACTTTGTATTAAACGTCAAAAGAATACAAAGTTTTCTTAGTTTGCGGCTGCGCGTTTTTATTCTTTGATAACAAAATAATAATAAACAGCGTGTGTAGCGCGAAAAATGCGTGGAAGTCGTTCTGATGGCTGCATTGAATATTGCTGAATGGACGCCGGACCAAGTCGCGGACTGGCTCACAGGTACACTCAAAGCACAATCGCCACAACAGGCCCCGGTGACTCACTGAGATATGCTCCCTGTTGATAACTACTGGATACAATACGAAATTTGAACCAGATACATTGAATTATGATAATACAATTATTACAGCAACTGTGTATGAAAATTTGCAAGCGACTTTCTCTTTTAGTTGCATAAATATAATTCCTGTACATAAATCTGCATGTTTATGTAATATAAATCTGCACTTAAACGGCTGTAGCGGATTCAAGATACAAGTTTTCAATTTATATTTCATTCTAAAATATATTTTTTAACTGAAACTTTTATTAAATTAGTTAGACATGGCAGATACCTGATTTTTAGTTTGTTTATGAACACCATAATTTTTAATTTTGAGATTGACATGTTTTATTTAAATTCTAATATTTATCATTGTACTAAGTCTATTATTCAATACGTCCTAGTTTTATATTGTTAAATATAATGGGAAAATATATTACAATAGAATTATTTATTTATTTTGTATATTATAGTGGCACAATATTAGTCTGGTAAAGTTTCATTCAAATACATTATCATAATTATCAGTAATGATTGCCTATATGTGTAGTCTGTTTGACAGTTTATAAATACATTGTGTCCAGCCCTGATCCCACGTGACCTATGAGCCATATGTTTAGTATGGTTGTCTATATGCAACAAGGTTCTTGGGACTATTATAGCGGATCTCTCTTTATCACCAAGCTCAATGCAATACAGATATCGCTCCAGTCTTTCAAGCATTGTTCATAAGCAAACAAAAGTAATAGGCTTCCCTTAGTGAGTTGAACACTCATATAGTCTTATTGTCTTGCCGCAGGTTCATTTCCATGCCTTTGACATAACTTTATAGCTTATTCAGTCATTCTCGATGACTGGCAATGTTCTAAACTGAACATTACAATATTCCACAAAAGATGAAATTTTGCTGCATACTGACATTTTCAAAAGATAATTAACAGAAATATTTAGGATTGTGACTATGTTGACAGGTGTTCAAGTTTATTAAATGATGTATTTTATTCCATCTATTTATTTTGATAATTGCAGTTCAATCTTTGGAACAGTTGTGTTTGTGACAAAGAGTAGAGAAAATATTATTTACATGCAATGAATTGATTTTTAGGCCTAGGACCAAAAATATCAAGGTATATCCCTACCTTGAAAGAGAGGGGTTTGGATGGAGCCAAATTGCTGACCCTGCGCTGCGATGACCTCGAGTACTTGGGCATGCATATCATTGGACATCAGGAGCTGCTGCTTGAAGCTGTGGAGCACTTGAGGAACTTTGTAAGTCTAACCAATTAAATGAATACTTGCACCCATTTTAATGATATGTCATTCTTCTGGGAACATAGCTTCCTATATTGCTTTTCCTCAATATTTGCTAAGCTTTTTGGGTCACACTCTCATTGTGTTTATTAAAAAACACAAGATATACCTACATTTTGTGTTATTTAATATCTGCCACAAGCTGAATGTTTTCAAAGCATCCATTAATTAAGCACATTAAGAAGTTGTACACTCCTTTTTAATTATTTAATTGACTTCATTATTTATTTACTTATTTCTTCTTTTTTTTTACAAATTACTATGTACTCAATGTCTTTATATAATCCAAGATGTGTTTGCACCAAGAAGGCCAGTCAGCAAACATATAATCTGTGTTTTAGTTTTGTTTATAAGTCAGCTGAGTTGGCCAGTTTGCAAACCAAACTAAAAAAAAGTATATGAACTGTAACTTTGCATATGATATGAATGATTTAATAGTATAAGTTTTGTTGGTCAAAAAAAATGTCACCTTCTCTCTCTTTGTAATAAATAGACTGTTCTGATTATTGTACATAATAAAAACGATAGGTATACAGCACAAGTATATGAAATCATAAAAAAATATTTTTTGTGATCCATTATACAAAATCCTGTTATCATTGTGTGCATTATATTAAATAGTAGCCATTCTTTGTGAGCTACTGAGATAAAGTTATCAGACAATAAGTGACATGACTGTGAATAATGAATCATCTTACAGTTAATATATATATTGTACATTGTGTTTACATTAATGGTTTTGAGTTCAGTACTTACAAAAATTATGTAATTTCTATATTCCCTTCCAGTTTAGGTATTTATGTAAGTTATGGCTGTTAACAGTATTTATACATCCTCCTTTCTAAAATACAGATTTAGAGCTAAGTTCCTTTAGAATTTAGATAGATTGTTAATACATTGTTTGGATGAGATGTACAATAAAAACATAGTCATAAGTTGCTAGTGTTTTATTTGTTTGATAACCTTTGGTAGATGTATAACATTGTATTATATATACACTTTTGTTATTTGGTGGTGTAGCCAGGCCATTTGTGCTTCGGTTTTGGTGTCAGTGGTTGAGTTGTAACGATCGCAGCAGTACGAGGTGTCCCGCGAGTGCGTGCAGCAGCTGGCGGTGCGCGTGTCGGTGGTGGCGACGACGCTGGCGCGCGCGCTGCGCCAGCACGCGGACGCGCGCCTCGAGACGCAGACGCTGGCGGACGTGGCGCGCACCGTGCGCGCGGTGAAGCCGCTCGTCTGCTGGCTGGACCGGTGGCCGCTGCTGGGCGGCGGCGGCGCCGGCGCCGGCGGCGCGCTCGCCGAGCGCAAGGCGGCGCTGCTCAAGCTGTCGCTGGAGGCCGCCACGTGCGCGCAGCGGGACCGCTTCGCGGAGCAGCCGGCGCGCGCCGTGGCCGCCGCCGCCGCCGCCGCCGCCGCCACGGCCGACTACATCATACAGGTAGCCCAACCCGACTCTCTTTCTCTTTTTGCTTTCAGTAAAATTTATTATTATTAATACCTATTGGTTTTGGTGTTTGCAGGATGTGTCGGATCCGATGATCCTGCAGCCGGCATCGCTGGACACGGTGTTGCTGCGGCAGTGCGGCAAGCCGCTCGGCTTCGGCGTGGTGCCCTCCTTCTGCGGCCACCACCAGCTGGCCGACATCAGATTCGGCTCACCCGCTCATGCGTCTGGTGCGGTGCACCAGGGTGATGAAATCGTCCAGGTGCGTTCATTTCGCCATTTATTCCAAATGATAAACTTTACACCATATAATGCCATACCACCTCCACCAGCTCTATGACAAACTTTATGTGGCGTCTTTAATATTTGTCAAGCAAATGGTGCTGAAGTTTGTCACCCCTAGATATCAAAATTTTTTTGTGGTCGCAATTTTGACCATAATTATTAAATTTTAAATTGTTAAAGAGTATATATTTTTGAAGTTAGGTACTAATTATTTCTAAAGTCATAAAAATACTTTTTTAATTTTTTCTCGATTTAATTATGTTAAATGTCATGCTTTTCCGTGTGCACAATACTGTTACGACTGTGGGACTCGTTTTAAAATGCCATTGGAATTACTATAGAATTTATTAGAACTATACAAACATGTATAACACGGGTACAAATATAACTGGATACAACCAGTACAAACTGCACGATTCAATAACACGCGGAAAGTTCGTCACTATATCACTTATCGAATGTACTACACACGTATTGTTCGTATCGTAATCGTCGCTTGACTGCCCCACCCCTCCGTTCGGGCATTCCTTTTATTCTATACAAATACAATATACCTCGACGCAAAACAATAATTTCCAAGAATTAGTTCGACACACCTGCCTAATGACTGCCATAAAACAAGTACAATAACAATAGAATGGTTTTTAAATTACAAATTTTAAACACAAAGTAAACAAAAGAAGTCCAAATGCGGGAAACCAGGTTTATGGCAGGCAGATGTGCATTTACATAATTAATCACAATTTGAATTATAAGAAAGCGTTCAGGACACTTTTTCCATTATTGAACTAAAAGTGATTTGTAGTGCGAGCAAGTAATAATTGAAAGAATGTTAAGGTGGGCGCGCAGTGCGTGATCGGGTGGGGCGGCGACGCGGTGCTGGAGGCGTGCGCGGCGAGCGGCGCGGAGCTGCCGCTGCGCGTGCGCCGGCGCGGCGGGCGCGCGCCGCCCGCGCTGCCCACGCCGCAGCTGCACCGGCTGCACCGGCCGCAGCGCTTCCCGCACCGGTACGTGCCGCTGCGCGAGCGCGAGCGCAGCCCGCCGGCGGCGAGGGGGCGGCGCGCGCCCGCCGCCGCCGCCTCCTCGTCGGACGAGAGCGAGCCGCTGTCGCCGCCCGCGTCGCCCACGCAGCTGCTCGCGCCCGGCCGCGTGTACCCGCCGGCGGCGCCGCCGGCGCGCGCGCGCCGCCGCCACTCCGTCAGCGGCGCCGAGCGCACGCGCGCGCCCCCCGACGACCGCTTCTGGCGGGAGCTGCGCGCCCGCGCCGCGCCCCCCGACGACGTCTCGCTCTACGCCAGGGACAAGGTACGAATCCGAAACACCTGGCTAATGAGTCAGCCAATGGCCAATCAGTGAGTGAACGAAAGAAAACGATCAAACAAATCTGTACGTGGAATTGGTCGGCGCCTAGGTTGTAACACTTGTAACAATAATTATCATTTATATGACGTTGCCATAATGCTTAGATCATTTTTTATTTATTTATTCGTTCGTATCTGTCATCAGCCAAAAATTATAATCACATGTGTCCAGAACTGGAACTAAGTCTTTTTGTCTTCTAGCAATAATGTATCTTATCTGTAGTCAATGTCAGTGAATTATATAAAAAAGCGAATTTATCCATGTGTATTTTAATCAAAACAACAAGTTTCATACAACGAATAGTTTTTAAAGTTTACCAAGGATGTCTAGCGAAATTTATGTACGAAGCAAGTGCATACATTTTCCCGACTCGGCATTTGACTCGGCACTCGGCATTCGCACATCAAGGCATCTGCATCCATATCAAGGGATAAAACAAATCAAGTTAAACAAAGTGTGTAGTTTCAATCGAGGAAAATGCATGCGGAGAGACTTCGCGTCTCTCTGCGTATTCTACCGACTATGTAACACAGAGTCACCCCCACTTCCTTGAGCCGCTTCGCTCTTGTATGCAACGGTTCTCTAGAACGTTCCTCTTGCGCACCGTGGGAATTTGGAAGGAGCCCCCAGCCGTGGTTTTCCCACAGCGCTACAACATGGGGTTTTTCAAAAAGGGTGTCACAAAATTTCTTCGAGACCGGCAGCGCGTTGGTGACACCTTTGGTGTTGCAAACGTCCATAGGCGACGGTATTAGCTTTCCACCAGCTGGGCCGTCTGCCTGTCTGCTGTACTCCAACACAGCACTCTTGTTATTTTCCACTCTCTTTGGCCATACGATGTAGGAACGTCGTGCTAAAAATTGGAAGATATTATCCACAAGTATTTTTTCAAATCATCAAACAGGTATTTTTTATTATTTAGTATTTCGTTGTTTTGTTAGGGCATATTATTGTATAATTCTTATATTGGTATATATTGTTTAGGAATGTAATGGTTTTAAGTTTTCCACATAGTACTCGGGGTCTTGGGACGAGAGGTTACTATGAGGTCATGGAGGTGGGCACTGAAAAGCAGTGCTGTGTCGGAACATGTGTGGGCACAGCGAAACACTGAGTGTCAACCTCATTTCATATATTGTGGCTTTCTTTTATTGTTATTTCCTTTATGAGTGTGTAATGTGTGAGTTGCAATTCCAAATCAATATTTTCTCTTTTCTTTCTTTCAACATGTGTCTAGTTTACTATAACTTACTTTTGTTACATATCCCTATTAATATTATAAATGCGAAAGTAACTCTGTCTGTCTGTCTGTCCCGTGTTCACGTAAAAACTACTGGACCGATTTGGCTGAAACTCAGTATATAAATGTTTTCGATGCCGAGAATGAACATAGGATACTTTTTATCCCGAAAAATGCGATAGTTTCCGGGATAAAAATATATTTGTCTTTCTGTTTGTTATGCTTTTACGGAAGAACTAATGGGTCGATTTGGCTGAAAATCGGTTCGTATGTAAATTAAATACTGAGGGTGGACAAGGGATACTTTTCATTTTGGCCTTTTTGGTAATTTTAGCCTTTTTACTCATTTTGGCAAAGTCGGTCACTTTGGCCTTTTCCGTCATTTTGGTCATGTCGGTCACTGTGGCCTTTTGGTCATTTTGGCCATTTTGGCCTTTTTAGTCAAGTTTTGTAATTTATGTTGTTTACAGATAGACGGGGGATGGTATAATTAGCGATATAAAATGAAGTGAATTTTTTTTTGAGGAGGCATTTTTTGGGATTTAAGCAGATGTCTCCTCAAGTGTAAAAAATGTACAGAGAATTTCTGTCTTTTGTATTTATAGGCGGTATCGTGCAGCACTGGCCTGGAGCTGTCCCCCAGACCCCGCACCTGCCTGGGGGTGGTCGCGGACAGGGGACCTGCCTCCAGGGCCTCCCCCCGAGACGAGGACTCCCACTACCGGAGCAGGGGGAAATTGGACAAGAGCCACTCCACACCGGCGTATGATTTCGACACGGCCATAGACGAGCCCGGTTCCCTAGTTGCACAGATCATACCGGAGTCACCCACGACTCCAACAGATAGTCCCACAATTCTTGTGCATTCTGCGGAGAAGGCTGATCAAATACTGGACTTTAAGAAGTCTAGTTCTCAGATAGGGGAAGCTATACTTCAGCAGCAGAACAGGAAGGTTGAGGACGTGGCACATAAGAAGAGTGACGGTATGGAGTGCAGTCAGGAGAAGATAGAGATGGATTCCGTCCCCAAAGAGAGTGATGTAGTGCTAAGAAGAGATGAACAGAGTACAGTAGACAAATCTGAATTTGTAGATAATTTGGATTTGGATGTGGAAGGTAAATATATTTTTATTTCTTTACATAACAGAAACATTACAATAAGAAACAGATGGAAATTATTACAAGTCCGAATAACTGTTCATGAACATTCTACAGTATTATACACAGAGTTAATATTTGATACTGTGGATATATATTTTTTATCTTTAACATAGAAGAAAAATATAGGTATTGGGTATGGCAGTCCCCCGATTATAAATGCAATTCTAAACAGCCCGTAAATTTAAGTCTAACAATTTGCTCTTGATCACCAAAAACCACATTGAAATAGGCCCCGTAGTTTTTACGTGAATCCCAAAGAAATAGACAAGAAATGTAAAAAAAATCTCAGCATTGTGTTCTTCATTGTTTATATACTGTATTCCAGTTGTTTTTTTTTAAATAGCTTCAATGTGCACACACTGCATATTTAGAGTTTTATAATATTATATAAAAGATGGAGATAGACTTTTGTATATTATTTGATATTATGTTTAAGTAGACACACAATAATTCTGCATGTCTACTTGTGTATAGTTACATATTTCAATATTGAATATAATAACAAACAATGGGAGCTGCATACAGCTAGTCATATCAGCGGACAGCGCACTACTGCCTAGCGCAACGCGGGAGCACAAATATTAATAGTTGCTCTATCTCGTTCTCACATCACCTGTCCCGCTCACACATTGTGCTATATATTGTACTAGCTGTACGACTTGAACATCAGCACTCGACAGTGAATACTACTCATCTGACATTTGAATTATCATTTAATCTCTACCTCTCACTGCTACAAAACCTTAATAGTCCCACTGAAGGACTTGGGTCTCCCTTTTGTAGGGAACGGACGGTATATACACCACTCACCTGCATCTTAGCTCTAAATATTGCCTTCAAGCCAGGCGTCGAACCCGTGCTTTTTGAGTTTGGGACACGAGTTTGCTGATCAGTAAGCTAGCACGGTTTCTTAGGTCATTCTAACACATTTTAAATTTGCATCACAAGATTCACATGTAGGTACAGGCGAAAGAGACGAGTCGACCACAGAGAAGATTCTAGAAACAATAAACATAGCGATGATGGAGCACAGACGCAGGTCCATACTGGAGGGGAGGGTGGACGTGGCCAAAGTGGTCAGGGTCAGCGACCACCTCCGCCACGAGGAGCACCCACCTGAAGAGCACAAAACCAACACTCCCACCAGGTAAGTCATCAATTCATTCATTGTACAAGACTATAAAAAAAATATAATTTTAAATTGGTATTAAATGATATCGTCGGTGGACAAGAGATACTTTCACTCTGGATAATGGGATAGATATTGGGGAAAATTAATGTAAAGATAATCCCAAAAATTGAACCGACTGCAGTGCATGATAGGGCGTCGGTGTGGACTCTCGCGCAGGCGGCGAAGGGGGCCGCCACCCGGGTCGAGAGGAGCAGGGTGCCGTATAGGCACGTGGAATGTGAGAGGTGATATAATGAATGAGAGAAGCCTGGATGCCTTATGTCTGACAGAGACAAAGCGGAAGGGGTGTGACGTCGATGACCTCCCCGGTGGCATGCTTGCTCTGTGGTCCGGCGTGGACCTGGACGAGCGTGCAAGTGGGGGGGTAGGCGTCGTACTCTCATCCCGCTTTGTGTCTGGAGTGAAAGACTATTGTCTGGTGAACCCGAGACTTCTTTGTGTCCGTCTAAAACTGGGGATCACGCGAGTTTTTCTGGTCGCAGCTTATGCTCCCGTAAGCTCAGCGGATCCCCAAGAACTCGAGAAGTTTTGGAAGTCTGTGAGAGAAATTCTGGATCTGGCTGAAGGGAACGAAAGACTAATTGTGTGTGGTGATCTCAATGGATGGGTGGGGACCAAAAGAGACGGCTTTGAGACTGTCCTTGGACCCTATGATGACAAGAGAGCGAACGATGCTGGTAGGCCAATCATAGGCGAACATCTTATTCCATCATAAGGATATTCACACGTATACATGGAGAATGAATGAACAGAAAAGTATGATTGATCTGATTTTAATAGATAGTCGCCTCCGAAATACAATAATGGATACAAGAGCCTACAGAGGCCCCACTCTTGAAACGGACCACTACCTGGTGATAAGCCGGTTTGTGGGCCTTTTCAAGAAATGGAGACACTGGCGAGAGCGTACCAATTTCGGGGAGCTTGAAAGAATAAAGTGTGAAAAATTGGAAGATGTTAGTGTAAGGAGTATGTATGCGCGCCTAGTCGAAGAAAGGCTTGCAAAAGCGGACTTCTCTGACTTAGATGTGGATAATGACTGGCATAGTATGAAAGAAAGTTTAGTGGAAAGCACAAAAGAACCATGTGGATGCGCAAAGCATATAACAACAGAAGGTGACGAATGGTGGGACGCGGATGTTAAATCTAGCGTAGAGAGAAAGCGAAAAGCCAGGCTGGATTATATTGCATCTTTGCATCAGAATGACAGTGTGAAAGAGATGAAGAAAGATATTTATCGTCTCTGCAAGAATGAAACCAAAGCTTTAGTGAAAGAGAAGCGTGAAAGAATAAAATTGAAAGAAGAAGAGAAGCTGATGCAGAACTTCGAGGCGAATACCAAACTCTTTTGGAGAGAGGTTAATAAGTCTCGGGGTTGTTCGTCAGCTTCCAGAATGGAAAGAACAAAATCTAAAGCATGAGGACATTCTTGCTAACCCACCAGAGGTTTTAACGCGATGGAGTGAATATTTTGGAGAAATGTATGATAATATCCCGGATGCTGGCACCACTACTGAGTCTGTGACCGACTTCGAGGAGTCAGCATCCGAGTTCACTTTGGAAGAGATCGAATGGTCGATAAGAAGTCTGAAAAATGGAAAGGCAGCAGAAATCGATAGTGTGTCTGCTGAGATGATCAAATATGGTGGAACCTGCGTCCGGGACGCTTTCCTGTCCTTATGCGACTTGTGCTGGAGGACGGGAAAGGTTCCCAAAGACTGGGGGCGCGCTATCATCGTGCCCTTGTATAAAGGCAAGGGGTCACGTATGGAGTGCGCCAGCTACAGGGCCATCAGTTTGATCAGCACAGCCTCTAAAGTGTATGCGAAGATTATTGAAAGGAGAATGAGAGTGGTATCCGATGGATTACTGTGGGATGCACAAGGAGGCTACAGAAATGGAAGGGGATGTATGGATCAAGTTTTCTCGCTCCGCAATATCGTGGAAAAGCAGCTGGCTATGGGCTGGAAGGTTTTCTGTGGTTTTGTCGATCTAGAGAAAGCATTTGGCAGGGTTGTGCGGAAGGACCTCTGGGACATATTGCCCGGATATGGGATTAATGGCCAATTGCTACGTGCTCTGCAGTCCACTTACGAGGACTGTATGGCATGCGTGCGGGCGGACGGCAGTCTGTCGCCCTGGTTTGACGTCAATATTGGCGTCCGGCAGGGCTGCGTGCTGTCGGCTTTGCTGTTCATCCTATATCTAGACGATTGTCTCCAGAGATTAAGATTGATGGATGTTGGGGTGCGGATGGGTGATCTAGTTGTTAGCACTTTGCTTTATGCGGATGATGCCGTGCTTTTAGCCGATTCGCCATCAGAACTGCAAACACTAGTCACAATGATGAATGATGACTGTCAGGCGAGAGGCTTCCATTTGAATGCGAAGAAAACAAAGGTTATGGTGCTTGAAAGAGAAGAAACCAGAACGAATGCAAGGATAATGGTCGATGATGTTATGCTGGAACAAGTGAATGAGTTTGTATATCTTGGATGTGCTTTTAGCAGGGATGGAAGGTACACCGCTGCCATAGAAAGAAGAGTAAATTTGGGGAATAGTGTGAATGGAGCGTTAGGTAAACTTCTAGGTGCTAAGAACCTCAGCCAGAAGGCCCAGCTTGCCATACACAACGCGGTGCTGGTACCTACGCTCACGTATGGAAGCGAGAGTTGGGTATGGAAGAGAGAGCATGAAAGTAGAGTAAACGCGGTCGAGATGCGAGCACTGCGCAAAATCTGCGGAGTGACGCTCGCAGACCGCGTTCATAATACCGAAGTAAGAAAGAGAGTTGGTCTGAAAGAGAGTGTCGGGGTGAAGGTAAGGAAAGGATTGCTCCGGTGGTTCGGGAATTTGAAACGAATGTATGATGAAAGAATGACTAAACAGATATACAATGCAAAAGTGGATGGATGCAGAAGTCGCGGAAGGCCACGACACACCTTCCATGATCAAATTGATCGTGTGTTAGATGAAGTTGATGTCAGGAGCCTTAAAAACAGACGAGCGTGCATGACAAGAGCTATGAATTTCAAAGAAGCAAGAGAGGTGTGTAAGAATAAGCCTGTATGGTGCTCTGTTGTTCGTGCCTACCCCGCAAGGGACCTGGCGTGAAGTATGTAATCCCAAAAAAATAGGTTTCTTTTGGTGATTTGCTATTTTGGTCATTTGGTCATAACTTTGTGTGGTGTATTCACATCACTAGTTTGTAAGTTTGTTTTTGTCTATGTTATGTTCCTTCTCTTTGGTTTTGTCAGTCATGTCGGTCAGTTAATTCAGTTATATTCTCATAGTAAATTTTATATTTTATAAAATAAATACTTTTAAGTCAGTCCATATTATTATCGTTATTAACTTATCTCAACCCATTATATTACAACCTAAAAGTAGATAACACTTTGTACATATGTGGTTTTAATACTGAAAATGGGCATAGATTCTTTTCATCCGGGAGATTGGATAGTTTGCGATATAAAATGAAGTGAAACTTCCGCAAACAGCATCGACATAAAAATTGCTCTGTATCCGGGTGCGTTCGCCAGGTACCCGCTGGCGCCCCCGCGGCCCGCGCGCGCGGACGCGCCGCCGTCGCCGCCGCCGCGGCCGGCGCTGCGCCCGGCGCCCGCGCCCGCGCCCGCGCCCGCGCCCGCGCTCGCGCCCGCGCCCGCGCCCGCGCCCTCGCCCGCGCCCTCGCCCGCGCCCGAGGCGCCGCCGTTCCCGGTGCTGCGCGCGGTGCCGCGGCCCGCCGAGCGCTCGGAGCCCACCTCGCCCCTCAAGCCCATCAGGCCCATCGACCTCAACCAGGTAGCTCGCACATCCTCATCGATCAATCATGAAAGATGCTAAATAAGTACCCGTTGTGGCGCTAGTGTATCTTTTTTTTAATACTCGTAATTAGTAGTAAATTGTACATTGTGTATCCTCAAATTTAGCAAGTAATGGTTGCGTTATGGTAATATACAACGGAGCACTCTCTGACCGATTTCAAACACCTAGACCAAAGTAAATAATAGCAAGTTTATTTACCCAGAAATCGAACCTAAAACTCTGCTTATTCCACTTAATCTCAGAGATTTTCATCAGTGAAGTCACGGAATGCTTAGTTCGCTTACACATCAGCGAAAACATGTCAAAACAGCGCATAATACACTCTGTTGGCGCCACTTATTTCTCAATTTATAATTGTGCCTTGGGTTTATAGCGCCTCGCAACCCCCGTGTGTTTCCGCCGCTCGCTCGGCGCGTGAGTTCAGTACGTTGCCAAACGCCACGCCACCGCAACGCACGTAAATAGTATCGCACTCGCCTTTATATAAATATACAGTCATATTCGCTATCGAAGATTTCCGCGTCCAGTTAAATACTAGGACATTCGCCTGAATCATTGAAAACTTAGTGATCAGTGTATCTGCGTCCCTTGCGCCCCGGAGCTCTTGTAGAAAAACTTTGTCACCTTTATCACCACGTGACAAGCAGCGGCAGAACCCTGAACCAACGCTGTCGTGGGCTGGTGGCTGACTGCGAGGTAAGTGCAAAGTTCTATATTCTCCGGGCACCTGTTCTTGATTGGGGAACAAGGGATGGCCATACATTGAGCACATAACCCCCCCCCCCCACCCGCGGAGATTGCCTGATTGCGTTTCCACACTCAAATAGCGATATTTTGTATAATGAAACCCAGCAATGTGTACTAACTTATAGAACGTACCTGTAATAATAAATTAATATGCAATAAGAAAATCCTCTAAGCACACATTCGGCTACATTCGGGTATGTTCGTCCAACGAAAATACTGCGAAGTGACGCTAGGACGAGTGCGTCTCCGTAGGTGGTGCATTAGTTTTGAATAACGATATCGCGTGCCTGGCAGATCTCGGTGCCGCTGCGGCACATCACGAAGCACGACATCCGCGTGATCCCGAGCGAGAGGCGGGAGCTGCCCGCGATCAACAGCGAGGCGGAGTCGCGGCTGGCGAAGGGGGACGGCCCCTCGGACGCGCCCACCAGGGCGCTGGCGCTGTCCCCGTCCACCGCGGTCAGGGGCATATTCCCCACGTCCAAGAGCAGGAGCCTGAAGAAGAAGAGCTCGATGTTGGCGAGTGAGTGTTTGTGGCGTGTAGGGAGCGTGCGTGTGAGTCGAGCCGATGTGTGACGTGTGTCTGTCTGACTGTCGCGTCGGCAGAGCGGCGCTGCGTGCCGGCGCGGGCGCTGGCGGCGCGCGGCGCGTCGGGGCGCGTGTGGCAGCGCGTGCGCGCGCCGGCGCCGGGCGCCGCGCCGCGCTGGGCGCCGCGGCACCTGGTGCTGGCGCACAACCTGCTGTACGCGTACCGGTCGCCGGAGGGCGCGCGCGCCGACTGCATGATCTACCTGGACGGGTGCACGGCCAGCGCCGCCGCCGAGGTCAAGTCGCGCGCGCACGCCTTCAAGGTGTACCACACCGGCACCGCCTTCTACTTCGCGTGCGACTCGCGCGACGCCATGCTCGGCTGGATCCAGCTCATCCACCGCGCCACGCTGCTGCCCTCGCTCAACGCCCAGGTGATCACCTACGGACATATTTTTCATATAATTCATTGAATAAAAAGTACCAATGAAATGAAGGGATTGTAAAAATAGGAATAAAAGCAACAAAATCAATAATTATATATGTAATAATAACACCAGCACAAGTAAAAAAACTATGGAAATAAACAAAACAAAACCGAATATTTAAAAAATATTTAACCGACTTCTTTCTACAACATCTTGAAGTCGGCGCCAATTTAAAGATAAAAAAAAACAACAAATTTACAAAATATAATTATTCCTTGGAACCCACTCATCAGATCGTGACATGACGATGGGACCAATTCGGGAATATAATCTTTCGATTAAAAGAAAAATTTCGAGAATCGATTCACAGTTGACAGCGAAATCGAGTAACGAACATACAAAAAAAAAACATACAGACGAATTGAGAACCCCCTTTTTGAAGTTTGTTAAACAACTTAATAATCAACAAAATGATTATAACAACACAACTAAGTACAGAAATGACGACCGAAACACGAACGCGCTGAATGCGGGCGGGGAGTAGTCCGAGTGAATTTATCAAGTAGACCTCCAAGACCAATTGCTGGACTATACGAGATAGTGAAAACCACTTAAAGGAATCTTGGGGCCGATTTTGATTAGTTTGGTCGCCTAGTGGTCGAGATTCGACCATAATTAATTTCAATTATAAGTTTCAATATTATTAAGGTTTTGTTGTCAAAGGCTACTACAATCACAGATTTCGCCAAGGTTACACTGTCAATTTGACTTGAACAATAAACAAAAGAGTATATATGCGTGTGTGTGTCGAATACATTACAGTGTGTGTGATGTTTTTTTATTGATTTAATGTTTTTGGAACGAAGTTCTTTATCGCGCGGTGCGAATGGCGAAAAGGGGCTAGACGGAAAATTTTAACACCAAAAAAGTTGTAACGATACACCAAATTATGTTGTACGACACTTTTTTGTGATTTACCATTTTTGTCATTTTGGTGCATTTGGTCGTTGTGGTCGGTATGGTTGATGTGGTCGGTGTAGTTGGTGGTGATGTGGTCGGTGTGGTCGAAGTGGGTGATGTGGTAAACTCTAGTATACCCAATATTACTAAAAGTATAGCCAATTATTACTAAAATTGAGCCTACTGATTAAGTTTATATTACATTATATTTTGATAACTTAAAAAAATAAAATTTTATTACAATTCTTTCACTAATTAATCGATAGGAACTTCGTTCCATCCGGGTGTCCCTTGACACCTCTCCAGTTTTTTTTGTATCCATAATTTAAATAAAATATTAGCATTTCTCTCAAGTCTCTTCTTCTCTATATAAACTATTGGGTGTGCGAAATTTCATACTCCTCTGTCTGCGCAATTTTCGTAAAGAAGTCAAGTTCAAAGTTTTTGCTACACGTGTTAGTATATAATGATACTAAGATGGTATCATTGAATCAATCTATTGATACTGATCATTATGAAAAAATAAACAGTATTATTACTTTATAGTGTAGTTGGAATATTCACAGAAACTCACAAAATATCAATTTCTGTGAATATTCAACGTCAACCAAAACTTTATTGCGACACACTGACATTATTATTTGAGTTTAGGCTTGCACATCTGGTTGTGCCAATAACAAAGAAAGTATAATCCCAATTTGGTTGGCTTCTGTCTCTCACGCTGGTTGCGCCCCTTCCACGTGTCATGCGTCCTTCGAACGGCGACGAAGCTGGGTGCCAGGCGTCGGGCGAAGCGTTGCGCCCCCGCCGACTCGCACGTGGCGCCACCGCGCGCCGACACGTCCGGCGGATACGATTGCAGGGACACGCTCGTCCCCACCAAAAAACCAAGCAGCAATGACTCTGAAAAATGTTAAATTAAGTCGGTGGACAAACACCAGAACATAGTGTATAACGGAGAAAATTCGTTTCCGTAATTTACCATATCAGGGATCGAACCTAGAGCCTCTGCATTGTGGTAAAGTAGACTGGCAAAAGCTTAGCCCGCCCAACCAGAGTGGCTGTGAAAAATCTAATTTGTTTGTATTAATAACGTCATAAAAAAGTGATTTAACAAAATCTTGTTATCACGAAAATCAATATATTCATCATAATCATTATCTATATATTAATACGTGAATCAATAACTCTATATTCCATTTTTACGAAAATTGCGCGGACGGAGGAGCAGAAATTTCGCACACTTATAGTTTATATAGAGAATAACGACGAATGCTAATATTTAAAAAAAATTATGCATAAAAAATCATTAAATCAATAAAAAAACCTTACACACACACTCCCATGTATTCGACACACACACGCATATATACTATTTTGTTTATTGTTAAAGTCAAATGAACAGTGTAGCCTTGGAGAAGTCTGTGATTATAGAAGTAAACTCTTTAACAACAGAACCTTAATGATGTTGAAACGTACATTTTAAATGAATTATGGTCGAATTTCGACCACTGGGCAACCACTAGTAGAAATAAATACACTAGGAATTGGTATCATAAACAAAAAAATCGGTTTTTAGTTACTTAAAATTATCCATTATCTTGTATATAGAAAATAAATACCTGAAGATGCGCAAAAAATATTTATTAAAAAACAGTGAAAACCAATAAAAAATTTTTTAAAGTAAATTGCAAATTCCCACGTACCAGCTGTTAACAAGGTCATTTCCACAGTGCAGCCAAAAGGAATTACATTTGACTAATACTTTGTTTTACGATAACGTTATTTATTTTAAGTTTAATTTCAATTTCAGATATCCTTATTAATATTGTAAATGCAGAAGTAACTCTGTCTGTCATGATTTGGCTGAAAATCGGTATATATATAATTTTAATACCGAGGGTGGACAAGTAATACTTTTCATTCCGGATAGTGGGATAAGTTTTGGGATAGAAATATATGAATGTTATCCGAGAAAGTTGGAGAGGTTTTGTGATTTGCCATTTTCGGCATTTTGGCCGATTTTTTCGAATTGGCCGATTTGGTCGATTTCGTCGAATTGGTTGATTTCATCTATTTGTAAATTTCGTAGTTTCGTAGTGTACATAATTATGTAGTTTTAATATATAGAAAATGAGCATAGATACTTTTCATTCGGGAGATGGGATAGTATATGAAGTGAATTTTCCGGGGCAAATAGCATTATTACAATCTGGATTACAGTGATGTTAACTTATTTAAACAAGAGGCATGACCCGGGGGAAAACTTTAGTATGCTTATAATTATGACCATGTTAGAATTTGATTGCAACATGATTGATTGAATGTTAGCAGTGTACCGTATCATTAATATATTTCTGAGTATTCTTTATATACGTGCGTGGATTAATAGTTATTTTTAAGTGTGATATATTTTTTTGGTATTGAAAAAGTATTTATTTCTGAATGATTATTTATAGATGGACGTCTCGAAACAGTTCTCGGAAACGGACTACTCCGAGACGGAGTCGGAAAACGAGAGTCCGGAGAAGAGAAGCGAGAGGGAGAAAGAGCGAGAGAAGGACAAGGATAAGGACAAGTCGAAATTCGGTTCACTGAAGAAACTGGCGCACAGGGTGCAGAGGAGCGAGTCGCACGAGGACGTGCGCCATTCCTCCACCAGCCTGGATCGGAAGTACCTCCGGTTCTTCTCCAGGAACAAAAGCAAAGACGACACCAAGACTACCAAGGTGAAGTGTTTTTTTTATTACTAGGATGTGCCCGCGACTTCGCCCATGCACGACTTGAAATTCCCGCGGGATTCTCGGTATAGAAATAACACGCATTATTTTTACACAAATTTTGCTATCGATCAATGCAAAAAATATATTGGGATTCGATATTTTTTGATCTGTCCATTTTAAATTTTCCAGAAAAAATCTCCGGGATCCCTAGGACAAAAAGTAGTGTAGATTTTAAAAACTTAAGAATTTGCTGCTGGTCGAAACCGGTCCACTAGTTTTTACCTGAATCCTGTACAAACAGACAAAGCGACTAACAGACAACATTAAAAAACCGCATCTAGTTTACCGTCGTTTATATAGTCTATTCCAGTTGTTTTTTTTAATGAATTCAATGTACAGACGTCGGGCCGACATCCAGTCTAATGATACCCTTTCTATACATTGAGAACAATATGTTCGGCTCTCGATCTCATATAATTACTATATATAACTACTGCAAGATTTTATTTATTCTACCATTTCACACAGTTTTCGACATGTAACATGTAAATAATCTAAATTGAACTTTATTGCTCTGCTCTTCCGCTTACACGATTCGTACACTGTCGTGCACTTTGTCCCGTAAAGCAAACATTGCCACTGTTGTGATCAGAGCAAGCAGTCCAACGTGCCGGTGCCCACGGAGCACTACAGGAGCTACCGGCGGGTGGCCTCCGCGGAGGGGGGGCACGCGCCCCCCGCCGCCCCCCACGCCCCCCACGCCGAGGGGGCGCCCAAGAAGATCCCGAAGCCGATCAACTACATCCACGCCTCCAATCCCAACTTGTTGGACTTCGAGAAGAGCGACTTCGTCACCAAGCCGACCCTGCAAGTGCCCCCCAAACCCAAGCCGAAGGTATGAGGACGCAAGTACTTCAGCAGTTGACAGTCCAATCGAATGACTTTTTATCCTTCTTTGATGAGGGATAGGGATATTTCTTTGTCTTTCCGCCTTTCGCGAATTATTTTTCAAGTGGGCCTCTATGATGAAATTGGAAACTGTAGAATACAGCGAAAATTACTCAAAAGAATCTTGGGGACGATTTTGATGAAAACCAATATGGTGGGTGTTATTAGATTTTAGAAACGTTAATTTTGAATAAGAACACTATTATTACACCAACTCATAGTGTAAGTTGTAAAGATCAAGTTGTGCGCAGAAATGTTAAACATCACATTAATGAAAACGAGGTTACAACAAAATGTTATTTATATGGGTGACCTTTAAAATTGTCCTTTTTTCTAAATTAAGTGAGTGAAGTGAATGTTGCTTATAGTTTTGGGTTGTATATTATATATAGACACGGATATGAGCTGGACGTGTTTTTGAGCAGGGGGAAAGCCTGACCGGCTTGGTGACCCTCGAGCAGTTCATGCTGAAGAAGCAGGAGGAGGAGCGCAGGCACCTGTACACGGACAGGGTGCTGCTGGGGGTGCAGCGGGAGGGGGACAGGGCGAGGGGCAGGCCCGGCGGGAGGGAGCGGGCCGAGCGCGGGGCCGCCAGCGACCTGCAGAAGAGGCTCGACAGGATAGGTATGCGTATGCGCCGCTGCTCCCGGGGTGGGGGGTCGTGCGCCTGTACTCGTCTGTAAGCGTCTTGTGTGCGTGTGCATGCGCAGTGCCCGACGTGATCTACGGCGAGGTGGGCCCGCACGAGCTGCCGCTGCCGGTGCTGGAGCTGCAGCAGCGCCACCTGCCGCCGGCGCCGTCGCCGCCGCCGCCGCGCGCCCCCCGCGCCAAGCCCCTCTCCGTCAAGGGCAACGACGGGTCTGTATCTCTTTTTATTCTGGCCTCTGAAGTGACGTCCCACATGCTGGGAAGTGGGCAGCGTTGCCTCTGGACGTTGCCAGTCTGCTATTTTTTTTTATTATTATTTATTCATGACCATAGAATCAAAGTCTTTCAGTCGGAAACATGTTAATTAATAGGTCTTCGTATAGAGCGAAGTTGTATTGCAGGCTACAACCGACGCCATTCAATGGAGTTCTTGTGAAAACTCGAAAGATCACATCTGACTATACAGTTCACATTTCTCACAAAAACACATAATTTCTACTCAAAAACTATCAATATCCTGCAATTATTGTTCATTTTAGAGTAATTATACACATCTTTAGAAAATAAAACTGCACAGCACAACGTCTCCTTTCAGTTCCCGCCAAAAACTCCCCAGTCTGCTATTGTCCTTGAAGTGTTGCCATCCAAACAGGCAAATGCCAAATGCCAAATGTCACCTGGTCGTGGATGTTAACGTTATAATTATATAGGCATTTTTGTTTTGACCGATATTGATTTAAATATAAAGTTTAAAGGATTTGTCACTGGAAAATTCGCATGGTCTTTTTTGTTAATATTACATACTTCCCCATCCCTATAGATGTTGTTGATAGTCTCATCGTTGACCCCCCTTTTAGTTCCAGTGCATTGGCTGCTGCATGTAAATGACAAGTTCTCTGCCAGGTTAAAATGTCACGTTGGTCCCTGAAATTAAAAAGTGTTTGGATTGAATTTGTGTATTTCTTTAAGATCACTTATTGAATGAAGCAAAGATGGACAGCGAAAGTGTGCAAGAATAAAATAAAATGACACCAACCTGTACATAGTTATAGCTTGCATACAGTTTTTTAATTGAAAATACTTTTGGTATACAACAGTTATTGGTACTTTAAAAAGCGTTTTGACAGTAAGTATGTGCATGTATGAATAGATTGATGAAAACATATAGATAAAGTTAAAATTTTTAACAAGTTGAGATCATTGAATCTGTGTATTCTGTCATATCATGAACATTTACATTTTGTACGTATGTGTATTGATTGAAATGTATGTCTCCTACTTAAATGTTGCGATCGCTTTCACAGATACGAGAAGATAGTGTACACGGACGAGCCGGGGGCGTCGCCGGGCGAGAGGGAGATGATGGAGCTGGCGGCGGACGCGGACCCCTCGCTGCTGGGCTACGAGAGCATATTCGGGGAGGAGGCGCCGCGGGCGGGGGGCGGCGCGCGGCCCCTCGCCCCCGACAGGTGGCGCGACTCGCTCAGGCGCAACGACAGGGTGCACTCGGCGGGGGGCGTCGGGGGCGGCGGGGGCGTCGGGGGCGACGCGGGCGCCGGGCTCAAGGGCGCGGCGCAGCACACGCCGACGCCGCACAGCCTGCACCTGGCGCTCGACAGGTAGGCGCCTCGAGGCCCAAGGCCCGCCATGCCCACTCATGGCAGCTCGACAGGTAGGCGCCTCGAGGCCCAAGGCCCGCCATGCCCACTCATGGCAGCTCGACAGGTAGGCGCCTCGAGGCCCAAGGCCCGCCATGCCCACTCATGGCAGCTTACTCAACTCAATCAGATTCAAGAGTATACCAACCCCCCAAGAAAGAGGACAATACTTTTTGGATGCCTGGTGTTGAAATTGTGAACATCCTTATACTGCTTGTAGTATAAGGATGTTCACAATTTCTCGTATAAATCTAAGTTTTAACGGTTTTAAGCGCGGTAATTCATATGAATTTGATTAAACTCCCATAGAGTATATAACTAGAAACAAAATTAAAACTAAATAATTAAAATGGACAAGTCGGCGGTAGGCTAAATAAAGCTTTAACAATACTCCTTGATGTTTTCCGTGATCAAATCTACTGAAAGGGGGGTCGAAAATAATAAAAAGCAAATAAATTATTGCGCTTAAAACCGTTAAAATTTTGTTTTATTATGTATAGGAATCACGAAAATTTAAGAAGATATTACTTTACTCTTAAATTATAATTACTAGCCTAAACGTTGTATGGTCAACGGTCTTTAAAAAAAATACATACAAAATCTAATTTAAAATTTCCTATTGGATATTTAGCCAACATTTCCATTTGTATGGCATTATTTAATTTTGTAGCACTACGTACTTTCACAAGAGAGGAATGAAGATTTGATGTGATTCCTTTCAGTTGGAGCGGAGGCAACGGCAACGGCAACGGAGAGGGGGCCACCAGTGGGGGGGTCTCCAGGCTGAGGCTCATGTTCGGCGGAGGCCGCTCCGCCAGGGAGCCGCCGAGACAGGTACCCTATCCACATTCACTGTACTGTCACCTGATGGAAAGTGGTCACGTCACCAATAGTCACCAGTGAGCTACCAGCCCGGAAGGAATTTAATGACTCCCATTTCAATTTATTTAATGACATAATTAAATCTAAAAAAAATCTTTTAACTCGCCTTTTAAAGAGGTAACTCTACAAATTTTCTTTATCTCTGTATTATGTTTTTCAAATACAAATACTTAATTGAAAATTGACTATTTTAAACTTGTCTCAAAATGCACACATAGTTTTGGAGTCTGATGTTTTAGTTTAGACAATTTTCCTTATGTTGTTTTTATACTAGTACAAATAAAGCATTCATTTTTGAATCTAAAATAACTAATTAGCGCTCATTATCACCAACAAAGTACTTGAAACGGAAAGTATAGGATTTCAAAAAATGGTAACGGCCAATAATGCGTGCATTTGGGGGTGGGAGAATCTCCTTTGAATCTTTTTTGAAGTTGTTAGTTTTGTTTTTGTACATAAAAAAAATTACAATAGACTTTTTCATTTCTCATATCCAAGTTGCCTAATCACAGGGATGAAGACAATACTGTTCTTCCCTTTGAAGCAATTGACAAAACTATGCGAACCATAGATAACGCATGCGACTCATGTCTTTACTTTTTTACACGCACTCTTAGATCGCGGTATAAATTGTATGAAAAAAGTGTGTGTGTACTTATGTACGTACACGCGTTAGAAGTTATACTTCTTTGGCCTAACAAGATAAAAAACGACACTAACAATAGAAAAACTAAAATATTGACTATAGCTAACTTCATAGTGTAGGTTTTTTGTGCGACGGTGTGCGCGCGCTCATCGTAAAAATTTACTTTTATCATTTTTCCCTAACGCGCCTAAAGAAGTACAACTTCAAAAATATGAACAATTTTGTAACATCATTATATAGTTATAAATTTAATTATTATTTAATGTACATACATTTGAGCTTAGTAAATATTTACTATCACCAGTGACAGAGAAATACTGGCTGGTAGAATGGCACAGACAAAAATTTACTTGACGTTTCATATGCGACGTGTGAAACGGGTGAAAGGCCTATTTAGGCACTCGAATTACCATCTCCTGTCGTGTGTGGCAGTGGCAGCCGGCGGGCAGCGGCGGCGCGCAGTACCCGCACCTGGTGTGCCCGCCCACCTTCCACCCGGAGACGTACTCGCTCGCGCGCCTGCCCCCCCCGCACCACGGCGAGGGGGGGGCGGACGCGTAGCCCCCGACGCCCCCGACGCCCCCGCCCCCGCCCCCGACGCCCCCCGCGCCCCCCGCCGCACACTAATCACTAAAACGAAGAGAATAGTTTCAGAAGTGAGTTTGGCGCTCAGTATATTGTTGTCGCTCGCCTCCTAAATCACACGGATATGAGACTAAAGATAGGTGCATATGTTAGAATTGCTTATTAAAATGTGAAAACAGCAATTGGAGAAACGGAAACCACCGAGCCGATTCTGGTGCATTTAAAATATGCATTACTTTTTATTTTTGGAAATGATTAAAAATGACCACATGACAAAATCAAATTCCAATGTGATTATTTCAATGAATGACAGCAAATTTTATGTAATAAACTTTGTGATATTTTCCCGCAGTTATTTTCCCGAGAGCGGTTTGCAGTTGTTAGGGTGCATAAAAATTAAGTTATTCAGGCACAATTTTAATTAAATAGATAGCTTACATTATTTTTTAAACATGACGGTGCTTTCTCTCCCGGGAATCACGATTATATCTTAGTATCTTTATAAATGTGGACAGTCAGATGCGAACTCCATTCAAATTTATATAAATAACAGCAACACATCACCTTGTTTCGAATTATGAACTAAAAAGAAGGAACCACTTAACATATTAGGTATTTTCAAGATGGTTGGACAAAATATATACGATTATAGCGCACAAAATTGGCTTCAGTTAGTTTTTTAAGATTATTTCATATTTTTTTAATAAATTAGAATGCTGTTAACTTTGTCTTGGGTTAGTAACAGAGGCTATTATAATAACAGGAACTTTTTATTAGATGTTAAAAACATACAACTATGTACATCAATATGAAAAGAAATTATTTGGCAATTTTAAATTATTCAAAATACTCATCTCAAAATAACTGTATGCATGTGTATGGTAGTCCATTAGAGATTCGCAACGAGCACGATCACTACCGCGATTTTTCCCGTTCCACTTGCTTGCGTTACAATCGTATACCCAAGTGGAACGATTATTCGACCCACCTCCCGACATGGGTCGTTGTCAGCGTCGTGTGATCGAAGATAATGACGTTATTAGTGAAGTTTTTGCCGCGACCACAACGACCGCGGTCGCCACGTGGAACGGCTGACGGAGCATTTTGGGCGTTGTGAGCTACTAATGGAACGCGCTGATAATATCAAGTTACTTAGCACTACCATTTGAATTTACCTGTAATATGTGTAAATAAAATTATTACCAAAATACACAGGTTGTTAAAGTAAATGTAGAGTAAAACAAGTAAAAAATGTCCAATCCACAGTGTAGTGCGACTTGGAATGATTATTTTTAATTGTAAGGGAATTTTTCAACCCATACAATTGCGAAAAACTTGTCTCAAAAAGTTATCATGCAAGGGATTAAAGTTTGTATCGGCAAATAAAATCCAAGAAACAACTTGGTTTTCATATTAAAAATTAAATTAATCATGTGCTAGATCGAATCGATCTTAGATATATATATATATTAAAAATATTTGATTTGTGTATGTATTGCACAAATTAATTATTAAGTAATTATCGGGCGAGATAATGGTCAAACGCGAACCTATACGTGGAAAAAAAGTATAGAACGGGCGTAAACAAAATAGATATTTGGGGGTGGTTTTATTCTCAGATTTATGAGTCAGTTGGAGAATAGCAACTCTTGTATGAGAAGGGAGGCGTGGGGGGGTGTTAAACCTATTAATATAGAAACATCGAAACAATGTGTTGTAAAAACATTTGAAAATGTGTCATTTAATTGATAATTAAATAAAAAATGGATATTTAATGTGTGTATTGTGTATCGCTCAATAATTGTACTAACGGTGTTTGATTGGAAGGATATTTTGTGATTTTTTTTAATCCACGGCTGATGTTGCCAGTGAAATGTTAGTGACAACACAGTTCCAAAAACAATGTACTATAGTTCATCCACGACAACTTGACACGTAGGGTTACCAACTAATTAACATTAAACCATAAAGCTTAATAACTTGGCAATTTCCCTAAAAATAGACAAATTTCGTTTTGACGGAATTGAAAAATTGACGGAAGTTTGTAACCCTACATGCCAAGTTGTGGTGAATTCATAGCCGGTTCCTATATCTTATTAGTCATTCCTTTGCCCTGCCATGAATTTTGACATGAAATGTAAGGAGCTCGAGTCAAATTTTAATAGCAAAGCGAATGAACGGTCGGTAAAATACAGGAACCGGCTATAAGTCGCAAGTAACACTATCTAATACATTTTTATACACGCATTGTGCAGTCGTGGTATGAAAAGGTTGGTCACCTTAAAGTCGACTTGCTTGCACGAGTACAAGAAACAGTACTGCCAACATTTTAATAAATATTACGTTTATATAATAAAAAGACACACACTGAGATTAAGAATAGATTTAATCATCAGAAACGAAGAGGATGTAATCATTACGATCATCATAAATATTAAAATAAATAAAAAGGTTTTACAACTCTAAACAATCTTCTTAGACAAGATAGAAAATCAAACAACTTTGATCTAAGTAAGTTTAAACTTAATTGTCAAATAGCTAAACATAATCTACTGTCAGTGTGAACAGTCTGTTCTGTGATATAGTTTGCAAAAGATAGCGTGCTTGCGGAAAGTTAAATGAATCAATATGAAAATTGGCAAACATTTTTATACCACGACAAGTTACACTTGTGTTTTGGGGAAATTTACAATGGGTGGTCCACGGTTGTCTGGGCTAATCACAGACACCCAGACCATAATAGGCGACGAAAAGTTCATTTGCATAATTTTACTCCGCCGGGAATCGATCCCGGAACCTTGGGTTGCAGTGAGGTGCCCTGAGGTTGCACTCAACCATAGGGGCCGTCGAGTGTACAAGAAGTTTACCTTTAAAAAGGGGGTTTTCCCCAAAAACGAGGCTTGATATTCAACATTGAAAATCCATGCTCAAAATAAGCGGTAGCTAAGTTATTTTATAATTGTCAATAAAATATACTATATTTTTTGCAAGATGAAGTCGGTTACCCGATTTACTTGAGTAGATTTTTAGGCAGTATTTGTATAAAATAAATTAAGGTAGGTACTTACAAGAAATTAAAAATATTTTGAAATATACTTTATGACTTTAATGATATTAATTGGTGCATACTGTTCGATTTTGGTAGTACAATTTTTTGGCAACGCGTACGATTTTTATACTTTTAGTAAAGATTGATAGTTTATTACAATTAATAAAACTACGTTTTAACGGTTTTGAGCGCGGTAATTTATTTGATTTTTGTCATTCCGACGTTTCGACGAATATATAATATACATTATACGAGTCGCGAAAACTTAAGAAAATATTATTACAATTAATTCTTTTATTCTATTTAACGTCGATTTGCAAACGATGTAAGCTGAGCAATGAGTCATTATTAATATACAAATATACTATATTTTGATTTGTATACGAGGTTAAGTTGTATTGATAGCATATTTCTGATATATTCAGTCTTCCATATACGATATTAACATAAGTTATTTTTTGAATCGAATCGTATGTGACCGCGTTTATAATTTGGACGATTAACAGGGTTTCTCCTACCTGTCTTAGTTATACAATTATATTTAATTTTAAGCGTGTAATAAGATATTTTACCCGTGGCATATTATATTCGTATGTTAAGAATATATCTTCCTATTATTATAAGATATTATAATGTGAATGCAGTAACATCATCGGTTTGAAATGTTAACTAACATTTGTTGTGTAAGATTTTCGCATGGATATTATTTTTAATACAGAAACGAAAAGAAACGGAAAACCGAAGTTGTCGTGTGAAACTGTTTAAATTGTATTTTAATAATGGATTACTGCGGGAAGTTAACATTTTTAGTTGGCGATTTGAAGTAGTTTAAAAATAAATTTTTGTACCAAAATTAATTTGTTTTGTTTCTTAAACCATCACATGCAAAAATTTCAAACACCTTAATTTTATGTTCCCTTAAATTACCTATTGAATGCTTCATAATAGCTGATTTTATATGAAAAATCAGTTTGTAGCGTAAGTATCTGTTGCTAATTAAGTGCGCCTATATTCAAATTTAAATTGAAATGAACGACTGGATGAAAGCAAACACTTTTGTTCACCTAAAATTAAAACAAGTGCAATACATGTTGAACAAAAGGCGGCCTTGTCGCTTAAAGCGATCTCTTCCAGGCAACCCCCTAAATTAAGGACAATATTAGTGGCGAAGACAAATGATAAGAAAATAAATGATTTTGTTGATAATAAGAAACATCTCCCACTTTCCATAGTATATGGCTCAGGACCTCAGGCAGCGAAGCGAACGCTCTGAACGCAACCGGGATTAATGCTCGGATGATGATGATAGTAGGTATACTTTATTGTTGTATCAAATGAGCCTTGAAGTATATTTTATACGTCAAGACTATTAACACTAATGGAACTAAAAAGGAGGGGTATATTTTTTCTTGTTTTTTATTTATTCCTTTTGTTTTAACTAACTATAATGATGACGCACCTACCAATCATCCTGATCCGTGGACGCACCCAATATACTTGTGTCAAATATCCTTAATCCTAAATATTGTCTTTTATTCATACCTTATATTATTATGGTCGAATTTCGACCACTACGAAATTCGACCATAATTATTAATTTAAATTATAAGTTCAAAAACATTATTAAGGTTCTGTTGTCAAAGACTATACTTCTATCATAACAGATTTCGCCAAGGCTACGCTGTTACTTATTTGACTTTAACAATAAACGAAAGGGTATATATATGTGTGTGTGTGTGTGTGTGTGTGTGTGTGTGTGTGTGTGTGTGTGTATCAAATACATAGTAGTGTGTGTAATGTTTTTAATATTGATTTAATGTGCTTTTTATGCATAATTTTTAAAAAATATTAGAAATCTGCACTCCTCTATATAAACTATTAGATTAACAGTCTCTAATTGCAAATGTAGACATTATTTGCATGATTTATTTGAAACACGCAGGAGACAGTCGAAACTTTAGTCTCGCAGCTTCTAGTTCGGAGATTAATCTCCATGTGCACCGATATGTGTTTGCTTATTTGGTGCAAATTCTCCAATCGTTTGTCATAGACTAAATATTTTATATAGGTCTAGATTCTGGATAGTGCAATAATTGTAAGTAATGCAACTTACCAAAAGCTATTATTTGAATCATAATAATATCATGTTCTAACTGAAGGATACTCTTATATGTTACTGTAATAGTATGGCAAAGAAACTTTGTTCGCGTTGCCATGAAGACATATTTGTTAGTGAATTACAACGGCGGGGGCAAAAAACGTGTAAAAAGGATGGCAAGTGTCGACCCAGGATATAGGTTACCTTTGTCTCGAGTTTTATTTAAATGCATTTTTAATTTTCACGTGATTCTCCATCAGACAGAAAAAAACGTACGAGGTGTTTTAGGGACAGCGTTGTTAGTTATAATACACATTATAATTTCTTAAACTGCAAACGTCGACAATGTATAATAATATACAGCGGTCAGCCCTTTTCTTTTCGCTCCATTTTTTTCGTCCGTCAACTAACGTGCGATAACAAACTTCGTTCCAAAATATGTTCCAGATTGTATTTTTGGAATCTGGTGCTCCGAATAAGACCCTTTGTTTTTTTTACATTTAAAAAATTGTATAACAGAAACTGGATCGAATCCTTTACGGATTTATTACATTTTAGATGATCTGAATAATGACACCCACACATGACTGTGTATTTTTATACAATGTAAGTCAGACACGTATGCCGCCCGATCCTAAACAGATACATTTTATTTATTATTAGTTATACCTTGCGGTGTACCTATATTCTGTATGTAATGTATGTATACACAATAAATTGATCTTCGTGTGTTGGGTTGGGCATTACAATGGTATCGTGTTGATACAGTACCCGGTCGAACGATCCAGTTCAACCAGTTTATGTATTGTGATGGCCACGAGCGATATCGAATCGCAGTCCAGTCATGGGATTCTGTTTGCTTATATGTATTAACACAGTTATGTTTGTAGAAAGCTTCTTTGAGCGAAAACTCGTCAATTCATTTAATCAATATTATTTAAATCATCTAAGATGTATAGTATCCTCGAATACTTAACCTTCATTGAGAAAGGTGAAGAAGTACATATTCACCTGCTCAATGTAGATACCTGAAATATACGAGGCGTTGGAAATATATTTTATAGATAAAATACGAGGATATCCTTCAAAAACTACAGCTACTGATATATCTCGTAAAATTACGAAGGTAAAATGGCAGTGGGCTGGTCGCATTTATCGCGGGACTGATGGCTGATAGAGCAGACGAGTCCAGGAGCGGAGACCGCGTTTTGGCATATGTAGTCTAGAACGTTCTCGAGCCCGATGGACCGACGATCTGCGTAAGATCAAGGCTGGAGGATCGGGATAAGTGTCCCAAACTTAGGGAGGCCTATATCCAGCAGAATGGGCAACGGTTGACTGACGACGTGTAGAGGGCCGCGCGTTATTTCACTCATATCGTTTGTAAGTTTTAGTTTCAATTGATTACAGTTCGAGAATATTTTTCATACAAATACTTAAGGAATATAAGTAATATACTACATATAAGTTTGCAGTTGTAACCATTTATTTGTTTCATAGGTTTTTATGTAGGTAAATCTATTTAAATGCATTTTGTATGAAGTATATATTCTGCAACCAAGAAAGTAGTGGAATAGATTTATTACGTACGAGTAATACGTGGTAGAGCCATGGTGGAGTTATTATCTAGATTATAGCTCTTAGGGTCGCCGGTGTGATACCACGCTCTCACATAATATCAATGTAAAATTGTCTTAATGGTGTTCCGTGCGATTAGTGAGAGTTCCCTATTTCAATCCGATATACCATCCTTTGTATCCTATTGCTCTTGTCGGATATCTCTTTTTCATCCCTCTATCCTAGCTCTAACAATTTTACATAATATTAAATTGGGGGAAGGAAAAACAAAAGAAGTCAAAGTGGTTTGTGTTCCGGTGCACGCAGATGTTTGTTTCTCTAACATGATCACGGCCACTAAAAAGCGGTCGAAACGTCGGAATTACATAAATGAAAAAATTACCACGCTTAAAACCGTTAAAATGTAGTTTTATTATATTCCTATACTTCTTCACTATTTTTACGCATCGGTTAATGTAGTAGGTAAAAGGGGTTGGTAGTAAAGTGGGGCAATATTTTAAGGGGAACGCGTCGGCCTTGCGCCCCAGCGGGTGCAGGGCAATCGCTCCTCGATCCAATTTGTATCTATGTATGCCCAATATATTATTTATTCGCCCCCTGCGATCTGGCACGAGCCAGCAAAGGGGTGAAGACTTCGTCACGTAGTAGCATTCAAAACATGCTCCAGCCAATTATAGTCTTTTCCACTTGCTTATGAATTTTCATCACAGTTTTTATTTCTATTTTTAAATAATTATACTTCACAATACTTACTCAATCCACTACCCTGCTTCGCTAACAGATGCATAGGGGTCTGTTTACATTTAAACACCTCTATCCATGCGATTGTTTTATTTGTCTATTCTAACTCTATTTTATGACCAGTTAAACTGAACTATCTTTTCGTTGCATCTGATGTCAGGTGGAAATGCAGTTTATGATGGAACACACTTACCTAGAAGATACTTGTTCACACACCAAAATTTCAAATATTTCGGGGCGGCCTGTCGAAAGAGGCGACAAAACAACCCACAGCCAGATGGGAGGGTATTTGCCCGACTGGGTGGCTACCATTCCTAGTTTAGAGTATGCCGTCATAACAACCTTGAGTTGTGTTCGACATCAGTGGCCAGATTCCAGTCTCCCTTAAGAGAGGAGCAGCGCATTTGTAGCATCTTTGGTGTTACAAATATCTATAGGTGATGGTAACAGCTTTCCATCAGATTGGCCGTCTGCCTGCCTGCAAAACTCTGCAATAAAAACAAGTTAAAAAATAGACGACGGTAAGGAGTTCCAGTCTTCAGCGGCTCGTATTATTAAAGTGAAAGCAAAGCTCTTCTGCTTGATTGATATTTCCATCATAACTATGTCGGTGGTGTGAGCTGGTACGTCTGCTTGTTCGGTAGTTTGCCTATATATAATATTGTTTTTATTGAATTCTTTGTCGGGATATATAAAAGTTTTAATACTAAAAACGTGACATATCATGACATATAACAATTTATTCTGAAGGTAAGTTCTCGTGACAAGGAACCCTATTTACGGGAAATGATCCGCTCCAGGCGATGTATTACTTACTTAGAATACAGGGCAGGGTACAGTCGGTGGTTAACTCACTTGCAGTATACGCAAGGGAACAATATTAGAACAATTTTATTGAGCATTTCTAGAATTACCATAATTACAGACAATAAGCTTAGCAATAACGTACTGTAATAAAATTGCAGAGGTGCAGCGAGGTTTCTGTCATGCCTAAGCTGACCACGACGATAATTTGAAATACCTAGTAGAAAATTTGGCACATGAAATATCGTTTTAAAACATCATACAAGAAACGTTGTTTAGCAAATTACATCATATATGAATGTACTTTTTATAAATTTTATAACATAAAAAACTAAAAAAAACACGCTTTTATAAAAAATCCAACTAAAAAAACAAAAAATAAAATTTAATATAAAATTTAATATAATATAAAAAAGCGTGGGGTGTATTCAAAGCGCTTTTTAAGATATTATATGATTAATTGATACACCCCACGCTTTTTTATATTATATTAAATTTAATATTAAATTTTATTTTTTGTTTTTTTAGTTGGATTTTTTATAAAAGCGTGTTTTTTTTAGTTTTTTTAAACTATTATTTATTTTTCATTTTTTAGTTGATTTTTGTTTAAATGTTTTTAAATACAAGCTTTTGAGATCCTGCATATCATGTAGCAGCAGAGTGCTAGCCAAGACAAGTAAAACGAGCCCAAACACGACGGGTCTATCTTGTTTAGTACAGGAGTTCCTATGGCCACCTTCCGACTCCATCATCAGATCAGCTCCATGGTACCATATTATTGCATTGTCACGCGATATAAACATACGAGCCCAAACACGAAGGGTCTATCTTGTTTAGTACAGGAGTTCCTATGGCCACCTTCCGACTCCATCATCAGATCAGCTCCATTGTACCATATTATTGCATTTTGACGCGATATAAACATACGAGCCCAAACACGACGGGTCTATCTTGTTTAGTACAGGAGTTCCTATGGCCACCTTCCGACTCCATCATCAGATCAGGTCCATGGTACCATATTATTGCATTGTCACGCGATATAAACATACGGGCCCAAACACGAAGGGTCTATCTTGTTTAGTACAGGAGTTCCTATGGCCACCTTCCGACTCCATCATCAGATCAGCTCCATGGTACCATATTATTGCATTGTCACGCGATATAAACATACGGGCCCAAACACGAAGGGTCTATCTTGTTTAGTACAGGAGTTCCTATGGCCACCTTCCGACTCCATCATCAGATCAGCTCCATGGTACCATATTATTGCATTGTCACGCGATATAAACATACGGGCCCAAACACGAAGGGTCTATCTTGTTTAGTACAGGAGTTCCTATGGCCACCTTCCGTCTCCATCATCAGATCAGCTCCATGGTACCATATTATTGCATTGTCACGCGATATAAACATACGGGCCCAAACACGAAGGGTCTATCTTGTTTAGTACAGGAGTTCCTATGGCCACCTTCCGACTCCATCATCAGATCAGCTCCATTGTACCATATTATTGCATTGTCACGCGATATAAACATACGGGCCCAAACACGAAGGGTCTATCTTGTTTAGTACAGGAGTTCCTATGGCCACCTTCCGACTCCATCATCAGATCAGCTCCATGGTACCATATTATTGCATTGTCACGCGATATAAACATACGGGCCCAAACACGAAGGGTCTATCTTGTTTAGTACAGGAGTTCCTATGGCCACCTTCCGTCTCCATCATCAGATCAGCTCCATGGTACCATATTATTGCATTGTCACGCGATATAAACATACGGGCCCAAACACGAAGGGTCTATCTTGTTTAGTACAGGAGTTCCTATGGCCACCTTCCGACTCCATCATCAGATCAGCTCCATGATACTATATTATTGCATTGTCATCGACCTTTGACAGGTGTGCAAAGTATGAATTAAATCTGATCGTTCAAAGTAGGACAAAATCGAGCTCAAAGGGGTCGGTTACTGACATACTGACATACTGACTGACATACAAGTGAAGCTAATATAAAGCGTGTAAAAAAAGAGATATTATGATTTTATAAAAAAAAGATTGTATTGTGTAATATCTGTAGAGCTTAGAATAATTACACCTAGAAACCGAGTCCGCCTCCGTAAAGTGAGGCAACTCAAACCTAGCCATATTGGCTAAGTTCATTACTCGGCACGTCAGTGCTCAAGGTCACAGAGTACATTGAATATGCTCAAGGTCGTGTCGTAGCGAAAACTACTCCCTACATTTTGATTAAAAATGACGGTTTGTGCAGTGAACGGATGTCACAGTAAATCGGAAAAACACAAGAAAGATGTAACATTACATTTCACGGGTAAGTAATGCGTTTGAACTTATATTTTTACGTAAAACATTCATCAAAATGAAAAATAAATTTCAATAATTTGTCATGTCACAGTTTATGAAAATATTGCCAACACGGAGAAATATTTTCCTACATTTTGTTGTTTAATTAAAAGTAAAACACGTCTCATTAGGCAATTAAAAGCGCATTTTTTTCTTTTTGATTAAATTAAAATGCTTAATAAGGAAACTGAGACAAAAAAACAACAAATTCGCATACTTATAATAATGATATGTAATTTTATGTTTTGGTTTGGTTTTAGGTTTCCTTCTGATCCGATCATTGCGGCTCGTTAGACCGAAAAAAATAGACGTAATCAAAATGTAGACAGACAGTTGGGTGCTACATACAAAAACAACAAAAATTTGTTCCTTAAATTTCGAAGATAAAGAAAAGTATATTACTAAAGGTGGTCTTTGTAGATTACGCAGGGGTGCAGTGCCAACTAAGGTATAACAATTTTTGTCCAAACAAAACTAAAATACCTTTTTCTTATAATACGTTTTTATTATTGAAGAGAAGTTTAATAGCAGTAGCTTTCGAATTTAGCGAATTCGATTCTTCTATGAATCCGAAAAAGAAAATGTACAACGATTCGTGTCATCGAAGCGACAATTGTTCAGAAAACAGTTGCAGTTACAAGGCTACTGAAATAAATGATTATACATACATGTTGTTTGTTTTTTTTCTCATAAAGTGTTCTCATCTCGATCACTCTAAGACCCGTATCTATCTATAGACAAGTTATAACTTGAAACATTACTTTCCTCTACAATTCTGGCTTAATTGTTCGAACATAAAATGTAAACAAAACGGGTCACTATCAAATAGTTTCGGTAGACGAATTACACTTATATTTAACTCCTAATCGTTTAGGGGATCTATGGGCTTTGTCATCAATTCAGCAGTAAGAATTGATGAGTTCCAAATAAATAAAAGGTGTAATCTAATAATTACATTTGTTCTGTGATCACCACTATAACTGTGAAATAGTTTCCACTTCCTATTTTTAGGTATAATTTAATGTATTGGCAACATTATTTTTTTCACTGTGTACGTTTCGTCGAGCGTAAATACAAGTACCTTACGCACACATAGATTATATTTTTGCCACGCTTTTGACAGACCGCTTTGAAGGGAACTATCGTTCTAGGTGTAATTATTCTAAGTTGTAGAGCTGGTACATTTGTTGCTGGTGAGTTTCTTGCCGCTACAGCAAGACACGGTGTTTTATGTCGCGAACTTGCCAAGTGGTGTACATAGAAAAGGAAGTAATACTTAATTTGTAACTTATACCTATGTATGACATTTAAAAATGCACTCTAGTTTGATTAAAACCTTTTAATTTGAAACAGTAATCAAGAAGAGGTCGCGTATGCTTTGAAGTAAAAGTTGTAGTGAAAGTAAAAAGGAAACACAGTAAAGATGATATGGCTTTCTATATTGCTTGAAGTAGGCAAACAGACAGGCGGCTTACCTGATGGAAAGTGGATCCAGATCGTTGTTATACGCGATATAGTTCTAGAGGGACGTTGTGTAGTTGCTTATAATGAATAAACCAAATCAAGTAACATAATAAATGCACAAGTAATATTTGTATGATTTAAGAGCGTCGTCGACTAAGCACGGCTGACGTTTGAACATTAATCTGGAATCTAAGTTGATAACGCAGAGTGCTCTTATTAAATAGCTCTGCAGCTCCGTTCATTATGATAATTGCCAGCTCGGACAGAGGTTAATTCGCTTACATTTTTATTTCTTACAATGTAAACCTGATTAAATGACTTCTGAACACGATAATTAAGTTAATCCGCGTCACCTGAATGAGAGACACACCTCAAATTTAGTGAAGACATGATATGAATTTTAAAGAATTTCTGTAAATTAAATTAAAGATACGATATCTAGAGATTGTCAATGCTTATCGTAAATAAAACCATGCGGAGTTTTCTCTTGTTTAGAAATGGACCAAGTATTCATAAAATGTATTTTCTATTTAGTCTAGGTATATAATTCTAAGTGCGTATAGGATGATTGAATGCAAGGGAGGCACAGGGAGATCCTGTCACTGTATGCATATGTTGACATGCATCGAACGCGGATTGAGGCTCAGTTAAACACCATGTATCCCATCCATGTATTCGTGTTCGTGACATTGGCATAGGTACTGGTAGATTTGTAAAATATAGTTAACAGATCAGTTATGCCTTGGTTTTAAAGAGATTAAGTACGATATCGTGGAACTTAGTCCACAATGCTCTATCGCTATAGTAATTTCTTGTACTTTAGAACCTGCCTAAAACTTCGTATAAATAGGTCTTTAAAAAACGAATAGACGCACTTGTCTTGCAATATCATATGCAGTAGCTACGAAAAACATAAAGTAGCACGGACTAAGCTTCAATTGTACATTGGAGATGAAAACTCTAAAGTTTCAGCGTAAATATATCTATCTATATTATATTTAATTTGCAGGTGAGTCGAGTTTGTTCAACAAATTTAAAAAAAACCGAGAGGTTTGATTCAAATAAGCAGATTCCGAAAATATAACTTATATAATTTTTATCTCTCTGTCTGCGTGTTAGAGCATTACTCGACACAAAGTTAGCAGTTATAACGTAATTTCTGGGGTGGAGTCGAATATAGCCGAAATAGACTAGTCAACAAGTGCCTTTTGGACCAACTTTTTTCAGCTGTCTCAGAAAATTATAAATGAGGTGTCATTCGATTCGGAATGGCATCTAGATGATTTTTGAAAAAAATGAAGTTCCGCATGAAGTTAATAATTTTCATTGTTACAAAATTATAAGTTTATAACAACGAAAATTATTAATAAAAAAATGAAAAATAAACATTTTTCCAACGGGGTTCTATCCTAAAGCCTTTCAAAAATTGCTCCAAGAAAGGAAAAAAAATCTTGAATTTATAGTTTAACAATCATCACACTTGCAATGTTTATGTTCAAGCAAAAAATATATATTTTGTAACAACGAAAATTATTAATAAAAAAATGAAAAATAAACATTTTCTAATTTTTCCAACGGGGTTCTATCCTAAAGCATTTCAAGAATTGCTCCAAGAAAGAAAAAAAATTAAATTTATATTTTAACAATTATCACTTGCAATGTTTATGTTCAAGCAAAAAATAAATATTAATTAACTATTGAATAACTAAATGAAAAATTGTTATAAAAAAATTTCAAGCAGATTATTGTTCATTCATCTATTCAGTTAGTGCCTGAATTTTTTCAATTTTTTATTTTCATATGTAGTATGTTTAAATAATATTTATTAATTAAAGGGCCGATGTGGGTGTGGCTTGCGTAAGCCAGAGTACCCGTTTTCGGCCGTATTTTCATCCCTCTGGGAAAATTATAAATATTGATCTTACAGTTTCGGGAGTCAAGACTTTTTTTAGGAAATTTCCTCCTCTTTTCGAATCTTTTTTCAAATTTGAAAAATCTTTATTACTTTTTGAGATATTTGCATAAAACTAACCCCACCCCCCTTTTTTTAGTTAATTGTTAATAACTTTTACAATTATTGCAAGCGGAAATTCATTTTTTTCACAAATCATCTAGATGCCATTCCGAATCGAATGACATCTCATTTATAATTTTCGGAGACTGCTGAAAAAACTTGGTCCAAAAGGCACTTGTTGATTAGTCTAAAAGACGATTGTTTTATGCCGCTGCGTCGTTGCAACTCCCTAATAAAAGTCGTTATTGCAACACGAACTATACTTCGCTAGCACTGCTACACTTAAAATAGTTCTGATCACAATATTATCGTCATACGGCCCATCTTGATGAATGGGTGCGAAGCTTGGACGCTTACCCCCAAGTAGCGTCCGCTTTAGTAGCGGAAAGGAAGGTTCTCTGGAAGCTTCTGGGTCCAACAAAGAGAGAGGATGGTAGCTGGAGGGTCCGAACTGTACATAATAGGAGAAATTAAAGCTCACCGTCTCCGCTGGCTCGGTCACGTAGAACGGATGGGAGAGGATCATAGCGTGAGTAAAGCATATTTGGGACGGCCGGTAGGTCGGCGTTTGGTCGGCCGTCCCAAATATCGCTGGAAAAACAAAGTTGAAGCTGACCTGTCGGAGCTACGAGTCAATAATTAGCAAGAAACTACGCAGAACAGAGAAAAATGGCATGCTCTCATTTTGGAGGCCAAGACCCACTTTGGGTTGCTGAGCCAACGGAGTAAGTAAGATCACAATATTAATTACTTTAATTTTTTTAAGAAAGACTAACAGTTAACTACTGGAGTATGTCATTTGGTCAGACTAAAGAAATTTAAAAAGAGGATAGTGGGCTAATATAAACACAAATACGGTAGTTAGGTTGTTGTATGTCGCAGCTCCGGTCGTAAAGCGTGCCCCGGAGGCCGGCAGCGGCTCATTGCAAACGAGCTAAGTTTTTCTATTTCCTGCCTACCCCTCGATCCCCACCCCTCACTCGCCCAAGGACCAGTGTCACTGGAAAGTTTTAATGTTTTGTTTACACTTTGGGCCGCCTCAGAAATGAATATTACTGCAATTTATATTTATTTTTATACTTTTAAAACACCATTGCCTCTCACTAAGCTGTGTACTTATTAATTTCAAGGCAAATTTAGTAGATGTTACAATACATTTTAAAATAATCTGCTCATAAAAGAGTGAGCTAATTATAGAATAACATTGTGCTGTCTTACTTTAAAGATAAAAAAATTACTATTTGAGTTGTTATTTGTTAAAGATATTATAAATTTGGTAAACTTGTACAAAATTTACGTCGTGTTTTGAAGATGATAAAATGAACTCAGTTCACTAACAACTACTTTATTGACGGGTCGTAACAGAGGACAAAAATGGATAAATATCAAACACTTCCTTAAATCAAGTCACTACATCGAAAATAAACAGAAGCCACTGATGGAGTCGACACAGGCGATTATCATTTTTTTAATTAACAATTTGACTATGTATACGTGTTAATTGATCAAATCAAATTAAATTAATTTGTTCAAGACATGGATAAACAGTTGGCATATATGTTACAGTGTACACATGTTTTACTCACATTGGAGCATACAAATATTTATAATAAAGTTTATTAAATTATATAATGTTAAATGAAACATGAAAAAAATAGTGATATATGTCAAATAGTAATAGTAGATAATAATTATAACATTCATAAGTCAAGGAAGGCATTTATTTACAATTGAGGAATTGAAACAATTGATAATACATTAATCGGAGAGTGGCGTTTATTGCAGTCAGTAATGTCGAGATTAAAGCTCCAGCTTCAAGTCGACCGGCAATTTGTACCTACTATCTGCTATAAATTCTTACGGTACCCTCTGTCTACATTAAGGAATTAGCAGTTTTCGTAAAACAGTGTCCAGATTTCTTCCCTACGTACGGAGAATCATGTCAAAGACTACTGAGGGCCTCCATAAAAAATCAACTTTTATACTCGTGCATCCTGTCCTTACAAAAAAATAATAATTTTATGGGGGTTGAAATACCTAATAATTTGCCTGTTGCCATAAAAAGTGCTCATTTGAATTTATTTAAAGCCAGTCTTCACAATTGGTTATTAAAGAAAAGTTTTTTCTCGGTGCATGATTATCTTAATTGGAACATAGATACAAGACATAACATAGATGAGGTTGTGTGACATTTATATGAATTTAATTGCCAGGGGGCATATATGAAGTTTTTGGTTTACCTATCAATATCATTATGTAAACCTCTGCACGATTTTTGTTTATAATTTTTAATTAAAAATATACGTATGTTAGTATACGTAAGATTTTAATACTCATTTAGTTAAGAAATCTTTAATTGAGTAATTAAAATTTTAAAAGCAATAAATATGAATACCCAAATATTAGATAGTGAGCTAACCAGATAGGGTTAAAGGTCAGTGGGTGGAGTGCGCATTACAGCACATGAGGTCGATAATCTGATAACGACGCAAACAGATTACGAGCTCCCGCTGGAGGCGAAGGAAAGCGGTGTTTACAACTGATTTAAACTTTGACCAGCAGTTAATCTTTAGTTAATGTCAACAGTTACAATCAAATATTAATATATTGAATTTAAAAGTCTTTGCCATTCTTACATCGTTTTACCTAACTTAGGGTGACGTATTAAAATGTGAATCGTAAGAATAAGAACATAAACTAAAGCCGAAAATATACGCAAATAAAAAAAAACAATAACAACGAATGTCTTCGTTTCCTTTAACTTCTACCCGTCAGCTGAATTGAATCATTTCGGTTGATAGAGGTAATTCATTTTTAAGAGTTATATAAACTGTATAATACCCTGTTGGTATATGATTATGGAATTATTCAGATGTCCTTGGCTCGGGTGGAAGGGTTTCTACCTTGAGATGGCTCGCTTGAACTTGCTCTTCATTCCGAGTCAAATGACTGAATTCATTATTATCTAAGCCCCGGTGGGTCCTTTACGTAGGTTCGCATATTATATTCTTTGAAAACGTCACTCTTTATCTGAAATAGTTGTGGAACTATGAAATATATTGGTTTATAATTTAATTTAAATAAATAATAATTGTATTATAATACTTGTTTCAGTATTTTTTCTTAAACCGTTTAAAAATATAATAATATAGTTTGTACAAAAGTGTGTTACAGAATATTTTTTTCCAAGAATTAATGGACTCGTAACAAACAGTGGCTCAGTAAGACAAAGATACAGTAAAAGGAAAGAAGAATATTATTATTGTTATAATAATGGCGAGACCTAATAAAAGTTTGTACTGCAACATATCTCCATAAATTCCTTACATGTTTGCAAAAATTTAAACGTTATACAGACGTTAGTATAAGAAACTGGAGCGAGCTGCTATGTAAACGGACTTTTATCATCTAAATATTCTTCAATAGTGTAATATCCCTTTTCATACTATACTTTTACTATTATACTATATATTTTTGTTGTTGATATCGAAGTCCTTGTAAAATAAATACAAAAGGCACACTTTATGTCAAATCCCTAAATCTGGCAACACTGTTCTCATCGCTCGCTACGGTGACTTGATGAATTGTGGCGACGACTCCAGCTTTGAGTTTTGAACTAATCGCAACTAATATGTTGCGGTTTCAATATAATCTATACTCTCTCAGGTTACTTTGATTTACTTATCAAAATTTATGTTTGTTATTGCAACTATCTAACTTGGGAATCTGTGGTAATTACATCTTTACGATAGTTACTATTCGTCAAGGCGTATCATTTAGGCTTCTACTTATTTCACAGCAGTCCAACCTCCACATATGTATAGACGTGAGAGCCAGTTTGTTTGTTCCATATTCAAAGTATTAGGACTAAATCATGAGACAAACATAATTGTAAAGTCTCAAGCTGAGCAAGTTACTCTTGTATTATTTGTAATATTGTAAAATTCTAAAAATGCCGTCTCTCCACATTGAAGCTATAAAAAAACAACAGGAGTATATTATGTAAAATATGGAGAATATGATGCATTTTTTAGATTTCTTGTCTGTTTGTCTCTTTGTTTGGGATTCACTTATTAACTACTGGGGCGATTTCGATTTCGCTGATCGACAGCAAATTCTTAGACATAAAAATCTGCATTATTTTTTATCGTGGGAATCCCGCGGAGTATTTTCTGGAAATTATTTAAAATGGCCACATTAAAATAAAATCGAATTCCAACCTAATGTTTTCACTTAGCGATAGAAAATTTTATGTAATAAAGTATAATATTATTTATCCCAAGAATCCCGCGGGAATTTTCCCGGGAGCGGTTTTTAGTTGTTCGGGTGCACAAAAATTAGCTAAGTCCGACACAGTTTTCATTAAAACGGGAGCTTACATTCTTTTTTAAATGCTGCGGTACTTTTGTCCCGGGATGCCTGGGAATTTTTAAGCGTGTTTTGAAGTCGCGGGCATATCTTAGTAGGTAGTATACAACAAACAACTCTGATGTCAGATTGCGGAGTTTTTGGCCCAAACATTTTTGTTTGGAGTCAACCATTTTTGATTAGGTAAAAATTTTGTTTCTGTGCTCTAAAAGTTCGGGCCAAGCACAAAAATATACCCAATAATGACGACGGTCTGGTTACGTGTATTATTATTCGACTAATCGATGTTCGAGTGTCGCTAATCTAGCGGTTTCGAAGACACCAACTTTTTGGTTGTCTAGCACGTCCTTATTCGTTCAAGTCAAGAGCTGCCTGTCAGTCAGTGGACACTACGAATCATACTACACACTACTACAGTCTAGAGGCGTCAGCAGCATCCGGTAAGTACTTGCTTATATCTTTACTGCTAAGCCTAGACTTAAAACATCTGCCAACTCTGAAAAATATTTAGAAAACCAGAATCGACGTATCTTCCCATATAGCTAGGCTATCAATGTGTATCTATTTCTTCCGGCATAATAAATTCGTCAAATTGAAGAAATCCCCAAAACTTACGAAAATACCCCACTAGAAAACGTAACGCAAAAGGGGTTCGAAACTAGCACAAACTATTCTTAATAAGTATGAACATGAAACACAAAACAACATTGAAAAAACGCACGAAACACAAATTGTTAACAACAGTGTTGCGGAAGCGAGCCCGCCCAAAGGCCGCCCTTCGCTTACCATAATAAATACAGGTACTTATTTGAGACTTCAAGATATGTAGAACTCTGTTGTATCAATTATATGAAAACAACAAAAAAAAATACAATTTATCGATCTACTTAGAGTGTTGGGGACTCATAGGGTTTATACATACACTACATGGTACGCTTGTTTTGTTAAGTTTTGCGATGATTATGAGTTGTAATTTAGGCTATCTCCTAAAGATCTAAACTAATGTGGTTTATATGAACTCATTTATTCGTAACTATGTTACACTTTGGGCTTATATATGTATTATTACTAAATTTTCAGTTGTTAATTATTTACATTATTTGTCATCCGTCTTTATAATACATGAAGTCCTTCAAGTTATAGGTATGCTTGACTAGCCACTTCTTTGGCCGACAAGTAAATGCATTTAAACTGCCGGAAAGTGTGATTTTGTTCGGTATGTTATATGATGTAAGTATATTTATGTGTGTGTAGTTACAGAAAATCTCTTACCATGTTATTGCATAATCACTTAACTATCAAAAATTATATGTAATTACTCGTTGTAACGATTTTCTTCAGATCTTCATCTATGTAAATTAAGATATGATTTTATTATTAGTAGGTTGCTGTAGTAAAAAAAGGATCCTTAAAGTGTCAACGAGGTAGGCGTCGCATTGGCTTAATTAGTTGAAGATGTCCAGAAGCGACGATAGCCATTTGCCACCAAGTGGACCACTTTGTCTATAAGCAAATATAAATAAACGTGACGAGGTTCTGGTCTTAATAGTTTTAAACTCCAAGCTGTCGTCGCTACTCAAGCTATTTTTACATTTTGGAAAATTTTGAATGATCGAATGAATGAAGTCTTTATTGTTCACCATAAACTTAAATGTTGAAAAATCAAAAGAAAGAAAAAAGATGAAAGTAAATACATATATACGTAGGTTTATAAACAATGGAAAGTGATCACCGCCGCCTTTGGATATTTGAAATAACAGACCGCTGTCAAAGGTTGTCCAAAAATATTTAAATATGCCAGCGTCTGGCCCCGGCTCTGCGTTGCGCGGCTCTCGAGTGATATAAAGTTAAAGCAATAAGTGTTACAAAGCGGTTGTTTGTCTGCACGAGGAGCGCGGGGCAGACGTCAACCGCCGCCTGCTTCGCGCCACCAACTTAGCTGCGGCCGAGTTGCTTGTACCTGTTATGCAAAAGTATACTCGTGCACTGTACTAAGTTATACAACACTAGCGCCGTCCACGACTTTGTCTGCATTTGTCTAGGGAATTTATATTATGGATAAACGACCTTTAACGACGTTTGCTCGCCTTCGCGCCGCTCTTCCGACAATGACGCGTGTTATTCGCTACACCATGAAACCATGACATGACACGTAACGCCAGCGGTTTTACCTATCGCTATGTATTTTGTCCATTTGTTTTTTACCAAATTGTTGAGTACTTTTTAGCTGACAGAGTAACAAATATTCATATATCGAAGGCTTCATAGCAAATGGGCGTATAGACAAAAGTAGGTACAGTTTTACACAAGGGTCAAAATTCTGAATAAAACAAAACTGGTTGATTGTATAAGGCTGCAACTTGGAATACCCTTCTTTTTAGGTACACTTGCATACTGGTAACACTTTCTAAATTGTAACATGCATAGTTTTTAGTATACAACAAAAAATGGCATTTTTGCGTTTACGCCTATATGCATAACATATAGCTCTCGATATATTCACGAGTTTCTTTGTAGGATACTATCATTGTATATACGTTTCACTGGTCGACTCGGGCCTTCCAATCATTAATAAAATGGACAGTATGCTCGCTGCGCTTGTCGAATGGCCAATTTCCGTATCTTACCAACCGTTTATTTGTATTATTATCAGTTGAAATTTAACATAGGCTACATACAAGTAATGTCAAAATTCAACGGATGGTAGGGCAAGAGAATGAATATTAAGCATAGCTGGGCACCGTTAATCAAGTAGTTAATCGCTAATCCGTCACTGAAAAAGTTAAGTTCGTTAAATATTAAAGCGTTACATTTCAGAAAATTTAACGCAAGTAAACGTTAATCCGTTAACACATGATAAAAAGCTATTACTTTTTACCTGTCAATTTTATCATCTGGCATAATATGAATATTCCCCTTCATGAACATTAATACGTTGAAGCTCTCGTCTGAAAGCGAGGCTCGTTTCGGCTGTAGTATATCCTTGCCTGTGAAGAACAGACGTTCAACGGAATCGCTTGGGTATAGCAGTATTATATTTAATAAACAGATTTGCGAATATCTGTTCCCCAAGGAATGCCGCATCATTTAACGAGTCTTCCGACTTTACGTCTAGCTACATTTTGACAAGACTTTGAGCTTTGCTCTTTAAAGGTTTGTTTCTGGAGTAACAATTAATGGACTTTGGGAAATTGAACGAAAGTTAACGAGTCCGTTAATATATTTTTAAGTTAACTTAAAAGTTAATCCGTTACTCGAAATGTTATCTTCGTTTATACACGATTAACGGATTAACGAGTTAACGCCCAGCTATGATATTAAGATATAGGAACGGGTCATAAGACCGATTGGTGGTTTTAATACAACTGTTATCTAAATGTGATGGGATCATTATGATATTTTCCATAACTCTCAGCACATGGTAATAATTGTAAAAATATGCACACTAGGTCACTTTGTAGCATCTGTTGTGTTGCAAATGTTGATAGGCGACCGTAACCATCTTTCATCAAGTGTGTCGTCTGTCTGTCTGCTGAACTTCTGCAATAAAAAAAATAGGTCAGATAAATGTATAAGGTTTCTTTTATTAGGTTTTCAGTATTTATTGTAAGTAGTTATATACGTACTTATTAGTGTTATAAGAGCCCTCGAAGAAATCATTCTAGAAAAGAAACTTTTTATAATATTATTAATATATATTTTATAATTTATTGGATTCAGAATTAAATATTAATATATAAAAAACTAAAATGGAATTGACATAGATAATTTAGAAATAGAAATAGATCTAGATCTGTACAGGGAAACTGTTGAGATGGAACTGAGGCTTACAGCCCGAATCCTTGCTTACCTAGAAGGTACCTATTCACACGGGACTTGAAGAAATCCAGGTTATAACTTATAAATATCGGGAAAGACAGACTCCGGCAATGAGTTTCACTCCTTTGCGGTACGTATGATGAAGCTAGATGCAATATATATATATGTCGCAGAACGGCCTCGTTCTCACGACATCTTCTTTAGTTATTGCAGGTTTAGTGGGCGTCATCAGGATAAAATGCGAGCATAAAACACAATAGCCACGGTTTATACACTTTTAATTTAGATTTGATCAACATTATGACATAGTTTAGACCGAGCAGCGGGTTCAGGGCACCCGCTCATACTTCCAGTTCAATACTTTCTTTAAAATACTCCATGGTCCAACTCGACCTGTTGCCACCAACCAAATGTGCCACTCAAACAAAAACTCCTCACTCTACCCAAGTAGATATTACTCAAAGTATAGAGGGCGCTGACCCCGCTCTAGACATGCTCTGCTCTCATTGGTCGTTTATTAAATTACAATATTCATAACTTTTATTAGGTTAGAACGATCTTTAAGTTATAGAAACATTGAACAAATCAAATTAAATTAAATTAAATTTTTTAGAAGTAATTAAAATGTAAACAAATGATATTGTGCGTTATACATCCAGTCAACAATACATCCAATATAGCTTCCCTCCGACACACACACACATATATATATATATATATATATATATATATATATATATATATATATATAAAATATGTAGTATCATGTTTCTATTTTATTTATTTGGCTACTTGCAGAAGACGGTTAAAACAGTAGATACAGAGATACGAGTATATTTGTATACATACATGCCGTAGATATCGCAATAAGTCGATATGAAATGTACACGAGCCTAAAAAGGTGAGGCGGTAAATAAATATGCGACAGTACTCGTGGACGCCTAAATAACGTTATCGTTAACAAAGGCAAACATTTGCCGATACGCGATCTATTTGCGATCCAGAGGGCCGGAGCCCTCCCGTCGCTCGGCTCCCAGTTTTGCATAAACTGCTTACAGGACGAGCGGGCCCCGGGCTCCGCGCCCGCCGGAGCGCCTTTGACGCCAACTCCACATACTCGATTAGGTTTACAACCGTCTTATTTTGCATGTCTGTAGTCTAATGTTATTTTAAAAATATATGTTCCAGTAAGTAATTGTTGATAAAAATGCAATTTGTTTTTGCAAAATATTCTGCGCATATTGCTGATCAAAAAAGTTTTCGATTCGACTGTATGTTTTTACCCAATTTTTTCATCAATTGTAAACCGATTTTCAAAAAAATCTTTACTGGGCAGAGTGTAGTATTCAGTATCCCATGAGTGGATCCCGACGTAATCGAAAGCAACCTTCGAATATTATAGACACGTCGCCGTCATACATCGTCTATCACATCTTTTTTTCTAAAGCTATTCAAATATTTGCGTAATCAAAATGAGAAAAACCAAAAAACAAAAGAATATCTTTAATATAAATAAATGCTAATAAAAAAGAAACCCACTTTAAGAGTAACTAAAAAGCAATCAATAAATATTTTCTACAATATCTTGAAGTTGGGACCAAGTAAAACATATAAAACAACAATAATGTTGTAAAAATACCCAATTTACTTTGACAAATTTACACAGTACATTGCTCTAAGGTTCGGTTCACACTGTGATGCCGTTTTCACTTGAATCTCTCGTCGACCATATATTTTTTCATTGACCCAAAATTACCACTCATATTTATGATATTTTACCATCTAATTGTAATTGTCCTGTGATTGTCTCTTACCTGTTAACTATTGTCCATTCTAAATTCATATATACTTTATGTAAATTTTTATAAACTAATAATATTTATTTATAATGTAGTTAGTCTAATACAATTAATGTTTTGTGTTGTCCTCAGGTCATCAGAAAACGTTTTCCACCGTTCACTTGTCATTATAAATTAATTTCTGATCACCCAGCACCTGTCATTTTTATATAGTCACTCCCAAATTCACTCCGACGTTGGCAAAATCAACGCACATGAATGCGGTGGAACTATCGCCGAGCAAAATAGAATAGAATAGAATATTTTTTGAATAACTGTTAGTAATTGAAATATATGCCCCTAGTCTTACACTTTTGAAGGGTACCCCGTGGTCACCCGTGTCCGATAGCAGCCCTTGGTTCTGTCGCCGTCCCTCTGCCCGATGGCCCCGTGGTCCAACTGCCCCACTGTCCTCTCTCCACAATTAGCATTTAGATTAAACAAATAAACGGTATCTCGGCGTGAGCCGAAAGAATTAACTGCATTATTTATCGTGTTTTGTTTTATTACTCGAAGCGCTCGTTTTAGGGTTCAGTAGAGATTGTACTTTTACTTGAAATTAGCTGCAGAAATATTTTTTGAAATGAAAAATCCTTAGAATAGTTGTGATTTGAAAATCGATGAAACAAAAAAGTGACACTATAAAGAGATAAACACATAAAATTAGAAATAAAACACATTTCTTTTTAATATTAATTTTCAATTCAAATAAAACTTCAAACATTTCAAATGAATTTTAGTCTGTATATACTTAAGGCAGATATTATATTATACGTAGATTCAAGGAAATTGTGCCACAAGAGAAGAGAGAAGAAAAGAAAAAGAAGGGATAGGGGGATGAAATAGAAGGACCAGAGCTAAGGAGTAGGATAAAGGGGATGAGGTATGGGATAGGGACGATAGGGAAGGACAGGGGAATTCGGCCATCGGAACTAAATGTGTACTGACTACATAGACAACATTACAAGTTGTCAGTACCTGACAAACTGTGTCTTTACAAACAAGTACTGATGGCTTTGGACCTAGAGGCATAGTTGTGGGGTTGTACCAAACTGAGTAATTTTTAAATAATACAACGCTTTCAAAATAAAGTGTATTATTTCAATAAAAAAAATTGTGATAAAATTTTTGAATCTGATCAAAAAAATATTTTGGTTTTGATTTATTCTTTATATATGGGCTTATATTCCGGGAATTCTAACGAAACTGTTACGCCTTTTACCCTTAAATATTGGCTCACAAATCATCATGTAATAAGTTGTAATTTACTATTGTAGAGGGGCATTTTGGTGTGCAAGAAATGAAAACAAGTTAATAAACTGTAAACAATATACTTCGTCATAATTTAAGTACATGGAAAATAGAGCAGTGCGCACAGGCATTGCACATTATAGACATACTTAAACGACTAAACGACGGGGCGGCCGGCGATGCCTAAGAGGACGAGAGGGGCGGGAGGCCGTACCATCGGTACCATCCGGGCCAGGTGGCCGGCGATGCCTGCGAGGAGGAAGGGGACGGGAGGCCGTACCATCGGTACCATCCCGGCCAGGTGGCCGAAACACGTGAGGCTCGACTGGGATAACGTCGCGCGCTATACTACTGAATAAAATTGAAAACGGCAAATAGGTTTATAAATAAAAATAAAAACTTCTCAAGATAATAGCTTAAAATTTGTGAATTAATTTTATTTGGTAACAAAACAATCCCCATAGTAAAAGTAGAAAACGGCGCGGGGGCAGATTTCTCTTAGAACCCGGCGAATCGCCCCTTTTTTGGTGAAACAGTTTTATTTAGCAACAAACCTATCTTCAAAGCCCAAAAGAGAAAACGCCGCGGGAGCAGATTATTTTTTATACAAAAACTAGGATGTGCCCGCGACTTCGTCCCCGCTTGACTAGAAATTCCCGAGGGATTCCCGGGATATACAGTATCTCAGCATTTTTAAAAAGAATGGAAGCTAACGTTTTAGTGAAAACTGTATCGGGAAAAGCCAATTATTATGCGCCCGAACAACTTCAAACCGCTCTCGGGAAATGTCCCGCGGGATTTCCGGAATAAAAATTACCACACATTTTATTATATAAAATTTGCTATGGATCGGTGAAAAAATCCTTTGGAACCCCAATTTTTTTCAATCTGCTCATTTTAAATCACTCCCAGGATTAAAAGTGGGGCAGACTTTAAGTCTAAGAATTTGCTGTCGATCAGTGAACAACGCATCGAAATCGGCCTAGTAGTTTTTACGTGAATCCCGAACAAACAAAACCAGACAAGAAATCTAAAAACATTGCATGTGCTCTCCATCGTTTATATAGCGTATGCCAGTTGTTTTTTTAATGGCTTCAATGTATAGACACGATATTTTTGGAATTTTATAATATTATAGATATTTTTTATTTCTCATTTTATGAAAAAAGTCCAGCGTTTCAGAGGAACAGTAATTAAAATGAATTCTATGATGTTTTTATTTTATTGCTGGAGTTTAGCAGACAGGTAGATGGCCCACTTGATGGAAAGCGGTTACCATCGCCTATGGACATTTGCGACACCAAAGGTGCTACAAATGCGCTGCTGCTCTCTTATGGGAGACTGGCACCTGGTCACTAATGCCGGAACACAACACAAGGTTGTTATGGCGGCATACTCTAGACCAGGGGTGGTCGCCATCCAGTCGAGCAAATACCCTACCACCTGGCGAATTTTTTGAAGTGAAACTTCTATATAGAGGGGGTCTTATGGAGTTTTGACTCACGAAAAGATGTCACAGTCACGTGATCACCGTCACTAATTCTTACATTTTTAAACTCGTGATATCTTTCGAATGGAATGTCCGAATTGAATAATTCAAAAAGTTATATAAAGGTATTGAAGCAGTCTTGAATATGAAGTAATTTATTTTGATAAGGATTAATATCAAGATACAAATAAAAAGCCTTTTCTAGCGGCGGCATTTTAATTAATTTTTTATAATAAAAAAACGCTTATTGTGGCATAACTATAATAGTTAGATATATGTTGTCAGGATACTTTTTGTAAATAATTATGTGTTCTACAAAGTCGTAGTACATTATTTTATTTTATCATCAATAGTTTTCGCAGCGCACACGATTTTAGGTATTTTTTTAATACCTTGGATTAAATTTTTGGAGTTTTAGTAATGATCCCTAATTTTTTTGTAAATATAATATAGCCTATGTCACCCGGGGATAGCGTAGCTTGCCAACAGTGAAAGAATTTTTCAAATCGGTTCACTAATTTCGGAGCCTCTTCATGCAAGCAAAAACCAATCTTATCTTTCCTCTTTATAATATTAGTCTAGATATTCATAAATATATTTATTATGAAATTAATTAGATATTTGCATATTATAAAAAGCGCAAGATTTTGCGCTGGAAGTTGCTTAATAAAATTGGGAGCTGGGTTGCCCTAAAAAGCGCTATATCTAGCTTCGAAAGCGCTAAAGTGGCAGACTTGGTGAGCCGAGCCGAGCGCCGGGGAAGTCCCGCAAACGAGAAAGCGAGCGAGGATATACCTCGTTCTCCGACGACCTCGTCCCTCTAATACCTAAAATCGCATTCTGCGCACCGGAAAGTGGGATGTTCCAATAAGAAAACAAATTAACAACTAGAAAACTTTGCCAACGGTTCAGTTTTTCGAAAGTCACAACGAGGTGAACGACAAGTGTTGACAGAAAAAAATTGTCGGTGCGTGTGTAGTGTATTACACTATACAGACAAAATATATATTATAGGAGTAACATCTGCTCTGTTGGTATTCTCCGCGGTGTGTAAGTATATTTGAAATACTTTTTTCTGTCAATATAAATCATCAAAGCCGCGTGTTCTAATACTTTTTAAACTCGTGATATCTTTCGAATGGAATGTCCGAATTGAATAATTCAAAAAGTTATATAAAGGTATTGAAGCAGTCTTGAATATGAAGTAATTTATTTTGATAAGGATTAATATCAAGATACAAATAAAGTGCCTGTTCTAGCGGCGGCATTTTAATTAATTTATTGAAATAAAAGGACACTTATTGTGGCATAACTATAATAGTTAGACATGTGCTGTCGCGACACTTTTTGTAGATAATGATGTGTTCTGCAAAGTCGTAGTACATTATTTCATTCTATCATCAATAGTTTTCGCAGTGCTCGCGATTTTAGGTATTTTTTACACCTTGGGTTACGTTATTGGAGTTTTAGTAAGGATCCCTAATTTTTTTGTAAACATAATATAGCCTATGTCACACGGGGATTGTGAAGCTTGCCAACAGTGAAAGAATTTTTCAAATCGGTTAAGTAGTTTTGGAGCCTCTTCAATGCAAACAAAGAATTTAATCTTTTCTCTTTATAATATTAGTATAGATATTCATATATATTTATTATAAAATTAATTAGATATTTGCATATTTTAAAAAGCGCAAGATTTTGCGCTGGAAGTTGTTTAATAAAATTGGGAGCTGGATTGCCCTAAAAAGCGCTATATCTAGCTCCTAAAGCGCTAAATTGGCAGCTCTGGTGAGCCGAGCGCCGGGAAAGTCTCGTAAACGAGAAAGCTAGCGAGAGAGCGAGCGAGGATATACCGCGTCCTCAGACTACCTCATCCCTCTAATACCTAAAATTGCGTTTTGCGCATCGGAAAGTGCGATGTTCCGAGCCGCTATTAATGGAGGCAAACTTAAGTTTGCATCGAACTATAGCTCTGCTCTCCACGTGACAAGGCATCACTGCCTCTATTTGTGGTATGTGTAAAAAAAATATAAATAAATAAATAGAGTTTGTTGAGTAAACAAAAATAACAACAAGAAAACTTTGCCAACTGTTCAGTTTTTCGAAAGTCATAACAAAAGTGAACGACAACGAACAACAAGAGTGTTGACGTAAAAAATGGTCGGTGCGTGGGTAGCGTATTACATACACCATTAAAATGTACTTAACCTAACCAAATCATAATTTGCAGTAAACCTGCGAAAAATCGAAATGTGTGCTGGGACACATATTAGAAGTGAAACTTCAACGGACAAGTGGAAAAACGAATCGCAACGGACAAGTGGAAAAACGAATAGCAACGGATAAGTGGCAAAACGAATCGCAACGGACAAGTGGAAAAACGAATGGCAACGGATAAGTGGAAAAACGAATCGCAACGGACAAGTGGAAAAACGAATCGCAACGGACAAGTGGAAAAACGAATCGCAACGTACAAGTGGAAAACGAATCGCAACAGACAAGTGGAAAATCTTCAACTGACAAGTGATAAAATGAATCGCAACAAAATTTTAACTTGAAGTTTTACGGGCAGATTGTTAATGTACTTGTCCAATTTGAAAACCTGCCCGTAAAACTTCAAGTCAAAATTTTGTTGCGATTCATTTTATCACTTGTCAGTTGAAGATTTTCCACTTGTCTGTTGCGATTCGTTTTCCACTTGTACGTTGCGATTCGTTTTTCCACTTGTCCGTTGCGATTCGTTTTTCCACTTGTCCGTTGCGATTCGTTTTTCCACTTATCCGTTGCCATTCGTTTTTCCACTTGTCCGTTGCGATTCGTTTTGCCACTTATCCGTTGCTATTCGTTTTTCCACTTGTCCGTTGCGATTCGTTTTTCCACTTGTCCGTTTTATTTTGTGGAAAGTAAGCTGATAAGTGGTATTATCACTTCCGTTTTTTATTATGCAATGGTGTTATAATTTATTGTATAATGCGGCATCTGCCCAAAGGTAATTAATTGAAAAAGGCATATATCAGTATTGTTTGTGGTAGGATTAGGGGGGCCCTCGCCGTCCTTAATGCTGGAATTGATGCGGGTTCTAAACTTCCCGCACCGCGCGAACCTGCCCTTGAATTATTTTCAATTCAACTGTGAACGGTAGAAATGGCACTTACGGCGTATGATTGTCAATTATCAGTACTCTACTCATATTTAATACTCAATTTAAGACCACGAATAATTGATTGAAACTTCGTCTATTACTTGGGGCGAAATATGTATAATAAATATTAGTATATTTTTGACACGGTAGAGCCATGCTCTTACCGAATATCGGCGTGAAACGGCTAGCCTTGTCCTAATCGTGTTTAGTGTGATGAATGCGAGTTCCGATGAGCCACTTCCTCCTCTCACTATATGGTTACGAATTTGTAGGATGTAAATTCAAAAATGCCGTGGGAATTATCACAAAGATAGAAGAACACACACGTAATTCCCAGTTCTTACAACTATCGCCGAAAACAAAACCAAACCGTAGGACAGAAAATCGTTAGCGCATAAATCGCGTAAAATTCGACGTTATAAGATAAAGGTCGCTTCGAAAATGCATTAGGTAACGCCTCGTTCGTAGTCAGAATACGACAGGCATCCTTTTTTGTTTCTCTCTTAGGCATCCCCACTTGCGCCAACATTTAGTTAAAATTATATGGTGGATAGCGAAAATTAAAACACAATCTTGTAAACAAACGAGTTAATATTTATGTTAACTGGCGGCATCACAAATCGCAGATTAGCCGACCAGCTTCTTGACAAAGGCGGTTTAATAAGCAACGAAGGCCATTAAACTTTCGTACCCAGTCGGGTATCCAAATTCTGTTTATACAATCCCAATTATGCGTTTTATTATGTTAATTTATTAATTAGAAGTGCCTTTTACGGGTTATGAATAGGGATGCCACGATTTTATTGAAAAATTGATAATTATTTTTATTCTTTTCTTTGTTAAAATTCTTGTACTGTTTGTATACTTCAAAGAAGCTGGGCTTAATCGTCGTTAACGATGGACCCCGTTTGAAGGGTGTTGCCAAGCCAAACCATGTTCAATTGTTGTATGTTGATTATTAAGGTCGAATGATGAGCTGAGACGCATAACTTTCAGTGCACAAGTGCCGCACGTGATGGTGATGTTAATACGTCTGTTTTAGTATAGTGTTTGCTGCGTTTTTATATGTAAAATACGTTGTACGAGCAATATCGGCTCGTACAGGTAGATTCCAGAATGGTTTAGGTTCATAATTGGACTCGACTGCAATCGGGTTTAATATTTTATAGCTTCAGGGCAGGACAACGTCTGCCGGGACAGCTACTTAATAACTTCGCTGCCGGCTGAAATTTCTGGTGACATGCGTATGGTCAAAATATTTTTTAAGTCTATAGAAATTCAACAGACGCAGCCCGCACATATGAGGGGCTGGCCCTCCGCGCGCGACCGACACCCTGCATATATGCGGAGTTGGCAGCGAAAGTGTTAATATGTAAAGTGTGTTATTTCATCAGATATCTAACACATATTTTTCTTCTTCTTTATTTATATATATATATATATATATATATATATATATAAAGGTGCCTGTCTGTAATACAGCTGAATATCTCAAGAGCGACTATAGCTAAAGATTTTTGGAAAACGTATATTCTCAGTTTAAGGCCAGTATTTTTTTAATGAGCAATTGGGGCATCACTACATTTTACAATTGTAAGATATAGTAATTTCGAGTGGCATCGCTAGTGCACAGAAGCCTAAATCTTATTTTACTGGGTAAATTGAAACAAAGAGAATAATTTCAGTTGCTAGCTTAGTGTTACATATGTCCACTGTTAACAAATTTTGATGGATAGCCCGTTGCAAAAGTATCGCATGGCTGCCCTAGTTATGGGGAATATTATGTTTCGAAACCGCTTAAATTTAATTTGACGACTACTCGTTGAGATGCGTGAAGTGTAAAGACCCTTGTTGGCTGTTTGGGGCTTTTTAATGGCAACTGTGCACTACTATTGACTGCTTCATTTCACTTTTAGACAGTACCATTGGAATTCTCTATGAAGTCAATGAAGTTAATTTTAAATTAATATTCCTCTGATATTACGCCGCGGACTAATTAAAAAGTTCGCAAAACGTATTTACATTGATTTTGTAGCAGGGAAGGGAGGCGTGTGCCCAGCAGTGGGCTGGGATTTGCTGACGACGTTACTTATCTGTAGAGTTGGGTGCGACATGATTTTAAAATGAGTTTGTAAGAGTAACATGACATTTTGTACTGAACCAGTACAATGTACTACTTCAAATGAGGCGAGGAGATTTTTGTGGTTTGTACCGCTGCAGTACATCTGAAGCGATGAGGCCGGGGAGGCGGTGAGCGACAATGCCTCATTCTTCCCGTACAAAACTTCCAGTTCGGAAATGTTCGTTAAGAATCGGATGTGATCGGCCTCGGTCACCTCATTTTACTAGCAGTAGTACATGTCATGTTGTCCCTCTTTGTCATGTGAATATCCGTAGAGGTTTTATTGTACTACTGTAGCATAAGCCTCGTTCCGTTCTTCCTCTTACACTTGACGCGCGAGTAGTACACTCTGTAGTAGCGCTACAAAATATTTGAAGCATTACTTTTTTAGATTTTGTACCGTATCAGTACAAATAAATGTTGTACGGGAGAAATGTACCGGCTCGTACGTGTCGGACGTAACTGTACTTATCTGTAACAGAAATAGAGATTAACGTTTAGCCTTGGGTTAATCATGTTTCGTGCGATGAGTGACAATTCCGATAGTCCATCTCCCTTTCCAACCCCATCCCTCCTATCGCACTCTAAACGCTGGAAACGAGTTTGCGTCTTCCCTGCTGTTGCAAAAGTCTTTTGTGCTTTTTCTTCCTACTACCCTCAGTATGACAAAGCTCTCTTATCATTAAAGCCAGCGCCGCCACAACATACATGGTTCATTTGCAAATACTAACATTATCCCATGCCAGTAGCGTGGGCAAAGAAATAAAACAAATAATTATTAACCCAAAATTATTAATCGATATTGTTTCCACTTCAAAAAGGCTTTCAAAACAATCAAAAGGCTTGCTTCTATTATTCAAACATTAATTTCTTGGAAATACCCATTTGGCCACCCTGCGTCAAGTTGTCTTTGATGTCTTTGCTTTGGGCACTTTCATGTGACGCTTGGCTTTCATCTTTTAATTAACATTAAAGGATCCCGCGATGATAGTTGGACTTTGTATTTCATTATGTTGTTTTATTACTTATACTGTCTTAAAAAAAAAAATGAAAGCTTCGAGCTGTAAGAAATTTTGAGCAGACAAGCAGGCGGCCACCTGATGGAAAGTGATTACCATCGCTTATGGTATGCTACCGAAGGTGCTATCAATGATTTGCCTTTGTCTAAATGAAGACTGAAGGTCTGGCTACCAATAGCGAAACACAACTCAATGTTGTAATATAGACTCTAAGACCTAGACTCTAGACCGGGGCCGGTGGCCATCCAGACGGGAAAAAGCCCTACCACCTGGCTGTGAGTTATTTTGTCGCTTCTTATACAATCCTCCCCAACACAAGAAATTGTATTCTTTTCCGTTCCTGTACAGACGTAATCCTTTTTGCCCCTAATATCTTTTGAGTATATTGAGACAATATAAGAGAAAAAAAAAATGTTATAATTTTCGTTATATATCTATAATGTATTAAATCAATGCCTTATTTTTGAAGTGAAACTTCTTTATCGGCGTTGGAATTTTTTTACCGTCACATTTTTCGGTTACGCGTCACATTTTTTCCGTTACGGTCGATTCGACCGTGGTAGGGGCTTTATTTATTTAACCAATTTAAAGAAGTTTCACTTCTTACGTGTGTACACTAGTATTTTTTTTTGTTGCACGAGTTCAGCAGACAGACAGACCGCCCATCTGCTCGAAAGCGGTTACCGTCGCCTGTGAACATTTGTAACGCTAAAGATGCTACCCATGTGCTGCAGCTCTCTTAAGGGAGACTGGAACCTGGCGACTAATGCCGGAACACAACTCAAGGTTGTTATGGCGGCATACTCTAGACCAGGGGTGGTAGCCGTCCAGTCGGGCAAATACCGCACCACCTGGCAACTATGTTAGTGTGGAGTTCGTAATATGTGTTTTAAAAATGTGAAAAAATCAGGGGTGCCAATTTGGACCAACAGCTTTCAAATATGTAACTTTAGAATTTTTGTCCGTCGGTCTGTAAGAACATCACGTGGAAACTAGTGGACAGATTTAAATGAAACTCGACACACAGCTAGCTTATATCCCGTATCGGATCTTAAGATACGTTTAATCTACTACTACACGAATATAGCGAGCGTAATACTTGCAAGAACTCAGAAGGGTTTATGATAATAAAAGAACAGCAACTGGTCACATAGATATAATCAGAGAATTTTACGGTTTTAACACATTTATTGCATTGATTTTAACAGTCGTCCGGCATTTTTAGAACACTTCGCCATCCCTCCAACAATTTCTCAGTTTTAGAAATTCAGCATATTGGCACAACCGACAGCGGACTGAAGTCATCGATAAACTATTTTAAACAAAAGAATTTAATACATTACTGTTTGGAAATTCCAGACAAAATGTTATATAAGATATTATAAAACTTTATTCTTAAAGTTTTACATGTAATAAAACAAACCGAGCACAGTACAAATCTATCGCATCTGCCAACATGAAAACAAAATGTAGTGAATACCGTCTTTACACAATTGAGAGATTTTGAATTATAATCTGTGTACACAATCACTACATTATAAAGGATAAACATTGTATCAAAATTATTGTAAATTACAAACAACTACTTTATACAAAACAGCTAACCACAGAATAAAAATATAACATTAGTATTCAATTAAAGAAATAGTCGATTGTATCGTTTAGAAATAAGAGGGTACATAACAAAATTAATTATTGACTTTAAACGAAAACCTGACAAGAACAACTATGCTACTAAATAACTGTAACAAAAGATTGCATATTTTGATGCCATTGTTGCAATTCACTAAAAAATCTATCGTCGTCATGACAACGCGAACGAAGTTATGTTAGCACATGCTAGTGATAATATTATTTGGTGGGAAGAGCGAATATCTTTTTACTGTGTTTGTACATTATCAATATGAATATTGATGGACATCGTATTGCATTTCACAGTACATATATCTAGGGGGGTTGAATTGAGCTCAAGCCCCCCTCCCATACCTCTTCAACCCCTTACCCAGTTTAAAGTTGGAATATTCCGAGGGGGTAATGCATGTTTATTGATGGAAGGCGAACACGTTTGATCCTTGCCCGGTCTAGTACGTGAGTGGTGAGTGAAAGGACGCTCTGGTACTACGTGTTTCGGGACGAACTACATTTTTAATATATCTTATATAAAATTCTCGTGTCACAGTGTTAGTTACCGAACTCCTCCAAAACGGCTTGACCGATTGTCATGAAATTTTGTATGCATTTTGGGTAGGTCTGAGAATCGGAAAATATCTATTTTTCATCCCCCTAAATGTTAAGGGTAGACCAACCCTATTTTTTTATGATACATAATTAAAAAATACATAAAACCCTAAATTTTCAACCCGCTACGATCAACCCCTATTATTTAATAGCTATATTAGTATTTTTAAAATTTTCTACTGGGTTGATTTAGATTTTAATTTGAACCAGGTAGATGGCGCTGCAGTCGGGTACCAGAATTTAGGTGTTCTTTTTGTTGTTGTATGTGTTGAAGTATGTCCCGGAATGGTTTAAATAAGCGATTGGATTGGATTAGAGTAGGTGGCGCCGCGATACTCCTCCTAAACGCTGGGCCTGATTTTGATTATTTTTTTGTTTGTTCAAGTGGATTTGAGAACAGTTTAGATTAACATTTGGTCCCGGTAGATGACGCTGGAATCGGGTTCTAGATTTTTATTTTTTAAAGGCAGGACAACGTCTGCCGGGTATAGCTAGTTTTAATATAAATTCATGATCATTATTGTTTGTGTAATAATAATAATAATAATTTAATTGACCTGTTAATTTAAGAGAAGGCCTTGTAAACGTTATCAATTACCTTTAAAGATATAGGTAACTACCGATAGTTTAGAAAGGATATTGCCGTATCGGTATATTTTTTCACGGTTACTTGCTATCTTTTATGATTTTAACGTTTAAAATATAATGTTAAAAATCGTATGTATAACGTTATACGCATCGGTAATTTTTACGTTATTTCAAGCGACGTTGCCATTTTTAAGAATTGGCTTTATCGCGACTACATATTGCCGAAATAATCGACACACACAACTCTAAATATTACGCGTGTTCTTAGCATAGTAGGTAGGTATTGTTTGACAATCTTTGCGAGTGAAAGAGAGCGACAATGGTAACAAAACATAATTATAACGGTAAAATTACCGATAAAAATAGTATCAACGCTATATATTTTTACTGGTGGTTAAAATGGCTAGAATTGACGGGAAGTTTTATAACGATATTTATTTTTACAGTTATGTGAAATTAGCATAAATAACGATACGACATTTTTATCGGTATTTCGAACTCTGATTAACAGTAATATTACGTGAGCCTGTGATCATATGCTTTAAGCTAGGATTATGGAGCCTATGCTTTTCATCTGCTGCAAACTACAAGCTGCTTGATTTTCTGTAACAAACTTATAAGAAATTTTTTGGGAAAGCATATTTAATTGGTAAACAAATAATAATGTTTGTCTCTTGCTAGACACATAGGTTTGCCGGCAGAAAACGCTTTTGAGGGTTAAGCTCGCCTTTGTACATAACCGGTATATATTGTATTTTTATATAAATCTGTGATAAGTGGATGGCAATGGCTGATGATATAATGGTTTAACTATGTGGCCTTCATTTACTTCGCTCATATAGATATATACGCAATGGTTCTCAAAAAAGATTCTCTTGGAATCTGTGGGGATTTGGAATGAGCTGTTGTCCGTGCAAGAATGGAAAGGGAAAATAATAGTTCTTGTGGCAGCTGACAAAACTACTCACAGCCTGATGGTAGCGTATTGACCCAACTGGATGGCCACCAATCTTGACTAGAGTACACCACCATAATGAAGAGTGTGCTATGATATTATTGTTGTGATGTGTAATGTGTAGGCGTGTATTTATGTAAGCTTCTGTGTTGGCCCTGAGCAAACGGCGTGCAACCGATTCGAGGCGAATTATTAATTATATTGCGCAATCAAACAGTTCTCGCGGGAAGGCTGACTGATCGTGATTCCACTGGTGACAGGTTTTTTATAACTCGCATATCTTAGAGTGTTAATATCTTCACAAGGGTTGCCAAAGATCATACTAGAAACTATGTAATCTGTTGGGGCTTTGTCGTCATTAATAATTTACCGCGGTTGTAAGACAAAATACGTGTAATAAGGACTACGAGCGAGTTTGAGGTGCACCTTGCAACTTGTGCGCAAGTAACGCACATGATGGCGATGTTCATACGTCATACATAGCTATATATAGATGCACAAGTAATTATATAGTAAAACTAGTTGTAACCGGCAGACGTTGACCTGCCTTTAAAACATTTAAAATTTAGAACCCGATTGCAGCGCCATCTACCGGGACCAAATGTTAATCTAAACTATTCTCGAATGCAATTAAGCAAACAAATAATTTCATCAAAATCGGACCCACCGGTTAGGGGGAGTTTAGCGACGCCACCAACCGGTTCCAATCGTGAATCTAAAATATTCCGGGACCCAATTGCACACACAAATAAATCTTCTAAATTCTGGTATCCGATTCCAGCACCATCGACCTGGTTCAAATTTTAATCTAAGCCATACTGGGACCCACTTGAGTACACATAAAATTAACTTCGCCTAAATCCTGGATTACCCGATTGCAGTGCCACCTACCTGGTTCAAATTTGAATCTAAATCATTCTGGGACCTACTTGAACGCACACAAAAATAATTCATCTAAATCCTGACACCCTGATCTGATCTGAGTTCTGATTCCTAGCATTTCCTGTACCCATGCACTAATTGAAGATTTTCTACTTTAGGTGAAGTGCTTGGTGTAAAATTTTACATACTGTGATGATCGGTGTGGATGTGACCAATCCACCTTTAACAAACATGGTATGCAAAAAAGTAATGTACATGACTCCTACACGCCATTGATTAGTCATTTTTTGTTTTGTTAAACACAATTGATGAATAAATTGTAACGTAATAACCAATATACGAAACATAAATCCATTTTGCATGAACACATACAGTGTAAACTCCATGTAACGTCACTCAATATAATGACAAACTCCCTTAAGCGTCGTTCATTTAATCATTTGGCTTTGGTTGGTTTAGCTTATCTTCCATACATAGCATTACACCCACTCTCAATAACGACAACAATTAATAAAGAGTACCTTTTAAGTTGCCAACATTAGTAAAAACTACGCAGCGTAAGAACGTTCTTTTATCGCTTTATTATCCTAGACCGTAATATACTCCTCCGTAATAAATCGACTGTCGGCATCATTTATACCGAAATTTCTAAGTACTTCCTTTATCACCAGGATGCCTCAATATCGCAAGATATGAATAAGTAAGTAAAAATACAATAAAATTACTGGTGCAGCAAAAGACATCAGAAAAAATAACAGACTTCTATAATAGTAATAATCAATTTGAAATGTATGTAAATGTATACATGTTTGTATATATATATATTATATATATACTTAGTTACTATATATAAATTCTTAAATATGTAAAGTAATCATAAATATTGTTCATAAGTATATAAATAATAAAATTTGTTACTCACAAACTCACAAGAAAAAATGTTCCTAAGTCCCCATAATACATAATTCCCGTTCTGTAGACGATTCAAGTTCGTGTTTAACAAGCTCATTGCTACATTGGAATTTTGGAACTACCTCCAATTTTTGTTGTAATTTTTATTTGTAACATGGAATTAATTTGTTAAATAAGTTTAGTTTAGTTTAGTTGTTATGTCACTGGGAGCAACTAACACCTAGGATACAGGCTTGGCCTAGTCTAGGTATTAGTATCCAGTCCTAATTTTAAGGCAAATTTTGTTATATTTTTGGTGTCAATAAAAAAAAAAATTTCTCTACTTTTAACGACAACTCTCTATAAAACCATAAAATGCACAGTCCCTTCAGTGACGTTATATATAGCTTACACAGTATTTCAAAAATTTATTATCAAATCAAAACACCCGACTAACATTCCATACTAGCAATCGATTAACGGAAATAAACAATTACTTTGTCGTTTGTTGTATGAAGAAGGGAGTGGTTTTAAAAAGAAAATATTGTTTTATGTACACGGCTAAAGCAATGCGCGTGAGAACAGAATCATCTGGGAGGCCCGTTTAACACAATTACTGCTCGTCAGTGTTGCCACTTTCTGAACTATTGCACAGATGTACTGCAAATTTAAATATTTATCAATATGTCTACGAGGAATATCTTTCAGTATATAATTATGTATGTAGTGTTCAATTTAATTCTATTTTTTCGAGTTTTACTAGGTGGTAGGATAGGTACGCTTTGTGTTCCGGCATAGTAGCCAACTTCTGATCTCCCCTTCGAGCACATTGGTAAATGTACTGTTGAATAATATCCATAGGCGAGTCATTGTCAGCTGCAATTTTTATTTTATTTTACTGTATAAAATAAAATAAAAGTTACTTAAATAAAAGTAAAAATGGTTTTGCTTAGATTATAATGCTCCTTTTCTACAAGAAATTTCGTCCATAACGCGAAAATAATTCACAAGATTCTTTCTACAAATCGAATTAACAAGATTTAGGCGTCTCTTTTGTGTGGTGTCTTCATAATTCCGTTTTGGTGTGAACAGTGCCTAGTTGTATTGCGTACGTATCTTCCAAAATTATTACATAATTGGTGTACCTTAATTTGATTTTATAATATGTATAATGGCGGAGTTGGTATTATAATTATGTTCATATAATAATTTAACTTATACACCGCAATCAAATTTTTATAAAGAATAAAATATATATTTACCTATGTCCAATTTTCATGTTTTTATTATAGTAAGTAATATTTTTTCTGAATTACCCAATATGCTTACCCAGTCTAAGTTTACAAATAAATAATATTCTTATCCGTGCAGGAACGGAGAAAGAATACAATTTCCTGCGGCCGGGCAGCCTGTCGTAACAGGGGACAAAAACAGCCCATAGTCAGGTGGTAGGATATTTGTCCGCGTTGATTGCTACCACCTCATGTTTAGAGTATGCCGCCAAAACAACCTTGAGTTGTGTTTCAGCTTTAGTGGCCAGATGCCAGTTTTCCTTAAGAGAGCGGCAGCACATTGGTAGCAGCTTCGTTGTTACAAATGTCTATAGGCGTTGGTAACCGGTTTCCACCAGGTGGTCCGTTTTCCTGTCTGCTGAAGTCATGAATTAATAAAATCTATTTTAATACAAGAGCATATTACACGTCATTTAGTGAAATAAAACGAGCAACATTTTTAATTTTGATGGCCTTAAATTGAACCTTGCCAGTCGGTAATAAGGCCTCGGCGAGTCGTTCTCGGCAACTTTTGAAGCAAAACGTCTTAAGCAAAGTTTCTTAGCTAATATTTGTGGTACATTTTCAGGGAATACGTTTAATACAATCATAACATTAAATGTTGTTGGTAAGTTCGGGAATTTCACTCGGTGTTTGGACTGCGGAGGCAGCGGTGCTTGTTTGTCTTGTTGATTGTTTGCACTTTTTACTTTCTCATTATCATAGTTACTTTAACATGTCGCCATAACAACCGTAAATTCTGTTCTAAATAAAAAATAAGTAATGTTTATCTTACTAGACACTCTAATAAACTATAGCATTTTAAAACGTCATTATACAACCAACAATACGTTTCTTGATGCACATGTATATTTATAGAGAGTTGCCTCTGTCGTCCTCCGTAATCCGATCGGTGGGCATCAGTATTCCGGCTCCGCGTCTCCGGAAAAATACGGTTAATATTTTACGTTTAGTTTTTATAAAAGATAAATATTATATTGCGATATATTGGACGGGCGGCGCGTAATAAAATGTGTCAGTGTCAATACGGAGCGGGGCCGACAGCCGACAGCCGACGCCCGGCGCCCGGCGCCCGGCGCCCGCTAGGGCTAGCCCATATTTCATACTGCTACTTTATACCTCAGGTCTACCTGAAAGAATGTATCCATGTCTAAAAGAGGCATATGTAAAATGTTGGGGAGCGGCAGTAGTCTATATAAACTATAGAATAGAATATACTTTATAATACAATAACATTTATGAAACAATACACAAAAACAGCTTAGAATTAGGTAAAAATAGCGGCCTTATCGGTAATAACAGCCCATAAACGTCCCACTGCTGGGGAATGAATCCGCCACGCTTATCGAAGGCGGCTTGGCAGGTTTCACAAATCGCTACCTCGATGTGAAGGTTGTATTACGACGTTTTCCTTCACCGTCATTTTTTTTAACTACTCTACGGAATCGAATTCCGTACCCTTTTTTAAAGCTTTATTTCTAGATTTAATTTTAAAAATTTAACACGCTTATTATTTTAGTTCTGGTGTGTGACATTATTTAATTTATGTTCAAGTGTATCTTAAGAGCGACTCTTTATATTAATTTATCCTAGTTTTAATACTAAACTTATACTAGTGTGGAGTGTATCTGTTACATGCTTGTGTTGTGAGGAAGTGCATGTGCAATGTGGGCCTTATGTGTATACTTATATATTATCCTATCTAGTGCCATGTGTGTTGTTTTTACCTTTCTGTGTGGGTTATTAATTTTAAGGCTCTTTGTGTGTCTTGGTTTGGTTGTGAAATGTGCGTGTAATGCAATGCGGTGGTTTGAGTATGTGTATAAGTTTTGTTGTTTGTTTTTGACTTTGTGTGGTGTTTTAATTTATTGTTTAATTGTTGTGACATGGAAATTTTCAGTTTTTGTTAATGATGATGGATGGTTTAAGATTCCTTTTAGCCAAATCAAATCAAACATGTAAAAAGTTATTTCTTTATTCATACCCTTATGAAAAAGAGATTTTCTGGCTCGAGTTCAATGTAGATAGTTATTGTTTGTTAAATAGAGGGTCATTTATTATTATATTTATTTTATTACATGAGTTCAGCAGACAAGCAGACGGCCCATTTGATGGAAAGCGGTTACAATCGCCTATGCACTTTGCAACACCAAAGGTGCTACAAATGCGTTGCTATTCTCTTAAGGGAGACTGGTACCTGGTCACTTATGTAGGAACACAACTCAAGGTTGTTATGACGGCATACTCTAGACTAAGGGTGATAGCTATCCAGTCGAGCAAATACCCTACCACCTGGCTGTGGGCTATTTTGTCGCCTCTTACGACAAGTCGCCCGGCCGCAAGAAATTGTATTCTTTCTCCGTTCCTGCACGTATATGTAAGTACAGTGTTTTCTCTCTAAAACATACAACTTCAAACAAATGTAAAAATATAAATAAACATATTTCCAAAACTATTGATCCTGATCGAGAATGTTCCTTAAAACGATGGCCACATTGATGGTATGACTAAAATTTCCACTTTAAATTAACTTCTAATATTCGTAGCACAGCATAGTATCAGGCTGTTTCAACGTGAGCTTCATATAAAATTTTACAAACTGTTACAATTTTTCACGATTTTGTAGAATATTTAAATCATTATCACATACATTAAAATATTTAAATCCTTGAACCAGGTGTAAAAGAAATTTTATTTTTTCTAAAGCAATATTTCCCACTGCTGGGCTCGGGCCGTTTATAGGGGGTCTTAGAACAATATAAATTCCACGTTACAACATTCAAAAGTAAATGGTACACATTAAAACTATTTTATTTGTAAGGTTGCTTTGTGGCCACGGTAGCGGCATAGTCAATGTATCAATCGTGTGTGTTTTGTTCGTGGAGGTGTACGAGGGACTTCCACAGTCAACGATATTTGGCGTAATTCAATAGTGGAGTCAAGATGTCAGTCAATAAAAACAAAAGTGAAGATACAAACCATCGAACTAGCCAAGATCGGTGGAGCGATATTAATAAAGATTAATTTACTTATGAAATTTATTATAAAATTTTAATTATCGGAAACTCGATTTATAACGAATGATTTTCTAAGCTTATTAATGAACTGCCTTGGCCATGCATCCTCCCGCGGTGACATCGTACCAACCCCGGTCACCTGTGTGGACTCTAGACAATAATATCCGTCTTCCCGGGAATGGGCAGTGTCAGCATTCAGGTTCTCACAATGACGATTCGGCCCGGGGCAGTATGCATAACTATCTTGTTAGCGGAAAACAAACATAATTATGTTTCTATCTTGGGTTACAAAAATTCTACAAATTTACTATAATGACATAAAAAATAATATATAAAATTTTAGAAAGTGTGTGGTGGTGGTGGTTAAGGTTTCTCCGATTTTAGGGTACCCATAATGGGCATTGCCCCATGTACACTTTAAGAGGCATAATGAAGAGCTTAGATTCAGTTTTAATGGAAAGCTATTTTCTTAATTGCTAGCCCTGTAGGCATAGTCTCACGGGCCATGCATCATAGCAGCGTGGCGTGGCGTCCATGTGGCGTTCGCGTGACGCGCGCCGCACCGCCGCGCATCGCGGCCGCCGCTTATTTATGCGATCGACCTTTTTTATTGCTTTCATGGACATATTGTATTATGAGAGGGTTTGACATCTTGAAATTTACTAGCCCAATAAACGAGTGTATCTATTTCATCCAAAATTGAGTCGTAAGGCTATTGTTTCGTGTAACAGTCATAGGTATTATCTCTACAGCTGTAATATACATATACTAGTGGCCCGCCACGGCTTCGCACGGGTACTTAAAAATAACTTTTTTTTCTTGTTATCAACTACGGGAGTGGTCCCGCACGGCCCGTACCGCAGTGATGCCTACATCGCACAAGGTGCTGCCTAGCTAGCCGAGCAGGGTGAGCGGCCACAACGCAACTTTTTTCTAATACTTACATTTTTAATCTCGTGATATCTTTCGAATGTAATTTCCGAATTGAATAAATCAAAAAGTTATAGAAATGTATTGAAGCAGTCTTGAATATGAAGTAATTTATTTTGATAAGCATGAATACCAAGATACAAATAAAGAGCCTTTTCTAACAGCGGCAATTTAATTAATTTTTAAAAATAAAAGAACACTTATTATGACATAACTATAATAGTAAGATATATGCTGTTGCGACACTTTTTGTAAATAATGATGTGTTCTGCAAAGTATACAGAGGCTCTGGGTTTGATTCTTGGCATTGGTAAATTTCAAACTTTTCGTTATTTACTACAGTCAGGGAGCATCCTACCAATTCTCTACCCAAATCTCCCATCCACCTACGAGGACTCGTCCATAATCGCCCATTCATCCATCCACCCATCCTTCTATCACATCCCCCAGTAGAGAATATTTATTTACCCAAAAACAAAATTAGTAATAGTAGTACATAAGTATAATGTAACTTCAATAATAGCAAATGGTAGTGCAGTCGGGCAATCTCGTACACCCAGGCAAAAGGCAAAAAAAAAAACTACAGTCTGGGTGTCTGGGATCGGCCCCAAAGTGAGCCATGATATTACCCATAGCACAAGCGTAACTTGCTTAGTCTGAAGGTGCACTATGTGTGTATTTTTTGCCTAATATTTATTTAATTTATTTACTAGCTAATGACCGCGACTTCGTCCGCGTTACGATCGCGATGTAGCCCCATCTAGTTTATTTGATATGATGATGAAATATGCTGTTTTTATGCTGTACACTGTTTTTATAAGATTTTACTCTTTCGCGGAATCTCGTCTTTTTAATGTATAAATTGTTTTATTGCATGAAGATACCGATAATATCAATACTTGATTAGGTGCATAAGTTGTATAATAAGCTGTTGAAACAATTAAAGTTTTTTTAACTATCCCACGGGAACTATTTAATATTTCGGGATCAAAAGTATTATATATTATGTTGACCAAGGATTTAAGCTACCAACATACAAAATTTAATTTGAATCGGTTCAGTCGTTTCGGAGATTAGTCCGTACAAACAGACAGACAAATACAGAATTAGGAAACAAAGTATTTGAAAAAAAAACTAAATTAGTTCCGTTTCACTTCTTGCTTGAATCTGATACATGCTTAATGTAGTAGTAATTAGTAGGGATTTTTTATTTTTATTTATTTATTTACTTCTTACATCCCCCAGACTCGATTATTAGCATTTTTTTTCGTTGTACAGAATTTCGACCTCCACACTTTTATTATATAGGTATGTATATTTTATATGTATAGATAACCACATTTTAAAGAAAGATAACACTATTGTGTGATTATAAATTAGCAACATATTCTGTAGAAATGTGGAATGAATTGCATTTCACCTTAATCCCGGTAATGCTTGCTTCAGTGGCGGCTAAACGTGCGCATTAAACATCGCCGGTAAGCGGCTTACAGCGGTGCGGGCTTCGGACGCCGATCCAGCTTCAGGCACTGCAGCGCTAATCTGCTTTAAACCTTAATTCCCAGCATCTGAAATATACGGGGGAGTGCGTAGAGTACCAGCCCAGGACTACTACAGAAAAAGCTTTGACCCGGGTTAAAATTAACCGGTTTTAATAGATTATAACCGGTCTTAGTGAACTACAGTGTAAACTCCATGTAACGTCAATGGATTTAACTTTATTTAACTCGTATAACACAGTACAAATATAACCGAACAAAACAAATCCAAAAGTAATGCAGAAGGCCGTAATTCAATAAAACGCGCAAAGTCCGTCAATATTAGATTCCCGAATGTACACACGTCACGCTTTGATAGTGGTTCTCGCTCAACTGTCACCCTCTCTCCAGCAGGCCGTCGTTTTATACCTCACAAATGAAAAAAGAATCCGCAACACCTAGCTAATGATGCTAATGAGCGAGTGCAATAGGACAATAGGCTATTCTCTACAATAATTAGAAACGTATGCCAATAAATAAGTAAACAAAAGAAGCCGATCATAAAAGGGTTATAATTAGTTCAAATGCCGACAGGTCATAAAATGTGCTTCTACAGATTTGTACGTGGAATTTGTCTTTGCTGGGGCCTAGGTTGTAACAATACTGATTTTGTTTGACTCATAAACCTGAAAAGATACGATGGTATTCAAATAATAATAATTACATTTTACATATTAGTACTAGCTCTTGTAGTTCTAAAACTATACTTGTAATCTGGTTAATTATCATAGTTAAATGGTTTTTTTTTTTTTGAAAAATCAGCGTCACCCTAATTTTGGGACATGTTCTAGGTCCTATATCATATTAGTTGTTCTTTTTTAACATTTTGCAATTTTGTCATACGCTCTTTTGTTACTAATTTATTTTTCATGTTTATGTATAGTATGTTCTTGTGATTAGAAAATTAACTTCAAAATTAATGTATATTAAATACCGGTTTCATCCAAATACATAGAAATTTCGGTATGCGTGATGCCGACAGTCGAGTATTTTACTGATTTTGACAACTTAAAAGGTACTTTTTATTTCTTAATGTTGGCATTACTGAGTGTGGGTGTTATGCTATTATTACAACTCTGGTCTCGACAAAAACAAAATCCATCTGCATATATGAAACAAAGCACATGTGTGACCCGTCGGCATTTGAACTAATAACATTTTGTTTCAGTTATGGTCGTCTTCTCTTGTTTACTTTGTGTCTAAAATTTGTGATTAGAAAACAGCCCATTGCTGTATTGTAATCTTTTATGGCAGTCATTAGCCAGGTGTGTCGTAATAGTCGACTTAGATAGGGGGACATTGTAGCTGCGTATTATAAAACGATAACCTGATGGAGGGGGAAGGGAGTCGAGTGATAACCACGAGCGAAGCAAGACGTGTGTACTACAATCGGGAATCTAATAAGTGACAGACTTTGCGCGGTTTATTGAATTACGACCTTCTGAATTACGTTTGGACTTGTTGTGTTCGGTTATATTTGTACCTGTATTACACGTGTTTGTAGAGTTCTAATAAACTCTATAGTAATTCTAACGACATTTTAATTCGAGTCTCTCGACTCTCGATTATATGGAAGACAAGCTAAACCAACCAAACCCAAGCGATTTCGACGTTTAAGGGAGTTTATCGTTATAGTTGTTTTTGTTTAGGCATTTTAATTCGAGTCCCGCAACTCGTAGCAATATTTAGAAAAACCTTGAAAGTCATAAAAGTAGTTACGCAATTATTTGTTATCTAATATAAAGCGTATAAAGTTTATTATCTCTGTTTATTATGTTTATTATAATGTCGAAGAAACTTCCCGGACTAAATAAGACTTATTTTTATTTTCCTAGCAGATGCAGCTCCATTTCGATTACGAATGTAGATAGACTGAAGTAGGTTAGGTCTATTTTTAATAGCTTATAAGACGCGATAACTTTAATAAAAACATGAAACAATGGAAAGTAGGAGGAAAAATCGATCGTCATTGAAAAGATTTCAACGCGCATTGCAGTTGATGATGGCCAATTAATAAAACTAGTGGTCGCCCATTGGTCGGACCATAATAATTAATTTAAATTATAAGTTTGATCATTATTAAGGTTCTGTTGTCAAAGACTATACTTCTATAATCACAGATTTCGCCAAGGCTACACTGTTAATTTTACTTTAACAATAAACAATAGAGTACATATGCGTGTGTGTGTTTTTACTTCAAATATTAATATATACGAGTACATGTGTTAGTCCAAATCAATATATAATATTATATAATAATAATGAATTGCAATGCTACAATATTTCACTAATAACTTAATAATTTCTAAGAAGTTTTGTAATAATATGTGTGAATAGTGTTTATTAAGTTAATTATGTTATAAGGTTTTCTTTTAAATAATTTTATTGGCACGTAAATATTATACAATAATGACTATGATAAGTTTCAGTCTCTAATTAACCGTTAAATGACCCGTAACCACTCTATCCATAACAAAATTATAAGTTCCCGCCAAGTATAGAAATTATCTTTTAATTTTCACCTGCGATAACAATGGTTCCACCGATAGCTTCCCAACCCCGGCTAATAGATGGCGTGCAATTAAGCCGTATATTACCTCTGCCTCCCACCACGCCTGCCCTCGGCCGGTGTTTATGCCGTCGTTACGCCGCCGCGCGGTGGATTTGCGACCTCACTAAGATGTAACCGCACGCCGCACTCGGTTTCCTTGCAACGTAGCTGAGAAACTGATAAAGTCAGGATGTCATTTCATAGGACAAACAGACTTTTAAAGTGTAAATTATTTTTTTATATCAACTAATAAAATATTGTTACAACCTGAACGCCGTCAAAAAACCAATTTACACCTGCATACCTGTAGACATTTAATTACCTTTTCGGCATTTTGACTTCTTTTGTTTTCTTTGTGTTTAGAATTTGTGATTAGGAAAACAGCCCATTGTGTATTGTAATCTTTTATGGTAGTCATTAGCCAGGTGTGATTCTAGGAAATTCAGTCCAAGCGGCCGAGCAGATATATTACATTTGTACAGTACCAAGCAACACCCCAATTGAGAGATGAGGCAGTCGAGCGATAACCACAAGCGAAGCAAAACGTGTACATTCGGTAATCTATTTAGTGACGGTGCGCGTGTTATTGAATCGTGCTTTACGTTTGGTCTGGTTGTGTTCAGTTATATTTGTACCTGTGTTATACGTCTTTGTATAGTTCTAATAAATTCTGTAATTATTAATTCCAACGGCATTTTAATTCAAGTCCTGCCAATCGTAAGAATATAGTGAATATGTGCAGGGGTCAAATACAATGAATTTGAAAAAGGGACAAAATCGAAGGCTAAATCGGACAGTAGATACCAAAAATATAATTTTTGTATATTTATCTGTCTGTCACATTGTCTGGTAGAGTATCCGTGAACTATTGAATGGAATGGATGGATGGATGAAGGAATTTAAATAAAACTTGATTTAGAGAAATATAGAAAAAAAAAATTTTTTTGAAGAAATAACGACGTACGAGTCTTACATTGCTGACATGTATCTTAAAAATAAAAAAAAATACTTTGAGAATTTGTACGTCGTATTTTCTGCGAACAAGTTTTGCACTTAGCTTATTACTGTGCCGACATAATATTCAACACAATGGTGATTTTCAGGGCAAACTTTTCTTTTGGCGTAATACTAAAACGATCCGATTATTTTGAGAATTTAATTTAAAAAATATTTAATTTGTAAATCAAAATATTCTTACAACCTAGGCGCCGACAAAGACATGTTCCACATACAGATTTGTAGAAGTACATTTATTACCCGTCAGCATTTGAACTAATAACTAATAAAATTGAAACTATTGTAATTGTTTCATGTTTGTTCGTTTTTTTTTATAGCAGGAGTTCAGCAGACAGGCAGACGGCCCACTTGATTAAAAGCGGTTACCATCGCCTATGGACGTTTGTAACACCAAAGGTGCTACAAATGCGCTGCTGCTCTCTTAAGGGAGACTGGAACCTGGTCATTAATGCCGGAACACAACTTTCTTTTAGTAAACAAAAGAAGACGGCATTTTTTATTGGCATACGTTTCTAGAGAGAGGCCTATTGTTCTACTGTTATCGTTTACAGCCGCTTGCGGCTGTGGTCATTAGCCAGGTTTTACGGAGTTTAAAGTACAAATTGATTTTAGGAAGTTCGGTCCACGTTGCGGGCACATTGCATTTGTGCAGTATAAAACGATGGTCTGATTGAGCGAGAATCACGATCAAAGCGAGACGTGTGTACATAACGAGAATCTAATAGTGAAGGACTTTGCGCGTTTGATTGAATTACGACCTTCTGCATTACGTTTGGATTTGTTGTGTTCGGTTATATTTGTACCTGTGCTATAAGTGTTTGTTTAGTTCTAATAAACTATATAATAATTCCAACAGAATTTTAATCCGAGTCCCGCAAAATTCGTAACAATATACACCTACATATAATAAACACTATAAATATTTTGTTATTTTTATTGATTTAAATAAAAAATATAACTCATAGTTGTCTATATTGTAACATGCTTGTTTGTACGTATATTGCGCACAACAACGTGTATCGATTAGATATAGCTACCTTAAGTCTCTGGTTAACATTTGAGTACTTTTATCCATTATATTTTACTCGTAGTATTTTGTCTTAACATTTATTCCTTTGTTAAAACTATACGTAAATGGAATGTGTTTTACAGCTATATACATTTTCATATTCAGGCCAAGCAATGTTGTTACCTAACAACTCTTTAGCTGGGAGCTAATTGGCAACGGACACCAGGCGCCGGTGTCACTTTCCTCGCAGGGGCGATACACAAACAGGGGTTATAGCTTAGAAAATATTTTTATATTACTATGGGATAACATTTTTAATTAATTTCACGATAAAAAATTTTTCATTGCAAACCTGGCAAACAGGCCACATAATAGTCAAAAGTCAACGTGTTTCTCACCCTTAGGAAGGGATACAGATGGGCTAGCAAAGTTGTGAGGGCTGGATTCGGTCTCTAGGCGGCTCTATGCTGGTACCCTCCGGAGTGTGGCGCTATACAGGGCCCCCGTTTGGATTGACGGGCTTTACCGCGATAACATGACCCTTCTGAGGAGGTGCCAAATGGTCCTGGCGGTAATGTTCAAACGAGGGTATCGGACAGTGTCCTGGACAGCGTCGACGCACGTATCGCTTGCAGAGGACCGCATATACGCGTGGAGAGAGACCGAACCAGGTGAATGAAAGTGAAGCGAATCAGGGCGCTCATAGACGAGGCTCTGCTTCGCGGATGGAACGAGGACCTCGGATCCTTTGTGGCAGGTCGAAAGACTGTGGATTTTATCGGTCCCTACCTGTCTCATTGGGCCCTTCGGAAACGGCGGACCCTAACGTTTCGAATAGTTCAAATAATTACCAGGCAAGGTTGCGGCAGAAAGTCTATCGGTAACGAGATCCGATGCCCTATAACTGTATCAAGCTTTTATTCAAATGAATTTCCGATAAGAATTAAATGAAATTTGTAAAATAAAATTCAAATTTGCGAATAGTTATTATATTACTCTAAAAAGAAGAAGCGTTAACAAAGTAAGATCTACAAGCTTAGGAAACAATTGCTAGGTTGGTTTCTCAGATTAGAGACTAAAATACAAAACATCCATATTAACAGTTCTTACTAACTTAGCGTGAACGAAGGACTTTTTAGAAATAATGATATTTTTCTTTTTCTTTCGATTTACAAGTTTAACAAAATTGTTGTATAAGTTAAAAAAATACAAACTGTATTATAAATACTTTTACATGTACTTATCTCTACGAATAAATGTCTGGCAATAAAAACCTTGTTAAGAATTAAGTGGTAGTTGAAGTTATTAAATGGATATGAGATATGCGACAATGTTATTGCGTGGCGTGGGGAGGGGAGGGACTGAGGGGGGGGGGGGGGGGTCGCGACACGTTTAATTTAGCTAATGGAGGCGCGGCTGCCTTGAGATGTTCATTTATCTACCCCAAGCTCATATTCTTGGGAGTATGCGATATTAACATGAATGTTTTGCAGTTTTTCGGCAATAGACGATCTATGGCGCTCTGAAGGTTGGCTACTTGGCTTTTCGCATTGCAAAGTTCCAATGTAGAAAACACGGGACACGGTTTGGTGAAAATTGGAGCATGCTTACCTAATAGATAACTGTTCACTTGAGTCTTGAAGACACCTAAATGTTTCAGGAAAAACAGACGACTGTAAAGGGTTTCGCTCTTCAGTGCTACGCAATACAGAAGTGGAAGCATCGTTTCGCTCGCTTGGTTGGTATTTTCACAATATATCGACGGCGTGAGCTTGTACGTCTACTTTTCCGGTGGTAAACTTGTGAGGTAGGAATTAATTCGTGCAACTACGCGGTACAATAGCCGAAGTTCATCCTATAGAATACCGATAAGCGATTCTGCGTCGATGATCTACACTCTGAAGCTTCGCATCGCATAGCCGGTTAATGCCTATCAGCTTCGTAGCTTTTCTCAATTGACTGGTGTGTCTCAAGCTGCTATTTGGCTGAACGATCCCAAAGATGAGGGCAGTACTCCATACACACTCTTGTTTAAACTTGGTTCCACTGGAGAAGGTTATGTGAAAGTATACCAGTAAATGTTAAGTCCACTTCCTATTTTATATACAACGCTTCGCAACATGCCACTGCTGTTTTAAGGAGATAAAGCAGCAACGAATTCCTCAACAAGACATATAGTTAAAAATGATTTTTATTATATATTTGTCCGTCTGATTTTGTTTGAAATAAATATATATCAAATAATTTTTCGAAAAATGGAGTCGTAGCAAACAGCAATCACAACAAAAATAAAATAAAATAAAATTCTGTGAAAGATGATATGATGAGGATTTTTGGTATAAAAGAACACGTATGCAAGAAAAGACTCCAAGTAATGAGTCTATGAGTAATGAGAGATTCCATTAAATTATGTATTCAATGACATGATTATACATTAACTCTTATAGGGTATATATAGCATGGTATTGTAAATTTACACTTATAAAGTTATAAAATTATCAATAAAATCTACATATATTGTGTAATGTCAAAATGTGTCATTTAAATAGTCGTTAACAGAATAATACGTTTTCGTCATCAAAAAGATCTTTAATTTACCTTTCAATTAAGTCATAGTTTTAATGTTTTAATATGTAATACGTAATGTTACAACATTACGTATTACATATTAATTATTAAAGCTATATAAAGCTTATACTAATTAGTAAAGCTGAAGAGTTTGTTTGTTGGCTTGAACGCGCTAATCTCAGGAACTACTGGTCTTATTGAAAAATTCTTTCAATATTAGATAGCCCATTTATCGAGTAAGGCTATACGCTATATATCATTACGCTAAGACCAATAGGAGCGGAGCACCAATGAAGAATGTGTCAAAATCGGGAGATTTTTTTAACTTACTTTTTTTTACTATTCTACGCGGACGAAATCACGGGCAGAATCTTGTTCTATTATATAAATGCAGAAACATTCATTTAAAAAACATCAGTTGCTACTTTGTGAATATGCAGCGCTATTCGGAAGTTAAATAGAATATAAGCGTTATATCATCATATAGAGATATCAGTTAAGTAATCCGCGAACTCTTTAATTTGAGCCGAATCCCACTTCATCAGCGGCTCCCGGTGGCTTCCACTTGTCACATCCGAAATTAATATCCCGCGTACTATGAGAGCAATTTACCCGATGGCACTTAGAGAAAAAGCTGCCCGGGGGCTATGACAAATGTCCCGAAGAGATATATGAACTTACTTCTAAATCTTTTTGTAGGGTACTACTCTTTAAGAAGGCCGAAAATGTTTGAATTTTTTAAATCGTTTATATCGTTGTATGGCATAAACATAATCGTCGCGGTTGTCTCCTACTGTCGATCTGTGTATGTTTCAATTGGGTAATAGGGATGCAGATATATGTTACGATAATTTGTAATATCTAAAATCTAAACCGTAGTTTTAATAAAATATTCTAATGATGTATCTTTTGTAATAATATATTATAATACTAGTTGTTAACGCCAACCTATTTGGTCGCCGCCTCTTTTGTTTCTTTTTTCTTCCGCCGCATCTGTCACTATGCAATGTGGCATAGTCTACGTTCGACCGCTGAACGCACCGCTGCTTCCGTAAAACCTCGCCGCGTCTTGTGTGTTGTGCCGCATTTTATACCCGCTATCATCAACCCGCACGTTGGAAAGTGCACGCTGTACCGTTCCAGCTGGTCCATTAAGTCGAAGGAACCGCAAGACAAGAAGAAAGGATCACGAGGAAGAAGTGCCTGCCGCTGCGAAGACGCATCGTTCGTAGCGTGCCTGGTGCGGCGTACCTTATCCTGTAAGTCCTTTCCTTGCCTTTATTCCCGCTCCCCGCTCCCGCGCCAACACTAGTTGAAACTTAAAAAAAATAAAATCTAGAACACGATTCTCGAATACATTTGAACCAACAAAAAGATTAATTATAAATCGGGAGGACTTCAGCGGCGCTACCTACCGGGTCCAATCGTGATTCTAAGCCCTTCCGGGACCCGCTTGAACACACAACAATAATTCACCTAAATCGTGAAACCCGATTGCAGTGCCATCTACCTGGTTCAATTGTGAATCTAAGCCACCCCGAGATCCAATCAAAAACACACAAAAATTGATCAACATATTTACAATGACTATAAACGAATACAATTATAAAACTTAAGGAATTATATGTAGAAGACAACACAAATTAAGTTTTCGTCATTATACTAGTTTCTTATTTATGTATTTTGATGCATATTTCTTAAATCTATATGATAATAATCTAATACAATAAAAGAGAACTTAACTTATTTCTATGGTATTCCCATAGTCCCTCAAGACCATAAGTATTAAACTAAGCTTGATCACCGTCTTCTGTGGACAAGGTGCTCAGATGGCTGGCTACGTTATTGTTAATGTTAATTATTTTACAAACAACAATTAACTCGTTATCTGACTCTTGTAACTATGACGTTGTAAGTAGAATGTAAAGCGTTTCAATCTATTTAATTTTCAACTACCATATAACCAGTTAGTATGAACTTTGAATGTGAAATGTATATATTGATTATATACATTTTTATTTTGATAATTTATAAAAAAATGTTTAGTATTCAAGTCCCAACAGACACATTTTATCAAACTAAAATTGCATAATGGCGTAAAATGAAAACAATCTGAGCAGCAAAGCCTCGATGTTCTTTCACAACAACAACTGTAAGTAATAAAGGTCACCGCACACACCCAAGCGTGCGAGCCTCCTCGTGCATAACTGAGCATATTGAGGCTGTTCATGGCACAGTACAGAGAATTATACAGTAATACTTCGCCTGTCATTATGATAAGCGAAGAGTGCTACGTTGCAACAGTCACTCAATATATATAAAGTTCTAATAGTGTGTAAATCACTGAACTTGTCCTAAGCTCTAGGACTGATCTTAATTAAATAATTGTGTGTATTCGAGAAGGTCCCGGGATGGTTTTAATTCATAATTGGACCCGCTAGGCGGCACTGTGGTAGGTTTCAAATTTTTTTTCGGTAGGACAACGACTGCTGGGCCCGCTATATAAATTTAAAGTGAATTTGTTTAGGTATTTGTATTTAAGTTTATTCCTGAAGAACTTTCGAGTCAATTGAATTCTATGAAAAGTAATTGTGTGTTCATAATCAATATGACATTATCTACGAAAATTCGAATCGATTCGAAATTTATATTCACCTCCACTCCTACTAAAATGTATTGAATTTGTATATGACATATGAACAGAGAACGATTGCTTTGGATAATATTCGACGTGAGTCACGAGTAGCATTTCTACTAATACTGTCGTGTTTTAACTATAACAACGGATTCGTATTACTCTTAAATTACTGAGAAATCTTGGGTACTTAGGTTTGTCGCAGTAGTATCTCGTCTTGGACGATTGATTGCTCTTTTCTGACGTTGATTTAAAATGCGAATGTTTTTATTCAAATCAAGTTCTACTGGAATATTTTTAAGTCAAAAATTAAGTATACTTCCTATCCTATACATCGCTAAGCAGAAGAAGCAGCAAAAACTCTCCAGCACATGTCTATCTAAAAGTGCTTTTATTTTATATTGAACTATCTCAAGTTTTTTTTTATAAGTACAGAGGTATATTTTACTATTACTTTTGAAGAATTAATGAGTTATAGCAAACAGTGTATTAGAAAAAAAAATGCGTAGTAATAATAATGACTTGTAATTACTGATTTAAATTTTATACTGTGGTACATAACGTGAGATGCACATTTGCACCAACGCCCCCCTATCTATTTCACCTTTGGCCGCTCCCCCACCTGTCGACCTCTTTGTGGCACCCTTTTAGGAGATCACCTGGATGCACATTGTGACACGGAAAGAGTTGCATCAATCATCTTCGGTCTATTTCAAACACTTGTTTATTTCGTCATTTTTTAAAACCAAATGCTAAACAACTACGGTTTTACTCATATTGAATTCTTTAAGGACCTTAAAGAAGTCTACAAACTTACTCTAACTAATTATGAATAAGACCGTTACTTGGTTTGTTAAGGCACAGGCTATAAATACGTAAACATATGAATTGATAAACAAAAAAAATTGTTTGCTATTTGATGTTGTTTCTTCACAGAATTGATCCTTATAAGCTACTCCATCTACTGGTGTAATAATACAGTATATTAGTATCTATATTTTTGTTTTCAATATCAGCTGAGTCGCTTCCTCACCATGGAAATTGATTTATGAAAAAATCGAACGATAATTTAGTTAATTTAGTCATCAAGATCGCCTTTTCGTATAATTTAAGAATTGACCCTGAGGACCCTCTTGAAAACTTCACCAGTATACCTTTCTAAAGCAAAGCCATATCAAATAACGCATATGTTGTTAGCTGCCAACAGAAAGGCAAGAAATACATTTGGCTGTTTATTAGGGTTTTACGTAATACGGATTTATCGATACCAATTTCGCTGGGCAATAATAACGTATTTGAATGTAATAAAAAAATTAAATGGGCACCAAAGTAATTAAATTCGGCTTGTTATAAGGCGACATAATTTATAAGGAGCGTAACTATTCCCGTGCGAACCCAATTACGGGGACAACGCGTAAGTTCTCATTTTTGGTCAGCTCTTGTGACGGCCGCCGCACAGTGCGGACATCTTTGCGCAGTGCTGCGGTGCGATGCGAATTCCTGCGAATCGTTGCGTATTAATGCTGTTACGATCCTAGAGGACACTTAAGACTGTCTAATACCGACTGTATATACATTGTCTTTCCTACGAAGATCATTTTCATATTCACAAATGATTTTTATAAACGGGTGAATTTCTTAAGTCTATCATTGTCCGCAACCACGTCTCTTTAAAACTAATTCTAGATCATTCAATTTTGCCCACAATATCACAATCATGCTCATTATTGTTATCAACAAGGTACTCATTTGAACGGGAAAAATTCTTAAGAATGTAGCACATTTGAATTAACTTGGTTGGGGACAATGATGCGCGCTGTACATTCATCCACATACATATTGTCACACCTGCTTGGGGTAGGCAGAGACAAAGGATCAAGCATGTAGCGTTTAGATAGGTATAGATACAGAATAAACATACGTTACAGTGGGTATGATATGAAGAAGTCTAATATAGTGTTGCAAGCCGATACTAATCTTTTGCAAGTGTCTTATCTCCCCTTTGAATTTGAGTAAAATATTGTTCGTGCTAATCTCTTTTTTGACGCCGCTGTAAGACTTAATAAAAGAACCTTCTTTCCTCTGTTGGTATTTCATGCGAATTCTTGGAAGCCATTAAGATGACCATTTAACGTTTTCAAAAACAATGGGCGGTATGTTGTTAGGAGGCCATGTCTTATTTACAAATGGTTGATGTTAGTCAGTCGGGAAATGCGCCTGACGTGTTCTGACTGCGAAGGAAGTATCTTTTAACGACAAACTTTGCGCGATTCCTTGTGAAAACTGTGAATTACGTATGTGTACTTCTAATAAAATTTGTGATAATTCCAACGGCATTTTCCAATTTACATCCTACAAATCCCAACAAATTCGTAACAATAATAATGATTACTTTTTCCAAATTAATGTAAACAATATTTTAAACTTTTCAAGTGTCGAAAATAAGAGGCGGCAAGCAAGTGAAGTGTTGTTCGCAGTGGAGGCGATTGTCGCTGGAGTGGCCTCGTCGGTCGTCGCGCGTCGCTAATTTCCCGCGTGGCCCATAAATTGGCGTGCAGTTCGTCCCGCTCCAGGGTCGGGATGCCTACGTCCCCACTACGCTCGCCAAGCGCCACAGAATAAGCGATTGTGGTAGCCGCAACTTACATTGGACATAATTAGAGAACCTATTTAAAAATATTAAAAGGTTGGAGATAGTTTTTAAGAATCGTGTTATAATCTTCTATAGTTGAAATTCCTTTTGTGCAAATAGCAAACTTATAAGTTACAAGTTTAAATCTTATATGAAGACTAGCGGGCTTGTCAGACGTTATACATTAAACACATTATACATTGAAATGATGCGATAATTAAAAGACGTGGAGGAAGAAGAAGTTACCTCGCCACCAGTTCATAGCCACACTTCACTTCTCCCCCGGAGGCTTCTAACACACCACTAGGATTAAAACTAATGGGAATAAAGTTATTTTATTAAACTATATAGTTTTTTTTTATTATATTCCAACGATATTTTTGCGGTGACATTGACACACGATGTGAGAATTTCTTGTTCTTGGTATATTCTTCATTTAAAAAGTTTTTCATTTTGTCGATGGCGAGGTGAGGACGGAGAATTTACAAGGATGTGCACCTTGGCGCAACTAGGCTGATTAAAATTGATTCAGGAATACCCAATATCCATGTCTATTGATTATACCTGTACATTTTCATGATCCTGACATGATCCTACCCATACTGGATGTCATTAATCCTACCCTTACCCATATCCTTAATACATCCATAACCTCCTGTGTATTCCCAGCTGCCTGGAAGGAAGCCCAGGTTACTCCACTACCAAAAAAACCCAATCCCGCTTCCTTTTCTCAATTTCGTCCTATTTCCATACTTCCTTTCCTTTCCAAAGTCCTCGAACGCTTAGTTCATCAGCAGCTAAGTGTTTTCCTGAACCGTAATTCCCTTTTGAATCCTTACCAGTCTGGTTTTCGTCCTGGCCACAGCACCACCACAGCCCTCATTAAAATCACAGATGACATCCGGCATGGCATGGACAATGGCTTGCTAACTGTGCTATCGCTGCTCGATTTCAGCAGTGCTTTTAATAATGTTGACTTTGAAGTGTTACTCGGCATCCTACGCTCTATTAACATATCTCCTGAAGTAATCGACTAGTTTCATAGTTACCTGTATGGACGCCGGCAGCGCATTCGAGTTGATGACGACTATTTGTCGTGGTGTGATCTCTCTGCCGGTGTTCCACAGGGCGGCGTACTATCTCCTTTATTATTCGCTGTTTTTATAAACTCAATTTCCAATGAACTTACTTCATCCTATCACCTCTATGCAGACGATCTGCAAATTTACACGCAGGAACCGGTTGCTACACTAAATCAAGCAGTCGCAACGATAAACTCTGACTTTGACCGCATACTACAATGGAGTAAATCGAATGGACTTCTTGTTAATCCTGAGAAAACTCAAGTAATTATCATCGGTAGCTCGCGGATGCTGTGTAAAGTTGACTGGACCGTTATGCCAAGTTTTCTTTTTGATGGGAAACTTATCCCTATCAGTGATAAGGTCAGAAACCTTGGAGTTATATTTGATAGTGAGCTGTCCTGGAGACCCCATATAACGGAGTTGAGTCGGCGGTTGTTTCTCTCCTCCAGATCACTCTGGCGGCTGAAAAACTTCCTGCCCATCGCCACCAAAATTAAGCTAGCAGAGTCACTACTTTTGCCCATACTTGATTATGCCGACGCCAGCTATCTAGATTTAACTCAAGAACAGCTTAATAAACTTGAGCGACTCCAAATTTTTCCATAAGGTTCATATTTGGGTTACGCAAGTATGACCACGTTTCTGAATTTCGAAAAAAGCTCAAGTGGCTGCCAATCCGTATTCGCCGGAATACTCATATTCTTTCATTGCTTTACAGTATTTTATTCATCCCTACTACTCCACAGTACCTTAAAGAACGCTTCGAATTTATTTCTTGCTCTCACAATTTGCGCCCTTCCAGTCAACATAGACTTATTACTCCTATTCATAATACAACGTTCTTCAATAATTCTTTCACGGTTAAGGCTGTCCAACTTTGGAATTCATTGCCTGTTGCTGTCAGACAAGCAAAATCCGTAATAATATTTAAGAACTTGGTCAGAAAATTCTATCTGCAATATAATGATATGTAATTTTATGTAATTAGTATATATTATATTGCATATAGCTATATGTTTATTATGTTTAAATAGCTGCATATTATCGCCATATATTATATATGTATATAACTTATGTGTATATTTGTATATATAGTATAGTTATATATTTATTAATAAAATTGAAGTAATCGTATAATAATTATGTATACCACCATCGCCACTTCTAATCGGAATATTCTTGCCACGGGTTGTCTGGGAGAGATCGCTTTTTAGCGATAAGACCGCCCTTTGTACCCTACTATAATAATACTAGTTCGTAAGTTTTTCTGTAATGGTGTACAATAAAGTGTTATCTATCTATCTATCTATCTATTTTCAAAAGGAATTTTATGTTCGACGCTTTGTAAAAAACGGCAGACAATAGCACTCATTGTATAATATCTCAAGTTAAACAAGTTACGTTTGTGTTATGGTTAATATAGGTACAACGAATCATTCCACTTCGTCTTTCGTAGGAAATTCTTTTGGCTAGGCTGTTCGCCTGTGGAACTCCCTCCCCTTGAGAATCAGACAAGCTACATCCATTTCTACATTCAAACACTTAAAATAAATCACTGACCATTAATGCCCATTAAATATTGCACTAAAAAGAATTATGTTATTTCTCGCATGTAATTTTATATTATTAGTTTATAATTATTTTTGTTGTTGTTTCAAATATTTTTAATAACGAATGAATTAATTTTAATTTAGCTCAACCACAAAATATTATCTTTTAGTGCCTCCTTGGACAGCGGGTTTTCTGGAAGAGATCGCTATAAGCGATAAGGTTGCCCATTGTTCTAATGAAAATGACTTCATATTAAATTCTCTGGATTCATGATATGATGAACAATAAAGAGTTTTCATTCCTTCATTTAACCATTCTGGTGTCGGATCCAGAAATCCGGACCATAGCAAATAACGCATTGTTCATTTACGAAAATTACCGTGCTACGAATTGAACCCGGTTCCTCTGCATACCATTGAGTTGGGCGCGCAATGCTCAATTTATGCAACTACAGACACAGTTGAATATAAAAATAGTTTTACCCACTGTTATGAAATATACTGTAAGCCATTTGTCTCAGCAACTAAACATGGTGATACTGGCTGTAGTCGTTAGGAGGCAACGTGAGCGACTCTTCCACGTGCAATCCATCTGTAGGCTGCACAACATTTAAAAACGTCCATTTATTTCCTACCATTTTTTATTACAATGTTCTTACTACACCTGGATTAAGGTTAGTCTTAGTGTTTGTGGCCAAATGCGTTAAAAGTAACGCTGTTAATTGTTACCTATATAGTGTACATACATACATTATTTTAGTCAATTTGAGCAATACAACTCCAGGTTGTTATAGCAATATACTCGAGACCATGGGTGGTAGCCATTCAGATGGGTAAATACATACAAATGGCGTAGCTACCGCAGAATCAGCCGTATCAATGGTACGGGACCCCCAGGCTATAGGGGCCCCGAAAGTGTATAAGCAAAAACTCCTAAAATATTACCTACAATCTTTTATAGATTAATTTTTTGAGAATACCTGCTGGGCCCAGCAGGTAGCTATCAGACTTGTCCTTATTGTCTATCTGAAAATCAAGAATAACTGAAATCATCTTCAGTTATGGATGATTTGATAAATAAGCTTGCCCAAAAAAGGCGAGAAATGTGTATCTTTGCCTTGAATTGTTTGTCAAACTTAGCTCCTAAGAGCATTAAATATAAGTATAATCAATATATAGTTATTTTAATTCAATTCGAGGAGTTTTTAAAATAAAATAATTACCCTTCCTAGAGGCCGCCAATACATATTGATACAACGCCCGTCTACGGCAAGCTACGCCACTAGTAAATATCCTACCTGGCTTTGGGTTTTTTGTCGTTTCATACGACAGGCCGTCCGGCTATAGGAAATCGTGTTTTTTCTCCGTAACTGCACGAATAAAATTTATTAATGTTGTTAATAATTTTACGAGTTGCAGGACTCGAATTAAAATGCCGTTAGCCTTGCTATAGAATTTATTAGAACTATACAAACACGTATAACACAGGTAGAAATATAGTAAGTCCGTCACTAAATAGAGTACCGAAAGTAGTACACACGTCTTGCTCCGCTAGTGGTTATCGCTTGACTGCCTCATACCTCCTTTAGGGTATTGTTTTGTACTGTACAAATATAATATGTCTGTAGACTGAATTTCTAAGAATCACACCTGGCTAATGTCTACCATAAAGATTACAACACACAATGGGCTATTTTCTAATCACAAATTTTAAACATAAATTAAACAAAAGAAGTCCAAATGCCGAAAAACGTAATAAAATGTCTTTACAGGTGTGAATTTTTCTTTTGTTGATGTTCCGGTCGTAACAATAATATAGATAGAATCCAGATATATTACAGAATTACAGATAGATTGAAAGTATCTTTTACCTTAAAATATAGATTTGAATAACAACGAAAGAAAGATCAAGCAACGTTGGGCATTAAAATATTTAATTACATCTGAGTATGTAGCAGTATATAAACTCGAATCCTCCTGAGATGCTCTGTAGCAGAGACCTAATTAAATTCATAAACACCATTAATTTAAGATGATGTTATTTATTAGCGAGTTGTCGGCGGCTGCTAATTTGTTCCTTGCCTTTGGTTCAAGGGCGAGCGACAAGCGGAGCTGCGTTCAATATTCTAAGACTCCACATACTCGCTTAAACACAAATGAAGCGCGCCAAACGGTAATTCGAATCGGGTCCTGTTGTTTTTTGCGTTCTCGCGGGAATGTGGATGTCTCATCAAGAACATTCGTATACGTTATAAATGTTTGCTCTTGTATTAAAACATATATTATCGATTTATTATAAAAATCAATTTATGAATAAGTTTTAATCAATTTAACTATATATAAGTTTATGCTAAAAATATTATATTGTGCAATAAATATACCCATATTTTGATGACCATATTTTACATATACAGAGAGAAAGAGAGAGAGAGAGAGAGATAGAGAGAGAGAGGGAGGAGAGAGAGATAACACTTCATTGCAGAACAAAATATAAAATTGCAAAAACAGACCATATTTAGCTAGGAGCACAATATTTTCTAGGCAATACATTAGGCGGCCTCATAACTCAAATCGATATTTTCCATACAACATAAATAACAAAAAAATCAGGCAGTGTAGGTAGTGGAGCTACAAGTGTGTTAGATATTATTACACTCCTATTTCTTCTACTTCTAAGATATGCCCAGAGTCGAAGAGTTTTTGGCCTTTATTCATATTCTGGCCACGCTGAGGATCAATTTTAATTATAATTAAATCGATTTAAATATAATGTAAACATTGTGGACAATAGGACGACAGATCTTAAAAGTTTCTTCTTGATTCCGCACTGTGGCCCTCGTGTTGATTTGTGCTACCACTTACGGTTCGTGCACGTCCCCTATACATGGATTTTCTGAAATATCAGCTTATTTCAATGTCACGAAATTTATGAGATTTAATATATTGAAAAGAACTTGTAATCTATGAGTAATTTAACTTTGAAAAATATGTACTAAATATATGTTTTAAATAGAAAGAGGTTGATTGAAAGTCGAATTCAAATTTTCTATAAAATCAAAAATCTGTTGGTGGCGGCAACTGCATTGTATGTAGATATTGTAAAATGTCAAGTGCCCAGTAAAAACATAACTCATAATGTTTTTACTGGGCACTTGACATTCGTTAATACATAAATGGTTGAACGAAGTGGGCAGCATTGTCAGTATCATTATATCAATACGTGAAGCAAATTTTTTTTACCCCTTTTACGAATATTGCGCGCACTAAGGAGTAGTGTAATTTCGCAAATAGTTTATATAGAGGAGGAGTACAGAATGCTAATATTTTTATTAATATGCATACAAAATATATTAAATCAATAAAAAAATACACACACTATCATGTTTTCGACACATATGCAAATACATATATACTCTTTTGTTTAAGTTGTTAAAGCCAAATTAACAGTGTAGCCTTGGCGAAGTCTGTGATTATAGAAGTATAATCTTTATAATGTTGAAACTTATAATTCAAATTAATTATGGTCGAATTTCGACCAATGGGTGACCACTAGTAGGAATATGTATTGCGAATCCAAATACAAATATACCTAAATTCCTTAAAGGCTCCCTGTCCAAAACTACAACCGCATGTTTCGTATAACGCAGAGTGGCGGGTTGCGGGACACGGGGATTCCAAGTATCCCGGATTGCCGGGATCGTGCGCAACGCCGGGAATCCGGGCGGGCCGCGCCGCCAGCACCCGATGCACCCGGCTGCATTCGGCGAATTACTGATTGCGCTTGCACTGTGGTTAGCAGTTTACTGCTCAGGAATTTACTGCTTTGATGACAAAGTTTATTTGTCGTATCGCAGTGACTGTGGAAGGAATATCTACACTATTTATTTTTGCTGTACACCGTACAAAGTTGCTTATTAATATGGGTTAAAATTGGGAACGCTCCCCGCCGTCAGTCACCTGGAATTCATTTTGTATTCGTAAATATGTATAGGTATAGCAGTTTTACTTTTGCAGTTTTCTTCATCATAATCGATTTTCATATAAGGTCCCCGAAATTTTATGAGGAATAAAATAATACAAGCGTAACTCAAAAATGTTACGTTTTTATTTCTTTTCAACCACTCCTGTATTAGAGCGAACAAAGCAAAAAAATAAGTGTTACTCTTCTGTATGTCACGTTGATGTTCCCCTCTTTACTATATTAGCTTGCTTATCAAGATGAGCTTTAGTAAAACTACTTATCTTCATCCGAGCGTTAAATCCCGGTTGCGTTCGGAGCGATCACTTCGACGCCCAGGGTCCGCTTTCCTACTTTTTCTTCTCCACTTCGCGCGATCTTCGGCATCCCTTTAGTAAAACTACTATATAATAATTATTACTTACTTAATTTTAATCTATAATTAATATTTTTGGGAGTGTCTTTTGTGTTGTGTATTTTATACTGGGTGAATGGTTATATGTCAGTGTTTATATTTTTCTTGTAACCGCCCTTATTCGGCCGCATTCGGCCACTGTCACCACAGACGTGCACAGGTTTTTTTAATGTATGGTAAGTTTTTAATTATTGTTTTTTTATGTTTTTTTTTTTATTTTTTTATTTATTTATTCAAATGTATTGTTTTGTTTTAGATCATATAAATACTTTTAAAAATAAATAAAAAGGCGGATGACCAAACACACTTTAACATTCAGTGTAACGAATTTAAATTATGTTTTAAATAACAAATAATAATTAAAATTCATTACACAGAAATATAAATTAAAATATATTTCGTAGTTGTCCACCACTTTCCAATATTCACTATTCATGCACATCAATTTTAGTAAAGTACATATTATTATGTATTACTTTTCCAAGATGTATGGGCAGTTGCGCGTTGGGTCTGTCTCTGGGAGGCACAAGGCGCCACGTTGCGTTAGGGTATCGCAGCAGGTTTACCTGGGCTCGGGCCTGACACAGCGAAACCCAGTTTATCCTTTTTCTGCTAAATTGAAATACATCGAGCAGACATCTGGCGGGCGAGCATCGATTTTCAATATACAATAGAAGGGCCCTAGAATAACATTATTAGTATTCAATATGAGTTTTTATTTAGAGTCTAGCGTACGTTTAAATCAGGTTAGTTTAGAAATAAACATGAATTTAACTATGTATTGGAATAAGTAAATTATAAAACTATTTTGTTAATCAACATTTTTTGATAACATTCGTCGATAATAAAATTTTGTGTGGATATTTTTTTAAATTATTTTGTATTGCATGAGTTTAGCAGACGGGCAGACGGCCCACTTGATGGAAAGCGTTTACCATCAACTGTGGACATTTGCAACACCAACGATGCTACAAATGCGCTGCTGCTCTCTTAAGGGAGACTGGAACCTGGTCACTAATGCCGGAACACAACTCAAGGTCGTTATGGCGACATGCTTTAGATCAGGGGTGGCAGCCATCCAGGCGGGCAAATGCCCTACCACCTGAATGTGGGTTGTTTCATCGCCTCTTACGACAGGCCGCCCGGCCGTAGGAAATTGTATTCTTTCTCCGTTTCTGTACGGATGAAATAAACCAATGAATAATAGATTAAATCAATAAAAAAAACATTACACACACTACCATGTATTTGACACACACACGCATATATACTCTTTTGCTTATTGTTCAAGTCAAATTAACAGTGTATCTTTGGCGAAATCTGTGATTATAAAAATATAGTCTTTGACAATAAATTATTATGGTCGAATCTCGACCACGGGCAACCACTAATATAAATAAATATTAATCTATTAAAACAAGCAACAACGTTCAGATATCTAACGTAATCATATTCATACAAATTGTGAATTTTGCGTAAGACGATACCGAGAGCCTTACATTCGTATTCACAACTATTCCCAAAGGTAACCCGGCTATGTACAAAAGTGCATACACTTTGAATACTTCTCACTACGTGTTTTAGCATTCCGCCGTAGTCGCGTACAAACTTAACAAGTACGACTCGAATGTGTAATGCACTATTACTACCGGGCAAATCTATTTTCGCTTGTTTTAGAAGATATCAACCTTATTCCTATTAAAATAAAGTTTCTACATACTGCATATAAAATTTATAAAGATTGTTTTCTTCTGATATTAGGAATTAAACCTTATGACACAGGCAATAAGGGATAAGAACAGTTTACAGGTGATTTTTGGACTATTTTTCTTGTTCTCAAGGAGTGTTCTTAGATATTTAAATAGTCGTTTTATATTGTTAGGGCGAAACCTGTGTTTGTTCTTTTCAGCTTCTCGAAGTTCTTTAGAGAATATACACTTCTCAGTTGCGCGAATGAAGCAAGATTTTGTAACATTTTCCCTCATGGTTCAGCATATAAAGGAATCTTCACAAATAAATAAAAGTGTCAAAACAACAGCTTTTTACAAAATTCTTTTTTTGAATTGAAATTTAGAAAAAAAAAAATTTTGAATAAAAAAATAGACTTCTTGACTTCTGTTTTTGAAGAAGAAATAAAAAACTGAACTGAACGCCATACTAAGCCAATTTGAATGCCATTACCATTCCTGGAAAGTGTTTTTTTTTAAACGAAGTTCTTTTACGCAGGTTACTGTAGAGTGTATTAACAGAAATCGTCAAGTAAGGAAAAAGCGTTACGCCCCCCCCCCCTCCAGGTGACCTTTAATATAAGAAACCTTCCTGGCGGGTGTTTTCCCGAAGGCACAATTTTTTAATTCCAACATTTTCAGACTTTTCAACCTAATAATCCCATGACAATTTTACAGTTATTTCTAGCATAAAATTGCTAAGAATATTTGTGAAATAATCAATAGGTTTTCACGAAATCTTTAGCAATCCATAGAATATGCCCGCCCTCATTTAAATGTTCTGTACTTTTATATTTAATTTATACGGCAAAAACGTCTAAATGTTACTATATTTTAGGCGAGTGTCACAGATAACAATTATTATCAAACGATAAAAAAACCTTAAATATTAATACAATGCTTTTTTAAATTTATTTATCTATAATAATAATTTTACATCATAAAATAGTAGTAAAGCACCACTTAAACCTATGAGGCTTGTGATGCAACACACATATACAAATATACACACATGTATACATATTTACACACATATACACTGCTTGTACATATATATACACATATACCTAATCACATCGTATATGCTGATAACATGTATACAGTCACGAACGCTCATACACATAGGCTGTCATTGCAATTTTTATAGATAATAATTAGCTGAACAAGATAAGTTCGACGCATACTGAGCGTAAAGTTAAGAATTGCCAATTTTAAAGATAAAACGTTCTACCCGCAATAATCAATACCGTTGAACTTTATTTGCGTCAATGTTTGCGTAGAGTTGTTCAGTACTCGCAAGCAAGCCCATTTGGCATTCTGGCGCGGATGCGCGTCTAATAAGGCGCGCGCACACGCCGCCGTTAATAAGCCCGAGTGAGACGAGGGGCGCCGCGCACCGACAAATGTCATCATTTAGCCGCGGAGGAGTGCTGCGTGATGTACGGAATGACATTTCAGCCTTCCACGCAGCTTCTATCTTTCTTCCCGATTATTTACTGTTACGTTAATAGTGTTACGACTCAGGTCCCGACAAAAACAAAAGCATATTTGAAACAAAGCGCATTTATTACCCGTCCGCATTTGAACGAATAACATTGACATTCTTTTATGGTTGTCTTCTTTTGTTTACTTATTGGCAAACAGCCCATTGTTTTATTGTACTCTTTTATGGCAGTCATTAGCCAGGTGAGGCGGATTAAGTCGACTTAGATACGGTGACATTGCATTTGTACAGTATAAAATGATGACCTTATGGAGGGGGCAGGCAGTCAAGCGAGGACGTGTGCACTATAATCGGGAATATAATGAGTGACGGACTTTGCGCGTTTTATTTAATTACGACCTTCTGCATTACGTTTGGACTTGTTGTGTTTGGTTATGTTTGTATCTATGTTCTACGTGTTTGTATAGTTATAATAAACTCTATAGTAATTCTAACGGTATTTTAATTCGAGTCTCGTGATTCACAATATAACAATAGTTTTTTAATAGTAACAATAGTTTAAATTCGTAACAATTCAAACAAGTTGGGTTTGAATCTTGGTTGTGAATCATGCTCAGTTATCGAACCTAATGTACATATTATAAAAAAAAACACGTAGGTGAGGGAATATACTGTAATGAATGTAATGTAATGAAACTTGCACAACGTGTAACTAACATGTGGAACCCGCTAATTCACCTGGACAAATGTGCAGAGTACACTTTGTTTTTTTTTGTCCCTAAAAATGAAAGGCCGGTGGGCTTATGACCTAATATGTATCATTATGTATATGATAAAACAACTTTTAGTAGCCTTTAGTTAAATAGTCTATTAATTTTATCTGTAGTACCTATAACAAGTATCCTGCATACAGGTTTGGTCCGGAAAGGCTTAGGCGGCGTTACATTGTAGTCTTCTTATTTGATACATTTGTTGCAGTGTTATTGTTATGGGTAAAAATTAAAAATATGTTACTTTTAACTTCAATTAATATTCATAATATTCACCAAAATTGCTGTCAGTGTCTATGTCTGCGTTTTTTGGTTATCAATTTGGATGCTATCAATTTTTTATTAAATCCGCGGCGAGTATAAGCTGAGCGTTCGTTTTCATACTTAGCATCCGTATATTCGAAATAAGGGAGCCGCCGCGTCTCGCGAGATATGTGCAGCAATCAAGCTTAGAGACATTGCGTTTGTGCGTCGCGGGCCATTAGTAATGACGTACGCCCGCCTGTTAAACCAACGAGACTCTTTATTTTGCAACCGGCAGTCTCCTTTATGAACATAAGAAACTTACATATTTTCTTGTTATCCGTTTTTTAAATTACATTTTCATTGCAAATTTAATTTATCCTGAGACCCTGGAAAGGTAGGCAGAGGATATCAGATATAGATTGATGGTAGTCGCTTATTGGCTAAGTTTAAGACTAATGTTTTGTCTTCACTTGATACATATTATTTGCATAGATATGTTCTATAAGACCGCATATACATTGAACCATACAAGGTTAATGAACGCCCTCGCTCGTATGCATTCTTGGCTCAATGTGTACCCCGTATTATTTTAATGCTTGTACTTTAAAAGTATTAAAATAATTATTATTAATTTTTCTGAAGTTACCTTAGGTTCTTTATATGTCTAGACTCGATTCTTTTAAAATAATCCCTGCCAGTCAGTTTTACTAAATCAATTCTTGTTAAATTTATAAAAAAACTTAGTACCTACCTAGGTTTACGCACTTGCGTTTATCCCAGTGGATCTCCCCCCTACGTAATCGAAATTTCCCCTAGCGCCATCAAGTGGTCCAGGAACGTAAAAAATTATAATTAGTTTCCATTTAGTCCACTTTACTTAAGATCTCGCTGTGCAATATGCTTGAATAAATACATTGCGCTGACGAGATCTTAAGAGCATAAATCAAACATGAATCCCCTTTGGTGGTCTTCAGGTAGAAGTGAAACAATGTTGTGTGTTTGAATTGCAGTTCAGGAATGCATGTTTATTTGGTCAAAATACCGATTAATATTTTACAATACAGCACACATTTAGCTGCTAAACAAAACATAACAATTAATAATAATACGCGCACTCGAGCGCTTACACGTGTCGCGGTGACAGAGGTGAGGTATGCGCGAAGGGAAACACGGGGGGCCCGACTAGGAGCAGTGCGCTACGCGCTTGCCGATCATTTGTGAGCGGCCGCAGTGGTGATCGGACGTCTGCGGCTACACCCCCTTTCATGAAATGAAACCCCTTTTTGATCTTAAAGAACGGTTTCAGTTCTTTCACAGTGATTCGAGGTCTTTGAGAACGTCAGAGAGGTTGCGACTTAGGACACCGATACATTCTACGGAGATTTACGCAAGATCGTTCTCTGTCCAGGCTATGCATCTCTGGAATGCTCTGCCGGCAGATGTCCGCTCTGCTAAATCTATCCATTCATTTAACAGACTTGTGAAGGAGCACTATTTAACTGTATAACGTGTTTTTTGTTTGTTTCGTATGTGTATGTACGTATATATTTTTATAACTATGTATTATATTTATTTCATTATTACATTTATTAATATGTCGGAGGGAAGCTTTAATTGGACGTATCGTTGACTGGATGTATAACGCACAATATCATTTGTTTACATTTTAATTACTTCTAAAATTCTTAATGTAATTTAATTTGATTTGTTGAATGTTTCTATAACTTAAAGATCGTTCTAACCTAATAAAAGTTATGAATATTGTAATTTAATAAACGACCAATCAGAGCAGAGCATATGGCGGTGCGGGGTCAGCGCCCTCTATACTTTGAGTAATATCTACTTGGGTAGACTGAGGAGTTTTTGGTGGCACATTCGGTTGGTGGCAACAGGTCGAGTTGGACCATGGAGTATTTTAAAGAAAGTATTGAAGCTGGAAGTATGAGCGGGTGCCCTGAACCCGCTGCTCGGTCTAAACTATGTCATAATGTTGATCAAATCTTAATTAAAAGTGTATAAACCGTAGCTATTGTGTTTTATGCTTGCATTTTATCCTGATGACGCCCACTAAACCTGCAATAACTAAACAAGATGTCGTGAGAACGAGGCCGTTCTGCGACAAATATATATTTCAACTGCACGCCAACGCTATCTACTTAATAAGATCTTGTCCATCCAAGGGTTGCCTGGAAGAGATTGCTTTTAGCAATAAGGCCGCCCATTGTACTACCTTTTTAGTAAGTAAGTTTTTTTGTGTATTTGTATTTTTTCCATGTCATTGTAATGTTGGTGTGCAATAAAGAGTATGGTATTGTATGAATTTCGCACGCTTTTACATGAAGATTTATCTGAACCATGTTTTACTTCTGGCATGAATTATAGTGTTACATATAAGTTTTTCAAACTAATTTAATTGTCTTTTCTTTTATACCAATTCAGAACAAGCTATAAGTTACTAGTAAGTAATAACTAGTGAAATTTATGAAATTATCGATTGTAACGCCATCTAGAGCTATATACCGAAATATATTACCAATTTTAGCACCATCTATCGGACAAGGTAAATGATATTTTACTCTAGAGAGGCTCATCTATTTTATGCATAGTATTATCTATGCTCGCATCCTTAAACTCAAATGACGCGGGTTCGAATCTTGACCGAAAAAGCATGCATCTTTTAGGCAGTTTTCTGCTTTGAAGTGATATTATTACAATTTTCACACGGATGGTGATGGAAAAATCGTGATGAAACCTGCACATCGAGATAACCGATGTGTCAAACCTGCCAAGCCGCCTTCCGTCCGTCCCAGGGGCATAGCTACCGCCGTATCAATGATACGGGGCCCCCATGCTAGAGGGGCCCGCCCCCAAAGTGTGTAAGCAAAAAATCCTAAAATGTTATCTTTAATCTTTTATAGATTAATAACAGTTTTGAGAATAACTGCTGGGCCAACAGTGACGGCTATCAGACTTGTCTTTGTACAGGCAAAAAATCTAGAAAAACTGAAATTGTCTTCAGCTATGGATGATTTTATAAATAAACTTCCTGAAGAAAATTCGAGAAAAGTGTAACTTTTATTTGAATTGTTTGTCTAACTTAGTTTCTAGGAGCATTAAGTATGAGTAATAACTTATAATCAATATATGATTATTTTAATTCAATTCGAGAATTTTGTTGTTTCTTTTATAAAAACAAAAAACCCTTCTTTTGACCTCCCTAAATATATTTGATACAGGGCTCGTCTAAGGCAGGCTACGCCACTGATCCGTCCCCTAATTATCCACCCACTAAACTATTGAGAAGTCCGAGTCCAGCAGTGGGACATCAATGGGCTGTTATTATTATTAATTATATCTTTTTAAACTAGTTTAAATTAGTACTATTGTTTTTGTTATGTTCCATTTGAAAGACAATTTTGTTATTTTCTAAACAAGTTTAAACAGCAACAAACATATTCAGAATTCAAAGCAGCATCAGTCCATTTGTCTACCTGTTGTAAGGCCGAAACGAGCCGATCGTAGCTCAGGGAGGGTGTATAACTCACCTCCTCCCTTGCGAGGTCCCCCCACCACCCGGGGTGCCTTACTCTGGGAATCTATGACAGGCGAATAGGCAAGTGGATTTCAGAGAAATTGTTCCACAAGCAAATACGCTATCAGTTATATGCAGCTGTTGAATCAGTTTACTATAATGTAAACACATGATCTAATCCTTTCATTATAGTTATATAAGTAGGATAATTTGTTAGAGACTTTGTGAGTTTCGAATCTTAGGTTTTTCAATGGATATAGTAAGGTGTTTTTTTGGCTTAGACTGCTTGAGTTTCAGTGATGTATTCCGCTAAAAAAACTCTAGCATTTTCCTAGAATAAGATATTCGTCTTCTGTCTTTGTTAGCTGCTATACCAAATCATACTCGTAAGGTCCAATCAAAACGGTGGCGATGACCTTAGCTGAGTAATTTAAACACAATATAATTATGTATTGGAATGAATGAATATGCTTTATTGTGTTTTAAAAGATATAGTTAACAGAAATAAAATTTTACAATACAGTAGGCGGTCTTATCGCTATTAGCGATTTCTTCCAAACAACCTTTGGATGGACAAGAAATTTGATAAGAATGGAGGTATGTTGCATTATTCTTACTACCGAATCAGTATCATATAAGTATATAATACATACATGATACATACATTTATAAAATATAAAAATATAAATATAAACGAAAAAAGCTGACAATAAGTGCTGCTTGATATATTATATTAAACTAGTGGTCACCTGTGGTCGAAATTCGACCATAATAATTAAATTTAATTATAATTTTGAACATTATTAAGGTTCTGTTGTTAAAGACTATACTTCTATAATTATAGATTTCGCCAAAGCTACACTGTTAATTTGACTTCAATAATAAACAATAAAGTGTATATGCGTGTGTCAATTACATGGTAGTGCGTGTAATGTTTTTTTTATTGATTTAATGCATTTTTTATGTGTAATAAAAAAAAAATTAGCATCCCTCTCTATATAAACTATAAGTGTGCGAAATTTCATACTCCTCCGTTCGCGCAATTTTCGTAAAGAGGGGTACAAAGTTTTTGCTTCACGTATTAATATATAGAATATGGACATAAGTAATTAAGTTTTCTTTATTATACTGGTTTATAATTACATATGAACAGTAATACTACTTACATAATTATACATACTACATTGACTTGATTCTCACATCCTAGTGTATAAGACTTTTCGTGTATGAATCAAAGCATATTATAAAGGTTTGTACAATTATTTAATTTTACTATATTTTCCTATAAAGCCCCTCTATCGCCCGCGATTAATACTGATTGATGTCATCTGCGCAAAATGTCACCATTAGTTAGTCGCATTACCGCTATCGGCAATTCAACCCGATGTATCCCATACATAGACATAGTATATTCAGTAATACAACTTTGTGCAATAGCGGAGCTTTTTATCATCTTACAAAAGGTCAAAGCCTCATAGATTTTTCAAGAGCGTGAGCACTTATGACATCATAGGTATGCACAACTGAAAGGAGTCAAATATTTCTATGATGTTTTAAAAGACGAAAAGTTATTTTAAAGATTAATATGTATCCTCCTCTCTATTACAATGCGTATAAAAAGAATTTGAAGCATGTTTCCTTTTTTAAGAAAGAAAGAAAGAAGAAAGTATTTTATATGCAACCCTCAGTGAGAGTTATATGTTTGTGCCGTTTGCTGTCGAGACGCTTGGACTATGGGGTCCTGAGGCTATGAGCCTCTACACAAAATTTATCGAAACGAATCATTGACTCTTCAGGTGATCAGAAGGCTGGTGCCTACTTCGGCCAACGGATCAGTATGGCGATCCAGCGAGGAAACGTAGCCAGCCTTCTGGGCACCTTACCCATAGAAGACGGTGATCTGTATTCTACTTATAGTCTTGAGGGACTATGGGTAGAATACAATACAAATAAGTTAAGTTTTCTTACATTGTATTCAATAGTATGTAATTTATAATTGTGTTAAATTAAATTAAATATAATATTTTATTTAAATAAATTGTCAGTATTTTACGGATATTAAATGTTTGACAAACAGAGAATGCACTAAAAATACGCTGTAAAAGTTGGTTGATATTATAATAGCTCAGTGAATTATAGCTCACAGCTTTATATACCTATTTTTTTTGCTAATGATCTTACCGTGACTTACTTATTTATTTTTCAATAATCTGGATTTTATTAAGGTCAGCTAAAGTTAAGATAGCAGTTCTCATAATTATAACTACAAGTTTTTGTATATTAGAAAATAAGAATATATATTTTCTATTTATTCAAAGCATTTGCATTATGTTCATAAGAAACTTTCGGAAACCCGTTTATAAAAGTAAAAACATTACCACAAAATTTTTTTTGCCTAAATTTGCTCACTGTATATACGACACTGTGGTCCATGTTGCCGCACCGCTGCGGAATGCAGTAGCGCATTTATCCCACAAATGCGCCGTTTAATTCACTGCCTGTCCACTCCACCCATTACATCACTATACCCATGTACTGTTCCTCTCTAACACGTCGAGTCGGAGGGAGATAGATGCATATCAAATCTAAGGATATGCATACTTGGTATAAACCCTTTTGATGTTTAGTTAGAGTGTTGACTGTTGATCTAGAATTAAGTTGAGACAGTTTTAAGACTTCATAGCCATTTGACAGACAGGAATCTCTGTGAATGTACAATAACAATAGAATGTTTTTCATAATTACAAATTTTAAACAGAAAGTAAACAAAAGGAGTCCAAATGCGGGAAATGTAATAAACCAGGTGTGCGTTTACTTTGTCGTGTAACATTATGTTGCGAACGTTTTTGTATTGTAATAGTTTCTGAGACCTATTCATGAAAATTGACAGAAGGAGGAAGGTCATGACACACCATATAACTTAGTATTCAGAGATTTTTTCACTTTACATAGCATGTGAGGGATGGTGTTATCCAGATGTATAAAATCATGTCAAAAGATAAATAAGCAATTCTTTGTTGTAAACCATTACAAAATCATACAAGCTATTATTATACCACAAAAAATCATTAAGATCTGTTAAGCCATTTACTTATATACAAGGTAACAAATAAACTTCATTTTCATATTTTTTAAAGGCTTGTGTTTAAACGCCTACCAGAAATGCACCTATTTTACTACCAATAAATTCGAAATACCTACCAGAATGGATAAATGCTCACCAAATTGTGTTTCCAGAAGTTTTGTAGAAATGAAGCTATTTTCCTTTTTATGCTATGCCATAAAAATATATAAACGCCTTTAAAGCTAATTTCAGACCAAATTTTTTACATTATCGTTAAATAGATATTACCAATATTTTGTTTCTCCACTTCCAATTTAGTAATTTTTGCTGAGGCAAAAAAGCAAACGTTCCAACGTACAATTAGTTTTAATACCAAATATAATATTTCGTATTCCAAACATGATAATATCTGTTGCTTGTTTATTGTTTTATGAATTTGATTAAAACATGACATATTATAGTATATTACGGCAACACAAATGATTGAAGTAGGTAAAAAATGAATCACTAGTAGAAAAAAAAACGAAGTTATGTTTCATTATATTTATAGGTACTTATAAGATTTATTTGTACTTAAGATTTATCAATGGCACTTTAAGGAACACAATAGTGAAAAGCAGTCAATCACATAATCATAATTATTGAATCAACAGAGGTTTTTTAGATTTAACTGGGCGCACTCTCTTTCTCTTCTCACCAATGGATATTCCTAGCTTCGAGAGGTGATTCCACGTACTTCAGCGTGACAATGTGTGACGCTTGCGTGACGGGATTGCGTCCTGCGGTCTGTGCCTCACATGCCGGTGGCGGCTGTGCTGGTTGCAGGGTAAATAAGTAAAGGGAAACGACTGTGATCTTAGTTTAACAATAATATATTCTGGATTCAGGTTGGATAATTTGATTACACTTAAACTATTTAGAACTGTAATTTTCGGTTTGAATGTTAGTGTTTTAGTAAAACAATATTTGGTGGGCATTTATCCATTTTGGTAAGCAAAAAGAATTTAAATACAAAACGTACAATTATTCTGATGAGTGTATATTAATTTTGGAAAGTAAAATGTTGTTTTTTAGGCACCTCGGTATAGAGTGGATTAAATTTATATGAAGTAATATATTTTATTTGGTGCTTAATCTAAGGGTCAAAAAATTTTTTTGGTGAGCATTTAAATTGTACCTTTTTTTAAATAGTAAAATAACAGAGATAATAATTACGGTGACCTAGACTCAGTATTCTACTTATAGTCTTGAGGGATTATAGCTGGAATACTATGTAATTAAGATAAGTTTTTTTCTATTGTATTAGTTTATTATGCCTTTGTTTAATTAATCATGTATAAACAGGACACATTTGATGTGTATAGTAATTACTTGGTTTTTAAATCTATTTTACAAGTAATATACTTTTAACTTTAAATATACATTTTTAATTCTTTGATTAGTGTTCCATTTTTCGTAGTTTTGATAGAATTAAATTATAATGACTGTGGTGTCGGTCTTGTACCAAGTTGGGTGCCATTTTTTTCCCTCTCTCCGGACGAACATTGTGTTTCTTTTTTTATCTTTTATATATTATATTTATTTTTCTATATTTATGTTTTGTCAGTTTGGATCTGTTTTACATAAACACTTTTATGGGATATGAATGAAATACGTGTTAACTGCATGAGGTATATTTAAATACTGACTTGAACTAACAACGCGACTGTTGTGAAAACAGCAAAGTTAACACAAAACAATCTTTTTTTATCTTTACTTATTTTATATTTTTGAAGTGAAACTTCTATATAGAGGGGGTCTTATGGAGTTTTGACTCACGAAAAGATGTCACAGTCACGTGATCACCGTCACTAATTCTTACATTTTTAAACTCGTGATATCTTTCGAATGGAATGTCCGAATTGAATAATTCAAAAAGTTATATAAAGGTATTGAAGCAGTCTTGAATATGAAGTAATTTATTTTGATAAGGATTAATATCAAGATACAAATAAAAAGCCTTTTCTAGCGGCGGAATTTTAATTAATTTTTTATAATAAAAAAACGCTTATTGTGGCATAACTATAATAGTTAGATATATGTTGTCGCGATACTTTTTGTAAATAATGATGTGTTCTACAAAGTCGTAGTACATTATTTTATTTTATCATTAATAGTTTTCGCAGCGCACGCGATTTTAGGTATTTTTTTATACCTTGTATTAAATTTTTGGAGTTTTAGTAATGATCCCTAATTTTTTTGTAAATATAATATAGCCTATGTTACCCGGGGATAGCGTAGCTTGCCAACAATAGGTTCCGGTACGAGGGGCCCCTTGCTACTAGGCAACGCAAGGGATTCAGCCCCCGTTTCGAAGTGGGGTGTGTTCTCCCAGGGCACACTCCAGGCACTTTATTGCGCTGGATCGACTGTTGCGTAACTATGTTCTATATCTCAGTCTTTCCTTCACAACAAAGCGCAGGGTCGACGGGAGGAGAGGTTTTTTAGTGGGTATTGAGGTTGCTCGCCCGTGCGGCATCGCTCTGAGTCTTCCACACTCCTCAGTGTCAAGCCATCGCGGACGAAGCGCAAACAAAGCATACTATTGCTAGCGTTATCGCCCCCGATGGATGCGCGCCGTTTCCTAGTGACGGCCCTGAGAGTGCGTAAATCGGTCAGCATTTTTCCTCGCCTCAAACAAAAAAAAAAAAAAAAAGCTTGCCAACAGTGAAAGAATTTTTCAAATCGGTTCAGTAATTTATTTTATTTGTTATTTTATCATCAATAGTTTTCGCAGCGCACGCTATTTTAGGTATTTTTTTTATACCTTGGACTACATTATTGGAGTTTTAGTAATGATCCCTAATTTTTTTGTAAATATAATATACCCTATGTCACCCGGGGATAGCGTAGCTTGCCAACAGTGAAATAATTTTTCAAATCGGTTCAGTAATTTCGGAGCCTCTTCATGCAAGCAAAAACCAATCTTATCTTTCCTCTTTATAATATTAGTCTAGATATTCATAAATATATTTATTATAAAATTAATTAGATATTTGCATATTATAAAAAGCGCAAGATTTTGCGCTGGAAGTTGCTTAATAAAATTGGGAGCTGGGTTGCCCTAAAAAGCGCTATATCTAGCTTCGAAAGCGCTAAAGTGGCAGACATGGTGAGTCGAGCCGAGCGCCGGGGAAGTCCCGCAAACGAGAAAGCGAGCGAGAGAGCGAGCGAGGATATACCTCGTTCTCCGACGACCTCGTCCCTCTAATACCTAAAATCGCATTCTGCGCATCGGAAAGTGGGATGTTTCAATAAGAAAACAAATTAACAACTAGAAAACTTTGCCAACGGTTCAGTTTTTCGAAAGTCACAACGAGGTGAACGACAAGTGTTGACAGAAAAAAATTGTCGGTGCGTGTGTAGTGTATTACACTATACAGACAAAATATATATTATAGGAGTTACATCTGCTCTGTTGGTATTCTCCGCGGTGTGTAAGTATATTTGAAATATTATTTGAAATACTTTTTTTCTGTCAATATAAATCATCAAAGCCGCGTGTTCTAATACTTTTTAAACTCGTGATATCTTTCGAATGGAATGTCCGAATTGAATAATTCAAAAAGTTATATAAAGGTATTGAAGCAGTCTTGAATATGAAGTAATTTATTTTGATAAGGATTAATATCAAGATACAAATAAAAAGCCTTTTCTAGCGGCGGCATTTTAATTAATTTTTTATAATAAAAAAACGCTTATTGTGGCATAACTATAATAGTTAGATATATGTTGTCGCGATACTTTTTGTAAATAATGATGTGTTCTACAAAGTCGTAGTACATTATTTTATTTTATCATTAATAGTTTTCGCAGCGCACGCGATTTTAGGTATTTTTTTTATACCTTGGACTACATTATTGGAGTTTTAGTAATGATCCCTAATTTTTTTGTAAATATAATATACCCTATGTCACCCGGGGATAGCGTAGCTTGCCAACAGTGAAATAATTTTTCAAATCGGTTCAGTAATTTCGGAGCCTCTTCATGCAAGCAAAAACCAATCTTATCTTTCCTCTTTATAATATTAGTCTAGATATTCATAAATATATTTATTATAAAATTAATTAGATATTTGCATATTATAAAAAGCGCAAGATTTTGCGCTGGAAGTTGCTTAATAAAATTGGGAGCTGGGTTGCCCTAAAAAGCGCTATATCTAGCTTCGAAAGCGCTAAAGTGGCAGACATGGTGAGTCGAGCCGAGCGCCGGGGAAGTCCCGCAAACGAGAAAGCGAGCGAGAGAGCGAGCGAGGATATACCTCGTTCTCCGACGACCTCGTCCCTCTAATACCTAAAATCGCATTCTGCGCATCGGAAAGTGGGATGTTTCAATAAGAAAACAAATTAACAACTAGAAAACTTTGCCAACGGTTCAGTTTTTCGAAAGTCACAACGAGGTGAACGACAAGTGTTGACAGAAAAAAATTGTCGGTGCGTGTGTAGTGTATTACACTATACAGACAAAATATATATTATAGGAGTTACATCTGCTCTGTTGGTATTCTCCGCGGTGTGTAAGTATATTTGAAATATTATTTGAAATACTTTTTTTCTGTCAATATAAATCATCAAAGCCGCGTGTTCTAATACTTTTTAAACTCGTGATATCTTTCGAATGGAATGTCCGAATTGAATAATTCAAAACGTTATAATAAAGGTATTGAAGCAGTCTTGAATATGAAGTAATTTATTTTGATAAGGATGAATATCAAGATACAAATAAAGTGCCTGTTCTAGCGACGGCATTTTAATTAATTTGTTGAAATAAAAGGACACTTATTGTGGCATAACTATAATAGTTAGACATATGCTGTCGCGACACTTTTACTGTAGATAATGATGTGTTCTGCAAAGTCGTAGTACATTATTTCATTCTATCATCAATAGTTTTCGCAGTGCTCGCGATTTTAGGTATTTTTTACACCTTGGGTTACGTTATTGGAGTTTTAGTAAGGATCCCTAATTTTTTTGTAAACATAATATAGCCTATGTCACACGGGGATTGTGAAGCTTGCCAACAGTGAAAGAATTTTTCAAATCGGTTTAGCAGTTTTGGAGCCTCTTCAATGCAAACAAAGAATTTAATCTTTTCTCTTTATAATATTAGTATAGATATTCATATATATTTATTATAAAATTAATTAGATATTTGCATATTATAAAAAGCGCAAGATTTTGCGCTGGAAGTTGTTTAATAAAATTGGGAGCTGGATTGCCCTAAAAAGCGCTATATCAAGCTCCTAAAGTGCTAAATTGGCAGCTCTGGTGAGCCGAGCGCCGGGAAAGTCTCGTAAACGAGAAAGCTAGCGAGAGAGCGAGCGAGGATATACCGCGTCCTCAGACTACCTCATCCCTCTAATACCTAAAATTGCGTTCTGCGCTTCGGAAAGTGCGATGTTCCGAGCCGCTATTAATGGAGGCAAACTTAAGTTTGCATCGAACTATAGCTTTGCTCTCCACGTGACAAGGCATCACTGCCTCTATTTGTGGTATGTGTAAAAAAAATATAAATAAATAAATAGAGTTTGTTGAGTAAACAAAAATAACAACAAGAAAACTTTGCCAACTGTTCAGTTTTTCGAAAGTCATAACAAAAGTGAACGACAACGAACAACAAGTGTTGACGTAAAAAATGGTCGGTGTGTGGGTAGCGTTTTACATACACCATTAAAATGTACTTAACCTAACCAAATCATAATTTGCAGTAAACCTGCGAAAAATCGAAATGTGTGCTGGGACACATATTAGAAGTGAAACTTCAACGGACAAGTGGAAAAACGAATCGCAACGGACAAGTGGAAAAACGAATAGCAACGGATAAGTAGCAAAACGAATCGCAACGGACAAGTGGACGATTCATTTTATCACTTGTCAGTTGAAGATTTTCCACTTGTCCGTTGCGATTCGTTTTCCACTTGTACGTTGCGATTCGTTTTTCCACTTGTCCGTTGCGATTCGTTTTTCCACTTATCCGTTGCCATTCGTTTTTCCACTTGTCCGTTGCGATTCGTTTTGCCACTTATCCGTTGCTATTCGTTTTTCCACTTGTCCGTTGCGATTCGTTTTTTTGTTTCTTTTTTTATTTAGAAATTACAAAGGTCTTTACGTCTAATACAATATATTATACTAGATTAAATACGAATAAATAAGCTGCAACATTTCTCTACTTTGGTCGGGTAATAAAAACCCTCTGCATTTCTCACCTAGAATAATTGGTGTTGAAGAGACGGAGGCTATTTATAATGGAGTAATAGAGAACGATGCAAATCCGCATAGCTTTGTAACTAGATGCAGATTCACACAGAGTGGCCGCGACGGGCGATCTATCAACCGCTGTATCCACAGGTGGGCCCCAGCATCAGCGTGCGATTGAATTAACTGAGAGACGTGAGCACTGGTCAAGCTGAAGTAATGTGGTAGAACGAGGTAAGGAACAATATTTGTTCTCTATTGAAGTGAAACTTCTATATAGACGGGGGTATTCAGATTTTGTCTGACACGAAAAAGCATTACGGCTGCGTGGAGGGGGTAGAAGGTATATCGTGTGCTGAGAGGCACCATCATTTTAGAGTAGACGGGTGGAATTTAGTTTTTATGTTTGTTAAAATAAAATATGTTTAAATAAAAAATCCATTGACATTCAATGTGTAATAACTATAATATAAATTACATACTATTGAATACAATGTAAGAAAACTTAACTTATTTGTATTGTATTCTACCCATAGTCCCTCAAAACTATAAGTAGAATACAGATCACCGTCTTCTATGGGTAAGGTGCCCAGAAGGCTGGCTACGTTTCCTCGCTGGATCGCCATACTGATCCGTTGGCCGAGGTAGGCACCAGCCCTCTGATCACCTGAAGAGTCGATGAGTCGTTTTGATAAATTTTGGTAGAGGCTCATGGCCTCAGGACCCCACGGTCCAAGCGTCTCGACAGCAAACGGCACAAACATATAACTCTCACTGAGGGTTGCATATTTCCGCCGCTTGAGCGATTCCGCTGTTTCCGCCGCCGAACCGGCCGATCTAGAAGTGTTTGGTAAATGGGATGCGGCCAACGTGTCTACGCAAGTCGCATCCCACACCAAAGGCTTGCCACGCTGCCAGGGAATTAGAGTCATTCCGTCAGGGCGCCTGCCATCATCATGTGCAATACCGTTCGGCTCCAATAGAGCCGGCACGTTAGCGGTGGCAAGCGCCCTCCGTAAGACATCATTCAGGGCGGCGTGGCGTGACCATCTGCCGGCACTGCGGCGGCAAGAAAGACCGTGGTATCCCGGGTCGATTACCTCTATACCACAGACACATGTGTGTGGTGCACATATGCGAGAACCTAAGCGCAGGTTTATAGCCAAAGAAAAGGAAGTATTATCCAATAATGTACCTATGTTTGGGGAGGGGATAGCTTGGAGCCAAAAACCAGACTCTTTGCGAGAAACGGCAAGGATGCGGGCACGTCCTGTAGAGTTAGTTGAATTTAGAAGTTCTGCGTTTAATCCTCTACATATAGGTTCATCCCAGCATCGTTGCGAATTCATGATCGTGGGAATGTCTTCACTAGGGCAGACCATTTTCCAGGCGTTTAGTGCTTCATTTAAAAAGGATGTATTGACATTATCCCAGTGTTGCATAATTTTTTTAAATAATGAGCCAGTGCTGTAGGCGGATGAAAGAAAAGCCGGTAGAGCAACGCTAGAGATTTTGCGGATGCCTAAACCTCCAAACCTAATGGGTAGGGAAGCTTGGATTCAGTTGTTGTCTGAGAGTTCTGAATTTAAAATTTTACTAAGCACATCTTTAATGCGATTATCTAGTGGTTTTATAAGATTAGAAAATTTCCAAAGCGGGGCGCATCGTAAAACATATGTTAATTTTGGTACAAACAGACAATGTCGTATAATGTGATATGCAATTTGAGAGTGAATGTCGAAAAGTTTAGAGTATGACAGATCAAACGCGGCTGATTGCTCAGACAGATAATTTGGAATGGCCTCATCTAGAATAGGGGCTCCAAGCAAGCGAAGAGAATCCTTCTCCAGGACCTTTATACCGGGTGCGACGACATTGAACATATTGCTAATATTGTCGCTTTCGTTTTTAGACAGGCTATCGGACAAGAAAATTTCGCATTTTGAGAAATTTAACTCTAATCCTATTGAATTAAATTTTGATATCAGGATAAGTAGGTCTTGGAGTACAGTTTCTGCGTCGCCGCCTAGAGTCCAATCGTCTAGATACCACACATTGAATTTAGATTTGAGGGATTCGATGACCGGATGGATCGCCAAGCTGAAGAATCCATTAATTAAAATGTACCTAATCTAACCAAATCATAATTTGCAGCAAACCTGCGAATAATCAAAATGTGTGCTGGGACACATAGGAGAAGTGAAACTTCAACGGACAACTGGAAAAACGAATCGCAACTGACAAGTGGCAAAACGAATGGAAACGGATAAGTGGAAAAACGAAACGTAATGTTGTAGAGCGAGGTAAGTTACCATATTGTTCTCTATTAGTGACAAATGATCAATGTATGAGCCTGTTATGGAAAAACGTCGTAAGCATCGAAATAATAGAGAGTTGCCTTTATGTTACACATATTTTTGCCTAAATTCGAGTGTCTTAAAAGAAAATAGAAAGAAATTAGGAAGGTTTGTTTTTCAGCTGTCGAAAATATAGTTGAAATGATAGTAGTACTGGCAATACTTCGTTTGCGTTGCCATTATAACTTGTTTGTTAGTGAGTTGCAACCGCAGCGCCATGTTTTTGGTTATATTCATCGATTCAATAGAAACTAGGTCATTTATTGGAATTTTTATCCTATGTGTTGTCCTAGAACCTAGAATATAAGCTAACTCTATGTCTTGTTTCATTTGAATCCGTTTAGTATTATCCACATGATGCTCGAACAGAGAGACACACAGATAATTAAAATTCACTGTACTCACTCGACTCTTCTACAGATTCATTATATAATAGATAAATAGAAGCAATGTATAATTAGATTGTGCATAGGACAAGAAGTTATAGACAATAGAGCTAACCGGACCAAAAGGCTAACTATGTTTCCTTGCTGGACCGCTATACTGGTCTGTTGCCGGAGGAAGGCACCAGCCTTCTGATCACCTGAAGAGTCAATTAGTCGTTTGATAAATTTTGGTAGAGGCTCATGGCCTCAGGACCCTACGGTCCAAGTAATAAAGGAAATTATTATAAGTTATGTATAAATGTCTGCTTACAAGCCAACTGTCAACTCGCATTTCTCATGGCCCGACATCAGCAAGGACGCTTACCGGTCTTTTAATAAATGCCCTGTCTTTGCTTTGCTTTATAATTCCAGTGAAAATAAGGTGTCTATATTTTGACGAGACGGAAATTAAATGTAAGCCTCATGGCCTTCATTCTGATACTACAAGTTGAGCACTCGTGAGTCCCGAGATAATTACGCTTTTGTTTATTCAAAATGGTCCAGTATGATCCTGCGGCTTCCCTTGTGTAATCTACGGCACCGTGTCCCATACGAATTCGCTATAACACCATAATCAACTATGCTTTTCATTAAAGGACTTCAGAAATGTTATTACGCTAAAAATATAATATATATCCAGAATATATTTTTACTAAAGAACAATCTATAAATAAATCAATATTACCTGTCGTTGGGATATGATATTTAAATGTATTTATACATCTATAAACATGTAATATTTTGTAAATATGTATATTAAGTATATATCTAATTCATATATGAAATTTCTCCATCTATATATATCTATATAAATAATTTATGTATTTTTTATTAAAAAGTAAGTAGTTCTCATCTCAAGTCATTCCTGGTTTTGTCTGGAAGAGATAAGACCGCCCTTGTGTATAATTAGGTATAGTTTAATTCTGCAAGTTCATTTTTGTATAGGTGTATAATAGTGTTATCTATGTATAAATGTATCTGAAGCCATAATTTATAATATAAGTACTGTTATTATAATATTTACAAAATGTGTTGACTCGTCGTGTAGTTTGCTATGAAGAAGGACTTGGACTCTCATAATACTTGCCAGTCGCTGTATCCAAAATAAGTTGTTATAATATTATTAACAAAGGTGTATTTCTCTTTGTTACAAGTAATACATATGTCTAAAATTATCTTTTCATTCACTGCAGCCTTTTAGAGTGGTTGCTCACTCAAAACTCATTTAAGATCGGTAGTTATAAAAACAGTAACTTATTGTGTATTTGACGGTCATTAATCTATCATGTTTTTTTCTATCACTTTCAGTAAACATTGCTTGCCTTTAAGACCTGAAGCATTTGGTAATTATGTTGTTCTACTTGTACAAAAACACGTCGAAATGTCTTTAAGCAATGTTATTAAACACTGCGGACCATAATTAAAAAAAATGTGTAGGGTACCACCGGGGCCCGGGGTCCGGGGTCTGGGGCCCGACCAATTACTGTGCCCCGCGAGGCGGGAGTTTGTAACACTGGGCCCAATGTTGAAACAAGTTGTTTTGGGGCAAACACAAAGAATTCATGAATTTATAATGCGCTGGGAAATTAGCTTTTTCCTCTCACTTGCCGGTGGCCACGGCGCGGCGGGGGACGTAGGGGACGGAGGGGGGGGGGCGTGCGCAACGTTTAATAGCCGCTACACAGGCACTGGTTAATTTTTTTATCTCTGAATTATCTTTTAAACATTTTAATGGATATTTTTTTTGTAACACACTTTTTTTGGAACAAGATCTTTATTTGTTTATACATATATTTTTTACTGTAGGGAAGGTCAGAATAGTATAGACTATAAAATGCGTCGTTTCAATACATTTTGCCTTATAAGGCGTTACACAAAAAAAAAACCTGTGCGTCTTGGGACGCCCGACAGAAGTGACAACTTAAACCAATCTACTCGTAAGTTGAGCGAAATTGTATTTTGTACATTATTAGTATCATTATTTAATCTAATTACCGAAATACGGCTAGCGCTGTGGGTTGGAGTGAGAGAGGAGGAGGCTGCCTACCGCTGACGTATGCGTAAGAGAAAGGGAAGCCAGACAGACTGGCGCCGTAACGCGTTACGTAACGAAGGGGTTTACCCTCCCGTAAGAATCCCGTTATCACTTCATTTTTTTTTATAAAATATTGGAATAAAATGATATGTCTATAGTCGGACCGCCTTAAGAATGCGTTTGGGTTTTGTTCTAAACTAATTTAATTTACCGTTAGTTTTCGTGGTGGTGTGAATAATGTTAACTACATCTTGAGTCAGTAATCAATACAGAATAAAAAAAAATGTAAATTGCTCATCACTACAATGTTATACGTAATGTGTTCAGGAAGTAGGAACGCATTCTAAGAGCGGCCGAAGTATAGTTATAAAATATGTATTATTAGTGATGTCTTTGTCGTTCTCATATACAGTATAATATTTTGCCTTTCTATTCACATAATATTTTGTTAAATTAATAATATTTATTGTGAATTCGAAATTTTTATAACGGTAATTATGACTACGTCTTAATATTCAGACACAATATATTTTTGTTCATGGATTAAAATAAAGAAAAAAAAATTGTTCAATACAATTTTCTTAGGAGAATTTTTAACCAAATTTATAGGCTGAACTCATAACATTTCTAGAAGTTTTTTAAATATTGTTACGTGCGAGCGGGGTTACGCACTTATGGATTGGAAGAAAACACCAGTTTTTAATTTAAAAGATTTTATCGACTTACACAGCCGCACGTAGTACCTGTCTGTAGGGTTGCTCCTATACGCACGACCAACGATGCACAGTCCCGACGATAAGTTGTCACACCCTCAATACCGTCGCCGATATTGCGCGGACCACCTCCAATATTATCGCGGGTAGCTCGCTTCTGCTTCCTCCTTCGAACTACGCTAAACACCTCCTTCGCGTATCTGTCCACCAAACTTGTCACTAAATTCACCACTTAATCCGTCTCTGTACTCTATTAACCTTCTCTGATAACCCTTTAGTATCGCACTTGTCGTTTCACCGTCTTGAACTGAACTCAACTTTAAACTGCTCGGTAGGCGCGCCCTACGCTATTTATATACCTGGAAGAATTTTCTAGAACCCGTCTATCTATCTCTGTCTTTTCTTTCCCGAACCTTCTGTTCGGGAACTTTCGTTTATACATCTATCCCTTTCTAACATCTATCTATCTCTTTCTCTCTTTTGTCGTCTATCTCTTTCTAACATCTATCTATCTCTTTCTTTCGTTTATCGTCTATCTTTTTCTAAATATATCCGTCCTTGTCTTTTCGTTCTAGATTTTTCTAGAGTTTTCCAAAAGTTCTAAAACTAGCTAGATGGTTCCACCATCGTTCGCCACAATATGATAGGCGCCATACAGTAGGTACTTTTGCGCATCATGGCCGTTTTTGAAGAGCAAATACCGACTCAATGTTGATGCCGTCTATTCCGGACAACTACATCGGAGAGCTGGGGAAATAAGTACGGGTTACTCTTGACGAATACTTTATTATACAATAATCCCATCAAAAACATAAATGTGAAATAAGAGCAATAATAAGTTCAATGGTCAGTCCTCAAATTAATTTATAACAACATAAAATATTTTTAACAACTTAAAATATCATTTCTTCTTATAAATTATAATATATTGAAGCCTAAGGTCTGACTTGGCTAGTTTTAATAAACGAATTATAGTATAGCCTTCGCAAGTTCTAAAGCTGTAAGTTTTTATTTTATTCTTCCGAAAATTTGGCTTGCTGGTAGAAACTAGCCATCGAACATAAGGGAAGAGCCTTTTAGTAGCCAAGACTGTTTTAGTAGGTATTTAAAAATAATTCGTATATTTAGAAATAGTCAAATTTTATATGTGTATGTAAAATAGTTTTTGAGTTATGAGGGGGTCAAATAGGCTCCACATGGTTCGTGTAATGTTACACACGGTGCTCGTCATGCTTGAACTTGGCTTGACACGCTCCCGCGTGACAAGATATAGTCAAAAAAAGTTTGAGTACAGAAAGCAATTGGCGATATACTTAGTATTATTTCCAACAAAACTATTATATTAGGGCGGATTATAAAAAGTTTGTGAAACATGTGAGCTTGCAATATAATTTTTAATATGCATAAAGAAGTCGGAAATAAATAAAAAAGTAAACGATAAGTAAAAACAGATTAGTTAAGTGTTTGGCAGAGCACAGACGGAGACGGGTTACATACAAGTGCCAAATGTCCCCCGTTGCCTTCGGGAGATTGGAGTGGGAGCACTTTTTGAAGGTCATACATATAATGAAAATTTAAATTTACTTCCGATTCTATGTATACCGCTTCGAAACATGTGATTGTAGTTAAAAAGAAGGAGCGGCAAGCAACTCCCCAGTAACACGTCTAGATAAAATTGTTTGTCTTTATATTTCTTATTCTATTTATATCTCAAGTTATTTAAAAATGAGTTTTATACAAAGTATGTTATAGAATTATTTTTCGAAGAATTAATGGAGTTGTAGCAAACAGTGCATGCTCAGTAAGACAAAGATACAATAAGAGGAAAGAAGAATATTATTATTGTTATAATAATAAGTTTGTACTGCTTCTTATAAATTATAATATAGGCTTCAATGCCTAAGGTCTGACTTGGCTAGTTTTAATAAACGAATTATAGTATAGCCTTCGCAAGTTCTAAAGCTGTAAGTTTTTATTTTATTCTTCCGAAAATTTGGCTTGCTGGTAGAAACTAGCCATCGAACATAAGGCTCTTCCAAGACTGTTTTAGTAGGTATTTAAAAATAATTCGTATATTTAGAATAATTATAATAATAAGTTTGTACTGCCCGCTAGTACCACTAATAGTTCACCCCAATAGCCCGGTACTTTTTGTCTTGATTTCCCACAATAGTCCTACACTGGCCGGGGCTTGTCCTTGGGTGCATTATTATATGGTATAGACAGGGATAATCGCCGGTCAGTGTCACGCCACATATTTACATTAATTTTGTCAAGGGGCCTCTACGTGTTGGCCTCCCCATGGCCCCACGCAAGCCCTCCAAAAGTCCGGGCCATTTTTATGGCCCGTGGTCTTGAAAAAGTTTGTACTGCAACACATCTCCATAAATTTCTTACGTGTTTGACAAAATTAAAAACGTTATACAGACGATAGTACAAGAGGCTGGAGCGAGCTGCTATGTAAACGGACTTTTATCATTTAAATATTCTTCAATAGTGTAATATGCCTTTTTAAGCAAGAAACTTTTTAATTTGGTTCACAATTTAGTAAAAGGAGAATCTAATATTTCATTCGGAATCTTATGAAGAAGAGTATACCAACCTCCAAAAAGAGGACAATACTTTTTGTAATCTAAAAGATGGAAATATCAGTCCATTACAATGCCTGGTGTTGGAATTGTGAACATCCTTATACCGCTTTGCTGCGTTATATTTTTCCAGTATATAATTTAAGAAAACCCATACCTTAATAAGTAAATAAACATAGGCTGGTGTTTATTTTGCTCAAAGAAGCGTTGTCATACAACGTGGCAACGCTGCCTGCGTTTCAGGAACATTCCCGGTAAGTGACAGTGTTTTGAGACCAATATTTTATGTTTAGTTATTTTTCCCTTTTTATTTAGTTTTAGTTTTAATTTATATTATATTTTTTATCAATATAGTTATTGATTCTAAGAAAAACGAATTGAAGATTGATAAAATGTCTGAGTCCACTATTCTTTGCCAAAGCTACAATTTTTTTTACGTAAAAAGCTATTCTCCAAATCACTCATCTGAGAACATATTTAAAAGATACTTAAAAAGAAAATCCTTACAACATTGTGCCATAATCAACAACAAAGACTGATATTGTGACGGAATTTCTTTTTTCAGTGGGAACCAACAGAAATATTGGTATTCAGTGAATCGGTGAACTTTTGTCGGAGGAAAGCGTCGGACTTTTCACGGTGATTGGAAAGTTTTTGTCACCAACTATGCTATTTTAAGAGACTCACTTTGTGTTACAATAATGGCAATTAAGAATATCTTTAATAATAATATGAGGATAAAGTCGTGGTAGCGTATGGCTAGCGTACGCATCCCAAAGTCAAAGGGCGCGGGTTCGATCCTGGCCGGAACGCATGTACCACTTAGGCACTTTTCTGACCTAATGTGCATATTTTTACAATTATCACGTGCTAACAACAACAGTTTTTTTTTGTATGTTTTTCTGTATATTTTCCTCCACCGTTATGATGGAGACCTTTTGCATCAATATTTACTTATATTTATTTTATGTATATTATGATAAATATACGATATACATATTATTTCTTACCTATCATGATTATTTTATATCTATACATTATTTATATTTTATTAGTAGTCGGCAATTATTATTAATTACATTCTATTCTATCTACTTTTATTTCTCTGTAACGCATCTTTAACTATTTTCACACCATATTTAATAAACTCATGTCACTTTGTATACAATTTATGTAATCATTAACAACGTCCTCCAGTTCCTCTGTATTATTAATTTCATTTATTTTTTCTTCATTTATTTTACATTTATCCAATTCGATTCGAATTTCTTTTATAAAATCAATCCAATTGGCCATTTTTGTATTATATATTCGAGTAGCGTTAGTTAATCTATGTTTTGTAGTTTTATTTAAGTTGACTGAGAAAACAATTGTATTATGATCTGCACTAGTTATACCCTTGTCTACATGCCAATCTTCAATAGCCCCCAACATTTCTTGGCTACAAATCGTTATATCAACTATACTTTTATACTCTGTTCCATTTCTGACTATATAGAAAGTTGGTTCAGTTCCTTCATTTAGAATGTGCATCCTCATATCTTCAATTGAACCCACCAGTGCTTCCCCACGCTTGTTTTCCCTCATACTACCCCACCATGTGCTCCATCCATTTCCATCTCCACCCATTATTACCCTCCTTATATTAATTTTTCCCTTAATTTCTTGAAGCTTTTCTAGATATGGTTCTATTGGCATACTGTCTTCAAAGTACAGAGAAACAACTAATAACTCCCATGTATTTGTTTTTAGGATGGCTACTGCTATATTTTCTGTTATGAATGTTGGCTGTTCAATTATTTCAATTTCGTCATCGAACACAAGTATAGCAGCCTTTATTGGTTTCGTCCTATTTTGGGCCTTTTGGATAACTCGACATCCCGTTAGTCGTCCTATTTCTCCCTTAGCTCCTATATATGGTTCTTGTATTAACCCAGATACGCCTACTGTCCTATATTTAGGACAGTAGAAATAAATAAAAAAATCAGAATACCCTCTTTATCTAAGATTATTTAGTCTTATGATTTGCAGTAAGAAACGTGTCAGCTTTATTAGAAAAAATAAAAAGACAGTTATTTTAACAGTTTTTACCTTATATTTTACCTTATAAGTGTGTAATAAAAGTGCGTTGCAGACATGGCAAATGACAGGTATGTATAAAAAGTTATATTTTACTCGTGAGTTGTTTTTTTCTGTGTTAATATCTAGTTGATAACCTTAACTTTTGTACTAAATAAATATTCTAGCAAAATAATATAAATAAATTACGTATAACTTGTTACAAATACTAGCGTACTATATATAGGACAGTAGGATAATATACATGATTTTAGTACAATAATACAACTTTTTCTTTACAGACCGTTAGCTGCGCATGAAATTTTAGATGCTTTAGAAAATGTTTCTGATAATGAAGAAGATTATAGAGAACGACTGATATGTATTCTACCTCCTCCTGTTGATCCTGACTATGTGCAACTATGTGCAATCCAATATATAAAGAATTGGGGCTGGGTGCAAGCGTTGTTCTCACTTTTTGCGATGTGCTGATTTCACGTGGCTTCGACCTTCCTTACCACGTAGTTTTTGATAATTTTTTTACTGGGACGCCCTTGCTGGAAGAGATAACAAAGAAAGGCCTTCGTTGCACTGGGACAGTTCGAGAAAACAGGACATCTAGTTGTCCTCTGATTACATCGAAGTTACTGAAAAAAAAGGAACGTGGTGCTGTCGATTACAGAACGACACATGACAACACGTTCATTATTGCTAAATGGCATGACAATAATATATTCAGTATTGCTTCTAATGCTGTAGGAATAAATCCTAAACAATCTGCCAAACGCTTCTCACAAAGTGAAAAGAGAAACATTGTCATAGAAGAACCACATATGGTGTCCATCTATAACAAATATATGGGAGGAGTGGATCGGTCTGATGAAAATATTTCACATTACCGAATTGGTATACGAGGTAAGAAATGGTACATGCCGTTGCTCACACACATGATTGATCTTGCCGAACATAATGCATGGCAGTTATATAAAATAAATCATGGAAAACTGGATCATCTTGGCTTTCGCAGAAGGGTAGCAATTGCTTTGATTGAATCAAACAGAAAAAATGCCAAAAGAGGGCCTAGCCGACCCTCCCATCATGAACATGCTGATAGTCGTAAAGACCAAATGAATCATCTGGTTATTCCTCAATCGAAGCAAACACACTGTCGTCAATGTCACAAAAAATGTTTGACACGTTGCAAGAAATGTGATGTTGGAGTGTGTGTCAAGTGTTTTGAAACATATCATTCATAAATAGTGTTAATCTAGTAAATTACATATAACAATGGGTAATATAATCAATAGTTATCTAATAAACTACACTTTTTGATTACATTCTGTTTTGTCATAAATGGTCTTTTATTTCCTCTTATTATCCTACTGTCCTACATATAGGACGGCTGTTTCCCTGAAAGCCTTACACTTAATTTTTTTTTCATAATTTTTTTTATGTTGCATAAGATCTAATAAACTAAATAATGTAACTTTTTTCAAAATTTTCAGAAAACTTTAGTTTCAGGCTTATCTGGGTTAAGGCAAAGCTTATTTTTCTTTTTGATCCTTCTAATAAAATTTCGTTCATTGCTAATTTCTTACGTTGCAAATTGGCTTGAAAGATCATATATTTTTGCAATGCAAGTCCAATCTCTGTACCTTGATTTTGTTTTACTGTAGTGCTTGGGACAACCTTAGCAATAAGCTACGCTAGATCTTGCCAATTTGTCCCATTTCATGCGTACGGGGCAATTTTTTTTTAATAGCTTCAATGTATTGCGGCCAGTGGTTACGAGCTGACCGGGATCTTCAATAAAGTAGACTGCTTCAGAGATAATATACTTTATATTATTAATCAAGAGACTTACAACCATGTGTTCCGTGCGCGTCCCTATACAATTCTGATCTTGATTGTTTTGCGAGGCGTTCTATGAAATAAATTCCAATTATTATATTTCTTAATATAAATGACGACTAAAAAGGTTAGTCGTTACGTTAAACATTGTTTAGAATTTTATAAAATTATAGATTAAGCATGTTCTTGTGCATCATAGCGTATATAGTATGAATCTGTATTGTATTCATGCAGGAAGGGAGTATGAACGCTGATACTGCTACCAGGCGGCCTGTCGTAATAGGCGATAAAATCATCCATAGTTAGATGAAAGGGCAATAGTCCATTTGGATGACAACCACCCCTGGTTTAAGGTATAACCTTAAACCAGGGGTGGTTGTCATCCAAATCCAAATCCTAAGCCTGACAACCATGAGTTACGTTCTGGCATTAGTGGCCGGGTTCTAGTTTTCCCTTCGCCTCAGTGGCAAAGTGGTAGTATCTCTGGTATTACAAATGTTTATGCAGTGACCACTTTCCATTAGAGTTGGGTATTTCAGTCTGTCTCCTGTACTTCCAGCGCTATGAAAACTTCAGAATCAGGGTTGTAATCATAAAAGCCAATTCTTTATATCTTTATGCAGTAGTGGAAAAATAATCTTCCATGACCCGATTTAAAAAAATGCTTACGATACCTCGGTACTTTCCGCAACAAGCATGAGTACATAATTAAAACTTCTATTTTGTTAACCGACTTCGAAAAAAGGAGGAGGTTCCCAATTCGTCAGGATCTTTTTTTTTTTAACCGACTTCGAAAAAAGGAGGAGGTTCTCAATTCGTCGGGATCTTTTTTTTTTTTTTTGCTTTTTTTTTATGTATGTTCGCCGATAACTCCGTGATTTATGATCCGATTTACGTGATTCTTTTTTTGTTCGACGCGGAATAGCTCCCAATTGGTCCCCTAAAAATTTTACATAGTTTGGCCTAGTACTTTTCATTTTATGAACATTTTTCATGGAAATAATTTTCACCCCGTTCCATATGTTCGCCGATAACTCCGTGATTTATGATCCGATTTACGTGATTCTTTTTTTGTTCGACGCGGAATAGCTCCCAATTGGTCCCCTAAAAATTTTACATAGTTTGGCCCAGTACTTTTCATTTTATGAACATTTTTCATGGAAATAATTTTCACCCCGTTCCATATGTTCGCCGATAACTCCGTGATTTATGATCCGATTTACGTGATTCTTTTTTTGTTCGACGCGGAATAGCTGCCATGTGGTCCCCTAAAAATTTTACATAGTTTGGCCCAGTAGTTTTCATTTTACGAACATTTTTTTGTTCCCGGTTCTTGGGACCTATATTTTTTAAGAAGCGCGGCACCATTCGCGGGTCTACCCATACATAGCTAGACACTAAAAAGTAACAAATAAAATTTAAAAACTTCGTTTAAAAAAACCGACTTCAGAAACTAAAATGTATAAAATAACTTATTTCTTAAGCTATTATTATTAATATACATTCTATTTTCTTCTAAAATTCTATTTTCTATTTTCAAATTTCAATTCGATTGATAGTTTTCGAAGCTATACAATCGTACCTCTTCCACGCAAATATTTATTACGCAATATTATTGGCAGAGTATTCGAATTTCGAATCTTTCAAAAATAAATTTTATCATAATGTCAAAGAGTGACTGTGGTGACGTTAGCGCTGTTGACCGCAATGAGATTAAATTGAAACAATTATTGGGTAAACGCGATGCCATTTTCGCTCGTATGCAAACTATTTACAATTATTCTTTGGATGCCTTTAAAGATGAATACTCGCAAGAAATGTTCCTCTACAATATCGCTTCTTTAGATGGTTTACGCTCAGAATTTAACGCAATTATTGATGCAGTAAATGAGACGCAACTGCTGTTAGATCCCACCGCTATCGTGAATTATCAAAGTTTCGCATCATTTGAAAATTTATATTGCCGCAGTAAACATATAGCCCAGCAATTAATGGCTGATAAAACTCGCAACATTTTAACATCGGAATCATTACCGCGAACTTCCAGAAGGTCAATACGTTTGCCTCAACTGGAATTAATAGGATTTTGTGGCAACCCTATGAAGTGGCCCATCTTCTATGAGTCATTTAGACGCACGATTCATGAGAACCCTGATCTCACGGATCATGAACGCATTCAATATCTCATAGGAAAGTTGTCAGGAAAAGCGCTTTCTGTTTGTTCGGGAATTACACCTAATGGTGAAAATTATCAACTTATTTGGAACACGCTCGTTACTAAATATAATGATAAACGCAATTTAGCTTCGGTGTACTTCGATCAACTAATTGAATTTAAATCATCTAATACCGCTTCGTCAACAAATTTAGACTTATTTTTAGATAAGTTTTGTACCGCCGTTTCCAGTTTAAAATCGCTTCGTCTTGAAAATTTATCTGATTTTATCTTACTTCATTTGGCTTTAAAGAAATTAGATTCCGAAACCGCACGCGCTTTTGAAATGTCAATTCGTGGGAAATCTTTGCCCACCTACGATGATTTGGTTACGTTTTTACGTGATCAGTCCAAAATCCTAGAACGCACCGCTCAACCGCCGTCTGCATCACGCCGTAGTGATCAAGTTACGCACACTGTAAATGCTAAACCGACCTATACGTTCACCGCTTCCGCGAGCTTTAAGTGCTGCCCTTTGTGTAAGCAAACACAGCATTTGCAGCTATATAAATGTAACGCATTTCACAGTTTACCGATTGAAGAAAAATTCAACTTTATAAAGAAGAATAGTGGTTGTTCCAATTGTTTAAGTGTTTCGCATAATATATTTAACTGTCAATCCGCGCATAACTGTCGAATTTGCAGTTTAAAACACCATACGCTTTTGTGCCGTAAGCAAACAGTGCACGACAATAGTGCACCCGTTCAGCCGCCTGCTAATCAATCGCTGCTGAGCGGCTCGGCCACCGCGGATGAGACACAAGTACCTTGTAACCACTTCAATTCGCAACTATTGCACCCATCCGTTGCTGATCCGCCCACTAATTCATTTACCGCCTGCGCTTCTCAGCCTGCATTTTCACAAAATGTTTCTTTGTGCAATTTTCGCCTTAACTCTCATAATAACACGACTTGTTTATTAGGCACAATTCAAATATACGTCAAAGATATGACCGGTCGTGTACACCCCGCTCGCGCGCTTTGTGACCCAGGTTCACAAAATAATTTTATTACCGCGTCTTTATGCAATAAGTTAAATCTAAATTGTAACAAAACACCTAATATTGTTGTTAAGGGCATAGGTTCCGCGCCCAGTCCAATTAAGGGTGAGACTTCTTTAGTTTTATTCTCACGCTTTGATGAAAATATTTCTTTACCGCTAACCGCTTATGTTATCGACCGCATTACTGACAAATTACCTTCAGTACAAATAGATACGTTTACATTACCGCATTTGAATAATATTCCACTCGCTGACGCAAATTTTGTCAAACCAGGAGATATTGACATTCTCATCGGTGCTCCGCAATTCACAGACATTTTACTATCCCAACGCGTTAAAGGTCCATCAGGAACAACGACTGCTTTTGAAACCATATTTGGTTATATCGTAATCGGTGATACTCAAACCGCTAGTCATTGCAATACCGCTACTGTGACTTTATGTTCTACCGTAGAACTAGAACCGCAAATCAAACATTCGTTTCAAAAATATTGGCAACCTGAGATGGTTTCGTGTAAACCTGTCTTTACTCTAACCTCCCGCAAATGTGAAGACATGTTTATAAAAAACTTAAAGCGAGATTTGACAGACCGCTATTCTGTAAACTCGCCTTTTGCTTGTCATTCCGCTTGTTTAGATCATTCTTTTCAAACTACTAACCGTTGCTTCTCATCCCCTAAACAAAAGTATTTCTCATTTCGCAATTAAATATAGAATGCACACGCTGTCACAAAATAAAAATACATATATTATATTTCCGCTGTAAATAATAAATATCTTGTTCGTTTAACCAACTCCATAGTTATCCTATATTGGTTGCACTCGTCTTATATATTTTTTTTTAAATACGCGTATGTAAATTACAACCGCATTATTCGCACATCATTTTTACCATGTCGCAGGTAACGTAACCCGCAGAACTGTTTGCCGCATTTTGTCTTAGTCTGTACTTTTACGTACAGTCGTGGACATTCTAAAATTTATCAAAATGCTACCGCTCTCAAATTTCATTACCGCTGATAATAATTCCGCAAAGGTTTTGTTTTCTTTTTAAATATTCTTATCATCGACAATATAAAATTAAATAAATGCAGTCATTTACGCATGCCGCATTAGACTTAAATTTCGCATTGATTCACTTATTAATATATTTTACCCGCATTTAAACGCTTCTTGTCTCGCCGCGGAGCTGTTTTTACCATGTATTACGATAACGCCACAACTTTTAAAGGGGCAAGAAACGCTACTACAGACATGTTAAATTCTGACAAGTTTAAAACCTCGTTCGGTTATGAACTCGCTTCCAACCGCATAACATAGAAGTTCAATCCTCCGCGCAGCCCACACTTTGGTGGAAATAACAAAATATATCTACATAAAGGCATTCAAAACGAATTTGCATAGAGTAATTGGTATGCAGTTACTAACCTACGAAGAATTTCTTACAGTCTTAATTCAAACTGAGCACGTGATTAATTCTCTTCCGCTTACGCTATTAAGTCAAGATCCTTCAGATCTTACCGCGTTAACTCCAGCGCATTTTTTTAATGTCAACTCCGCTAAAGTATTTACCCGCATATGAAGTCGTTGACGAGAAGCCTAACTTACGCCGTTGTTACGCGCTTCTTGTTCAAATAGCGCAATCTTTATCTAAAAGATGCAAGCAAGTATATTTACATCTTTTACAAGGTGGAGGAAAGTAGAATACTCCTGCCAATTCCATCTCAGTCCGCACAGTTGTAGATATTGTGATCGATAACGCACCCCCGCTTCGCTAGCCCTTGGGCATTATCGTCACTCGCTACCCTGGCAGTGATCTTGTTGTCAGAGTAGCTTCAGCCAAAACGGCTACGGGCGTTTACAAGCGACCTGTAGTCGGTCTTTACCCGCTCGATTCTCTATAAATATTTCTGTTGCCCCCGCGCTCTACCGTCCGCCATTCTCTACCGCTCTCACCGCTCTCCCGCTTTCACCACTAGTTCCTATGTTCTTTTCTTTTAAAACTGATAGTTTTAAACCCGGGGGCAATGTTAACGCCGACCTATTTGGTCACCGCCTCTTTTGTTTTTTTTTTCTTCCGCCGCATCTGTCACTATGCAATGTGACATAGTCTACGTTCGATCGCCGAACGCATCGCTGCTCTCGCACAACCCTCGCCGCGTCTTGTGTGTTGTACCGCTTTATACACCCGCTTTCATCACTCCGCACGTTGGAAGGTGCACGCTGTACCGTTCCAGCTGGTCCACTAAGTCGAAGGAATCGCAAGACAAGAAGAAAGGATCACGAGGAAAAAGTGCCTGCCGCTGCGAAGACGCATCGTTCGTAGCGTGCGTTTTATACATTTTAGTTTTTTAGTTTTTGAAGTCGGTTTTTTTAAACGAAGTTTTTATTTTTTATTTGTTACTTTTTAGTCTAGCTATGTATGGATGGACCTACTAATGGTGCCGCGCTTCTTAAAAAATATAGGTCTCAAGAACCGGGAACAAAAAATGTTCGTAAAATGAAAACTACTGGGCCAAACTATGTGAAATTTTTAGGGAACCACATGGCAGCTATTCCGCGTCGAACAAAAAATAATTACGTAAATCGAATCATAAATCTCAGAGTAATCGGTGTACATATGGAACGGAGTGAAAATTATTTCCATGAAAAATGTTCATAAAATGAAAAGTACTGGGCCAAACTATGTAAAATTTTTAGGGGATCAATTGGAAGCTACTCCGCGTCGAACAAAAAAAGAATCACGTAAATCGGATCATAAATCACGGAGTAATCGGCGAAAATACATAAAAAAAGCAAAAAAAAAGATCCCGATGAATTGAGAACCTCCTCCTTATTTCGAAGTCGGTTAAAAAATGTAGTTCAGATCGCTGCCGGTGGGGAGCGTTCCCGAAATGCTGGCCGCATTCCTCGTTGTATGACAACGCTGGTTTGCTACCCTAAATATAGGCCAGCCCTATGGTCACGGAAAACTTCTTTCAATCGCCTTGAAAGGTCTCGATAAAGTTGAAAAGCCTCACGTCCCCATGGCCCCAAAGTCTCAAGCTACAAATATATACACATCAACAATGGAGGCATATTTGCGGCGTTTCAGGGTTTCTTGATGTGTGGCAGCTCCTCCGGTAGTGACGACTGTGCTTAGAAGATGGTAAGTCGCTAACGTATCAACACACGTTACATCCCATACTAAGGGGGGCCATCGTCCAATTCAACATTTTATTTTAACAGCCATAAATTACAGTGATTAGTTTAAAATTAATTAAGTAAAATACTGTCTAATCTTTTAAGGATAGGTAGAGTGACAAATATCGTTTGGCAAACTACGGTGTGACACTTGAAACACTTTTCCAGCGGGAGCCTAAACGAGTGGCTTCACGCCCCGGCCATTGGCGAATGTTACAAGTGGGGCGGACACAGTGCAGGCAAATTGCAGTGGAACAAAAATCAAAGAACAAAAGATAAACTTTCTTGCACATACAGAAATTTCTCCAGATTACCATAAATATTAATTTTACAATATTTAACAATTATTAAGTAGCAAATTACAATATTAATTATATTATGGCATTCGTTATACTTCATATATTAGTATTGCGATAATAGTGAAAAAATAGTCTTCATTCATAGATAGCTATTTATCTATATATTTTATCTTTTGAAATAAATAGCTGATTATTATGATAATGACCAGTGAAATATGTAAATTAACGAATGAAATTAATTAACGAAAGGAATTAATGTCACTACCCTAAGTGTTTTAACATAGTACTTTATTTAGCGTTTCGGCATTAACTAGTTGAAGACAATACAAACTAACCAACTTGCACAATTGTTACTAACACCCCAATATCTAATATACAAATTTTGAAAGTTAGCACATTCAACTAGCGTGTAAGAAATACGTAAAACAAAATTATTTTAATCTTAATAATCGCATGGATCTAGAGTCTGTAGTTTAGTAAGAAATAATATTTATTTCGTTTCTTTACAGCTACTAAACAATAACAAGAATTGTTTTTTTTAATAAAGTATAAAATGCTTAACGTAATAATGGCAAGTTGTGTGTAGAGTATAACATCTATACTCGCGTGTACTGTGGCCTGTACTGAAGGCGTGTTGGTGCTAAAAGCATTGCCTTGTCCCGGCTGCTAGCAGACCGCCGCATCCGCCACATTGCACGACAACCAATGCAGTCGCCAATCGTCGCTTCAAAGAACGATTCTTGAATGCCTAATACACATGTTGCATTCAATATATCTTATACATTTTAGTGTAATAGCAAGAAGAGATTTGGGTAAGAAAGTACCAAATACTATTTGGACAAGATTTTCCCCTTTTTATTGTTCAGCAATGATAAGAAATGAACACTGTCTACACACTACTTCGCCGCTTTTATACGAAAATGTTACCAACTACAAAACAATAATATTGAATCGAGCAATTACATCATAGTGTTGCCAGGATCACAAAAATAATTATAATAATTAGTTACTCATGCGCTAAATTATCTAGACGACAATTTAGTGCCCTTGTAAAATTAACTAACTGGTAAAAAACGGTAATTTAATTATAAATCGAATCATCTGATAATCGACTAAAATATATAATCTATGGTACCGATAAACACTTACTATAAATCTAGTTATGTAATGAATAGACTAAAAATATTATCTATGACGATTATCTATGTGATATTAATATGTACTCTATGGTTCTTATGACTACTGTGGTGGTTATCTTGCAACATAAGTTTAAAATGTTGATTATAGAATTAGTAATTTTCAAAATATAGTAATTTTTATGTTTTGCTTTGCACCGACTTCAAGATGTTTTAGATAATATATATTAATAATAATAGCTTTAGAAATAAGTTATTTTATACATTTTAGTTTTTGAAGTCGGTTTTTTTAAACGAAGTTTTTATTTTTATTTCTTACTTTTTAGTGTCTAGCTATGTATGGGTGGACCTACGAATGGTGCCGCGCTTCTCAAAAAATATAGATCCCACGAACCGGAAACAAAAAAATGATCGTAAAATGAAAACTACTGGGCCAAACTATGTAAAAATTTTAGGGGACCACATGGCAGCTATTCCGCGTCGAACGAAAAAGAATCACCTAAATCGAATCATAAATCTCAGAGTAATCGGTGTACGTATGGAACGGAGTGAAAATTATTTTCATGAAAATTTTTCATAAAATGAAAACCTATCTCAAATTTTTAGGGGACCACATGGCAGCTATTCCGCCTCGAACAAAAAAAGAATCACGTAAATCGAATCATAAATCTCAGAGTAATCGGTGTACATATGGAACGGAGTGAAAATTATTTTCATGAAAAATGTTCATAAAATGAAAACTACTGGGTCAAACTATGTAAAAATTTTAGGGGACCAATTAGACTATTCCGCGTCGAACAAAGAAAGAATCACGTAAATCGGATCATAAATCACGGAGTAATCGGCGAACATACATAAAAAAAAGCAAAAAAAAAAAACAAAGATTCCGACGAATTGAGAACCTCCTCCTTTTTTTTAAGTCGGTTAAAAAATATCAATCAGCCTGCGTTAAATTTTTTTGGTTGGTTGTCTAAAGAACGCTATACAATATCAGATGTTGTATGGAGAACCGTGTACAGCATCATCTGTTATTATAAGTGATAAAATATGAGGCGGAATTTACGAATAAAGTGAATAACATGTACTAAGAACGATTATGTGTGACGGAGGGGGGCGGGTCGTTGGGACGGTCGCACTTAATGAATATGCGTGTTACGACCGCAACTTAACAAACTACCTAAGAAGAGGCACACCGAGAGACATTCTCAATCTAAATAAAATTATTTTCTAGTTAGTATCTCATGTATATTTTATTATTGTTATAGTTAATTAAAACTGTGTCACTGTGTCAACCCTACTGACCATCGTCGCGTGACATCATGAGGCTATCGGCAAATCTTCTGCGCACTGATACTAAAATAGAATATTATAATTATTATAAAAATGAAAATAAACTAAAGAGATTAATTTTAAAGAACAGTAATAAAAGCACAAATAATAATTCTAGTCACAAAAAGTACTACACTAGAAGAGTAGCGCAACTACGACGCGAGACGTAGACTGCTACGACTGGCGTAGTCCACATTCTTACCAAATTGATCGGTACTATTCCATGCTCGTGTCACATTTTAGTCAATAGTTAGTCTAATATAGAAACAGCATATTAATATGTTGCAGCAAAATAATAAAAAAATGTAGTACGTCATGTCTTTATTATAACTATAGTAACACACAGTTCTCGTGGGTCGCTCACGTGAGTGAACGTGCATACAAGTCGACGCGCTGTATTATCGCGTAGTGTTAAGATGCGCCGAGCAACTACAAAAGAGAAGCAAAAATGCGACTCAGATCCCAATCTAACAAAGAACAAAGGCGATGATAATGAGTGGATTAATTTAAATAAATTGAAGAAGAAACAAGACATAAGTGAATCGGAAAGTGAGTCTTCTGTATCACAAGAGAAAAGAAGATTTAAAAAACCATGTTGCTCGACAAGTTCCTTAATTGAAACTATGAATATGATGAGAGAAGAATTAAAGAGTGTACATTGTTTGATAAATACTCTAAAAGAAGATCAGGAAACAAAGTATACACTTATTAAAAGTGATATCGGTGAAATTAAAAAGGAGGTACTTGAAATTAAAAAGAGAAATAGTGAAACGGATGAAATATTTAAGGCTATGGGAGACAAATACAAAGAATTGGAAGAAATACAATGTGGTTTAATGGAAAATGCGAGGATGAACGAAAAAAAAGTTAAGGATTTGATACAAAGAAATATATATATTGAAAAATGTAACTCTTCTATTGAGGAGCGAATAGGATGGTTAGAACAGAAAGAATTATCTTTACATTTGGAGCTAGTGAATGTAAAAAAAGTAGAAAATGAAAACATTATGAAGGTAGTCGAAAAAATTGCGTGTGCGTTAAAATTGAATGCCACTGATGTTGAATATGCTTGGCGAGTACAAGGAGAAAAAAGTAATTCAAGACCAATAATAATAAAAATGCGTTCCAAAGATGCACGCTCTCAATGGCTAAAAAGCCGCAAAAATCAGACAACTAACCATACTATCTACAATAACAACGATTACACACGTATTTACATTAATGAACATCTTACGTATCATATGCGTCAACTTTTCTGGAATACGAAACAAAAATTGAAAGAAGAATATAAATTTATTTGGATCCGGGATGGAAAAATATTAATTAAGAAGAATGAAAATGAGAAAAAAATATACAACGTACGTACTGAAAAAGATATTAATAAATATATATCCAAAAATATAGAGGAAGCAGAGTAGATAATATAAAGCATACTTATATATAAATTTATATAGACTTAAATTTGTAAAGCTGAAATATATATATATATATATATATATATATATATATATATATATATATATATATATATATATATAAATATATATATACAACAATAACATTAAGATGAATTTTCAAAATGTAGTAGAGGATATTGACTTTAATACATTTAATAGTTGTCAAGAATGGCAACACTTTGTTACTAAAAGAAACGAACTTGGATTAAATATAATACATATGAATATATGTTCTTTAAGAAAAAACTTCGGTGAAATTATTGTTTTATTAAAAGATTGCACAGATAAAATCGATATAATATGTTTAACAGAGATAAATATTACAGAGGAAGAAATAAATAATTACCAAATAGAAGGTTATTGTTCGTCTTTTATTACTAGGGAAAATAAAAGAGGAGGTGGAATAGTTATATACAGTAAAAGTAGTATACAAATGAACATTAAGAAAAAACATATAGACTTATGTTATGAGTTAATTCACAGTGAATTTGTAATTAATAATCGAAAAATGGATGTAATCGTTGTATATAGACCTCCGCATTCGAATAAAGACAGATTTACGACAGAAATTAAAAATATAATTAGTTCTATCCCTAATAAAACCAATATGATTTTTATGGGTGACTGTAACATTAACATTATGCCAGGAGAAATGGATGTATCTGCTCATAAATACTTAAATATGCTATCTAGTCTGGGACTGGAGTGTTGCATACAAGACGTAACGCGGGAGGTGATAACAGCGGAGCGACGTGTGACGTCTTGTATCGATCATATATTTGTGCGAACTGGGCGTCAAGAGACGGACTCGTACGGCGAGACCGAGAACAAAGACATACATGCGTACGTACTTACTACTAAAATATCTGATCACTATTTAACAGGGCTTTCAATAGCAACGCGAAAAGAAAACCAACTACTTTGTTATTGTACTATACTTAATAATAAAACAGTTAGGGAAAAATTAAATAATATAGCCTGGAAAGACTTATTATTAATAGATAATCCTGTGGTTTTGTATGAACAAATTTGTAACATTTTTGACAACATTTACACCACATCGAAAGTAGATATCAAGATTAAAAAAAGAAAACATCACATATGGGTAACGGAAGAGTTAAAACAAATGTTAAACTATAGAGATACATTATTTAAAAGATGGAAAAATGATCCAAAAAATATGACATTGCGATTAGAGTATACGAGGTATAGAAATAAAACTAATAAAGCAGTGAATGTTGCCAAAAATGAGTATAAAAAACAAGATATTAAGAAATGTAATGGGGACATGAGAAAAGTTTGGAGTAAGATAAATAGTTGGCTTGGAAGGGAGAAATTAGATGTAGATAGCATAATTAGCAAATATTTTAGCGAAATCGCATTGTAAGATGTTTGTAATAATTTCTGTCAGGTTTTTACATAAGAAATACACGCTTTAAAATCACAACACAAATGTAATCGATTATTCTATGAAAGACACTCGTATATAAAAGAAAGTAACGTTAGTTTTAGATTTAAGCCAGTATATATCCTTTGGGCAAAGGATATATACCAAATAATATCTACTTTAAACAGTAACAAGTCACCTGGGATTGATGGTATTCGTGTAATGGACTTAAAAGGTAGTGTGAAGGAACACATAAGTCAAATATTATGTAAATTTATAAATTTATGCGTAAAACAAGGAGTTTATCCCAATCAGTTAAAAACATCAATAATAAGACCAATTTATAAACAAGGAAACCACAAAGATTATGGAAATTATAGACCCATCGCCATATTAAGTATTATAAATAAATTTTTTGAAAAAGTGATAGTAGGACAAATTAGTAATTTTTTGGAAAAAAATAATATAATTATGAACGCGCAACATGGATTTAGACCAAATAGAAGAACAGCTACGGTTATCTCTCAGTTTGTTGACGAAATAAATAATTCATTGAATGAAAAAAATATTGTAATGGTGGTATTCATAGATTTTAAAAAAGCGTTCGATACTTTAGAGCATAAAGGCCTGTTACAGGCTATGAACGAATGTGGTATAAGAGGGCCCGTAAATACATGGTTTCAAAAGTACCTAGAGGAAAGATATTTGTTAGTTAGGGTAAAAGGAACAGACAGTATGCTGGGTGATGTTAAATACGGTGTACCTACTGGTTCTGTGTTTGGTCCAGTGGGATATATCATGCATGTGAACAGTATGGTTAATGTCGTGCAAAACTGTAAAGTTTATATGTACGCCGATGACACGTGTCTGCTTTACGCCGGCCGTGATTGCGAACATATACAATCAATAATGCAAACTGATTTGGACAACATTGTGAAATGGGCACATGATAACGGAATTTTAATCAACATGAGTAAGACTAAATATATGATAATATCATCCCCATATAATCCAATTGATAACAATCCTAATATTACTTTAAAAGGGCACACATACGAGTGTCTTCATAATAGTATGGTACACTGTGAATGTGATTCAATAAAGTATGACAGTAATTACAAGTATTTAGGTTTAACGATAGACAACCGCTTTTCTTGGGACATACACATCGACTCAGTTTGTAAAAAATTACGATCTATCTTAGGAAAAATAAGTAACCTGAAATGGACAGTTAGTAGAAGTTTATTATTTATACTATATTACGCATTAGCCGATGCTACAATTAGGTACGGGTTGGGTGGATATGGTTCTGCTTTTCCGACTCATTTGAATAACATTAAAAATTTACAAGTAAGAATATTGAAAAATTTAGTCGACAGAAAAGTAAAGGAAGATTTTAAAAATGATTACGAAAAATTATTTAAATGTTGTAAAATACTGCCCATAGAGTATAAGTTTAAAGTAAATATCATTTTAGAACAACACGAGAACACTGAGCTCAAGAAATTAATATCGCGGAAATATCCAACCCGACAAGTGTCTAATAAGCCTAAATATGAACTACCTAAAGTCAACAATTATTACGGGCTACGGACCAGGAGATGGATATGTCCTAAGATTTATAATGAGATACCCCAAGACGTACTAATGAAAAATGTGTCAAAACAAAGTTTAAAAGGAATATTACGAAAGTATTATTTAGCATTGTGTCCTTGATGATGGTGCCATGTCTCGTTGCGTATATGTAGATGTACCATTGATTGTTTTGTATGTGTGCATATATGTGTATATACGTATATATGTATGCATGTATATGCATATGTATGTCATATAGTCATGATACATGTACGCGGTGGGATATGGTACTATCATTAAGGAATCAATGGAAACGTTTTAAACGATTTTACAATGGAGTTTGTGTATATGTACTTTAGATAACGGTGATAATAAAATTGCTTAATCCATTAATTAAATTAATTTATATTACAATTTACATTAAAATACTATAAGTATTTCACTACACGAAAGTTATAAGGTATAATAATGTAATGCGATCCGCGAGAACGCTGCCGACAAACTGCGCTGCAGTTTGGCAAAGTAACTGTATGTTTAATATTGTAACTTTATTTTTATGGAAAAAAATAAAAAAAAATAAAAAATAATTCTATCCTTTTATTGTGTCTCTGTCTTATTCAATATGCACTGTTTGCTACAACTCCATTAATTTTTCAAAAGTCATTCTGTAACATACTTCTGTATGAAACTAATAAAAAAAGAACTTGAGATATAAATAGAATAGGAGAAATATAAAGCAAAATAATTTTTAGCTAGACGTGTTGCTGGGGAGTTTCTTGCCGCTTCTTCTCCTTAGAAGCAATAACACGTTGTGAAGCGGTGTACATAGACTAGGAAGTAAAATAAAATTTTAACCTATATGAATGACCTTTAAAAAGTGTTCTCCAGTGGAATTTATTTTGAATAAATCTTTTGAATTTGATAGTTAAGACATGAAAATGCTTTGCATACTTTGTTTACTGTCTTTTTTTCGCTCATTACAAGACAAGCCTAATCTCGCGACATACTAAAACATCACCGCCATTACGTTTCGTCCCCAAATCCCCATAAAGGCCGCTAAACTCGACATTATGTTCTCGTAAACACATCGTAAGTGGACTTGCTTAAGGATTTTAATATTCAAAGTGCTTGTAGAAAATATTAGTTTATAAAAGTAATTTTAGATTTTTATTGAAAAATTAGTAAACAGACGCACCTCATGGAAAGTGGTTACCCTCGCTTATAGACGCTTGAAACACCATGGCGAAGTCAACACGTTGCTAGCATGGATGGCATAGGAGGGACGAGATAAAGAGTATGGCAAAGAGCAGGGTTAGATAAAACAGTTTTGACTTTATTTTATAAAAAAAGCAGTTCAAAAAGTCATCCCTGTCTACACCGTATAATAATGCACCCAAGGACAAGTCCCGGCCAGTGTAGGACTATTGTGGGAAATAAGAACCAAAGGTACTGGGTTATTGCGAAGAACTGCTAGCGGAAATAGGCATCTGGGCTATGGGGACTATGGCGTCTGCCTGTCGCAATGTTTGGGGAATATGGAAAAATGGGCTGACGGTGACTCGCCACTCCCTGCATGGAACCCAAAAAATGCCGTACAAGGTTGGCGAGGGGTAATATAGATATGAATGGCTAAGGGATGTCGAGAGGTGGTCTCCAGGTTCACCGAGGCTACTTCCGACGTTAGGTCATTTATCATTGCCACCCCTGGAGCTTGAGTCTTAGCTCTAGCGATCTCCACTTCTTGCCGACCGGCCAAGGCGAGTACGGAGGCGGGAGCCTTGTCTTGGCTACTCACCTAAGGCTTCGCCACCAAGTCACCCTAAGGGCTTATTATTATTATAATTCCCGGCAAGGAATTTATTCAAAGAGGAATTTCCAAGTAGGTATAGTTTTTGCCATTCATGAATGAAAATGACCTTCTAAGAAGAAAAATGTATACCTTGTACTTTGATATTGTCGAAATGGCACCGTTTGAACTCTATTTAGAAACCATTTGTTCAAGTAGCTACATTTGCTTTTAAAAAAGGACTTTGCTTACCGAAGTGTATGTAAAAAGAGTAGGTTGTGCTCAGTAACTCTTTGGCTCGACAATATAAATGCAAATGTGCAGCGCGCCCCCTGTCGCCTCGGCTGGCCGCCTTTTTCATCATTTTGTTTGTGCTCTTAACAAATACAATTAACATTTTTGTAACTTAATTTATGTTGACAATTGTACAGTTTATGTTATAATACTATTTCATTTTCAATTATTCGTAAGATGGAACTTGTAATGCAAAGTCTAAACGCGCGTGGATATGACACCGCTACCGAGTCGCTGCCGCGTCGCTAAACTGTGTAGACTAGAGCCACCGTGATTTCGTTTTCCATGTGAGTTCTTTTTATACTGTAGGCGCAAAGTAAGGATTTTTGAAAATTCCAGGCCTAAGGAGGTGAAAAACGGGATGAAAGTTTGTATGAAAATTCGTAATTTTCAAAGCATAATAATATCAGCCCATAAATGTCCCACTGCTGGGCTCGGGCCTCCCATTATAGGGGGATCGGATAGTATACCCACCTCGCTTGGCTAAGGTGGCTTGGCAGGTTTGTACGTGGTAATTGTAACAATATGCATATTAGATCAGAAAACTGACTAAGTGGTGAATACGTTCCGACCAGGATCGAACCCGCACCCCTTGAATTTGCGAAGCCGCGAGCAATAGCTACTAAATAATATACAATTCTGACAAGAGACTATCCAGTGTTTTGTAAGGAAAATATATTGTGAAACTTTCTTAGTCGGCCCTTCGTACCTTTAAAAATGCCATTTCTTCGAGCAACTGCTGCTAAAACGGTAGCCTGTCCTAAATCTCCCAAGAGCTACGCTTAACAGCCCTGAATAATTGAATAAAACTTCAAACTGCGACCATTTTTGTTCGAGCTCCAACACTGTCTTGTTAACTGGCTTACTGAGATCATTAACAGCGAATTATTGAAAGAAATTGTTGCCCCCGGGACAGTGTCGCGCTTCGAACCAATTTCGACCTTATTATCCCTCCATTTACAAGATTATTAAAGTATATTTTTCTGTACATTATTCGCCTTTGATTTAAATAAAAATTACGCAGACTTTTCATGGCTTAGATCTCAAGTAACGTATTTCGTGTAGCTCCATTAGCTGCTAATTAGTAACACAGACTTCTAAATTTTTCATTTGGTTTAGATGTTTTTTATTCTCATAAATGATTGTAATATTATTTTAAAATCATATATTATTATAAATTTATCTTAATACAAAGTACTCAATCTAGGTTTTAAATGCCATACTTTCTGTGGATCTTTGTTTGTTTAATCTTCAGTGTCTTTAGAATGATATTATATAATTACTAGCTGACTCGGCGAACTTCGTACCGCCTTATTCAAATAAATGAATAAACAAACAAATTGAGAAAACATGGGAAAGGGCTCATAGAATTAGAAAAATATATAGCCTATAACCATCTACGATTAATTCCGCGTCGACTGGTGGTGGTTTCATGATGATCGGTCCAGTAGTTTTCGAGTTTACCTCGGACAATATATATATATAGATAAATAGCCATAAACCATCTAGGAAAAATTTCGCATCGAATGGTGGTAGTTTCATGTCGATACGATCAGTGGTTTAAGCGTGATTGAGCCTCAAACGAACACCATTTTCATTATATATATATAAAGATAGAAGATAGAAGAAGATAGATCATGATATTTACTCATAAGTACTAGTGGTCGCCCAGTGGTCGAAATTCGACCATACTTAACTTTTTATGCATATATTTTTTATGCATGTATTTTTTATGCATAATTAATAATTAATATTAGCATTCTGCACTCTTATAGGGGAAAGGACAGTATAGCCACCACGATTGTCCAAGGTGGCTTGACAGGTTTGACACATCCATTTATGTCGATAAGCAGGTTGCATCACGATGTTTTCCTTTGCCGTTCTTAGCACGTGGTAATTTAAACAATATGCACATTAGGTCAGAAAACTGCCTAACGCCTTTTGAGTTTGGGACGCGTGCACTAGCCATTACGCTACCAATACCATCAAAATATAAATATACATATGTAAATAAAAGTACATACGTGTAATAAACGAAGCACCGTTTGAGTATATGGCGAAGTGTATCCGCCACCCCGTTTAGTTGACCGGTTGCGGTTTATCTGCCCGCGACGAAACATACCTTCGGTTTATGCGCAAACGCAGTGCTATTTAACTATAAATATTGTTTTAATTCGCGTACTTCTTAGTAACCATACACTTGAGAGATAGCATCTTCTACAGATGGGATAAAGAGGATGAGAAGGGGGGATGAAATAGAGGGATCAGACAGGAGAAATGGGATAGAAGGGACGTGATCTGGGATTGGAATAGAGTGAGGTTGGATAGAAGGAAGGGGGAGGTGGACCTATTAAAGAGTTTAAAAATGTCTTTACTTGAAATAATAATATGCACAAACAGCAATTGTGTAAGCGAATCCATTTTTGTCAGCAGTCGATAAAATTTTCAGGCCGTCCACTGCGGTATTTAATACGGCGTACGCCATTTGATTGACAACAAAAGCGGTGTTTCATGTAATTACAGGGGTATTACCGCGATATCGCAACGATCAATTACTATTATTTGCAATCTGCTGAGGTGCGGTCCCGTTGCTAGCTGTCAAACACTTTTTAGGCGTTAATTTCGACCGCGGAAGCAAGAGCAAGATGGTGGCGTAAATGCCTTAATTAAACAGTATAGAATGTTTATATATTATTACTGACTGTACCCGGCAGACGTTGTCCTGCCTTTAAAAATAAAATCTGGAAACCGATTGCAGTGCTACCGGGACCAAATGTTAATCTAAACTATCCTCGAATCTACTTGAACAAACAATTCATCAAAATCGGGCCCACTATTTAGGAGTTCAGTGGCGCCACCTACCGGGTCCAATCGTGAATCTAAGCCATTCTGGGAGCCACTTGAACCTACAGAAAAAAGGCACCCAAATTCTGGTACCCGATTGCAGCGTTATTTACCTGGTTGAAATTTAAATCTACTTGAACACACATAAAAATAATTACACCTAAATGCTAGAACTTGGTTCCAGTGCCACCTACCAGGTTCAAATTTGAACCTAAATTATTCCGGAACACACTTGAACACATAATTCACCACACAGGTCCAAAAATTTCTAAACACTTTTATATTATAAAATGTAAATTCGTTGGGGATGTACATTATGGACTTAAAACGAAAATAAGCATTCAAGGATGACACGGGCTCCGTGCTGCTATTACGGATCTTACAAATACGTTACACGTGTATAAGTTTAATTTTCAACTTAGATTCATATAAAGTTTTTGTTTTCCTTGCCAGGTACTATTATTTCTATGTGGTATGGTTATTTAATCAAAAAGTAAATAAAGTCAACCCGCGCATAGAGAGACCATACCAGCAAGCTATCAAGTTAGCAAATATACGTGTAGTTCACTGATGATATTTACTTACCAACGAAACCTTTAAGCTCTAAGCAACAGTCACTGTATTAACACGCTAGAACATGAAGCTTTACTTGCTTATTCTTTTAATAAGTAAAGCTTTAAGTTTAAATATGAACGAAATTAACTTAGCAATAGATTATTTTGCGTATAAAAATATTAATTTTGTCACTTACTTTTCTTGCGATTGTCATGATAGTAAGTGATTTTGGCTTAGCCATCATCCAATTATTATCCATTTAATACATCTTCTATCTATATAAGACAACTCTTTATTAATTCAGAAATTTATGGAATAAAAATGATGTGTTTCTCTGGAAATTATTAATTATATCTCTCTTTATTAATTATAGTTGAGCAGACAGGCAGACGGCCAATCTGATGGAAGATGGATGGAAGGCGGTTACCATCGCCTATGGACATTTGAAACACTAAAGGTGCTATAAATGCGCTGCTGCTCTCTTAAGGTACTTTAGAATCTGGCTCCCTAATTGCGGAACACAACTTAAGTTTGTTACGGCTGCATACTTTAGACCAGGGGTGGTAGCCATTCAGACGGGAATATACCCTACCACCTGGCTATGGGTTGTTTTACCGCATCTTACGACAGGCCGCAGGAAATTGTATTTTTTCTCCATTCCAAAATATATTTATATTAAAAATAAATGTTCAATAAATTTCATTTTAAACACTGTAAGGTATTTTTAGGTAACTTTGCTGTGGCAAAAGCATTTATGAAACACAACGTCAGAGTATTGACAAGTTGTTTCAAGCCAAAACCCTTACTGCAGAGAGTATTGTACCAATGGAATACTGGCATTGGCATTTTAACGGAAGGGTCTTGTGAAGATTTCAATGCTATTTTGAATGAGGTAAGGTATTTTAAAAGCGCTGTAACTGGAGTACAGCAAACAGGCCGTTGGCCCGGTTAATGGAAAGTGGTTACTATCGTCTAAGGCCATGTACAATACCAAAGGCACTAGTACTAACCCGTAGCTGGCTTCGAAAGGGGGCCTGGAACCTGGCCTGCTGGAACACAACTCAAGGTTATTATGGCGGTATACTCTAGACCAGGGGTAGTGGCCACCTAAATCGGCTATTGCCTGTGAGTTGTTTTCTCATATCTTACGACAGGCCAATCGGCACCAGGAGTTAATATATTATACTTATTCTTTCTCCGTTCCTGTACTGGTAACATTTTTACGTCGTCTTCTATCTTGTGTTGCATATATATACCTAGTCCAGACATAAGGTCTGTTACAAATGAAAATGCATTTTTATTAATGAAGTAATGTAATATTATTAAAATTTATACCTACTTATTTATTAAAATCTCAGCAAAATGTAAAAAAATATTCCATTCGAAATGGCCACCTTTGGCTTTTATACAGGCCTTTAATCTGTTTGGCCAAGAATCTATGGATTTACACACTGTTTCCAAAGGAAATTTCGCCATTGCTTGCTCCAAATTGATTTTTTAAGAGACTCAATGTCGTCGTGCCGTTTAGAGCAGGCCATGTCCTCTAAAACTGACCATTATTTGAAGTCTAAAGGGTTGAGGTCTGGGCTAGATGATGGCCAGTCTTCAGCTCTTATAAAGACCGGAACGTTGATTTCAAGCCCGGCTTGGGTAGTTCGTGCCTTGTGATCAGCTGCAGAGTCCTGCTGGAAAGTCCACGGTATATTTTTTAAAAATATGTATTGCTGAGAGGTTTCACAACATGATCCAAGACTGTATTTTGATACAATTTTATGTAACGGTATTTATGGCCAGACTAGTTACACAATTAATGTCTTAATAAAAAAATACATTGTTTTGATAAAAAGGGATATAAAAGGGGTGAATGTCCTTTCAAAGGGTTGCATGTAAATTTCAGGCATCAAAATTAAAATTATTCGATGCGATGCACATTTGGCTTACGTTCTCCAATACAAGCGGCAACGAAACTGCGAAATTTATTGCGGATAAATACAACCAGCTTAATTTAAGCGTTGATACCGATATAGCTGTGGTGGCTCATGAAGGTATTCATACTATGTGTACATTCAATACATAAATGGTTTTCATAGAAGATCATTTTGGTACAATACTCGTGCATGCCAGATTTTTGCAATCAAATCTTTTTATATATAAAAATGAATGTTTGTTTGTATGTCCTTTATAGAATCATAAACTATACATTTTATCATGGGACGATCTTTAGCAAAGTTGTTATGCATAAGCTAAAGAAGGTTTCGGAGTTGGTTCACAATTGGACCCGGTAGGTGGCGCTCCTGTCGGCATATCGGTTGAAGCTTTTTCGGGCAGTCGAAGTCTGCCGCGACAGCTAGTACCATATATAATGACGATTAAATCTTTCTATTGATTTAAGGAATATTTCAAGTGAGATATTAAAGTGTAAAATGTTTTAAATTAACCATCATAATAAATAATAATTAAGTGTCGCGCCACATTTACATCCTTGTCAAGAGACTTCTAAGTGCTGGCCTTCCCATGGCCCCAAGCACATCTCCCAAAAGTTCGGGCCATTTTTATGGTCCGTGGTATTTAGGAACACACAAAAATAATTAATTTAGAATATAACTAAAATTTTATTAAAAAATATTATCTTGGAAATAGAACGGGCTATATAAAAACACTAGTTTTTGTACTAAACGCTTTTATTGACTTACACAGCCGTACGTGATTCTTCTCCGCAGGGTTGCCCCTACACGCACGACTAACGACGCACTGTCCCGACGATAAGATGTCTCACTCGCAATACCGTCGCCGATATTGCGTAGACCACCTCCTGCTGCTGCGGTGTTCACCTCCGAATTTACCGCGCGTAACTCACTTCGGGACCTCCTTTTTAATTTCACTAAACTTCTCCTTTTACTCAACTGCCCACTAAACTTTTACTAAATCCACGACTAAACTCATTACTGTCTTTTATTAAACTTCTCTTTGAACTCTTTCGTATCGCACTTGTCGTTTCGCTGTCTTGAACTGAGATCCCCGTAAGCGGGCTTTGCGTTGCTTACATACCCGGAAGAATCTTCTGGAACCCATAATTTCGATCCTCTTTTCGTTATTCTTTTATTTACTATCTATTCCTTTCTAAACATCTATTTATCTCTATTTTTTCCTTCCCGATCCTTCCATTCTAGAACTTTCGTTCATCATCTATCCCTTTCTAACATCTATCTATCTCTGTCTTCTCCTTCCCGAACATTCTATTCTAGAAATTTCGCTCATCATTTATTCCGTTCTAATATGTATGTATCTGTTCTTGTCTTTTCCTTCCAGAATGTTCTTCCTTATTCTAAAACTTCTTAAACCAAGTAGATTGTTTCACTATCAATCACTACAATATTATACGTTTTTATCAACTCATTAAAATATAAACATATATTTTTAATTATGTAAAAAAAAATTACAGGAGACGCTTACAGTTTAACTGACGTGTTTAATTTTGGAAAAATTCAAGGAAACCAGCTTGAGATGACACCTTCGGGCATGTGGCGAGAAAAGTCAGGTAACTATCTATATATACAAGAAATTTATTGGGTGTGTCGAGTTTAAACATTGAATTTATAAAATGAGAAAGAAAGAGGGCTAAATGGGAAAAACAAATTTCAAAAAGGCTGTACATTTGCTGTTAGGTCATCACGAGTAAACTACTGTAACGTAATTAAACCAAACTCGCCACCAAGTTAGCTTATATCCCGAATCAACGTTTGGATATTTTTGATCTGAAATCCTTAGTTTTTTGTGTGTGTTAGTGATGACTTGAAAACAAAGTGTATTGATTTTTAAAGATCATAAAATAATAACACTTACTTTTTAATATTTTTACCTAATGGGTTTTAAAAGAAAGTGCAGTGCATCGAGTATGTTTCTTCAGGACAGATTGAATGCGTTTTGTGCTATTCGGAGAAGTGGCATTGCAAAGCGTAGAAACAGTAGAATTGCCGCCATTGCTAGCTAGGCTACACAAAAATGTATCGGAATAATTAATTTAATGTAAAATATATGTGAATGAAATGCTTTAGTACAAGACTGACCGACTGACTGACTGAGTGACTGATGGACATTTATTATTTTTTATTTTTAAAATTAAATTAAAATTTTATAATAACTATGTAAAAAAAAAAATGTTGTAATTATGAATCTTTGGGTCTGAAATAAATCAATAATTATAATTATTAATTTCAGGTCTGATTATTTGGCTAAAAGGGTTCAAATATTACAATCGCTGGGATTTCCATAATTTGACTCTTCGTGCTATATCTGTAGTAAGTTTATCGTATTGTTGCAAATGTTCGCAGAAATATCTTAAAAATAGTTTTGCTAAGTCTATAGGTATGATTTCAGATTTTAGACCAGCCTAATGATTTTCAGTCGGAAATGCTATCTGAAATAGGCTATACACCCGGCGTCGCAGCTATGACCAAAATAGCTTCACAACAATTAAATTTAATTAAAGAGGCACACAACTTTAGGTAAGTGTTTGCGACGTTAAGTGTTATCATACACTTTCATCTATATATCTATACAAATAAAAAATAAATAAATTGTCTGTTTGTAAAGTCAGAATAACAGGTTTTTACTAAATGTGTGTGAAAGTGTATATATATTACTTATATACGATAAAAACAAACATTTTTTTTTGTCTGTATGTTCTGGCTAATCTATGAAACGGCTGGACCGATTTCCACAGGACTTTTACGGGCAGATAGCAGATGTTGTTATAAGGAGTAAATTAGGTTGGTTTTATTTTAGAACAAAAATGAAAGTACAACGCGCGCGCCGTCACCGTCGCCGCATTTGAAGGCAAATGCAATAAAATTCCAGGGTGAAGAAGTCCTGGGTAACAGTTACTTTGAAATAAAATGAAACTGCATAGTAATGGGACACAGTTGGGATAATATGTAATAAGTATATACATAGAGATCCTAACGCTGGACTCCCAGAAAAAGACATAATTATCTAAGAGCTTGAACAAATATGATAAAGTATAATAATTGCATTTTTCGTATTATAGATTTAACTACACTATTGCCGGACGTTGGATTGGGGCCCCACAAAGAAATTCAACATTGGTAAAGAATAAATCATTTGTAAGAATTCACCTTAAAACCAACATTTTAGTTACATCACCTCTATTTTACAGGCTGTCACAAATGCCCTCTATTGGGAAGAACAAGACATATCCAGTACAACAGCAAGAGTATTTCCACAGAGGCTTGAGTGGGTGGATATCTTATTCCCATCAGTGACAAATTTGGAGTGAGTACTACAAATAAAATATAACATAAAACTTTAAATAAGAGATTGTGTTTATCCTTTAGATATAGATAGATATTCTCACAGTTCAATGACCGAATGACATTTCAAAGATCTAACTCATTATAGATATCAATGTTTTTAAGTAAAAACATTAAAATAACTTTTTTTTCTTAAGTTTTCGCGACTTGTACACATAATAAAACTACGTTTTAACGGTTTTAAGCGCGGTAATTCCGTGACCACGGCCACTGAAAAGCGGCCGAAACGTCGGATAAACCTAAATCAAATAAATTACCGCGCTTAAAACCGTTAAAACGTAGTTTTATTATTAAAATAACTGTTGAGACACGGAAATAATTATCATATTATGAGCACAGATGTTTATTATTTAATGCTGAACAATGGTTTTTGAGTCATGGTAACACTATCACTTGTTCATACTTCAGTACCTCTTCTTAATGCATGCGTATTTCTTTCTCTTTTTGTATACTGGTGCGTATCTTTGTCCCCCCTCTCCCCAATTATAACTTACTTCACGAGGATGCCGCCATTGTGTCGTCGGATTTCGTTTACGGTGTTAAATAGACAGACATGTAAAAAATAATAAGTTATATAATTATGTGAGTTGTTGAAATAAACTAAATGGCGGCTGCCATCAACGTGGATTGTTATTGTTTGAATGATTTATCGAATAGATTTTAAGTTATGTGCAATATGAAGCCAAGGTGGACGTTCTTAGTCGACGGGATTTTGGATGAGTCTATATAATAGTCTAGAGTTAAACTATTATCTTCAGTGGTTTCGTATGTATGGAATATCCGGTTCTTTTTACCTTCGGATCCGCGCATACACAGTAAATGTAAAATATAATAACGTATACTGTTGGTTGTTGGAAACACCCCTTAGAAAGTTCACTGAGTTTATTTATAGGCACTTCAACAACAACAGGTGCGATCAGCACAACTGTATCAAACGGCACGTTCGAGTTTTACCAAGACAACTTAGCATTAGCCCTGGAAGTTGCACTGAACGTAGATAGCACCAATTGTATCGATTATACCGATCAATACGAGTGGCACTAATCACAATAACTGTGGCTCACAAGATCCACGTAGTCACTCTCAGTTGGTCATCAACTCCACCTTTGGTTGGCAGAGCCGGTATGGGGCTTCGAGTTAAGAACTCTTTACCCCGGTACAAATTCGCGGGGGGCAACTACCCCCCGGTGACGGGGAAACGGGAGCCGCCAGACACATAAGGGGTGTGTCGGCAGGCTCGCGTCGGCCAATCAGCGGCTTTCGGTGGCCATCGCGGGCTTCACGTTGGCTCCGTCTGCGGCATGGTTGGCCAGTCTGCGGCTTTCGATGGCCATCTCGGGCTTTGGTTGGCCATCTGCGGCATCTGGTGGCCTGTCTGCGGCATAGGAGATTATCCGCGTCCTCTCACATCGCCCTAATCCCGGCGGATGAGGTCGCGGGGGGTCGGTAGCCATCTTGGGGTCTCGTGATCGGGAGGTCGCGCGTGTAGGGGAGCAATCCCGTGGAGGTGGGCGTGGCGGCCGTTGTCGGCGCGGTCGAACAATCGACGCGCCGACATCGCCACGAAGTCCTCGACACTGGGAATGCTCAAGTCGCGGGCGATCACGTCGTTCCTTACGAACCGACCCGCGCCCGTACACATCCGCAAGGCGATGTTCTGCTGTCTCTGCAGCAGCTTCTTCCTGGTAGCCGAACACAGCGCATACCACGCCGGAGCTGCGTAGGTCAGCCTCGAGCGGAGATAGGTCTTATAGACCCCGATCTTCGTCCTCAGAGGCAAGCTGGATGATAGGATAGGTCGGAGCAGGGCTTTAGCTGTGCGAGTCGTATTGACCGCATGCTCGACCTGGGGGCCCATGCTCAACGACCTGTCGATGTGCACTCCGAGGTATTTGACCGAGGTCTGCCACCCGATCTCCTGTCCTCGAAGCTGTAGTTGCTCAGGCATGACGCGCCGGCGGGCGACCGGTAGCGCGGCGGTCTTACCCACATTGACCGCCATGCGCCACTTGTCCAGCCACGCCGGTAGTATATCCATCATGCGCTGCATTCGGCGAGCTGCTATGTCTGGACTGCGAGAGGACGCGAAAAAGGCACTGTCGTCTGCGTACAACGCCAGCGTGACGTCCCTCTCCCCAGGGGCCAGGGTGCCCTCGAGTGTAGGGACGTCGTCAATGTACAGGCCGTACAACGCTGGCGAGAGACAGCTGCCTTGGGGAACACCAGCAGAAATTGTACGCTTCTGGGAAGTCGTCTGCTCGACCGAAACGTAGAAGTCCCGGCCATGGAGGAAAGACGCCACGAGCTTCACCATCGCGGGTGGGGTGTCCGTGGCGATCAGTTTGAAGATGAGGCCTTCGTGCCAAACCCTGTCGAAGGCCTTTTCGACATCGAGGAACACCGCGATGGTGCACCTGTCTTGGTTTAGCTCGTGGGCCAGGTGATGCAACACTCGCGTCAGCTGGAGCGTGGTGGAATGGCTGCTGCGGAATCCGAACTGCTCCGCGCGGGGCTCAATGCGCGGAGCTAATCGTCGCAGCAGCAGACGCTCGAACAGCTTCGCTAAGTGTGATAGGAGGGTGATTGGCCGGTAACTTGCGGGCAGGCGCCGATTCTTGCCCGGTTTCGGGAGCATGATGACTTTTCCTGTCTTCCAGGCGTCGGGGAAGTGGTTGGTCCTGAGGATCCCATTGAAAAGGCGCGCGAGTGCCGCGCAGCCTCTCCTCGGGAGGTGCCTCAGGGCTTCCGTAGGTATCCCGTCGCAGCCCGGTGCCTTCCGTCTAGGGAGACAGATCACCGCCTTGCGAACCTCGGCAGGGGAGATGAAGTCCTCCCCGCCCAGAGGCTCGTGTGGGCGCGACAGGAACTCGGTGACCGTTGACTCGACGCACTGGTGGTGTTCCCTTATCTCCTCGGAGACTCCTGCTGGGATGGGGTGCGGTTTAAATTGCTCCTCCAGGTGCGCTGCGAACAATTCCGCGCGCTCCCCGGGAGCAAAGCACCGCCTCCCCTGAGCGTCCAGCAGGGGGTATGTGGGGATGGACGTCTTTTGCAGAGCTCTGTTCAATGCGTGTAAGTCCGTGGCGTGTACGGAGGCCCGGTCTAGTGCACTCTCCCAGGTCTCCCCTCGCCAGGTCTTTACCGCATCTGAAACCTGGGCTGTTAAGGCGTTCAGCCTAGACTTAAGCACCGGACATCTGGTTCTGGCCCACAAGCGCCTGAGTGCGCGCTTGCGGCTGATGTCCTGGCTGATCCGGGCCGGGAGCTCTGGACGTCTGCTCCGCGGTGTGATCATCGTAGTCGCTGATTCCCGGGCGGTCTCGATCCGCTCCATGATGAGCCTGGTGGCAACCTCCACCTCTTCTGGAGCGGAGAGCCTGCCCAGGGGAATATTTTCCAGTTGATTGGTGTATGCTGCCCAGTCAGTCCTCGCGCTCAGCGTCCTCCGCGGCACGGCAACAGCCGCGAGGGCGAGCGACACGAGGATTGGGAGGTGCTGTGAATCCAGGTCGTACAGCACCTCTATGTTGACCGGGCAGCTGATGTTCTGGTGGACTACGATGTCAAGTACGTCCGCACTATGGCGAGGGTTTGACGGGATATGTGTCGGCGAGTCCGGCCCGAGCACTGTGAGACCGCTGGCTTCGGCGAGCTCCAGCAGTCTGGTGCCGGCCGGGTTGATGACTCTTGACCCCCACACGCGGTGCTTGGCGTTGATATCGGCCGCCAGCACGGTGGGGGTGGTCCCGTCAAAGATGTTGTTGAGGTCGGTGCGGACGAATCGGGGGCTGGGCGGCCGGTAGCCGGCGAATATCTTCACCTCCCTTCCGGCCGCCTTGACTAGCACCCCGATGGTGCGGAGCTCCTCGAAATCCGGTAGTGGAAGTTCGTCGTGCACGATGTCTCTCCTCACCAGGACGGCCGTACCCCTATACGGCTGGCCCCGGGGAGAGACCTCGTCACGCCTATACACGACGAAGTTCGGAATCCGGAAACTGGTGGTCGGTCGCAGTTTTGTCTCGCCCAGGAGGATGATATGGACATCCTGCGACTGGGCGAGAAGTCGGAGTGGTTGGGTCTTCTCCTTCACCCCTCCTGGATTCCAGTAGAGGAGACGTAACTGGCCCGTAGACGAACTATCCATTATGGATGTTTTCAATACGGGCCAGGTTACGCATCGCAGCTAGCTTGAGATCTCCCCCAGCTGCGATGGTAGAGATCAGGTCCGTCAGGGCCCCACAGAACACCTCCATGCGGTCCAGTCGCTGGAGGATTATCTGTAGTGGGTCCCTGGCGCTAGTCTCCCCTACGATGGTTGGTTGAACTGGTGCAGGAGGGGCGGGTGTGCGCCTCGTCCTGCTCCGCGGTTCTCTTTGTGGTTTGGGTTGAAGGTTCGTGAGATTGGTCCCTGCTTGCGGCCCCTGGCTGCCGCAGTGAGGGCAACCTTCTATGGTGGTGCTTGGCTGAGTCTGTGTTTTGGCAACCGTTACCCGTTCTGGAGGTGGCCTAGATGGTTGTTTGGTCCGTTCCGCCTCGGTAGGGGCAGGAACGGACTTTTTCTTATGTTTGCGCCCCCCTCTGTGCGGTTTACGCTTCTTTGGGGGGGCGCTTCTGGGTGTTGGGTCATTCGCTGGGGGGGCCAAGGTGGTCCCCCCCACTCCTTGTGATGGTGGCACCGTTTGGGGAACGGCTGCCATAGATTGCCCTCTGGTGTCAGGGGCAGGACTTGGTTCGGCCGGTAGGGGGGCTTGTGCCCGTCTCCTTTCTGCCCTCGTTGGGCGTGGGGGGCGGTTTCCGGCCGGTTGCCTTGGTTGCCGGGATCTTGGGGCTGGCGGTGGTGGGGGGAAGGCGGCTCTTTTCCGCCTCTGCTCTCTAAGGAGGGCTGGGCAGCGGCGGTAACTTGCTGCGTGGGCTTTGCCACAGTTAATGCAAGTTTCCTCCCCCCTGGGTTTCGGGCAGTCGGCAACCAGGTGCTCTCCAGCGCACCTGAGGCATCTTGCCGGCCGGTGACAGTTTCTGGAGGAGTGGCCAAATTTTTGGCACCTGTGGCACTGTGCCACAATGTGTTGGCCACGCCATGCCTCTATGACTACGCCCGGCATATAGAGTAGTTCGTTGACCGAGTAAAGCCGGGCGAGATCTTCTTGATCGGTTCTTTTTAAGGAGGCGTGGAAGAGGCATCCAGGTTTGCCCCCCACTCCTGGTATATGGCGGACAGTTTCCACCTGGAAATCAAGATCTGTCAGGGCCTTCCTGATTTCCTCCGGATCGGTGTCCGGAGGTAGGCCCCTGATGGCCACTTTGGTGGGTTTTTCCGCCTCGGTACTATAGCAGTACCACTGCAGAGCCGGGTCCGCTTCGGTGGCCTCTATGAGGTATTTTTGGATTGCCCGGAATTCTTCCGGGCTCTGGGGAATAAATCGTACCCCTTGTTTAAAGGGGCGTCCATGTGGGGCATAGCCCAACTGGTCGTGCAGTGTTTTAAAATGCAATGTCCAATTGGGCATTTTGTCGACCACGATCGGTGGGTAATTTTTGGCCTTGGGGGCCGTCTGTGTGGTTTGCGTGGCCTGGGCATCACGGCCCGGCGTGGAGGTAGCCGTCGGTGCCGGCGAAGTCCGACTCGTCCCCGACCGCGGACTCGTACGCGGCATCGGGGTCGGACTCGCACGTGGCAACGCCGCGGCTTCCGCAAATGAGATGTTGGGTTGAATTAGGCTAGGCCTACCTTGAGCTTGGTGTTCGGCCGCGGCGTCGCAACGTCCGACGGCAGCAGTGACGCTGTACGCGGCGTCTGTGACGCCGTACGCGGCGTCCGGTGCGCCGTACTCGGCGTTTGAGACTCCGTACGCGGTGCCTGTGACGCCGTACGCGGCGTCCGTGACGCCGGACGCGGCGTCTGTGACGCCGTACGCGGCGTCAGTGGTTTCGGTAACAGCGGTTCTTCGCAAGCTCTCCAGCTCCACGTAGGACGTGGAGCGCGAAGGTGGCGTCGAAACAGCCGAAACTTGGCTGCTGCTACTGGAGGTCGAGCTGGCGGAGGAAGAGGATGCCATCTCTTCCCCGCCTAATATCCGGGGGGTGCGAGCGGAGCCCCGCCTGAGGTGGGGGGAGTGGTGGTTCACGTAGTCACGCTTCAGGGTCATCGTCTCTACCTGTTGTTGGCAGAGGCGGTATGGGGCTTCGAGTTGAAAACTCTTTACCCCGGTCCAAATTCGCGGGGGGCAACTACCCCCCGGTGACGGGGAACGGGAGCCGCCAGACACATAAGGGGTGTGTCGGCAGGCTCGCGTCGGCCAATCAGCGGCTTTCGGTGGCCATCGCGGGCTTCACGTTGGCTCCGTCTGCGGCATGGTTGGCCAGTCTGCGGCTTTCGATGGCCATCACGGGCTTTGGTTGGCCTCACGGGCTTTGGTCACGCGAAGCTTACTAAGGTTGTACTACAAAAATGCAGACGCTTAGCAGCTAACGGAACGACCTACGTATCCGCGGTAAGCGGGGCGTGGGGGTACGGGATTTACTGGGTAGAGGTTAGGGGGGGTGATTCTGTCCGAATCTGTCCTGAACATTTACATTTTTTAAACATGTAGACAACTATAATAATCATCATCTAGATGTCGCTAGTATATATATCTCCTTATAGACCTTGACATGTTTCTGGATTGAATGTTCCCATTAATTCTCGAGTCTAGGTGTTGTCGAGATATATACAATAATAATATACAAGTCAACCTCAACTATCTTCAACAATTAAGATTATTTACGACCTAAACAGAGCCCACACCTTACAGCCCTCCCTGCTGGACCCATTTATAAAGGAACAGGCAGTATTGCCAATACGCTTATCTAAGGCGGATTGACGTGATTACTTCGAGAAGGTTTCATCACTGTCTTTATCTTTACAGCTAGCACGTGATAATTATCACAATATGCACATTAGGTCAGGAAACTGCTATGTGTTGCATGCTTTTCGGTTAAGATTCGAATCCGCACTTTTTTTGGTATAAGAGTGCGCTAACCAATAAGCTACCACGGTATTTTTTCTGTTTCAGAACAAGGTTTTATTATTTAATCCCCGACAAGGGCGTTGGTGATTACGAGAATCGTTTCCTAACTCCGATGTCGCCAGGCGTCTGGTGGTGTACTATTGGCGTTGGTGGGATTTGCATCCTGGTGCTGGCTGCCGCTGCTCTGAGGGAGAACAGGAAAGAGCCAAGGTTTTATGCTTTCTTTAGTGTATTTGCTGCTATATGTCAACAAGGTAAGTTTGAACAACTGATCTATAAATCTGTAAATGTCATTGGGTGAGAGGGTGATATTTTTAATTTTATTTTTATTGCTTGAGTTCAGCAGACAGGCAGGTGGCCCACTTGATGGAAAGCGGTTAACATCGCCTATAGACATTTGCAACAACAAAAGTGTTACAAATGCGCTGATGTTCTCTTAATGGAGACTGGAACCTTGTAATTAATGCCGGAACACAACTCAAGGTTGTTTGTGGCGAGATACTTTAGACCAGGGGTGGTAGCCATCCAGTCGGGCAAATGCCCTACCACCTGGCTGTGGGTTGTTTTGTCGCCTCTTACGACAGGCAGAAAATTTTATTCTTTCTCCGTACCTCCACGGATAATATATATATATATATATATATATATATATATATATATATATATATATATACTCGTATATGCTAAAACACCATAGGCAACGTATTCATACTACGTGGGGAGGGGAGGGGGGACGGTCTTCAGAATACCACGCTTGTCACAGAGGCGTGGGAGAGGCTTAGTTTTTTGTCACGTAGTCAATACCCTCTAAATGTTATGCTTTTTTAAAGCTATATTTAAATAGAGCGCGCAGCGTTTAGCGCTTTTTGAACTCAAAGGTGGCAACACTGGCGGATATATGTCGGGACGTCAGCTCATTGAAAACTACGAGTTCCTAGTGCAGTGTAGTTGTCAACCAACTCGACGAGAATTCGTGCTGATACTAATAGTATATACAAATATGAGCCAAATTACTTTTTTTAACTTTCTGTCGGCACAAAATAATTTACAATAAATAATGGGTCATGTTGCATAGATACTTATATTTTATTTTTGAATTATTATGATAAAAATAATGATAACTACTGTTTAATCAATTTATTATTATGCTATTTGATCCGTTCAAGTTATGAAGTCACAACTTTGTACACTCGTACACAATCCAGGCAGTTGCGACATTTTGTAAAATGATAAAAAGTGACTCAGTTGATTTGATAGTCATTTTTCCTCACCCTATTGAATAAATTTCTATGATGTTAGGAGTAATTTTCTGCAATTAGAGGTTAGACGGAATATTATTATTATGTTACTTGTTTGATAATAACTCTCTGTCGCTATAATATATAAATGGATACTAAAATAATATTTTTTTTTTTATAGATTATGAAGATGGGATCCAAATTTCAGATACGATCAGCAGTCAAGGTAAAATGGTTACTATTATTGTCGCGTACTCTTTTTCTCCACAACTTTTTTAAATATTGGAAGTTTGCATGTCAAAAATTACATTTTCTGTCTGTCACATAGTAAAAGATTTCATTGTTTTTCTGGTTTTTCATGTTTCCATCCAACAGATTGATTAGTCAAAAAGCTAATCATTCCACGGGTTATCTCCGCAACAATTATATTAATACGTAATACGAAGCATAAACTTTGTACCCTTTTTTACGAAAATTGCGCGGACTGAGGAGTATGAAATTTCGCACACTCATAGTTTATATAGGAGTGCACAAATCAATAAAACAAATTGACACACACCCATATATACTCTTTTGTTTTTTGTTAAAGTCAAATTAAAAGTGTAGCCTTGGCAAAATCTGTGATTATAGAAGTATAGTCTTTGACAACAGAACCTTAGTAATGTTCAAACTTATAATTTAAATTAATTATGGTCGAATTTCGACCGCTGTGCGACCACTAGTCTAAATTATTAGACAATCAACTAGACCAACTAAACAGTTCTTTTAGCATGTGAACAATTGTTACAATATTATCTCTTTTTAAATGTACCTATTACATGTAGTACGGTATACGTAATAAAAGATTAAAAGTAAATTTGTTAGATAGACAAGTGTAACATTATATTCTTCATTTTGAGCAGGTCGCAAATTTACTCTACTCATAGTGGGTCTAACAAGCATGCTTCTGTACAACTACTATACGAGTAGTGTAGTTTCTTGGCTCTTGAACGCTTCAGCGCCATCTATCGCTAATATAGACGCATTGATCAACAGCGACTTCGAGTTGATCTTTGAAGATAGTGGATATACTAGAGGATGGCTCGATGTGAGTAACAGAAATCTTTTATGTATGCAAAGTATACATTCTTAGTTTTTTATCTTCTCTGGACTGTTGCTTCTGTATCAAAAAAGTGTGGCATAAACGCTCACTCGGAAGGTAGAGACGTGATAGAGCTATGCTGGAATAAGAATCTTGATTACAGCTTTTAGGTACTGCTCAATCGGTCTGATACGCTTTCACAGAATATCGGCGTGAAACGGTTACAATTGAACTAATCATGTTTGGTATGGTGGGTGGTTCGTTTTCCTATCCCATCACTCTTATTTCGTCCCACAATCTCTTCTTTTTTATTTTATTTGTTGCAGACAGAATCACTCCCCTGACCTCTTGTCCGGAACTCCCATACCCCCATGCCCCACTTACCGCGAATATATAGCTCGCTCGATTAGCAGCTAAGCGTCTGCATAAAAGTAGTAGCTTAGCAAGTGCGTTGCGAGTCACTGGCATGTAATTTGGGTGAAGTATACAAACAATTTCCGAATTAAGTTATACACACAAGAGAAGGAAAAGAATACCAGGAAGCATTCGGAAGACTCTACAGCAATTTGGACTCTCAGCGTGACTTTCATGGATCTTGTGAATACCAGTGTGTTTGTTTACTGCAATAACTATTGTCGGGGAAATCGATACAATTAGTGCTATTAGTGTTCAGAGGAACATCCAGCTTCTAGTGCTAACTTGTGTTGACTGACTTGAACGTGCCGTTTAGTACAGTAGTGTTAATCATACCTATTGCTGTTGTAAGCGCCTATAATAAATACAGTCCATATACAGTTGTGGTCATATAATTAAGAACGATTTGAAGCTCTAGAAGTTTTTTATTTAAATCGTGTCCTACACAGAGATGTGTACCTTCTGAGAAGCAACTAGTTATGTTATAAAATAGCCACATTAATAGAGCAACGTGGCTTAGGAATAAAGAATAAAATCGCTAACTATTTTTTTCTCATTTTATTTATTTTACCAAAGTAACACAGTCAAATAGTACTGAAGCTGGACAAATAATTAAGAACGATTTATTAAACTGCTCGGGAATCGTTTTGTATGATACTCACATTTAAAAAAAGCACAATAATATGTAGTGCGAGAAATTAAAAAAGCAATTTAATACATTTTTAACTAAAATTAATAGTTAAAAGCCGTGGAGCTTTTAATTACTGCTTTAAACCGGGGAGGCATTGACTCTATTAATTTTTGACATTTGCTCTATTAATGTGGCTATTTTATAACATAACTAGTTGCTTCTCAGAAGGTACACATGTCAGTGTAGGACACGATTTAAATAAAAAACTTCTAGAGCTTCAAATCGTTCTCAATTATATGACCACAACAGTATAAGGGGCGTTTCACACACCACCTACACCGTACATTATTCCTACTATTTCATCTACTCTAACCCTTCTTAAAGGCTAATCTTTATATCAGATAGGGCGGTTGTCTGTTTATTTGTATGTTTCAGGTGAAAAATAGATCATCATCAGGTAGATCACCATCTCATTGGCAAATTAAGTAATGCTCTTTTGACAAACATAAAACAATTTAAAAGTCATATTTATTCAAATGCTGTTACAGAATCCGGGCTTCTTCTACTACAGTGGGTACGTGAATCCAAAAGAAGACATTTTGAGAGACGTAAAAGTGACCAGGGCGAAACGAACTATGCAACCTTTCCAGCCTGTGGAAACTGGGCTGCAGTTCATACGCACTGGAAGTAAGGCCATTTGCCAAATACATACTTGTCATGTACGAGTATATTCCCAAGCTATAGATATTGCCATCCAACAGGAATTGATTACTGCGACATTGATTAATACGTTATTCTTTTTTTATACAAAAAAAACTTTGTTATTGGGAATGAAGGTGGGATATTTTTTAATTTTGGATATTGGATTATTTTCATGGATAAGATTGCAGAGAATGAAGCTGTTTAGAAACCACCTTACACGCTATAAGTAACACTAGTGTTACGTGCGAGCGGGGGTACGCACTTCGGATTGGAAGTAAACAAAAGTTAATAAAAGCATTTTGAAAACTGATTTTTCAAAATGCTTTTATTAACTTACACCGCTTTACGTGATTCTTCTCCCCAGGGTTACCCCTACACGCACAACCAAGGACCCACTGTCCCGGCGATAAGATGTCTCTCTCACAATACCGTCCCCGATATTGCGTAGACCACCTGCTGCTGTGGTACTGCCTTCTGAATTTACCACACGTAGGTCGCTTCTGGATTTCCTCTTAAACTACGCTAAACTCCTCCTTCACTCAACTGCCCACTAAACTTTTCACTAAACTTACCACAAAACTAACTAAACTCTTCTTAAACTCTCTAAACTTGTACTTTCACTTGGCTGTCTTCAACTGAACTACTCGGTAGGCACGCCTTACGCTGCTTCTATACCCGGAAGAATCTTCTAGAACCCATAATTTTGATCTTCTTTTCATTATTCTTTTATTTACTAGCTATCCATTTATAATCATTTATATATCTCTGTCTTTTCCTTCCTGAACCTTCTATTCTAGAAGTTTCGTTCAGCATATATCCATTTCTAAAATGTATCTGTCCACTCTTTTCCTTCCAGGAACTTCTGCCTTTTTCTAAAAGTCTTGAGACCGGCTTACGCTGCTAGAATTGTCTATCCTCGGTCGCCATAATAACTTTTTTATCATATCCCGCAGAGTATGCTTACCACACTGAACCTTACACGGCTAGTCAGGTGATATCCAAAACCTTCGAAGAGAGGGAGCTTTGTGAGCTGGGCTCCCTGCCGATGATGTTTCCTGCCCCAGCGTACATATACAGCCAGCGACGGAGTCCATACAAGCAATTCTTTGTTTGGAGGTACGTATACGTCTATTATATTACTTTCTTGATAATTAATAATTCATGAAATTTGCATTCACATTTTGTAACTAAACATAATGCTTTGATTACAGTTTAAAAGTACTAGCTTTTGAATATCGACGACATTACGCTCACAGTTGAACAATATCTAATCTATGTTACGGTTATGCTTAAAGAAGATAAAAAGCATGACCTTACCACATACAAAGAACTTAAGAAATCAAACTAAATAGATGTATATTTTTCATCAGCTTAATGCGCCTGTCGGAGCGTGGTCACTTGAAGGCCACCCAAGCGCGCTTCGCCGGCACCATCCCTGGTTGCTCCGGCAGCATGCCTCGTGCCCTGGCTTTAGGCCAGGCGGCGCCTGCGTTCGCGCTCCTCATTGAAGCGGCTCTCCTTGCACTGTGCATTATGTTGTGGGAGATACTGTGGAGTAGGTAAGAAAAAGAACATGGAGAAGAATCGTTGCGATAGTCCAGTTTGGAGGAACCTCGATCTACTGACAAACTTTCCACTAGTTACCATGGTCTGCCTGTTTAGGATCAGCTCTAAAACGGTCCGTTTTATATTACCCATAATACAAGCGTAACATGCTTGGCTTATGTTTGTCTGTTGATTATTATATTGTAACAGTAACCGATTATAGTCGGAATATTATCGACAGCCTTTAACCATCCACTGTTCGACGTAGGCCTCCCTAAGTCGGCGCCACTTATCAAGGTCCTCTGCCTTCCTCATCCAATGTCTACCGGCGACCTTGCGCGGGTCGTCACTCCATCGGGCTGGAAGATGTCCGACACTACGTTTACCGGGACGCGGTCTCCACACCAGGACTCGTCCGCTCCATCGGCCATCGATCCTGCGACAAATATTGATCGGCCCACTGCCACTTGAACTTGCAAATTTTCGATTATCGAAATATTGCAATGCTAAAAATATGGAATTCTAATACACCAGTCTCCTTTTTGAGAGCAGCAGCGCATTACCCTTGATGTTGCACATGTCTATAGGCGATGGTAACCGCTGTCCATCAGGTGGGCCGTCTGCCTGTCTGCTGAACTCATGCAATAAACAAATCGTTTCAACCAACTCATACATCATAAAGGGGAAAAAATAATTTGAACGATTTATTACAGGCTTCAAGCAAAAAGGCTTCGTTTCAAACAGACGGGGAGAGGGGCAAAAACGGTTCACATTTCAATCCATAATCAGCGACGTTATGGGGCTTACACCGGGACATAAGACAAAAAAACAATAAAGGGAAATGGTGTGACGGCGGCATCATGCACGCCGTTAGGCGTCGGAAACAGTAGTCTGATTACATTTGTGTATTTTTGTGGAATATTCTCGCTTTGCTGGTATTGAAATTTTATTTATGTTGTGGTTTGTGCTTGCCGCTCCGGTTTAGGTAGAACTTTATTTCATATTTTAAAAGTCGTTTTACATGTTTGCTATTGGTATTCAATTTGCAGCTATTGAAATGTGTTGGTTTGACATGTGTTAATTAAATTATTTTGAAATCAAATGGTAGTATAATTATGATTAACACGCATTTGTATTTATTTTTATTTTATTAAAAAAATATTGTTTGTTTTATTGAGCAAGTGTAGATTTTAGTTATAATATATAAAAAAATATTGTAGGTCCTTATTACGTTAAACGCCAACCATGTAAATTTAATATTGTCACATTTTTTAAAATAATCACAGATCTTTTATAACCTTTTATAATATACAGTTTACTAAAAAAAAATATTATCCATATCGTCATAATATCAAACCACTGTTATTTTTATTAAGCATAAACGTCAAATAAGTTTTAAAACTTGTTTAAGTAACATAAATAAGGTTAAAAATAAAAGTTTATTTTTAAAATTCGCTGAAATGCAAAAGAACCTTTTGCACGACATTTTTGAAGTGCACTTACTGTTTCTAATATTTCACTACGTATTGAGTAATGTTCTCTCGTAGCGGGGGCTATCTAAATGGCTGCGTTATAAATGACGCGATCCACTTCTGCTTACTCCCGAGGATTGACGTCAACATGCACTCGATGAACAGACGACACGGTAACTGGTTTTATTAGTATATTAAATATTCACAGGGTAAGTTTAATGCATTCTCTTTTCAACCACTATGACTTTAAGGTAAGGCAAAATTCCGTAGCCGCCTAGATTTTGTATCGAGCCTAGTTAATTAAAGCGTCACATCTCTAATAATACACGTAGCTTGTTTATTATGGTTCAAATAGTAATTAACAAGGTATTTTAAAAACTGGTATTATGCATGAACATTATTTACAAATTAAACGTTATTGCAATACGTTACAATATTTTTTTTACATTATTTTTGTAGAAAAGAGCGGACGCTACAACACCATACTATTTATTTTATTTTTACTTTCTAATAAAAATAATTTTATAATTATTTAAACCGTAATGACTATGCTGTGACTTGTTTAAGTTACGAAGTCATAACCATTCTCGTACAAAATATGTTTGAATAAGACATGTAAGATACTGGTGTCGCCCTCTAGTGATTTTGGGTAGCTTCACTTCATAGGTCACTGCAGCTGCTCAATCGCCAGTAGATGGTGCCTGCACTCTTTTTGAATTTTTGTACGTTACGCTACACATACGCGCGTCGTTGGTCACTGCTATACTCGTTGAGCAGGCGCACTGCAATAAATAATAATACACTATAAACTCTATATAACGACACTGTAGGGTATGTGAATTTTGTGGCTTTATAGAGAGAAGTCTGTTTTTTTGTATGCGTGATGCCGACAGTCGGGTGTATTACGGGTTAGGATAATAAAGCGATAAAAGAACGTACACAGCTTTTACTAATTTTGTTAACTAAAAAGTACTTTTTATTACTTAATTGTTATCGTTATTGAGATTGGGTAATGCTATATAGAGTGTATGGAAAACAAGAAAAACCAAGTGATTTCGACGCTTAAGGAAGTTTGTTGTTAAATCGAGTAACGTTACATGGAGTTTACGCTGTATTTAAAAATTTATCGAATAACTTAACTACTATCTGGTTGTTGAAATATCGGCCCTTAATCAAATACATAAACACTAACAAGTGTTGCATTAAATGGAAGGACTGGGAATAGGCTATAAGCCGGCCGGCTTCCCTTTGTGTCTGGTGTCGTGGTGAACTTATGATGATCTGACGGACGTATGATAAGGTGAGTGGGCATATTTTCTTAGCTGCTCCAGTGGTTATTGTATGAGTTATCTTGATTGCCCGGCATCACATATTTTTTGTTTTGTATCACCGTAGTTTATTTAGGGCTTGAACGCTGGTTCATCATAGCTCCCACATACTACATGTTATGGCTTTACACGCCTTAACAGATAATTAATCTCTATTTTCAGTTTGTAGCCAATAATGTAAACAGTAGACGTGTATCACCTATACAGAACCGTTCATTCTGTGTTGATTGCGACGTACTTACTAAATTTGTACATTTCAACTTCGTCCGTGTGGAATTCTTTTTCAAGGAACTCTAAAAAAAACGCCGTAGTTACTCCTTATAACAGCAGATATTTACCAGTGAATGTCCCTTCAAAACAGGTCCAGCCGTTTCTGAGGTTAGCCGGAACTTCCAGACAGAGAGATAATAATGGCACTCTCGGAATCTCCTACTTCGAATTATCTCCCCTGATTTTTTCACATTTTTGGTTTGACATTAAAAACAGACACTTTAATTTTATTTATCTGTATAAATTGAATATATACAGTTCTGTACTTTTCAATTCAAGATTCAATGTAGTAGATCCGTGTAATATCAGCACTATATGTAGAATCCATACTTATGTAGTATGGAGTTTGGTTATAAATATGAATGTAGGTGCGTGGATGAATAAAATCCACATAAAGTACAGTGGTATTATTTAATAAAGCCATAATTTAGACGCATCCCTTTGTCCGCGTCGCCGCCCCGCAAACGTCCCGTTGTCGTACCGCCGCGTCGCTTGCATTTGCATACAGATGGAAACTGTCACTCTGATATTATATTACTTAGCGTTCCATACAAAAAAAATCACACACTATTTCTGAACCTTGTTACAAAAGACATAAGACATAAAATCCATTATTTTTTATTGGGGGACAAAGAAAAATTCACGTGAATATTTTTTTATTTTTGTATTTATTTCGATTTTATTTCCTTCATGACATTTTTCGCGCACACGTCGATGACTGCCGCTTTGTTTAAATGTGGTGGTGTGTATCGTAATTATGTTAAGGGTAGTTATTTTGGCTTTCTATTAACTATATCATTCTTGGTACCAAGAAATCTTAGTATTTTTGTAGCTATAATAATTGTTATATATTAATAAAACCATTATTCTTAATTAATTAATACGTACTAGTGGTCGCCTAGTGGTGGAAATTCGGCCATAATTAATAGTTATAGTAATAAATTATACGTTCAAAAACATTATTAAGGTTCTGTTGTCAAAGATTATAAATACTTCTATAATCACAGATTTCGCCAAGGTACAATAAGTGTGAGCGAGTGAGGCATAAACTCGCGTTCCAGTCGTCGCGTTCCATATACCACACTAATAATAACACAAATATCATTGGAACAAAAAGATTTCTTAATGTTTTGAATAAATTAATAGGGAATCAATCATGACAGCTAGAACTTTCTAACTGATTTAAGTTTAAAACATAATCTTCTCATAATCTTCTTATTATTCGCTAAAACTTAAATATGGCTGCGGCAATTTTGATGATTTTGTGTGTATTTGAATGGGTCCAGGAATAAAATCTAAGGATTTAGATTTGTAGGTGGCGATGTAATCCGGTTCTAGATTATTATATTTCATCAGAGGATAATTTTAAAATTGTGATTGAATTTTTATAAAAACAAAAAGGGGGCTGGTGGTTATAACTGTGATTGCAGAGCATTACTCTTCCATGCTATTACGACGAAACCCTCCATGTCTATTCCATTTAAAATCACATTGTGAAACGTGAAAGGAAATCAAAGCATAGATATTAAAAGTAAACTGGAACGTTTGTGGAAGCAATCCATTGCGAGATATCTAAAGCAAACTTCATTAAATTTCACACCGTTGCCTTAATCAGGACGCGTGTGAAACCGACCACGCGGCACGATTCGGTGTAATTGCTTCCGAATGGTACAGTCAGCGTCGGAAAGAAGGTAGCATTTAAGATGGTCAAATAGATAAGAACATCGAAAGTGATCATTACTATCGATACAACCAAGGTAGTCTAATAGTTCGCATCAGCCTTCTTATCCAAAAATATCGGCACACCAAGAACGCCATATGTATCTAAGCAGCCAAAGTGGCCAAAACATAGTAACAGTCTAGAAAAATGAACTCTATTCTAAATGAGATTAGAGTCAATCGAGTTGATTGCATACTAAATGAAAGCTCAAATAATCTTTTTAATTTTAATAACATAACTAGTATTTGCCCTTGACTTCACTCACAGTAGTTAAATAGTAAAGATTAATATTTTTTTACCAACCTTTAAAATTGAATGGATTTTTATTATGACAATGCATGAAACTTAGATTTATCCATAAAACCCTGATATTAGTAATGTTACTAAAGATGTTTTCAACTACGATGTCTCACTAAGGATTTCTAATAAATACAGACGCAATGTTCGCAAATCACAGTTTTGTGATTTGCGAACATTGAATCAAAGTTAATTTAGTGGTTTGGAAGTGGAACAAAATCCCGGGAAATATCTAGAGTCCAAATATAGTAACGTATAAAAATGACATAAAGTATCAAACTGTGTTGTAATAAGAATAACACGGCCAGTTTTCATGCTATTTCTATGCGTATAATTCCCAATAAAAATTTAGAACTTTCCGGTACTGAAGTATAGGAGTAAAAACACTAAAAAGTGAATCCGTTTTCCTGAAAAATTACACTAGAATGCCCATGATATAAGCTTTTTCAGCATTTAAGTCAAAAATGTCTGTAGAATAATGAAAACCTTATAAAAGTTAACATATATTTATGAAAAGAAATTGTTTCCGTTTTCCATCAATCAAACAATTCGATCCCAATTGGATTTTTTTAATAGCTTCAATATACAGACAAGATTATTTTACAATATTAACATAATTTTAACATTTAATTTGACGTAAACCACTATGTATATGTGAGTTTGTTGAAGTATCTAAAGACTAAAGAGTTTCAATATACAAGAAATTTAGAATTCGAGATCGAACTTTTTTTTATCAGCAATGAATTATTGATGTTTTTTGTTTTACGTATATGAATTCATTTGTCTCAGATTTAGAAATCACAGAATATATTAATATAATAAAAGATTAGAAATATATATACATCATCATCTTGAAATACCACCATGGATAAATATCATCTTACTGATGAAATGAAATATAAAATTGTTCATTTGAGACAAGAAGGAGTTTCTGTAACGGATGTGTCAAATGAATTAGGCATATGTGTGGGCTATTTTTCTAAACACAAAGTAAACAAAAGAAGACTTTGCTCTCGATCAGCGAAAATCGCATTAAAATCGGCCTAGTAGTATTTACGTAAATGTGGAACAAAAAGACAAAACGACTAACATACAAGAAATATAAAAATAGTATCATGTAATCCATCGTTTATGTAGTCTATTCTATTCCAATTGTTTTTTAATAACTTCAATGTAGAGATATGGCATATTTACAATGTTGTGATATTACTAGCTGTACCCGGCAGATATTGTTCTGCCCTTAAAAAATATAAATTTAGAAGCCGATTGCAGCGTCATCGACCAGGACCAAATATAAATTTATATCATTCTCAAAACCACTTAAAAGAACACAAATAATTTCATCAAAATTGGTCTCACCGCTTAGAAGTTTAGCGGCGTCATCTACTGGATCTAATCGTGAATCTAAACTATTCCAGGACCCACTTGAACCTTAGACCATAATGGTCTAAGATTTGAACACACACAAAAATAACTTCACCTAAATCCTGGAAAGCGATTGCAGCGCCACCTACCTGCTTTAAATTTGAATCTAAACAATCCAGAGACCCAAATATACACACAAAAAATTTCGTTAAAATCTTGGAACCTGTTTGCAGCCCCACCTACCGGGACCATTGTTAATATATTAACAATGGTCCCGGTAGGTGGGGCTGCCCAGGACCTATCCCGGGATAGGTCCTGGGATGGGTCACGGGATGGTTTAGAGGGGTTCAAGTGGGTTGAACACACACAAAAAAAAACATCAAAATAGCTTCAATCATTTGGAAAGATTTCAGTGATATTCACACACACAGAATAATTTTATATATATATATACACAGTTTTGGGCCAGAAAACCTCTCGCGGGCGTCCCCGGAACACCCAGTGTCACGTTTTATTTTAAAATAAATAAAACGCAATCAAAATAAGGGTAAGAAAATAAGTATATTTAAAACTATTTTTTTTTAAAGAAAATAAGATGGTAACTAATGGGTTCTTGCCAAACAAAGTTCAGCTTTCCTGGCTAGTCCTGGAATAGGTACCGCACTCCCCTGAGATTCCTTGCAGTATGCTGGACAGCACGGCACTCCTTATTCGCAACTTCTAATACTTGAGGCGCAGGCACGTCGACGGAGTAGATTTTGGAGAGAGTGGGAGGAGATTACTCCCAACCAAATTCCTGGAACCGCAATGTAGTCGAGCTCAGCGAATGTTTTACTATGCCCCTTTTAGCCACTTGGATTGTCAGCAATAAAGCCAGGTCATCTACAGGGAAAGATTGGGACCTACTCACTAAGTGGCTTTTCTAGGCGTTGAGACAATCCAAGCGTACAATATAAGGAAAGTAATAGTACAGAAATATCTAATGTAATAGTTAAAATACCATGCTAAAATTTATAACGGTTTTCTACATTATATAAAACAAGAAAGAAGAATTTATGTAACAAATAAGTTATTAAGGGTTTAAAGAAACGTTACTACATACACTATATTACATATAAATAAATACAAATACAATTACTAAATATTTAATACAATTTCAAATCACTGTTAACAACCGTTCTTTAAACCCTTATAAGGAGAAGAAATATCTATTTACACAACTTACCCAGTATGGGAATAATGAGCACTTATTTTAAAAATAAATTAAGTATTATTTAGTTTGGCTTGTATTAATACTAAGATATTAGAATAAAATAAAATAGAACAGTTTTCAAAATATGTAACAATTAGAATACGCAATCTCATCTATGAGCCAATCCAAAATGTCTTTTTTTCTCTCCACCGTCATTCAGTCGTCTTTTTTTTGTTCACGTTGCGACGTTCCTTTACGTGTATCGAATTACAGTAAAACATTATGTTAGGTGACTTTTAAATTATTTTGTATATTATATTTAATTGATATTTATATTTTTTATTAATTACATATATGTATTATTTTAATTTAAATATTTATAGTTTTAATTATATATAATAAGTAAACAACGATTATTAATAGTTGTTACACCAGTTAAATTTAAATTTTATCAGAATCTGATCAATGCTTTTGGAGCACATTGAGGACAAACATAGATATTTATTTTCATAGATAAATAGATTTTTTGAGCCAGAAACCTTTTCGGGCGTCAGAACACTACCAAAGTTTTATCACATCTGATCAATGGTTTAGGAACGCATTGAGAACTTATATACAAAACATTGATTTTTGTTTATATGATAAAGAAGGTAACTACGGATTTACCAATATTTGACAGCAAACATATATTAGTAATTAATAATAATAGTCACATTTTATGTGGATAAATATTTATAGTGCTTTCAGAAAATAATTTTATGTCTAATCTTCGAAATGTATGGAAAATAAAATTGGAAACTGCAAAGTGATGATACATTTCCTATGAGCATATATGAGAGTTGCACTGAGGAGGTAAAATGGTATAAGCGTCACTGCTGCAATCGACGCACAATCAATAAAAATAGCCGAAAACGGTTTAGGCTCTGAACTTTATTGAGTGAGAGAAAGCTTATTGTTTGAGAAAGACAAGAGACAGGCTTGGTTGTCATCCCTACTCCGTGTTGTTTACGGGGTGAGAAGTGTCACCGGTAGATTCCTGGCAGGAATAACTCATCGAGTGGTAACAGCTCCATTATCGAACCGCCGAGAGTAAAAAAAATTATAAACTACTACTAGTATCGCTATTCAAAAATAGGGGTTGGTAGTAGAAGAATAAAAATTTAGGGTTGTTTGTATTTTTTAATTCCAAATCATAAAAAAATGTTTTTTGACAATAAATTAAAAAATTGGGGTGGACCGCCCTTTTAACTTTATGGAAAAATAGTTTACGTCCTATTCTCAGACCTACAAAACTTCATAAGATTCGTTCAAGCTGTTTCGGAGGATTATGTTACAAACACTGTGACACCAGAATTTTATATATTAGACAGACTATCATCAGTCCGCGAAACTTCGTTCACGTTTCCATGATGATGATTCAATTAATAATGAATGAATTGCATAGATGAAGAATTAACTGACGGTCTTATTCATAGAGAGAAAACTTCAAGCTTACTCTAACTTTATGAATAAGACTTAGCATTCAGTAAAAACGGAAACTTTAAGATGCAAACAGTGTCATCACGTATTTAAATAATATAAAGAAAAGTACAAAAAATCTGAATAAATTAAGAGGATTAAAATATCTGATAAAGGGAAAATCATTGCCCTTCTAGTCAATAAATGATGCTTAATTGGAAAAAAACTGGCGTTTCTTTCCAATCCCAGTGCTTACCCTCGATCAAACGTAATAAATATTATTATGCTCATATCACCCTCCTCGTCAATCACACTGCTGTGATCTGTTTTTTGATTCAAATGCTTTCATTCAATTCGTTAATTTCAGATTGGAAAAGTAAGATGCTTTACATTTAATGCCAATTTAAGAATAAGTAAATCAAATTGAAATTCATAATTCGAAATACAATTAATTTTGATTTAGTATGTAATCAACTCGATTTAACTCTAATCACATTTAGAATAGAGTTCATTTTTCTAGACTGTTACTATGTTTTGGCCACCTTGGCTGCTTAGATACATATGGCGTTCTTGGTGTGCCGATGTTTTTGGATAAGAAGGCTGATGCGATCTATTAGACTACCTTGGTTGTATCGATAGTAATGATCACTTTCGATGTTCTTATCTATTTGACCATCTTAACTGCTACCTTCTTTCCGACGCTGACTGTACATATTCTGTAGATCAATTCTATTATCAGGGTTCAGTACTAAATATGCCATTATTAAATTATAATTAAAACTACGTTTTAAAGGTTTTAAGCGTGACATTATTTTATTTTTATTTCCACTAGAAAATAATTTATATAATAAAAATAAAAATGGTCTCAAAAAATTAATTACAAAGAATTACAATTATACCAAAATTACAACAACAAGCAGACGTACTGTTAGTCCCGAGTACTTAAATGTAAAAAAAAAAACACTTTTGTCTATCAGGATCCCTTTTATTTGACTATTATGAATAGTAAGGGACTTGGAGTCTCAATATACGGGACCTCGAAGGTCTACCGGACCGATGTGGTATTTAGTTGAGCAATCCAGCCGGTAGGCATAAACCAGGTCCGTGGCTAACAACCAAGAGAACTATGAATTACGAAAAAGATTTGGTATTTATAGGCAATTATTGCTGATCCACATTTTGGAGATCTATGTCAATTGAAATGTTTGACTCAGCAATAAGTGCATACCGAATAGGGTTGTAACAGTATGCAGTCACGCCGCCGATATATGATGGAAATACCAACGAAGTGGATGAAACGCTATGCCTCCACTTTCATCATACGCACTGCTGAAGAGAGGAACTCTTTACCGTCGTCTGTTTTTCCTGAAGAATATAATCTAGGTGTCTTTAAGTCTCGTGTGAACAGGTATCTTCTGGGTAAGTGTGCTCCACCTTAGACTGCATTTCCGCCTGATCAGGCGCAATGTCGGTCAAACACGAACCCACTCATAAAAAAAAAGTACCGTATAGATGCTTTTAGTAAAAAGTTGTTATTTTGAAATTGCAAAGAGAAACTTCAATATTGTTTATTTGTATAGGTAGCCATTCCTTAGAAAAATGAAATGTACTAATGTTTTTACGCCAATAAAAATAACAGGTCACTTACGATGGATGGCGTAATTGGAAATCGGTTGCTATAATAACTAGTATGATATTACGTTATTAAACGTTGATTGTGTTATACAGTAACAAAGGCGTATGGAAGTGCGCGATATCATAATGTATGTAGATAATGTAAAGCTGCGAGGCGCTGAAATTTATTATTGGGGTTTTATAGTGATCCAGGGTATGGCCGTGACTTCATCCATACTTGACTTGAAATCCCGCGGGATTCCCGGGACACAAAGTACCGCAACATGTAACAATAATGTAGGCTATTGTTTTAGTGAATAAATCAATTTTGATGTACACGAAACTTCAAACCGCTTCTGGGGAAATTCTCACGGCATTCCCGTGATAAAAAATATCATACATTTTATTATATAAAATTTGCTATTGATCACTGAGAAAATTAATTCGTTTTTTAAATCTGGCCGTTTTAAGCCATTTCCTGAAAAAATTCCAAGGGATTAAAAAGTAGCGCAGATTTTAAGTCAAAAATTTTGCTGACGATCAGTGAAAACCGCATCAAAATCGGCCTAGTAGTTCTTACGTGAATCCCGAACATATATATAGCCAACATACACAAGAAATAAAAAAATGCCCGAAAAAAAAATCGTGCTCTCTATTTTTTTAAGTGTGTTCAGTATTTTTTTAAGTGAAACTTCTTTACAATCCTTGTGATTTGTTACTCGATCAAACAAAAAGCCGACTACAAAGAGATACAGACACATAAATCTATAGGACTAAGTCTGCGAGAGAATGAGATACGAGTTTTACATTGAAAATTTATGTTGTGGCTTATAAGAAAAAGGTTAAGTATGGGTGGTTTAATCCACAGAGTTCATTTGAATATTTAAAAAAAATATATAATATATGAAATAATATTTATAATTCACAGACGAAACAAATATAATGCGCATAAAAGAGATTATCCTTTGTTTCCATCTCCATTAGATAATTCCACCTATCCGAATAAGTTCAGCGAAATAGTTGAGGCGTAAAAGTGGAGCGGAGGGGTTCCGCATGAATAACTCGTTATTGGATACATTTTGTGATTTATGAACCAACGGTAAAAACAACAAACCTTAAGGTGCTCTTATACTGGTAATTTTTTGAGCAATAATTGCTTGGCAACAGTAGTGGATCAATCTGAGGCAATTATAATAAAATGCGACAATTGTTTCGGGAATATACCTCCACATATTCCACATTTTTCAACGTCGCCATACGAGTTGACGAATATTCAATCGGTTTGGAAATGTTTAGTTAATTTTATTTCTATCTCGTTTATACGTAGAACTACGTCATGTTTTCGCGAAAGAAACAGGCGGGCGGCGAGAGCGAAGAGTGTCGCTCCATATTGCATGGTATTGTGTGGCCGTATCTTAGCAACAGCTTGATGTAGTCGTGATGTCATAGTTGACGAGAACTGACCGTGATCAATTTTAATCGCTCGTGTAAAAGCACTTTTATACTGCGTAATGGTGATGCCTTACTGTGCCACGATGAACTCTGGTAAAGAAATTGCATTGAACTATACTGTGTATTTTTTATTGCCTAAACCACATAAATAGATATAACGACTATCCGAGGGAAGGTGGGGGCCGACGCCTAAGGACGTCAGAAATGCAAGGGGCGGTGTCAGCATCGAAGAAAATGAAGCATTACTTAAACAACCTTAATTAACACAAACCCACATACGTAGATCTTCCCCAGGGTCTGAGGTATTAGCATTCCCCCAGTGATATGAAACAGGTGAACAAAGTCGGGTGCAATATATCGGTATACCTTACTAGTTAATAGTTTGATTCCTGTAACATACACGATCTGGAAAAGAGTAACTTTTTCCAGATCTCGTAGACTATAATACGTTTGTTTCACTTTTATTTGCGTATTTTCTATAATATTATAAAATTGTAAGAATACCTGTCTGTACATTGAGCTATATGAAAAAAACAACGATGCAATTTTTCTAGATTTCTAGTCTGTTTGTTTGTTCGGGATTCACGTAAAAACTACTGGGCCGATTTTGATGCGGTTTTCGCTGTTCGAGAGTAAATTCTTAGACTTAAAATCTGCGCTACTTTTTTTTTTTTTTTGGCAATCCGACCGAAATTGCAAGTCAAGCATGGACAAACTCGCGGGCATATATTAGTTTATTTATGAAATACTTAAATAGTGATTTAGTTAATATTATATATGTGTACAATACACAGTGTCTTAATTTTGTGATGATCGGTTTATGAACAAGACCGTGAAGAACAAACACACATACAGTTGTATGTACAACCGATCGAATGAACATAATTTCTTCCGTTAATGTATTGTTAGTATTCGCAGACAAATTCACACATTGTATATCCTTAGGGTACGCTTGTGTTATGGGTACAACGACCAAGTCTGCAGCAGTACCAAGTATTAGAAAACAAGTATTAATAGATATTATTTTATATAAATTAATCTTATTAAATATCAAGTAGAAATCTTGAAAGAGAACTTTCTTGTGATATAAATATCCAAGATTCTATAATATTTAATGGAAAATGTACCGAAGGACCAATTTTATATAGTCCAATCATCTTGTGAGCTTGTATAGGTACTTAACGTTATTAATTCTTGCCTCCCACTCGGCTCGAGTTGCCACTCTAAAAAAATTCTAAGAAATATTTGATATAATTATAATATTTGAGATACATCTAAGACTTCTTTCTCAATATCGTAATACAAAACGTTTATTAATATTAGTAATTATGTCATTCTAGAAATATATCAAGCATGTTATGATGGGGGTGTCTTCGTAGAAAATGATTCAATGGAAATTTGTAAAGTATCTGCAATATAAACAAGAAAAGATTTTGTGACACGAAAGGTATGCGTGTATACTTCTTATCGAATTTACTGCTAATCTAAAACAAGTCAATTAATTATTTTTGACTTCAACTAAAACATCTAAAGGTGCTCACCGCGAGCATTCGCCTATAATATAACGTTACAGATCCGAGCAATTCATCGGTGAAGGAAGAGAACCGAGCAATACATTGCGCAACTTGTAATGTTACAGATTCGAGCATTACATCGGTGAGGGAGTAGAATACAGTTTGTAACACAACGACTGTTTCGTCTGACATTGTGACATTAACTAAATGCTCAAAATCAAATCATAAATGTTTTGTTACAAGCGAATGTTCGTCAGTGAGGGAGGCAGTATTGTAACGTAATACTCGAAATCGAATCAATGTCATATTACAGGCGAATGCTCGTGGTAAGGGAGCATTTGATAGTTTATAAGAATTAATATAAAATATAATAGCCGTTGAAAATTAAACCGTTCCATTAAACCATCGTGTAAAAGTCGCTCCGCATTAAAAAAAACCCTAAAAATGGGATTTCTGGCGCGTATAGTCAAGTGTTGCATATCAACATGTGCGTAACAGCAAGGCGCGTGTGTTCCTGGTAGTTACATGAAATCGGATATGTTTTGAGTGAGATATAGTCAAGTGTTGCATATCAACATGTTGAAAAGGGAATGTTAAGGTGGTTTGGCCATGTAGAGAGAATGAATGATAGCAGAATAACAAAACAAGTATATGATAGCAATGTGACTGGAAGAGTCTGTGCCGGTAGACCAAGACGTACTCACCATGATCAAATTAAAGATATTTTGAAGAAAGGTCAGATAAAAAGTAGTTTAAATAAGCGTGTATATATGAGAAGATTAATGAAAGTTGATGATGTGAAAAGTGTTTGTCAAGATCGTAACAAGTGGAGATCCATCGTCTCTGCCTACCCCAATGGGAAACAGGCGTGATAATATGTATGTATGTATGTAATATAAAATATTTAAAATTTCAACATCAATTAACATCAATCATGTCATATCTTCTAAAGATTACTAATAAAAATTTCAGTCTGCATAAAAAAGCACGTGAAATATGAAATACTCAATACTTCAATTTCCACTCTTTGAAGTTGGTTACATTTTTTTTAAAATAAAGTTCTTTCTTCTGAGGTTTTCACTCTGCGCTAAGACATGGGTTTGTTAAGAATGTCATTAAACTTGATAATTGTTCATCATAGAACTGTTACATCTATATGTGGCAGTAACCAGTTTTCATTACTTAGCTAATATACCATTTGCTTGCTTCAGGAAATAAACAATATTTACCTAAAGTGTCAAGTAACGTGTTACATGAATGGTGAGCTGGCAATACCACCGGTGTCCAGGGGACCCCTCGTCGTTAACGTCCGAAAGTATTGACAGAGAAATCTTTATAAAAGTATCCGATGATTAAATAGATAACAGGGAGTTTTTTGTGAGATTGGCCCAAACAAGCCTTATCTGACAAAGCCCTTTGGGGGGCGCGCCGAGGGCTTACACGGAACCCTTTCAGCCAAGAGAGATCAATGGGAAATAAGTGTTCAATTTAGCAGAGGGCGCGGGTGATAAGAAACGCTTTTGGAGCTCTTCAATTACCACCAGGCGCCTGTGACGTAATTATATTTTTGCGAGAGCTTTCTATATGGTTTTATTCGAGTTAAATACCCATCAGTTTCCGCGAAAAACATTTATGTTTTAAGCGTAAAAGTAGCGGAAGAACATAAAATATGTAAAGCAAGTAAATAAAGTGTGTTACAATTAACAAAAAAATTTAATTATACTAATAATGTACATACACAAAATTCTTATGTATATTCAAGAATTGTAACTAAGAATAAAATATATTTTATTATCAATAAAAGATTTTATTAATAAATAACCTTTCCTTACATTATCATATTAATATACATAAAATATAAGTTATAACCTAAGCTTTTCTCGAGTTACACAATTTCGATATTAAATAGTTCAACTTAGAATATACGCACACATTTTTTTGTTAATTGAAACACACTTTATTTACTTGCTTTACATATTTTATGTGCTTCGGCTACTTTTACGCTTAAAACATAAATGTTTTTCGGGGAATAATCTAATTACCGAAATATGCCTACCGCTGGCGTATGCGTGAGAGTAAGGGAAGCCAGATAGACTGGCGCCGTAACGCGTTAAGTAACGAAGCGGTTTACCCTCCCATAAGAAGTTGTCACTTCAAAAAAACCACTGACATAGAAGCATAAGATCATGTAATAATAACACCAGCCCACAAAAAGAAAAGTGGTCTACACTTTTGACTAGAAACATCTATTCTTATATGTTGGGTCGGTTTGGTCTATACACCCTCAAAATTCTAAAGAGGTATAAAGCAGACCCAGACTAGACCCAAATTCGGATTCAGCGCATCGAAATACATAGTTATAAGATGGGTCTGGTCACAAGTACACATCACTTTTGTTTTTTGAGGGCCAAAGTAATTATTGATATATATTATAAACAGTCTTTGGTTAACTTACTTATGAATGAATGAAAACTCTTTATTGTTCTCCATAACTTAAACCTAGACATTTAATATGAATACATTCCCATTTGAACAATGAGCGGCTTTATCACTTATAGCGATCTCTTCCAGGCAACCCGGTGTCTGTACTAAAGAGACATTAAAAGAAAAATTAAATAATATTTGGTGGTTTAACTAAATTAAAACTAATTCAATCGTAATGAAATATAATTCAAGAAAATAAAAATAAACTACACATACATAATTAAATAGATTATAATAATACAAAAAATTACACATACTTACATAGGACCAATAATATAATTCTATGTACTGGAACACAATTTATTTAATGGACCAATAATGGTCAGTGATCAAGTGTTTGAATGAAGAAATGGATGTAGCTTGTCTGTTTTACAAGGGGAGGGAGTTCCACAGAGGAACAGCATGTACGGCAAAAGAAATTCCTGCGAAGGACAAAGTGTGTTTAGATATCGCAGAAACATTTTCATTAGACCGCAAATTACACCTATAAGCCTTCCTCGATAAATGGGCTATTTAACACTGAAAGAATTTTTCAAGCGCGTTCAAGCAAACAAACTCTTCGGCTATAAATATTAGTATAAGATAGTACCGGCATGAGTTACTAAGTTTTGGGATGTACTTAAAATAAATTAGGAGTATTTATACTAGAAATGTTATTGTGCTTCAATAATCGCCATTCTCTAGCATCTTGAACGGCCGTAGGAAGAGACATCAGATATGGTTGAGTCCTCGAAATAAAATCCCGACAAAGTGAAAAGCTGATGTGGATACAACTTCTCGGTGCTAACACAAAACTTCTAATGTTGCCAGGTTTATACCTGAGCATTCCATTTGATTTATGGGTGTCCTCGCTTCAAATGCTTCTCCATTCAGTATGATATATATTTTATTAACATAATGTTTGTTAGATTTTGTACCATTTTAACGACTGACAGAATAATAGAGGGTAGTTTGTATTCATTAGCCCACTACTAAACTCGTTCCGTTACCGTTCAAATATAAAAGCGTGCGGACGGAACGACGAAACAACATTCCCACTCTGACTTTAGTCGCATACAGAGTCTCACTCTGGCTTTAGTTCGATACACATGCCATAGTAGCACTCTAGAGTGTCAAATTATTGCGTGAGAAATGAGCCTTAACTAAATCAGCTATTATGTCATTAATTTAAGTATTTTTGTTAAGGATCTTGTTAACTCCTTTAATTAGTTGTTCTTTACATTTTGTATTTAGTATTGCGGCTATTATTTTTACTTTATATTATTTCTATTATTACATTTCTTAAACTTACGTTCGTGTATACATTATTGTTTAATGTTATTTTCTAATACATATTTACATTTTTATATGTCTTTGTCTATTCTTAGTTTAGTTTTACACATTACTCTACATATTCTTATAATTCATATTAAACCTTTATCTTTGTTTGGATAGATTTTTTTTTAGTTAAGTAATAAGATGTCTGGCAAAGATGTAAAGGACTTGCCTTTCCAGTTTCGCAAGTTAACACGTTTTTTAACTAATACAAATGTACGTATTAAATTGGATACATTAAATTTTTACTGTCATTTATAGCCATTTGCAAACCGTCCCACGATGTCCCTAAATCGCCGGCGCAGACAGTGTACAGCTAATTATAACTTTGGTTCAAAAATATTTTTTCTTAACTAGTATCAGTCTTTTGAGCACATTACATACTTTAGAATTATATAATTTATATTTCGAAAAAAAAAATTGTTGTGTAGAAAATTAAATAAATCGGTAGACAAACACACACATTATATATTCCCAAGTAAGGAAAGTTACGCTTGTGTTATGGGTAATATACAATGGACCACTCTGGTGTAGATTCCAGACACCCAGACCATAGTAAATAACGGAAAATTCGACGAAATTTACCGTGCCAGGAATTGAACTCGGTGCCTCTGCGTTGCAGTGAGGTAAGCCGGTAAAGGCTTAGCCCACTCAACCACAGAGGCTGTTGTAGTTTTAATTATTCTTAACTAATAAGGAATTCCTATTAGTAAATATATTAAATAAATACATTTTTTTTATAATATTACTGCATTCACTAATAAAACGGAATATTGCAAAAGTATCTGTAAAGATAGATATAAATAAATATATAACACGAAAAAATGTATAATTTAAATTTCTAAACATGCTATGTCTTTATATTGAAGCTATTAAAAAAAACCAATAAATTTTTGTTTATAAAAATATTTCAAGAAAGAGACATTGTAAAAGAGAGATGCCGCCTCTCACCTCGCGATATATCGTCTACCCCCTCCCCCTCTCCACGCGGGCCCTAACGCTTTTTCGTCACAGAGAAAATCCTAATAACCTTCGTCTATATAGAAGTTTCACTTCAAAAAAAACAACTGGAATAGACTATATATAAACGATAAACACGATGCAATTTTTTTAAAATTTCTAAATTCTTTGTTCGGAATTCACTTAAAGACTACTGAACTGATTTCGACTGAGAATCCAGCGGGAATTTTCTCAGCGGTGATTTGCAGTTGTTCGGGTGCATAAAAATTAGCTTCCAACACAGTTTTCACTAAAAAGATAGATTATATTATTTTTCTAAGTCCGGGAATTTCAAGTCAAGCGTGGACGAAGTCGCGGGCATATGCTAGTATCTAACAAAATGATTCTCTATTTGTCAATATATAAAGCTTATTATTTTCATTTCCGGTAATGAATATGCGAGGTATCGGTGGCTGCCACCGGCGGCGTGTTTATGGCGACAATCAAATTTTACACCCCCACATGCCGTTATAAAACACGTCTCCCGTGAATAATAGCGGTACATACAGATTTAGTCAAGATTTTTATATGAAAACAAATAATGACCCTCGATTCGTATGAGCGATATTTTTTTATGTTACTTCATGAATCTGTTTTAAAAATTACAGTGTAAACTCCATGTAACGTCACTCGATTTAACGTCAAACTCCCTTAAGCGTAGAAATCACTTTGGTTTGGATAGTTTAGCTTGTCTTCCATACACTCTATGTAGCATTACACCGACTCTCAATAACGACAACAATTAAGTAGTAAAAAGTACCTTTTAAGTTGCCAAAAATAGTAAAAACTGTACGTAGTTTTATCGCCTTATTATTCTAGCCCGTAATAAGCTCTACTTTCGGCATCATGCATACCGAAATTTCCTCAGATATTTCTCAGACTTTTTTTATCACCAAGATATCTCGATTTCACAAGATATAAATAAAATAAGTAACAAAGATAGAATGACTAGTGCAGCAAAAGACGACAGACAAAAATAACATTCTTCTCTCCATTTAACGTCAACTCTCTATAACACAATAAAATTCACAGTTCCTTCAGTGTCGATATATAGAGTTTACACTGTATATATTTTTTTATTGCACGAGTTCGGCAGATGGTCTATCTTATAGAAAGCGGTTACCATCGCCTATAGACATTTGCAACACCAAGGATGCTACAAATGCGCTGCTGCTCTCTTAAGGGAGAGTCTGGATCCTGGCCATTAATGCTGGAACACAGCTCAAGTCGTTATGGCGGCACACCCTAGACCAGGTGTGGTAGCCATCCAGATTGGTACATAGGGTATGTACCAATCTGACCATCTGACGGTGGGCTGTTTTGTCGCCTCTTACGACAGGACACCCGGCCGCAGGAAATTGTACTCCTCCTTTCCTGCATGGATAAAGTAAATATACGACCAAATAAAAGAAATATGTGTAATGTGTGTTTTTCCATAGTATATATTCTAATTATGTAGTTAGATTTGTTTTAAATATGTTTATTATATATTAGCTGTCCCGGCAGAAGTCGTCCTGCCCGGAAAAGCTTCAATCGATATGGCGACAGCAGCGTCACCTACCGGGTCTAATTGTGAACCAACTCAGAAACCTTCTCTGGCTCATGCACAACAACTTTGCTAAACATCATCACATGATCAAATGTATAGTTTACGATTCTATAAAGGACATACAGACAAACATTCATTTTTATATTTAAGAAGAAGACGAAGATATTACATAGTTAAATCACAAAACAATTTTAATGTACACAACTCTGCTAACCATCTTATTTCTTCTCTGCTCGCTAGACTCATGGGTTTGCTGGAAGAAAACTCTTTTAGGGTTAAGCTCGTCTTTGTACATCACCACTCCTGCATAATTTTGTATGTAACATTTTTGTGTACAATAAAGAAAGAAAGAATAGGCTAACTGACAGCTAGGTCAACTAATATATTAATATTAGTATTATATTATTAAAAGGAACACACCTGAAAGGGCATGACATTATTTAATGACATTGAATGAACCTTTTTTTGTAAAGTCTACAACAAAGTTATGACTAAAAACCCTTATACACTACAATATTTTCCAACCGATTTTAGGGAATTTTCAGCATTAACTTCCAACCAAGCCCAATAGCATATAATATTTATACGGGACCAACTAGAAACTGAATCGAACGCAAAAATTTACGAATTGAGATCTCCTACATTTTGAAAGTCGGTAGTATTTCGATCATTTGAATATCCGCTTCTTTATTGGTTCAAATACAAAGTTGTGAAAAGGAAAGATACAAAAATAAAAATGACATTAGCACTTGCATATTAATACGGTTGTAATAATTTGACAAAAGCAAACCATAATTTCCAGTTTGGTGGCGGTCTCATTAGGGGTCGGCACTAAAGCACGATTATGGGAATTATGCACATTTACTGGCACGCAATTAGCAGATTGGCCCCGTGAAATAACATTGGCCAATTCAAAATGTATATTCCCCTTTAGAAACATACCTGGGCGTGTAGGAGTTTGACAATTAAATGAAATTTATACTTTAAGACAAATTTATTATATTACCGGAGTTTTCCCAATCGCTAGTGCGTGTCTCTAGTTTAAATGGCAAGCATTAATACAGGTTACTTTGTATAATTTTTTTTCTGTTAGTGCTATTTTCCTACGGAAGATTCAATTCATTTTCTATCGCAAATTATCCCATTTTCCGGTATGAAACGTATCTATGCCCATTATCGGCACTGAAACTACAAAATAAAGAAAATGACCAAAATGATCAAATTAACCAAAATTATTAAAATGACCAAATTGCCCAAAATGACCAAGCTGGCCAAAATGACTAAATTGACCAAAATGACTAAAATGGCCACATTGACCAAATTGACCAAAATGATCAAATTCATCCACCGAATTTGGTATCATCAGTATTAGTAATTCGAATACCTATGCCGGTATGTGCTGTTGATGGCATATATATATATATGAAAGCGAGTTTTACTTGGAACTGTTACTCATGACAAAGAATGCCAACGATTTCACGCATATTGTGACTATTTTACACATGAATGGATTTACCGTGTTGAGGATTGGCGTAATAAAAAGTGTTGTGGTCCAAAGTTGGCCTCCTTGGCACCATTCCTCACGACCGCATTTGAACGGGACATGTGATAAAGCCTTGCGGTTTCACCCGCTATACATCACAACTGGGCGGCATTATAAATACGTATTAGTGATACAATTTCAACTCTATGAATTAAGCTATAAAGTCGTTTTTAGTTTTAGAAAAAGACAATCGGCGGGTCACACGCGGGGTGGGATTAAAAACTGCCGTTCCGGTGTCACAGAGCAAGTTATGGCTGTACTTGCGAAGTACTTTGCTTAAAGCTTCTAATATTTCTAAACAGTATAATTATGTTGAAGTACTAAATCTAGATATTAATATGTGAAGCTAAAACAGCAAAAACTTTGGGGACCCCTTTTTACGAAAATTGCGCGAAAGGAGGAGTATGAAGTTTCGCACACTTATAGTTTATATAGAGAAGGAGTGCAGGATGCTAATATTTTATTATTATTTTCAATCAATAAAAAAAAAACTTACACACTACCTAACATGTATTTGATACACACGCATATATACGCTGTTATTTACTGTTAAAGTCAAATTAACAGTGTAGCCTTGGCGAAATCTGAGATCATAGAAGTATAGTCTTTGACAAGAGAACTTTAATAATGTTCATCTTATAATTTAAATTAATCATAGTCGAATTTCGACCACTAGGCGACCACTAAGTTATGATTTTTTGTTTCTCTATAAGCAGTGAAAGGTTAGTTTTTAAAGTTATTTTACACGTGTTCTTTTAATCTAAAGGTTCGTAGTTCGTTTTAGGATTAATGCATCATTTTGTTGGTGAGGGAATCAATTACTGAAATAAATAAACGTTTTCTGTATTAATGTATTGTGAGTTATCTTTCTTGCTTGTCATAATAATAACTATATTTAAATTATTCAAATGCATAGTAAATTAAAAGAAAACGTATTTTAGAAGACATATTAGCGTCTAAAATGTCAACCTCAATAAAACGTCAACATGATAATACATCATCAACACATCACCTGGCTTTTCTTTACACGGCATTGGCAAAACCCATACATAAATAGCATTGAAGCCATATATATACTATATATAAAAATTGCAGCTATCATAAAAAAAAGAAAACGTCACATCGATACCACTCCAACTACTTTAACGACTTCTAGCTTACAACCCGACTACTTGTATATACACTGTAAACTCTATATAACGGCACTGAAGGGTCTGTGCATTTTATGGCGTTGTAGATAGTTGTCGTTAAATGTAGAAAAGTCTGTTATTTTTGTCTGACGACTTTTGCTGCACCAGTAATTTTGTTGTATTTTTTTACTTACTTAATCATATTTTGCAATATTGAGATATCTTGGTGATATTACGGGCTACAATAATAATGCGATAAAAGAACCAAGAACAGCTGCGCAGTTTTTACTAATTGTGGCAACTTAAAAGGTACTTTTATTGAGAGTGGGTGTGATGCTATATACATTATATCTTTATATGGAAGACAACAGCCAAAGCCAAGTGATTTCGGCGCTTAAGGGAGTTTTTCGTTAAATCGAGTGACGTTACATGGAGTTTACACCGTACATGTGAGCACTTTTCTGATTGCCGCAAAAAGCTCAAGTAGTTGCCATCTCACTTCGTCGGAATGCTCATCTTCTCAATTTACTATATCTTATACTGTCTATACTTTATACCCCTCCTTATTTTAAGCAATGTTTCAACTTCCTTTGTAGGTCACACACCCTAAATTTGCGCTCCACTCCATAATCTCCTGTTAATTGTACCTTTTTTTTATTGCAGGAGTTCAGCAGACAGGAAGACGACACTTGATGGAAAGCGGTTACCATCACCTACACACTCTTCAACATTTTATTCCAACTCCTTCACCATGCAGGCTGTCTTTCTTTGGAACTCTTTGCGCACTGACGTCAGCAATCTAAATCCTTTGCCGTATTTAAAACTTCACTCAAGATACATCATGTTGTCTTACGCAATAATTGATGTGCTAGTTTCCTATACTTTAGATTAGAATGTAATCTGCTGTCCATGTATACCATTTTTATTTTATATTTTGCCTTTTTCTTTGTTGCATTATAATGACAGATAATTTAAGAATTACCTTCGAGTCAGGTTGCCTGGAAGAGATCGCTTTTAGCGATAAGAGGCCGCCGTTGTTTTACGAAGTAACTATTGTCTTGTGGTGCATTTTTGTAATGTTGGTTTTGGTAAACAATGTTTACAACTTGTTTATTAATCTTGCAACAAATTAGAGTATTTTCCAATAATTAACGCCTATGTTTTCTTCTGTGAACCCTGGGAGCTCAAAGTTATTAACCACTATATTGAGAACTACTGTATCGACATATTCATACTTTCATACCGGGCAGCATCCTGTTTATGTAATCAATCGGATACTGTATTACCGAAGTTCAGGAAAGCGTAATTCAGCCATTGCCTGTGGACATTTGTGACATCAAACGTGCTAGCAATGTGCTGCCGCTCTCTAACGGGAGACTGAAACCTAGCCACTAATGCCGGGACAGTACTCGCGGTTGTTATGGCAGCATACACTAGACCAGAGGACCCACCTAGACGGCCAAATACTCTAGCACCAGGTTGTATGATCAGCATTAAAGTCTCATTAACGTAGTACGTATTGTTAGGCTTAAACATTGTCTTCTTCTAAGGAGCTCTTAATATTTTATATGACTTGTTCACAATATTTCTTGAACTGTCTCCCAAAACCAACACCTCGCACCTTTTAGCAAAATATTAAGTGCTATAAGTCTAAGATAAAAACTATTTTTGTATATCTTTTGATTAAATAATGTGTTTTTCGAACGGTTCTGTAAAAGTAATAATTCTGTGTGTTTGTTTGAGACATAATAAAGTGTTCGTATAATTTCCTCATAACGTATATATTATGCGAGATGGGGAGGAAAAACACTTCAATGACAAATGTGTAGGGTTGCCAGGTTATTGCATATCATTTGGTATTCCTAGAAAAACATTGACAACTTAATTTATGTATTTATTTGTGCGCCTTGCCTTTCTGGGACTTGGTAGAAGTGCATGGAAACATTGAACAAACCGTCTCATTTTATTTGTAAGTTAATATTAATTAGCATTTGATTTAATAAATTGAATAGTTTAAATTCGTTCACATTCGTTTAATTACCGACAATTTTCGTTTCGTATTAGATTCTATCCGTGCAGGAACTAAGAAAGAATACAGTTTCCTGCACTCGGGCGGCTTGTAAGAGGCGACAAAAGAACCCACAGCCAGGTGGTAGGGTATTTCCCGACTGGATGGCTACCACCCCTGGTCTGGAGTATGCCGCCATAACAGCCTTGAGTTGTATTCCGACATTTTTTCTTGTAAAGCGTTGAGTTTTATAAGAAAAATGTAAAAAAAAAATGAAAATTATATATAATAATATTTATTACAAGACAACGCAGTCCAACACATGTACACAGTTAAAGATGCACAATCATGTTATTAGTAATATTTTGTCCTTATAGGTTATCTATGTTAATTAATGACTAGCACTGATTTGGTCCTCTTAATGAAGGACTTTTTAACGCAAAAGCTCTAGGTTCGATGTTATGGTAAATTGCGTAAACAAACTTTTAGTTATTATTGAAACGAAAAAACAACTCTAACTCTGGGACAAGAACAGGAGTTTTTGGCGGGACTAACCGGCGACGTTGTGCTTTGCAGTATTATTTTCCAAACAATGTGTAAAATTACTTTAAAACAAACAATCGTTGTAGGAGATTGATGGTATTAAGTAGTAATTATTTGTTTTTGAGAGATATGTCAATTGTGTGGTTAATTTAAAAACTTATTATTTGTTTGAGGCTATACGGACGACTTTATATATGAAACGGAAACTGGAAAGGAGGCGAATTGCACTGCTGCTGCAGTTAGACATATCCAGAAGCATCAAGACAGTGCCTCAGGACAGCCCTGCAGTGGCGGTGGGTCGCGCGGGGGAGGCGCGCTCACGAGCATTCGCAATTGGCGGCGCGGCGGCGGCTCGACTCCTGACTGACATTCGCGCGCCCGAATTTAATTTAGACACCTGAGCCTTGTTGCATAAAACATTCGCTATTTTTTCTCAGCACATTCGTCGAAACGCGCTATCGGCCATTTTGTATTTTAATGAGACGCCTTATGCCTCACGTCTATTGTTGCGCAACGTTCGCCCTCACAGTTGTAATTTTAAATTTAATTTCTCATTCTGTTTTCTTTTTGCAAAGCTATTTAATCTATTTAGAAGAAATAATGATAGCTAAAATTTAAAACTAGCTTTTTATAGAGATAACCAAACACATGGTAGCGTTTATCCCGGTCAACATATTATAATTTGATGTTGCTATCCAACGAGGCATAGCGGCCGATTGTATTTGGGACCTACGTATGACATTCCTTTACAGAACTTAATCCTCTCAATTGTGTACTATTTGTGTAATAATACAGCATATCTTTCTTTATAAGCTTTGATGTAACTTGCAATGTTCGTAGGTATGTATGTTTGAGTCTAATCTTGCAACTGAATTTTAAAGCATTTATCCTCAGCCGATTCAGAAGAAATTTCGAACACACAGTTTGGATGACAATGAATGGGTTTTTTAATAGAACAAATCTACGGACTTTACGAGTCCGTAAACTTGTTCTATTCTATGTTCGGAATTTAGGTTCCGTACCTTCTTTAGTTGAAATTAATTTATAAAATATTGATTTAAATATATTGCTGGTGTATGTAATACATATTTATTTGGTGACATTGTAGAGCTGTCCTTTAAACTCCCTTAGTTTACTTATAATTAGTGATGAGTAGTACACGTGTGAGGCAGTACATTTGTCCCATACAAAATAGACTTGTACTGATACGGCTCAAAATTTAACCTTGCACTACTTTAAAAAATTTGTTCCGCTACTATTCACGTGTCAAATGTAAGAAGAAGGACGGAACGAGGACATCAGTACAATAACGCCTCTACGGATATTCAGATGACAAAGAGGAACAACATGACATGTACGACTGCTAATAAAATGAGGTGATCCAGTGCGTTCACATCCGATTCTTAACAAACATTTCCGAAGTTTTGTACGGTACAAATGAGAGAATAACGCTCACCGCCTCACCGGCCTCATCGCCTCAAATGTTCTGCCGCATTTGAAGTGGTACATTCTACTGGCTCAGTACAAAATGTCATGTTACTCTTAGACACTCATTTTAAAATTATGTCTACCCAACATTAGGTGGAGGCGCGAGATGGAATGCTCCTCCGTCTCCAAGGAAGAGCGAGCTACCAGCAAAGCTATTGTTAAGCCCCACAGACCTAGGCCCATCTATTATTGTTGGAAATTTGTACATATTCTTTGTAGGTTTCAGGAATCGTTTGCGACCTCAATTATTGCACAGAGCCATCTGTTGGCTTGTAAATGTTCCACTACAATATTATTAAGTATACCTTATAATACTTATTCTAATGTGTAGTGTTTCTGTTACAGTAATGTCGTGTAGACTGCATGTGCGCTGTGTTGTGTTTGACAATGGATGGTTAGCTAAGTGACGTCATTCCAAATCCAATATGGATGACAATTTTTTTTTTTTGTTATCAGCCGGTGCGAGCCCTCTTTAGAGTAATTGTTGGCTTTGCTGGCTAGGACAAATACAAATACTTTTCAAAAATTTCGCTTCTTAAAGTACACAAAAAATATTATATTTGGACCAGAAGATGGTAACATACAAACTGATAAGGTTTTGCTTTTATAATGGCGGTGTTGCGGCGGCGCTTGATTTAGCGGGAAGTGAACTGCTTCAAAGTAAGAAATATGAGATTGGGTCAATTTTGAATGGAATCGGAACACGCACTCACCTGATAAATGGACGTGAAAATAGCTGCTCCTCTTGTCAGTATACTTCACTGATCAGTATTTATTCACTTAATATTTCTTTTTTGTCTTGTATATATTTGGTTTATAGATTTGAAGATATTTACAATATTTGGTAAATAAGCGGTGCGGCGCGGAGAGATATTAATTGTATTTTATATTTATTATATGTTAATTTATTTTATATGTTTTAATATTAATTTATTTTATGTTAGATGTAATTCTAATGTTCGGAGAATATTTTATTTATTTTACTTAATGTCATGAGATGAATGATTGGCGTGACGTGCGAAAAGCGAACGCGCCGTCAGTTTTAAAGGAAGAATTTCAATTAATAGAAGAAAAGTCTATATGTGCCGAAAGAAGGTTACTTGGCGATTCCAGGCGGAAATATTTTGCCCAAAATCATAGTAAAATCCATATAGAATATTCCACATAATAAAATTAATATACAAAAGAATATGAAAAATTAATAATACAGTACCCATGAAACGCGACCTTTGTGCCACTCAACCGTACGATTCATATGACCCGCAAAACCGGCCCACAATATAAACTTGCAAAAACAATAATGACACAACTCAACCGTAGTTATGAGACAATGTCGTATTTTCAATTTTGCGGGATTATACAAAGCGGTATTCGCGAGGCTTTGTACCCGGTTTTGTTTCACGCCATATGTAATCCACACGACTTTCAATGTTTACACGAGTGGATTTTTTACTGGTGTTTACAACTTGAAGTTAGGCAGCTTCTGTGATATATGGTTTGAAGATTGAATTGAATTGAAGGACACTGAGCTCTTTCTGTTTTTCACCGGAGCACACCAAATTGATTCATAATTTTCTCTTTAATTTCACCTCCACCCATTTCAAAGTCAAGGTAATTTATTTGTTTGAAACATGATCATTCTTGCAGATGATTTGCTAAATCTCAAGTTGCAGGTTTCGCCTTGACACAATTTTTTTTGTAGTTTTGGTTACAAACCGTTTGTAGTCGTTATGACTACATATATATATTGTTAAGAGTGTGGGACTTGAACTGAAATGCCGTTGGAATTACTATAGGATTTATTAAAACTATACAAACATATATATAGCACAGGTACAAATATAACTGGACACAACCAATACAAACAGCACGATCCAATAACACGCGCAAAGTCCGTCACTATATCGGTAATCGAATGTACTACACACGTCTTGCTCTTATCGTGATCGTCGCTTGATTGCCTCACCCCTCCGTTTGGGCATTGTTTTATACTAACCTATATCATGCAATAATCGACCGCGTGGACTGAATTACTAAGGAAACGTAATATGCACACCTGCGGCCATAATTACAAATTTTAAACACAAAGTAAACAAAAGAAGTCCAAATGCGGGAAAGGTAATAAACCAGGTGTGCATTTACTTTGTCGGCCTGTAACAATATTATCATTATATTACTGATTATGATGTTATTAGAATTACAACAAATATATAATATACAATTTATTATGTCCCTTTAAGTTATATATTATTCATAAAACAATTAAATTAAGATAATGTAATTAACAATTTGATAATATAATTTAGTCAATTTATTATATTACGTTCTTATTATCCGTGTTTTTAAAATTAAATTATTCATCAAATTCAATTTTACTTATACAAAATTATTAGAGTTCGGCAAGTGTCTGAAGAGTTTCTTGTGCCACTTTTTCCTTGAAGCTACAACATGTTGCGAAGCGGTGATAAATTAGATTAGGCTCCCATAGAGTAAATAATAAACATAAATTAAAATTAAATAATAAACTTTAACATTATTCATTGACACTACATATCTTTGTTTTTCATGATCACGGGTACTGAAAAGTGGTCAAAACGTCGGAATAATAAATATAAAATTAAATACCGCGCTTCAGACCTTTAAAACATAATTTTATTATATAGATTGAATCAAATCAAATAATCATTTTATTGCACAATATATATTGTACATAAAACTGATGGTAAGAACATTCAATAAGATTGTTGTTACCCCTATGACATACAAATTACCGTCCTTATCATTTGACATTCCTTTATAAAAAATATTTCTTTATAGCTAACAAAGTTGGTGCAATAATACAGTATGTCTTTTTTTCGAGATTAGCAAATTCGTTTTCTGACTAGAGTAATTGAATTTTCAAAAGTCTTTAGTTTTCATCAGAATCGGCCCTGTGGCTCTGGTGGTGCCAAGGGTAATTTTTCAGGTCCTTCACCCCACTGCCTTATAGCACACCACGTAGCGGCAGTTGTATATAATTGCTCTATCTCCTGGACTGGAGCGGCCTTCGATAATATAGCTCAAGAACATTGGACGGCAGGACAATCAGATCAATCGTTCCATCCGATTGATCATACGGGAAGGAATATCAAGCTGCTAATCGTAATCTCCCGAAACAGGACTTCTCCTAATTTGGCAAGCCTGGAAAGGTATAGTAGCAGTCGTCGAGGATTAATTGGTTGCTTTTGACTGGACTGGCTTCGGACTGGGTCGGTCTTCGGCGCGCGATCGGGCAAGCGATATTCGACTTATTGCTATATGTTGGGGCGGTGGTGCGGCTTTGTCGTTTAAAATTTCGCCTTGGAGAAACACTTGAAAAATTTGCCTTTATACCAACCTTAAACATTTTCGTTAAAACATACTTAATATTTTCATAACTCAACAATTCATTGAATAGGTATTTAAAATCCGAGTAAGCATCTTAATGGCGGCTCGATCTGAATGAAACCGCCAAAATTTCCATTTCAGTGATTCGTTTTAATAAATAATTGACTTATTTGGAAAAAAATATTGTTACGCTCAAGCGATCGGCTTCCGGTTCCGGTTCCGGTGCTTGCGTCGTAGAAACAAGCCAATTACGTTGTTGTCAATAATGTTACAATTATTTTTAAAAGATATTATTAAGTAGTAAGATATACCTGCGATTTGGTGCAAACTGTGTCGGCATAAACAAATTCTTATGCATTTGAACAACTTCAAATCGCCCCCGGAAAAATTCCCGCGGAATTTCCGGCATAAGAAAAGTCACACATTTTATGACATTAAATTTGATATCGATCAGTTATAAAAAACATATTGGAATTCGTTTTTTTTTCAATCTAGCCATTTTAAATAATTCCTGGGATAAAAGTAGCGCAGAATTTAAGTCTAAGAATTAGCTCTCGATCAGTAAGAACCACCACATCCAAATCGGCCCTGTAGTTTATACGTGAATCCTGAACACAGACAATCAGAGAAGAAATCTGAAAAAATGCATCGTGTTCTTCGTTGCTTATGTAGTGTATTCCAGTTTTTTAAAAAAATATCTTTAATGTACAGATACGGCATGTTTAGAATTTTATAATATTATAGATAGATATACTTTAGTCGATGTTGGATGGTTCAATTCTGTTATTCAATTCGCACGAATCAACCAATGTATGTCGCCATAGCGACCTTGAATTGTGTTACGGCATTAGTAGCCAGCCCCTTTGCAATGAAATGATATAATATGATCAATGAGTTAAAATCAGACTGATAACAAAAAATACTTGTGTATCTTATTTCGAATAAATACGTAAGTCGAGGCTTAAATACAACCTCCTTCGAGTTGACCATCCATGGTTGAGCAAAGTAAATTTTTGAAACAAACTTTGACTGAGTGTCTGGGATTGGCCCCAGTGCGGTATCTTTGTATATCACTTCATAACACAAGCGTCTTCCTTGGCTTGGGAATAGGTTTGCAATGTGTGTGTTTGACTGCCGATATCGTCATCAGCCAAATACAGTCCATTGCTGGACGTGGCCTCTCCAAGTCGGCGCCACTGATCCCAGTCCTCCGCCTTCCTCAGTCAGCACCTACCAGCGACGGTCGTCGTCAGTCCCTCGGGCTGGAGGGCGTCCGACACTATGTTTTCCGAGATGTGATCTCCACTCCAGGAGTCGTCTGCTCCATTGGCTATCCTGCGACAGACGTGACCGGCCCACTGCCACTTCCACCTGCTAATTATGCGAGCTATATCAGTTACCTTAGTTCTAATTTCTAATTCTATCCTTAAGAGAAATACCCAAGATGAGTTGAGTGACTTGTAGTTTGTAGACCAGTCCTGCCGTCCGTCCATGTTTCGGCTCCGTAGAGCAGGACGGGGAGGACGCATTGCTCGAAGACTTTCATCTTCAGGCATTGCAGGATGGTCGTCGAAAATACTGGACGAAGCTTACCGCGTAGCTGACTGCCGACATGCCGCTTATAATTATAATTAGCTTTGGTGTTGCAAATGTCCATAACGTATCTATTGCACTGCAGCAATAAAGAATACGTATTTGTTTCAACATTTCATTTCATAATGATTGTTTTTGTATCGGAATATTGAATTTGGCAGATTTGTCTGTGCGCGGTCCGTTGCGGTCGGCGGCTGGCGCGCGTCCGCCGCAACCCGCCGTCACCCGACACCCATTCCGCAATACGACAAACAGCTGGAATACAAATTATTGTGCACACTCATTCAAAATAATTGGGTTTATATACTTTAAGCTAAGATTTAATTAGTAAACATGTATTAATATGTGAAAGGAAGTCCTTGTACTGCTTTTGGAGCGTGTTGCGTGCACAGAGGAATGTGCGATTAAGTTTGTAAGAAGTGTATGAAACTAAATTATATAGTATTTATGTGTCTTGACAAGTTTAAACTGCTCTCGGGATAAATCCAGCAGGATTCCCGGGATATTATATCACACATTTCAGGTTAGACATTATTCTAAATCAGTGCAATAATCGGCTGCTTCCGGGATAATTTCTGCGGGATTCCCAAGATTAACAGCATTATTCTTTAAAAAAAATTGCTAATTAACGTTCTAAACATTACTTAACTAAGCAACTGATCAAGCCATAAACATTATTTAAAAATATATTATTAATAAACAAATATTTTACATTGCTTAACTAAATACTACTTCACTTTGTACCCTAGCAACTATTTCGTAGATATGGGCAATACGAGAAACCTTGTCAATCAATCGTACTCAGCACATACAAGAGTGTTATTTATAATTGAAGCTAGGTTGACGACCATTGTGACTTTAGTTTCATATTGTTGTAAATATTTCATCATAGTGTCCATCATATATTTATAAACCTTAGTACTAGGGCGCGTATATATCTAATACATCTTGATCAGCAATGTGTAAATCGTCACCGAAAACGAGATTCACTAAATCAAACACCAGCTGTTAACCTTCAAGCAGGCGCGCGTAGTCGAATCGACCGCGCTTAGTACATTTTCGTTCATATTACTATTATTACCCATTACATTTATTTGTCACTTCAAGTAGCCTGTCGCTATGTCATTGGGAGTAAAACAAAGAATAAATCGTCATTCGGGGCGCTCTCCCCACTTCACAGATCGCAATTTTTTTAGTCCCAGTGCAGTCGTCGAAAAGACTACACGCGCCTGTCGTCGAAAAGGTTACGCGCGACGCTCAACGCGACATACCCTCGTTCATGCTCATAGTAGTTCTTCGGCCATCATTCAGTATTATCGAATTAAGCTTGGATTTTTTTATATAAAATGAGTCGTGGACGGTTATCACAAAGTGTAATGTAAATAATACTCGAGGAATTACTAAAAGAAGACGAAGAAGAGAGTGAATCGGATCTTAGCGACAAAGGCTCTGAAACTTCCGACCACATCATTGCAGAGGAACCTCTATCTGCTGAACAAAGGGGGGTGTCGAAGAAGTCGATAAAAAAGTAAAAATGTATTCGGTTTCAAGGAAGAATACTAGATGGCCATTGACACTATTCTTTCGTCTTCTGGATATTGCAGGAATAAATAGTATGGTGATATTGAGGGCAAATAATATGACTCTACGGAAAAGGTGAATGTAATTACGGGCATTAGGCACAGAATTGACAAAAGAGTACGTCCAAAGAAGATCAACGATGGCAGGCCGTCCAAGAAAACTAAAAAGAAACATAAGGGGGAGCGTTTGAATATGGAGGTTGGTGCTGCTGATACAGAAGCAGTTAGTTCTGGCACATGTAGAGGAACCTGTAAAATATGTCCAGCCAAAAGAGGAGGCAATCAAAAACGCAATCTAAGTTATGTATGAAAAATATTTGCAGAAGTCATACAACATTTATTTGCAATCAATATTATATGGACAAAGAAACTGATTCTGATGAAAACTAAACCAAAGTTAATTCATTTCTGTTCTTATTTTGTATTTTTTATCATTAGACTAGGTATATATACTAGTCTGAGATATGTAAAAGGGTTTTGTGTTCCTAATTTTTGTTTTGATCCAAAGAATATTTGAGTTATGTTAATAAATTTAATAATTGTTTCTTTTTCATAATTTTAATTACTTTTTTTGACAAATTAGACTTTAAAAACAATGATAATATATTTGAGTACAAATAAATAAATAATTATTAAATAATTAGTGGTTTATTTCTTTTATTCATCCCATGTGTCTTTTCGGTTATGCGCGCCCGCTCCCGTTACAAATGACCGCGCGCCCGCTTGAAGGTTAAAAGCCACAATAGTTTTGACCGCCATTTTGTTATTCAAGAGAGTTAAACCTTCGGTTGAGGTTGTTTAATTTGACAGCTAGTTAAAACAGGTTATTAAGTCTAAGGGCCGCTTGCATAACGATCGCCTTTAAACAAAATTAGTTAATCATATACGTTTTACTCAAAACGTATTGACAGTTCTTTAAATATATTTAGCGGCAAATTTTGCTTTGTGCAAGACGCTAATTGTATTTACGGGTGTTAAATACGTTTTGTGTTTCTCAAATAAATTTAAGCAACCTTATGCAAGCGGCCCTTAAGTGTTTTTGAATATAATTTTCTTGAAATAACTGTTTAAAGTATTAATTAAAAATTAATCAACGTTTATGAATAACGCTGGTGAAGTACCGCAGATTATAAATCCTAGAATTTCTTACCAATTAGCAAAAACCACATTGAATTTGTTTCATTTCTAATAAAAAAGGCCGTGTGTTGCTTACAGAATAAACTTAATGATCAAATGAGTTTTGGGATGATTTTGTAATTATTTATTAGTTCCCAAAATGTATTAAAACCTTAAAATCTACTCCTTGAATTATATAAAAGCATTATTTGGTCATTATTTATCAAACTCTTCAACTTACGTCAAGTCCATCAAGTCTTTGATAAAGGATATCTATAGAACACATAAAAGCCCTTTCAAAGGGTTGACTTTGGTTCACATAATAGCTTAGAAAACGTGAGATTTTCTTTTCATACAAAGTAAATGTGTCACTAAAAATATCATATTGACTATCTATCTATATTATTATAAAAATCTAAACGTGTTGTGTCTGTACATTGAAGCTATTTTCAAAAATACAGCTGGAATGGACTCTATAAAAGATGGAGAACTTGATGCATTTTTTTTTAGATTTCTTGACTGTTTATTCGGGATTCAAGTAACAACTACTGGGCTGATTTTGATGCGGTTTTAGGTAATCGACAGCAAATTTTTATCCTGGAAATACCGCGACAATTTTTTGGGAATGCTTAAAAATGGCCAGATAAAAAAATCCAATATGATTTTTTGACTAATCGATAGAAAATTTTATAAAATAAATTGTGTGATAATTTTTATTCTCGGAAGACCTCGTGAATTTTCCCAGGAGCGGTTTGAAGTTGTTCGGGTGCATAAAAATTTGCTTATTCCGATACAGTTTTCATTACCACGACAGCTTACATTATTTATGAAGTGATAACTTCTTATGGGAGGGTTAACCGCTTCGTTACGTAACGCGTTACAGCGCCAGTCTATCTGGCTTCCCTTTCTCTTCTAATACGGCAGCGGTAGGCAGGCTAAGTTATCCCTTCTGTCGGGCGTCCCGAGACGCACTCGTTTTTTTAAATGCTTCGATAGTTCGTGTCTCGGGAATCTCGTGGGAATTTCAAGTCAAGCGGACGAAGTCGTATAATTTGTGTATTTTAAATACATTGAACAACTGACTCGAGTTATACCTAACTACTGACTGACCTTGTTAAATAAACTATTGGAAATGTTTCACATATATTAATACCTAATTAATTAGTAGATAGTCTAATTCACTTGCCTTATTATCGGTTGAATATTGAAAATACTTGTATGAAGCTCATTTCAGATTTTAATCGATAGGCAAAGGAATGGTTAGTAAGATATAGGAACCGGCCATAAATCATTTTATGTTGTTTTTTTTCATGAATTTTCAAATAAACCCAATTTTTCCGGTCAGGATTCGAATCCGCGCCCTTTGAGTTTGGGACGCGTACGCTAGCTATTACTCTACCACGACTTCATCAATTCTTCATCGAAATTCAATCACCTAACACTTGATAATTATGTTGAATATAATAGAAAGAAAGGCAGAACGACAGAAAATGGCTTAATAACCACTAATAAGTAAAAACGTAAATATCTAACGAAAACCAATTTTTTCATTGAGATAACAAACATCAACTCGTAGGAGGATGATACCGAGTTGCAAGCCTCAGGTACTACAACCCTACGTACTTGTACCTTGTATAAGGTAGATGTACAAAGTTTGAAAACATTTTTACATCGTAATTATGTTTAGACTTCACCTTATAGCCTAGGGGGCGCAATGTTCCCCTGATTAATCTTTTGTGCTTCATCAGAAGGGGTTGCTTGAAGTTTTAATATGAAAGGAAATTTTACACAAGTGAATAATAGAGCTATGAATCAGGTCGTTTTTTAGCTTTGATAGTTCATTAAGTCCTTTACATATAGCCATACAAATAAATATTTTATCTGAATTGAATGAGATAATGGGTATCATTTCCATTATCCGTGGGTAATCCTTGTTAATTTGGGAAATTTAAAAAAAAAGTCGTGAGAACAGTTGATGTGGAATATCAGATTAAAATACTAATTCACATAAAAATAATACAGCTTTTTTATCACTAACTTTTTGAATGGTTTGTTTACGAGGAGACGATACAATTTATAAAAAGGCCGCGATGTACATATTTTTATGTTTTAAAATGACGCACTAGTGGTGATTTAATACTCGATTAGTTCCCACGTATTAATTAGTTACGTACTCATATGTTTCTCCTTGTCATAAGGAAGAATTTATAATAACCACATCGGACATTACAATGTATAAATAGCGGCAAGTCATCAACTTTTCCAACTTTGTCCGGGAATAATGGAAGTCCAGCTGCGGTCTGGTGTATGTTAAAATATCGACCGTCAATACTATTGAATCGAAAATGTACAATATTTGAAACAACAGAATTACTGAATAAAATTTATATTTTAGCAAACTAGTGTAAGCGTGTTTATCTACATAATGAAAAATTCACTCCAGTTGGAGAATATGTTGTATTAATTAAATATAATATTTAATAATAATAATCGGCAGACAAAAACACACATTTTATATCCCCAAATTAAGCAAGTTACGCCTGTGTTATTGGACTGGACTACTCTGGGGACGATGCCAGACAACCAAATAGTAAATAACGGAGAAAAATTGTTTTCGAATTTTACCATACCACTAATCGAACCGTGAGCCTCTGTGTTGCAGAGAGGTAGGCCGGCAGACGCTTAGCCCGCTTACCACAATCTTGTTACAATCAATCTTGTTAGATACAGGATTTTATTATAAAATAACTAGGCTTCCAAACAGCCAGTGTCTATGTAGGTGTCCTACAAACCCGAATTATCATTAACTAATTTCTTTGGTATAATAATTTAAAAAAATCCTCTATACCCTAGACTCTGAAGTCGAGCATAAAAAAGAAGATTATTGCCGACCAGCTTCCTGACTCTTTTCTCAATTGATTCCAACGCCTCCAACTGGTATTTGGCTGACCCGTCCCAAAGATGAGAACAGTACTCCATGGAGGACTGAACTTGTGCTTGGTATAAATTCAGCAGTTGTGCCAACGTGAAGAACTGTCTCACCCTTGCTAGTACAGCTTTTTGGCCGCCACTTGCGCTAAAGACTCTATGTCCGTGCCAAAATTGAGTATTGGAGTCAAAGAGCTGCCCAGAAGCTGAAGTATATCGGTCAATGTAATGGACATCATCATTAACAAACATTGTCTACATGGCAACGTGAACAAAGTTTCACTGGTATTGATAAGTAATTATAAATATGTTGACAATCATGCTTTTAACGCAATGAGCAATTAAAATATCAAGAACAACATTCCCTCCGTGAAATGAAGAAATATAAAAGAACTAACCTCCAGTTGATTTAAATATATGCAAGAGCTAAAGGTGGGGGCACACCGCCGCCACAGATAATAACATCCAGCGCGCTTTACGTCCTTGGGTCGTTCGCAGAGTCTCTGCTATAAAATATTTACACAATTTATTACCCACTCTACCCGCGACTCGGCATTTTTACGGCTTACCTTCGGTTTGGGGTAACGGGTAGATCGCGGGTACGTAGCTCTGACACATCTCGACGAGTAAATCAACAGTCTACTAGGCAAAACAAATGTGCTTCGTTTTATATTGTCCTGTTAACAATTTATTTCCTTAACTAACTTCGCGAACAAGAAAAGACAGTTGCTTGATGTTGCAACTATTGTTCACAAACAAAAAAAATGACGCAAAGTAAGTTTCACTGGAAAACATTAAAATTTGTAAAACGTCATACATATGTAAGTAAAAAATAATTCTACTTCCTATTCTAAGAACGCTGCTTCGCAACGTGTTCTCGCTATCTGAGGAGAAGAAGCGGTAAGAAACCGTTATCACTATCATTCCCGGACTTACCTGTTTGGATGGCTACCACTCCTGGTCTACGGTATGTTCAATATCAACCTTGTGTTATGTTCCGGCATTAGTGGCCAGGTTCCAATCTTCCTTTAGGGAGCAGGAGCACATTGGTAGCGTCTTTGGTGTTAAAAATTGTCTATAGGTGACGGTAATAGATTTCCATGTGGTAGGCCGCCTGCCTGTCTGATCATCTCGTGCAATAAAATAAATATATAGCGTTAAATCACGGTTGCATTGAGACTGTTCATTTTGGAGCCCAGAGTTTATTTTCTTACTTTTTCTTGTTATTTGAGATCATTGGTAGAGATATAAACCATTACGATGGCAGAATCTTGTAGATCTTTTCTACCAAGGCCTGGCCGAGGCGGGATATTTAGAGATTTGTTCTCGATGTAACTAGTTGGTTTCTGTTGAACGTGGCTATACCAGCTTATATTATAAACGTCTTGCAGTCTGTTGGCTATTTCACTAACATGAAGACTGCCACAAATGCGGATGTTCCTAACGCGATTCTAACCTTGCCTTAATATTCTTAGGTTAGGTATCGTACTTGGTGAAAGTCCATACTAACATAATTACTATACCATTATAGTTTTGTACGTTGTACGATTGTACGTTGATTCGTTCTTCAAAGCCTTGTAATCATTTGCATTCTGTCTGTTGCAAATTCATTAGTTTGAAACCTATTTTCGTATTGACTGTTATTTAAATATGATTTTTTCTTTTTAAGTGTAACTGTTCTCTTTGCCGAGTAAAAATTATTGAGAGAAATACATGTCTGAATTATCCATTGTTGTGTTAATTTACTTTTATATTATTGAATATGACTTGCCTTTTTCCTGCTCTACGTTTATCGCCTGATTCAAATTTCTTTGATTTAGGTTGCCTGGAAGAGATGGATCGTTTTGAGTGATAAGCCCGCCTATTGTATTGCCTAGAAAATATTGTAAATATGGTCTGTTTTTGTAATTGAATATTTTGGTGTGCAAGAAAGTGTTATCGCCCTCTCTCTTTCTCTCGTTACCGACCACAACAATGTCCACAAAAGAATTATATATGGAACACTTGATTTCGGAATAAGGAGTCACTCTTTGTAACGAAGCTGTGTAACAAGTTTATTTAAATTAGAAAATTCCAAATGAACGATGGAAAAATAATTTAATAATTTCACTGCCGATACTGTTATTATTACTGTTATAAATAAAATCAGGTTTAATAGCAGTGTCATTAGAAACAATGTAAAATGCTTCATTATCCGAGTAAATGAGTTTCTTTTCAGTTTTTCATAGAGCATTGCCGCTAAGATTGCTGTGTGTATGGCTGCCATGAAACATTGTAGAAATAAATAATATACTTTTATAAGAAACCTGACAAGTGGTTAATTAACCTCGCAATGTTCAGCTTTGAAATTAATTAAGTTTCAAGTGGGTGTAAGATGATACGCGAAGACAAATTTCTTGGAAGATATTTAATTTTAATATTTTAGAAATAATTTTATCAAGGGAATACGTCTTTTATTTTTACATTTCTATATTTAGAATCACATTTTAAATCCAACGACAAATATTAAAAAACGACAACTTATAAAACATTATGGTTTAAAACAGGTTCCATTTCAAACATCCTCCAAACACTAAAAGAGAAGGTTTGATTTCGAACAGGTTTGTTAAATATTAACTGGAATAAAACACGCATATTTCAGATATATTTAATATGTAATTCTAGTGGCTTTGTTGCGGACAGAGAGCACCCCTAGACCCGCCCGCCGGAGCACGCCTTCTCTCCGCGCCCGCATACCGCCGACGCCTATAGCTCGCATAATTAGCAACTAGGCGTTGGACGGTACGTGGGATATACGAGTATAAGCGGCCATGGAGGTCGGAAACGGTCACTCTCGACTTACCACTCTCACACCACTCTCACTCGACTCTCTCACACACCTACTTATTCGTAATAGCACCAATACGTACTTCTTCTATGTATAATTTAATTGTAAATAACATTAATAATATTACGAGTTGCAGGACTCGAATTAAAATGCCGTTGGAATTACTATGGAATTTATTAGAACTATACAAACACGTATAACACAGGTACAAATATAACTGAACACAACCAGTCTCAATTGTATGTGTCTCAACAACACAATCAACTCATCTCTCAATTGGGGCATTGCTTTATATTGTACAAATGTAATATGTCTGCTCGGCCGCGTCGACCGAATTTACTAGAATCACACCTGGCTAATGACTGCCATATAAGATTACAATACACAATGGGCTATTTTTCCAATCAAATTTTTTAAACACAAAGTAGACAAAAGAAGTACAAATGCACAAAATTTGACAAAAATTTTCTACAGGGCTGCAGGTGTGAATTTGTCTTTGTAGGCATCTAGGTCGTAACAATAATAATCATACAGACCATATCGAGTTTCATTTTAGAATTAAAGAAGCAACTACCACCATCGGATTGGTGATTAATGCATCTATGGTTTATTAAAATGATGTATTTTTTAATGCGAAGCTGGTGAACATGCAGACGGTCTACCTCATGGAAAGTGATTACACGTTGTCAGCTTTTAGGATGGATGGGATTGGGCTATCCCAAATACCCGGGAGGATCTTCTGGAACTTATAATTAATTTCGATCCATTTTTCTTTCTTGTTTTATTAACTATGTCTAGGTAGATGGTATGTTTGTGATATTAGCTAATACATCAAATGTTGCTCAAACACAGTCAAATACGCTAAGCCAAGTGGTGCGCCGCCATGAGACACGGCTTGTGGCGCAATTTCACCTCAGTTTGACGTATATCGCATACGTATGCAATGATTCATACAAATGCAAAGCTGTACAACTGTTTGTACAACAACTAGAATCAAAAATCATTTATTGAGTAAAACATAATTCACAATTTTTGAAACTCATTGGACCCAAACTGGGTCCTCCTTCCTAATTGGTACAATTCTGATTGTGAAATTATTGATTACAGATATATTCATTAAAAAAAAATGTGTGTGTGCGTGTTTATGTGTGACTTGTGAGATTGGGAATTTGTATGTATAACAAAATAACATTTTTTATTGCTCGGGAACAATAAATACTTTTTTTTATGAACGAAACATACTCTATGTCCTTATCTGTACCTGGATGATTGGTTAAGTAGTTAAGAAGTAATAGTATAACAAACTCACATCCCCATTTATAATATTAGTATATGTTAACCGACTTTTTTTACTATCACAATTATATGTTGAATTTCATAAAGCTTAACTCAAAAATATAACTGTTCTTTGTAAAGAGTGGAAGATTAAAAAACAGAAAGTCAATTGGCATCGTTACTCGCCAATCAGGCACACTGGACTGCCGCTGATGGTCCCCGGAGCCTCGCAGTAAGTTACGGACGTGCTTCGCCATTGGGAACTGGTAAAATTCAGACTTTAGGGTTCTCTGCTTGTGGGACACCTCTAAGATTCAAAATGTAGGGGTCGATTACTAGATGAAATTGTGCAAGTGTCATAAAAATAAAGATCGCTAGCAGCTAGAAGAAAGCTCTAATAAACATTTTTCTATTTTTTTGTATAAAATCATATTTTTTCAAGTTACAAATATAATATAAATATCACAGAGCAGGCCAGAATTAGTAAATTAATTTTTCATTTCTCATAACCTGAAAGTACGTTAAGAAATGCCTAGTCACAGGGTTGAAAACAACATTTTCGTCTTTGGGAAACGATTCACTCTGCTGTGAAAAAAATCTTTAAAAACTATATGTACCATAGATAATAGATGCGACTCATGTCCCAAATTCTTTTACAGCCACAGTTTAAACGCGGCATAAAGTGTAATAAGAAAGTATTAAAATTTTGTATCATCATTTTATACTTATAAATTATTTTTCACTAAATTTATTATTAAATTTACATTTTAACCTAAATATTTACAATCATCAGTGACAAAAAATGCTAGCTATTAAATAACGTTTCATATGTGACGTACGTGATGACGTTTCATCAAATTTTAAACTGAATTTAACGCCTGATTTTATGAGAAAAGTGGTCGTTTAACTAATCAGTTTATATTTATTTTCCTCATATTCGAAACGAAAAATAGTGTTACCTCGAATGAAAGGCCTATTTAGGCACTCGAATTATTAGCACCCTTGCTACGCTCGTGCATCTCGTACCAAAATAGGTCACTTTCACCTCTCGTGTAACAATCTACTGTTTAATAGTTTCCTAACATGAAACGAGTTTTTTCTTATATAATTATTTTTCCGCCGAATCCTAAAGCAATTTAAAATATAAATACGAACTGCTTCATCGATATATATTATTATCAAACAATCAATAACTCTTTATTGTACACCTATACAAAAATAAGTTTACAGATTCAAACTGTATCTAATTATGCACAAAGGGCGGTCTTATCGCTAAAAAGCGATCTCTTCCAGACATCCCAGGGAACAAATTGAGATCACAATGGCGATGGTGGTACACATAATACGACTATTTACATTTAAGTAATAAATATATAAATGCTTTATATATAGATGTTTTATATTTGTATTGTATTACTACTATTATTAAACATATTTATGCTTATATGCTTGTAACTTATATTAAGCTTTAAATTAGTGTTATTGGATCAATTCGAGATGAACGATCACTTCGAATTGCAAAAGATTTATTATTTCTAGATATAGTTGCCAATTGTCTGATACAAAAAAAAACATTATTAAAATACATACGGAACACTAGTATTGAAAGTGGGTGCATATTAACGGAATCCGTACAATTGTTGTGCAATCAATGCAATCGATTGCAGTGGAGACAGACGAGTCCTCGCACAGGGGGAATTATGATAAATTGAGCATTTCCGATCTCAATTTATGTATGGTAAAAGTATTGAGGAATTAATGAATTCAAATTTATTTTTCTTTCACCTTCTCCCAATTTTTTGGGGTTGGCACAATATGTCTCTTCCTTCTATAATTCTCTATTTTGACATATGCGCTCTATCACAACCCAAACCATCATATTATCTATCAACCTCTACATTCGTATACATAATTTTTGTAGTTTAAAATTCTTTTTGTCACGTGGTGTTCATCTCTCCACATACATGCCCATACCACCTGAGTCTTCTTGCTCTCCATTTTTAGTCAAGGGTGCGAGTTTAAAAGATCTCTTTATATGCTAATTTCTCACCTTATCCATTCTTGTAACACTACACATCCATCTCAACATTCTCATCTCAGCTGATTGTGGTTCGTCACTTTATTGGCCCAACATTCGGACACGTACAACATGACCGATTGTCCGAATGATTTTTATATCTGACATTTTAGTTTCAATGACATTAGTTTGTCGTGTGTCACACCGGTTACCTGTTTCCACTTAAACATGCTATATTTATTCATCTTATATCCTTCTCTATTTCAAAATTACTCTGCAATAGTGAACCAAGGTATCTGAATTTGGGGTTATACGATAGTGTGGTTGATGGTAAGCACTAGGATATACACCGAAATCACTAAATCTATACATGAAGCAAAAACATAGCAAAAACTTTGTACGAAAATTGCGCGGACGGAGGAGTATGAAATTTACCACACCTATTATATAGAGAAGCAGTGGAGAATGCTATTTTTTTTAAATATGCATAAATCATGTATTTGACATAAACACGTATTTATTTATTGTTAAAGTCAAATTAACAGTGTAACCTTGGCGATCTGTGATTATAGAAATATATCTTTGACATCAACTGTTATGGTCGAATTTCGACCACGGACGACTACTAGTAATCTAAATCTGCAAGTACTATAACATATCTGTTGACGGTGTCGAGTTTGTATAAAGAATTTGAAGCTGAGAAAATAAAGTCAGTAGGCTAATTCTGACCGACAGATTTCGACTCTGTAAGTTTTAAAAATTTTGACTGTCTGTCTGTCAGACCATCACGTGAAAACTATGGAACGCATTCAAATGAGAATCAACAAGGGGATATATCACGGGACAACAATTAGGATAGTCTTTATCCCAATAAATATGTTGTTTCATTTAAACCTGTTCAGCAGTTATCACGTGATGCTCTGACAGACAGACGGAAAGAAAAAATCAAAAAGTTTCACATTTTAAATATGATCGTCCACATTACCCCATAGTGATAGTTTTCTAATTTTTCAATTTATTCCAAACACCTGACATTTCCAAAAGATTTAAAATAATACTGATATTTTAGATTAAATTATTATTATGAATAGTACAAATATTAAAGATCTTATTCATATTGAGTAAGAATACGTTTGAAGGCTTCTTTAAGAACTATAAAGAAGCCTCCAAACTGTCTCTGACTCAATTCATCAATCAATCACTTCATACTTCATTCACTTAAACAAAATTATTTCATTTTACTTCTAAAGGTAAGAAACATCTATTATATTACATACATACAGTACATACTGTACACACAGTATCCAATGAAGACTAAAATAACCATTCAGAATTTACCCAGGATTTGTATGTAAGTTCGTAAAAATATATGTATGTATGGATAGATGAAGCACTCCGTAGCCGTCAGTTCTGATCACTGCCTATTAGCGTTCATATTGTTTTTATTTTTACGCATCAAACATCAAGGAATAAGTTCCAAGAGATTTTAAAATAAAAACAAAGTTATTCCCTGGAATACTCTAGTTGGTTTGATAACATAACATTATTGTGTAGGCCGTGCTACCTTCATGTCGTGTAATCCGCGTTGATTATAAGACCGGAGATGAAAAACGTATATTTGGTAACGTTAAACACTTGAATTATTAAAAATCTTCGTACATGGCAATGTTAATACAAATATCAATGTCATTTTACTAAAATATATTTTTTTTTATATGGTTTATTTATAACTAAATCACAAAACAATTATAAAATTACATAAAATGAATACAATAAAAGATAACTTATTTGTATTGTAGCTATAGTCCCTCAAAACTATAAGTGGAATACTGAGCCTTGATCACAGTCTTCTATCGGTAAGGTTATTACTGACTAAAATATTGTCGTAATTATTGGCAAATTTGTGTACTAAAATAGTGTCGTATTTATGGAAGTTTTTGTGTAATTGTATTTTAGTGTTTACGAGTTTGAAACATAACATAAAAATGCGGAAGTTATTGTTTTGTATGATTTCCAAATTCAATTAAAATAAAAGAAAATTGTCGCATTATTTAAAGAAAAACATTACTATTATTTTCGTCTTGTTTAAATACCATATTTTAAAAAAAACAGAATAATTTTGTCTACTCTCAATTATGCGAGTGACCATAGGATACTAGTTATTTAACTAAAACTTTTGAGGCATTAAAGTAAGCAGTCAACTATATCAATTGATTAAACGGCGATTCCACTTAATTAATAAAAACCCTAAAAACATATTTCCCCGCTTCTCTCTTATGTTTTAGGCCACACGCAAACAGTTTACGCGAAGTGTCTCGCTCAAACTGAAATGGGTCTCAAATTGACGTCCATCTCTCTATTAAACGTGATGTTTCGCCTTTAATATTTCACAATCCTCCTATATTATGGTCTTGAACTTTCTACATAATATTAGAACTAATAATACCATTTTTTTACATTACCAACTACATTACACCCTTCTTATTTTAAATATCAAATAGCTTGGGTTCATGCGGGCCAAGTACCCACAAACCGTTTTAAAATATAAAAAATAACTGATCAAGATAACAGGAACTCTCCGCGCAGGAACGGACAGAGAATACCACTGCGTTGAGGCGGCATGTCGTAAGAGGCGACAAAACAACCCACAGCCAGGTGGTTTAATCACGATGTTTACCTTCACAATTAGCTTATGGTAATTGTAACAATATGCACATTAGGTCAGAAATCTGCCTAAGTGGTGCTAGGATTTCCGCCTCAAATTGAACCCGCGCCCTTTGTGTTTGAGTCGCGTGCTCCGACCACTAAGTTACCACAGCTTTTAAATGTAACCGTTATAAATCAAACGTAGCGATGATATTGTACTTGTAACAGAAGATCGGCGATAAACCGAGGGGGTCCGGATCGAGGCGATGTTTGCGCGGGGCTTATGTCCCGATTGGAACGTGCTCCGAAGACGCGCGGCGGCTCCGCGCTCTTTGGATTCCAATTACCGCCGCCCGCTGTTCAAATACAAGGGTCGGGTTACTGTATGCATATTAGCCTGTTCTCATCCCGCCCGGGGTTTTTATTCACCCGTTGTTTGTGTTACACTTCTCTGCCGTGAAAGCTTTCGTTAAAAGCGGGATTGGTATTATTTTCTGTTTCTGTAATTGTTTGTGTTTTAAGTGTACCTTCGCAGTATTGACGCAGGTAGTCTGCTAACTCAACTGCCAGCTGGTAAAAGCATTCGTCCGTGTAGATGGCTACTATCTCTGTTTTTTTTTTGAGAAGCGGGCACATAGATGGTCCAACTCATGTAAAGCTGCATACATCTAGTCATCGCAGTGGACAACGAACTGCTGGCTAGCGCATTCTTTTTTTTGGAGCTGGACCCAGCCGAGTATCCGCAGATGGCTGTTTCAGAAATTACGGACTTTGGGGGCTTCCCGACTTCGTGGGAGCGGAGGCGTTCAGCCCGAAGGCTGCGCGCTCGGGGAGGCACCTCCTGTGAAGTTGGACCTCGGCTCGACCGCTGCGGGGGTAAAAGACAGAACGAGCTAAGCCAACAGGCTCAAGTGATTATTTAATGGGGACTCGTTATCGATTCCGCCGGCGGAGCCCATCCTAGTCTATTATTACTACCGCTTCGCAATGTGTTATAGCTGGAGGAGAAGAAGCGGCGGAAGAAACTCTCCAGCAACACGCCTAAGCTAATCTTGTATGGCTACTTGTGTCTGTAATGAGTAGTCAATGCGGGAGCGCACATATTAATAGTTGCTCTATCTCGCTCGTACATCATCCGTCCCGCACACATATTGTGCTAGCTGAACGACTACTTACGGTTACCGTTTCCAAAATAAATCAGTCCACATCAGCACTCGACAGTGATTACTACTCTCTGCTATCCAGTATAATAGTAGTATGATTTAACCTCTACGGCTCGCTGCTACAAGTGGTTATATGTCACCTATAGACACTTCCAACACAATAGGCGCAGTCAGCGTATTGCCAACTTTAAGGACGGGATAGGGGATGAGAAGAGGGTCAGAGCGAAGGTATTTAGTGGGTCTAGAGTTTATCAACATAAAAACATTTCGTCTTGAGGGGCACGGTTCGAGTTTCCCCTTTGAATAGTGATGAGTAGTATACGCAAGAGCCAGTATATTTGTCCAAAATTTGGAAATGTAAGTCTTCAAATTTTTAGTCCCGCTACTATTGAACTCGTGCTTCAAATGTAACAGGAAGGATGGAACAGGGCTTATGCTTATGTAGTACCATAACATCTCTACAGATATTCACATAACAAAGATGGACAATACGACAAGTTCGACTGCTAGTAAGAGGTGACCGAGGCGAATCACATCCGATTCTTAACGAACTCGAACGAACGAACGAACTGTTTTTCTATTTGTATCCAAACGGCTAAATGTTTGAAATAAACGCCTATTTTTGTCTGGTAGTTGCTAAAAGCCCATCGGCGGCGAAATCTCTTCGGATTGCACTTACCTTTTTCAACTGTCAATATTCCGCTAAATATAAAATAAACCTGTTTTATTTTTATAGTGTTATAGAGGGATTTTATTTATTTATTTAACAAAGGTTACACAGATTTGAACAAATTATTAAAAATCAACACATTTTACAACAGCACACAGGTTGACCATACTTTAAGTCAAAATATTCATACATCGCTAAACAACCATGGTATATTATTTTTGTGTAAATAAAGGAATAAAATTCACTTCATAATATTCTAAAAACGTTGTTTACCTTTATACAAGAAGAGTTGGACAAATGATGTATTTGATTAAGTACTTTATCTTTAATTTTCTCAAGAGTTCGTATCTACTTATTACAAATAGACTTACAATAAATATTATATAATACAGTAAAAGAAAACTTATTTGTTTTGTATTGTACCCATAGTCCCTCAAGACTATAAGTAACGAATACTGTGCCTAGATCACCGTCTTCTATGGGTAAGGTGTCCAGAAGACTGGCTACGTTTCCTCGCTGGATCGCCATACTGATTCGTTGCTAGCAGCAAGCACAAGCGATCACTTGAAGAGACAATGAGTCGTTTCGATAAATTTTGGTAGAGGCTCATGGCCTCAGGAGCCAAGTCCAAGCGCCTCAAAAGCCAACGGCACAAGCATATAAATAAGCCTCACTGAGGGTTGCATATTTGCGCCGCTTGAGTGATTCAGCTGTTTCCGCCGTAAGCCGTATCATTAAGTACTTAAGTTACAGTATAACACGAATAACTTTACTCATTATAAATACGAATAGTTTGAGGCAAACTATTTTACATAAATATTTTGTTTATTTACTATTATATATATTTTAATGCACACAATTTATAACTTAAACTATAGTAGCAATGTAACAAAATGAGTACAATTGGGTCTTGTTGGTATGGGCGGTTTCTTCCATACAACAATTGAATGGAAAATCACATTTACACAGAAATAATATGTACATAATTATATATTGTGTATACAAAGTTATATTTTATATAAAGAATAATTGAATTCGTAGAAATAATAATAATTAAAGTCTATGCAGACGGTTGTAGTCAATCGAAACTGACACTTCTATAGGTAAAACTAAAAATTTTGAATCAAATTCCAAGAAACTTACTTTTTTTGGTTAAATTCAGAAAATAACATACTTTAAAAGGTATCGTAGCAGCGTAGCAGATTACAGTTCGTAGCAAACGTAGCACTTAAAAGTTGGATAAAACTCGTAACTACGACATCACCGATAAGTACATAATACATTTACTCGTCGGAAAGAGATCTAATCTAACTAAAAAAAATAGAATTTTAAAGGTGGAAAATATCTTTGTCTAAATTAAAGAAAAATGTACCATTTAAACGAAGTCTTGCGATAGAAAATGGTTTTGTAATATAGGTGAAAATTTTTTGACCGTAAAGGTCAAGAAATTGGACCATTTGCTATACAACTCCATTAATTCTTCAAAAGTCATTCTGTAACATACTTCTGTATAAAACTTATAAATTTTTAGCTAGACGTGTTGTTGGGGAGCAACAGTCAAGTCCCAACCTAGCAGTTGCTAGGTTCCTGTCCCACTTTCGATACTGGCAGCACATACCAATAGATAGCACCTTTGGTATTGCTGATGTCCATAAGCGATGGTAACCGCTTTCCATCAGGTGGGCAGTCTGCCTGTCCCCTATATCCATAGAATTAAAAAGAAGTTCCTCAGTACAATTCGGACAGTTAAACTATCTAAATCCTGTCCTCTAACAAATACAGGTGCAAAAACGGAATAATATGCAAAGGATCAAAGAGATTAAGTCAGGGGGGCGGGGGGAGCTGGTGCCGTGCCGAGTGCCGGCAACTCCCGTATCAGCCGTACTTAACATTATTATCTTCCGCTAAATTAGGTATTGTCTTACGAACTTTCCAGCTACTGACGCAGTTAACTAAAATTGAGTAGGTTAAGTATTGTCACTATACAAAAAAATAATTAGAGTTATAATAAAATATAATCTTGTTTTTTAGGAATTTTAAGAAAAATATAGATTGTTTTTTTTATTCAGGCTGACGCCGATTGTCGTTTTATATTGGTTAAAAAAAAAAAAAAATTAAACTTCGTCGTTTTATTCATCATCATGACAATGGTACAAGAATTAGGTATAGATAACTAACGTAAAAAAAACCATCCGGCTGGTAGTAGCCGGCTAAGAAACCAGTTAAAAGCTATTTGGTTAATGGTTGTAAACTAGCCAGTTGCCTGTTATATTCGACAACCATTAGCCGGATGTAGATGTGATGGATAACTTAGTCTTAGTTATTTTGTGGACAAGCGTGTAATTCGTTTTGAACATAGCTACAAATCTCTAACAAGAATACAATCAATATTTATCCGTGCAGGAACAGAAAAGAATACAGTTTCCTGCGGCTAAGTAGCCGGTCGTAAGAGGCGACAAAATAACCACAGCCAGGTGGTAGGGTATTTGCCTCTCTGGATGGCTACCACGTCTGGTTTAGAGTATGCCGCCATAACAACCTTGAGTTGCGTACCGACATTAATAGCCAGGTTTCTGTCTCCCTTTAGAGACCAGCAGCGCATTTGTAGTACCTTATTGTAAGTGTCAATAGGCGATGGTAAGCGCCTTTCTATCTGCCTGCCTGCTGAACTCGTTCAATAACAGAATCAATTAGTCAATCTTTCTTTGAACCGAAAAGTTCTCAAGAAGAAAATGGCCATTAATTCGGATTTAACCTACCGTCGTTTTAAATACCATCGCGCAACTTTGCCATGGAACTCGTCGACTAATTAGTGTGAATATTATGCATTGTGTTGTAGGGGAGTCGTGTAAGTCGCAACAAGCGCCATTATTACAACTTCAGCGTATGGCGATACGTTGTGTGCTCTTCGTGTTTGTTCAACTTAAAACATTCCTAATAAAAGTTTTCAAATTTTTATTCTTGACTTGAAATGAATTATTTATTAGTATGAAATTTGGACACAAGGTCTTATATGGTGGTGAGAACATGTTTCACCATTTTCTGGTACACATTTTGTTCTAAAAACTAATATAAATAGTTAACACACTATTAATTGATGAAACTTATGTCTAGCGTTTTACCCTGATTTTTAAGCAAGTTACGTTTGCCTGTAAGAGGCTGTACATTTAGTATAAGACCACTAACATCTATATTTAATGTAAGCATATAAATGTATCAGTTGTAAGCTTAATAAACTAAAAAAAAGGGTTATTTAATCCAATTATTTTGATACAAGTGGTTTATTATATTATATTATAAGATTACAATTTTGGTGTCACAGTTATGTTAAAATTTAATATATATTTACAAAATTATACATGACCTTATTATCTTATTGATTATCTTGGTGTTAAAGGGCCCCCTAAATGGAAATCGCTATATGCTAAAATTATCAAATAAAAAACTGACTTCGAAAGTAACTAAAAAAAATATTTTATACAACATCTGGAAGTTGCTGTAAAACCCAAAAGTAAAAAAGTATTATATTAAGTATTAGGATATAGCTGCGATTTCGTCCACGATTGGCTTGACACAAAGTACCGGAGCATTTAAAACATAAAGCTAATTTTAATGCACTTGAACAATTATAACCCACTTCGGGAAAATTGTCGCAGGATTGGTAGTTTTTGTTAGTTTTGGTAGATGTGGTAGTTTCAGTCGTTTATGTAGTTTACAGATAGATAGACGGGGCATATATAAATAAAACTAGAACAAGTTTAAAGAAATAGGGGTGAGATTGTATGGGAGTTTCTCAAGTTTATAGATATAAAAGTTCATAATCTTTAAAAATATGTGATGGTAACTCGATCTGTCTGTGTGAACACTCCAAATGGACATAGATACTTTTCATCCCGGGAGATGGATAGTTTGCGATATAAAATGAAGTAAATCTTCCGAGGGCAAATAGCACCGACATAACAATACAATAAAATGTCAAAGAAGCAAGTGAGGTATGTAAGAATAAGCCTGAATGGCGCTCAGTTGTTCGTGCCAACCCCGCAAGGGACCTGGCGTGCAGTTATGTTGTATGTATGTACAATCTAACCTGTATTAACGCCTGCTCTTCAAACAAGAGGTACGCACTTGAGTTTAACGCGAAGTGCAGCCGCGAGGTAAACTATAGTCTACACATATAAATAAAATTGGAGTGTCTGTTTGTAATATTGAAATAACCGCTTTTTACTACATGCATGCATATGAATATATTACGGTACAAACACCAAAATAACATTTTTTACAATTTTTGTCTGTCTGTCTGTTTGTTCCGGCTAAGCCCTGAAATGGCTGGACCGATTTTGACGGGACTTTTATTGGCAGGTAGCTGATGTAATAAGAAGTAACTTAGGCTACTTTAGTTTTAGAAAAATTCTTTTATTTTGGTATCAATCACCACGCGGGAGAGACCGCTGGGCGCAGCTAGTATTTAATAAAATAAAGGCTTACAAACGACCGTAAGTAAGTTCTAGTTCAATATAGGTATTAATTAGGAGCATGCTAACACTCGAGTGCGGTTACAATAAACACCTATTTAATAAACTACTCTTAATTAACGAATAGCATTGATACTATTCCAAATTCAGCAACATACGGATAGTTTTACCGGTATTATTCGGATGCTATCGAAATGTGTAATGTATGTATTATTCGGATATTGAGTCCGACTCGATTGAAATACCTATTGAGCTCGGAATACCCCTAATTTGTATATTTGTGAATATTTATGATTTGTGAAATTTACTGAAATAGTTGTACAGATTTACTACTGACGCTAACGAATTTTAAGAAAGAAAAAACTTTTATCGTCTATCGTCTTCACATATCAAGATACTACCTTATGAAATGGAATGAATTGAAATTTATTTACATAATGAGTACAGGGAACATAAAATAATTAAACAATACGACGACAATTCTGTAGGAGCGTCCAAAGTTAGCTCTGGTGCCCGCACTAGGTGTCAACAGAGCCTGTGTGGCGGGCCTCAGTGGAGTTCGCTTCGATTCCGAATCTCTTTTTTTTCTTTTATTGCCTGGTATATTTACAACTAAAAAAAACAAATAAAAAGGAAATTAAAAATATAATAATAAAATCTACATACTACATAACTACGTGCCTAGGTGAGTGAGTATAGATTAATGGTGTGTGTGTGTACAAGCATGCGTGCGTATATGTTATGAGTGTGTGTTTGTGAGTACGTGCGTGAAAGTATTTGTTTACGTTGAAAAATAATTGACGAAAGATTATTATATTATATATTTATATACTAATATATAAAGCTGAAGAGTTTGTTTGTTTGTTTGAACGCTCTAATCTCAGGAACTACTAGTCTGCCCTGATTTTTTTTTCAGTGTTACATAGCACATTTATAATCTATAAAAATATGTGATGGTAAATATATTTATATCATTACGCTAAGACTAATAGGAGCGGATCACCGATGAAGAACGTTTCAAAATCGGGAGTTTTTCAACTTAATTTTTAACATTTCCACGCGGACGAAGTCGCGGGCAGAAACTAGTGTAGTTATATAAAAAATTAGTTTGGCGATGGTACCAAATAGGTGCAGTTCAACATATGCCAGGCAAAGGTGTCTGACGCTGCTTTTCAACTGCACCCTAGGACGGACGGATGTTGCGCTGTTATTTATTTATATATAATATGAATAATAACAAATAACATACATAAAATACATACAATTACTATAAACATAATAATAATTAGTACTGAGCAAATTAGAAATGAATAGTGTGGGGATACTGATATAATATTCAAGAAGAGTGTTAAAATATTATATGAAATACATAATTATAAACAGAATAGTGTTATAGAGGTAGAAGATAAAACCATAATATATAAGAAAGATTGACATTGATGTTTTCTAGCTCCCGTCGCTCATCTAATAGGTGGTTTTTTAAGTGATAATTGAGTGATTTAATTGTAAATTGTAAACGTGGTGGTGTATTTAGGTTCCATATCTTAGATGCAGCAGAACGGAAGCTACCTCTAAAGCAGCGATACTCAACTTTTTTCTGATAGGGGCCACATAGATGTATTATAATTAGATAAAGTGCAACAACATCAATTTATTTAGGTGTATTGAAGTGATAACTTCTTATGGGAGGGTAGACCGCTTCGTTACGTAACGCGTTACGGCACCAGTCTGTGTGAATACCCTTTCTGTCACGCATATGGCAACGGTAGGTAGGCTCCTCGTCTCTCACTCTAACCCACGCGCTATATACATAAAATTTAAGTAATAACCTCAGGTTTTCTCAAGTTAAACGATTTCAATATTAAATAGTTTAACTTTGATTAGTTTAAGTTATTACTTCTGGCGGGCTTCCCGTGACGTATACTTTTATTTATTATTCGTAGAGTATAAAAGAAGTTTGCGACCCATCTAATGCAAAGTGGTTAACGTTAGCAGAGGTGTTACTGATGAACTATTAGTATGTCAGACGGGCCACCTAGAAAAGCTGCGCTGAGCGCGCGTTGAGTTTAGCTGTCAATTTGCTAATGAGTTGCAATAATGTTGGCACCAAAAATACGCGAATGCAGCGCGCTCTTTTTAAATTTTTTGTTGCAGGAGTTCAGCAGACAGGCAGACGACCCACTTGACGGAATGCGGTTACCATCGCCTATGGGCATTTGCAACACCAAAGGTGCTACAAATGCGCTGCTGCTCTCTTAAGATAGACTGGAACATTGTCACTAATGCTGGAACACAACTCAAGATTGTTATGGTAGCATACTCTAGACAAAGGGTCTACCACCTGGCCGTGGGTTGTTTTGTCGCCTCTTAAGACAGGCCGCCCGGCCGCAGGAAATTGGATTTTTTCTCCGGTCCTGCACGAATAAAATGGACTCTACGATCATTGTGGCTTCATTCGTTTATTCCGAGGAGCTGATGGAAAGTACCCTAATTGTTGATCCTGAATATAGCTAGATCTGTGTAAAGTTTCATTTAAATCCATTCATTCATTACGTGAAGTTAGAACTGATAGACAAAAATCTAAAAGTTGTATGTCTTAAGGAATTCTGCTGGTCCTAAATAGCTCCCCTAATTATTTTTAACCGACTTTTCGTCTGTATGTTTTTTTGTGTGGTCGTTACTCGATTTCTCCGTCAATTGTGAAACGATTAAAAAAAAAACATTATAATCGCCAGGTTATATATTCCCGATTTAATGGGTGGATTCCAAGGAATTAGAGAAACCCTCGAAAATTGATAACAGACTTTTTCGTAAAACGATATCTCCGTTAATTCTAAACCGATTTTCAAATTTTTTTACTCGTAAGTCACTCTACACTAGGTAGTAGGTAGTGCCATTGTTTTACTTAGCACCGATTTCAAGATGTTATAGAAAATTTTATTTTTTGATTATCAGTCACTCTTTAAGTCTGTTTCTTTTTTGTTAGTTTTTTATTTATTTAATGTTGGTTAAAATGTTTTATCTTCCTTTAACATGGTGATAAACCTTAATAAATGTAATAAGCGGTCGGTTATAATAATACATATTATCTTGTGTTTAATCTCTTATCGTTTGTATGATGTCAAAGATATGAAAATACATCGGCGTATTTTGCAGATACACAAGTAGGCAGAGATACATTAGGAATGCGTGCGGCCCGCTCGCATTTCCCGCTACATTTGGGTGGCGCGTGCCAGCGAGGCGTCACCTCTCCTATATATGGCCGGGAGTATCCGGGAATCGGCTCTGGAACCCTTTTCCACGTCTCTCGTAAATATTCAAGGTTATACTTGTGCTCACAATTTTTTCCCTGAATTTACTCGCGAGTGATACTATATGGCCCTTAAACTTGCGTTCTTTATATGCTAGTTGAATTTTATGAATATTTCGTTTTTGTTAATGAAATTCTCGTTTGTAGAGAGCGTTTTTTATATTTATAATGATAGCAAAATATTATTCTAAAGATATATAAGAAGAAAGCGTTATCTATCAATAAACTTATAAAATTGAAGTTCATATTATAATCTTTACTTAGTGCAAGACAAAGTCGCTTTTCGCATTTGTCTCTCTCTTGATTCTTGAACAGTTTGAACCATCGGTTAGATAATTTGTCACTGAAGGTTTATATACATATATAATAAACCTATTTAAGTTTTTATGTAAATATAATAGAGCCACGTCCTGGGGTTCGACCCGCCACGTAGCTGCGGGGAAAAGTCTCTAATAAAAAAAGGTAATTTGTCTGTAGTTTAAATAACTAATTTAAGTCACTTATTTTAACATGTAAAAACATTATGACAAGTATTTTCAAAATAAAGTTAAGTTTAGGACAGATTATAAAAACATGAAAGTCATAGAAACATTAATGTTATAAATATGACTTCGGAAAACATAAATATCGATTACAAATCGCTTTTGCAGTGGCCACAATCTAAATAAGTTTGTAATATTATCATTGTTTTGCGGATCTGGCGTCACGGCCCCCCCTCCCCCGGGAGTCGGTTCATTTGAATACGCGCCCTGTTTATTGTACCCCAAGACCTCCCTTCCCGAATCTTAGGCTGGGATTACATTATCATATTTTCGTCATAGAAATATTATGATATTTGTCAACGTGCTTTTGAGATAACAGTTAACATTTAAAGGACTTTTCAGGTGATTAATCGTCTTAGGCTAGTGTTTTCTCATTTTAAGTGAGTTATTCAAATTAATAAACTTAAAAAGCTAGTTTAATGATTAGCGTACTCGCGCCTAAAACACTAATAAGATGGGTTCCAATTATGGCCGTATGCACATCTTTTTGGCAGTTTACTGAAGGAAAACATCGTGTGTCAATCTCTCCAATCTGCCTTGGATAAGCGTGGTTGGTAAACTATCCAAAAAAATTAGGGGGTCCGAGCCCAGCAGGGGGATGTTTATGGGTTGATATTATTACTAATTAATTATTATTCAAATTAGCAACACATAGTCCAACTTGAAAACATAAATATTCATCTTTATATATAATGGACTTCATAGTACATAATATTTCATATCGTATTTTTGGATCCGGAAGGTGGCGTTGGGATTGCGTTCTAGGATCTTCTTGATCTCTTGGACCGATTTTGATGATTTTTTGTGTGTTTGAGTGGGTATCCCCGAAAGATTTAGATTCAAAATTAAAACGATGTAGATGGCGCTGGGATTGGGTCTTAGATTTTAATTTTTTTAGGGCAGGACAACGTCTTCCGGGACCTGTATTAGTGCATAGTATACCGTATGAGAAATATGTTGAATGTCATCTTCCACATTATATAATACCACTCCAGGCAGTGTTATTTCTAACAAATTATAATTACATTAAACTGTTTTCCTTGCATTTGTAATTAAAATTATATATTTATATAACAATTAATTAAATAATGAAAACTGTGTTTCATGGTAGGTATAGAATCCATTTTAAATGTCAATGAATAAAATAGAAGAACATAGATAAAACTATGCATATATGTATTTCGAGTGTAGCCGTTGCCTTATATTCGAATCAAACAACAATATTTTTTTCCCACTTCTGAACACATTATTACATCGCACCGATTATACTCGTACGTTGACATGCCGGTAATTATGATTGATCGCCTGTAAACTCAAAGACGATATTATTTGGTAACGGAAATGTCAAGTGGAAAGCTTTTATGTTTTCCTTGTCTTGTTTAAAGGGATGGAAAGAGAAAATTTGATTACGATTTTCTTTTCTCCAGATTGTAAAGTGTGTTTATTTGATATTATTAATTACCTTATGATTGATCTCAACCCGTACTTTGGTGAAAAATTGGCCAGGTGCGTGTTGGACCACGAATATTAACGGTTCCGTAGAGACAAAGAATGTCCAATATAACATTTGGCTAAGAAACCCCGTCGCCAGTCAACCACTGTCCACTGCTGGACATAGGAGTACCGAAGTATGCGACCTCATTCTCTTCCAGTCCCAGATATTGCGTAGACCACCTCCTGCTGCTGTAGTGCTCACCTCCGGATTTGACACGCGTAGCTCGCTCCTGGATCTCCTTTTGACTATGCTAAACTCCTCCTCATCTCCTCCTCTACCTCACCTCGTCCTCCTCCTCCCTCAAATGCCCACTAAACTCTTCACTAAACTCGTCACTGTCTTCTGTTAGACTTCTCTCCAACTCTCTCGTATCGCACTTATCGCTTCGCTGTCTTTCACTGAACCACTTCGTAGGCATGCCTTCGGCTGCTTATATACCCGGAGAATCTTCTGGAACCCATAATTTTGGATCTATTTTTTTGTTGTTATTCTTTTATTTATCATCTATCCTTCTTTCTAAAATGTTCAGTCCTTGTCTTTTTCTTGTGGCATCTTCTACATTTTTATGAAACTCCTTAAATCGACTAGAAAGGTCCACCACTGCTGCCCACATTATTATAATGTTACGAGTTGCAGGACTCGAATTAAAATGCCGTTGGAATTATTATAGAGTTTATTAGAACTATACAAATACGTATAACACAGGTACAAATATAACAGAACGCTACAAGTCCAAACGTAATGAAGAAGATCGTAATTCAATGACACGCGCAAAGTCCGTCACTAAATAGATTACCGAATGGACACAAGTCTTGCTTTGCTCGTGGTTATCGTTCGACTACCCCCTCTCTCAATTGGGGCATTGCTTTATACTGCACAGATGCAATATTACCGAATTTATTAGAATCAGTTTGTATTTTAAAGCCAAGAGACCTAACAGTGATCACAATATAACAATAGGGCGTAAAAGATTACAATATACAATGGGCTGCTTTTTTAAATAATAAACTTTAAGCGCAAAGTAAACAAAAGAAGTCCAAATGCCGATAGGTAATAAATTGTGTTTCTACAGGTACGCAGGTGTGAATTTGTTTTTGTCGGGACCAGTCGTAACACTAATGTTATTTAAAAACAATTTGTATGACCTGCAAATAACACATAGTTATTATTATGCATAAACTCTAGGGTCCTTTGTCTATTAAATTGTTGTATTAAAAATTCGTATACTATTGAAAACAAGTATCGCTTACCAGCTAAAGGCGATCAAAGTGAAATAAATTGCATTCATGGACGGGTGTACAATACAGGCAAGAATATACGGGCAACGAGTTTATAGAAAGTAGCTTTTAAAGCAAATGGATCGCTTTGAAGCGATGTCTCCTGCAAGATGCTAGATCTATGTTATTTAGCTTTCCGAAATACATCTTTATTTTTCAATTGCAAATTGATTATATCGGAAAAATGTTACTTGCATAAATATATTGGCCGAGTACATACGTTTCAAATCATGCAATACTTTTCCCTCTATACCAACAGAATAAAAAGAAAACACTTTCAAATACTTAATTGAATAAGTACGAAGGGCGGCCTCATTGTTCAATGTAATGTCTTCCAGGGAACCTTTGGATGCGCAAGACCTTATTTATTTTACATGATTGGCGTATTATAGTTAATTAAGGACTTAATAAATAATTATTAATATGTATCTATGTAAATATATAAATACATACTTACTACGATCAAATCGCAGATGTTTTGAAGAAAGATGAGGTAAAAATCTATATTTTCTATACAGATAAATGAAATTCAAGTATCTGTTTGTAATGTCAAAATTAAAAATTTGAAAAAAATTAGAAATTTCCTCAGATGGCTCCCCATTATACAGGCGGTCAAATACGCAGTGAAGAAAGTATCGTTCATTTAGGGTTCCACGAAAAATAATTCTACACGGACGAAGTCGTGGACATAGCTAGTCTATAATTAACGTGAATCTATAAAGGAATTAATGAAAGTATATGAAGCAAGCCAATATTGTAGCAAGTGGTAATCAATCGTCTCTGCCTTACCTATATGGGAAAGAGGCGTGATGATAATATGTATGTATACAGTTCCGTGGAGGTAATAATGAACGTCTATTGTTATTGTTATTTGGCTTGGAAACTCTAAAAACGTATTCACTCGATAACCCACCACATATAGATAGATAGATAACACCTTATTGCTCACCAAAAAAACAAATACAAAACAAAATGCATAATTACAACACTTCTTGGCAAAACAACAGGCGGCCTTATCGCTAAAAGCGATCTCTTCCAGGCAAGCTAGCTTAAAAGAAATTCTTAACTAATCTGGCGATGTAGGTGGAGCAGAAAAAGATAGGACTGTACAATTTAAATATACATACTAACACTAATTTATAAATTTAATACATACATAAATCCAGACATATTTATATAATACCAATATATACGTATATACGAAATAATCTAAATAAATATATTTATTAACATTATATATGACAAGCATTTTATATTAACAATAGATAAATATATATATATATATATACATACATACATAATATGTATACAACAAGTAATATGGGTTAATACAAAAGCACAACCTAGAACTTAATGTTGACACAAGTCCTTACTATCTAACACAAACACAATCATTTTACGTAATATTAACTCAAAATTATTAGGTGCGTGATTATAAACGCGGTGTGTTACGAGATAGAAGGGCCTCGTGTGCAAAACTCACGTATAACTCCCTAGGACTTTAGAATCACTTGAAATTCAGAAAAGAAAATCGTCAAACCTTTATATTGCCATGCTCGATATGTGGCCACGAAAATGGCGGGTCGCAAGACTAATTAATTCGACAAATTTTGATTTTGATTTCATTATCATGATCATAAGTTGCAGAGCATATTACAATTATATTGTGTTCATTTACTGGTTTAGTTATTAAATATCACTCGATGTTAAATGAGAGTAGCATTAATGGTGTTTACCAGTATGAAATGGTTGATACTTTGCTGAATCATTAGTAGATTTAGACATTATAAATTCTAAATATTTACGAGGAAAAAATGTATAAAAATGTGATTATCGCATATCAAATAGCTTTTTACTAATATCTGTGACTAACCCCTTTGGACCTGTAGTAATGCGGTTATGAGTAAAAAAAAATAACTAGCCTACACACCCTGTATAGCTATGATGGACAGAGGGTTATTGTTTCCTATTAAATAAAATGTATTAGTTTCTACAATAAACAGTAAAATGAGATTACAAATCGCTACTTAAAGATCATGGGTATGTATGGACTGTATTGCGACAATTACAAGCATAATGTTGCAATAATACTTAGAACGCATGAAATTTAAAAACTTCGTTTAAAAAAACCGACTTCAAAAACTAAAAAACTAAAATGTATAAAATAACTTATTTCTAAAGCTATTATTATTAATATTTATTATCTAAAACATCTTAAAGTCGGTGCTTAGTAATTTTCAAAATATAGTAATTTTTATGTTTTACTTTGCACCGACTTCAAGATGTTTTAGATAATATATAGTTTTTTAGTTTTTGAAGTCGGTTTTTTAAACGAAGTTTTTAAATTTTATTTGTTACTTTTTAGTGTCTAACTATGTATCGGTGGACCTACGAATGATGCTGCGCTTCTTAAAAAATATAGGTCCCAAGAACCGGGAACAAAAAAATGTTCGTAAAATGAAAACTACGGGGCCAAACTATGTAAAATTTTTAGGGGACCAATTGGAAGCTATTCCGCGTCGAACAAAAAAAGAGTATATAAAATCGTAATAAGAACAGACCGTAAATCAGGGAGTAATCGGCGAATATACATAAAAAAAAAACAAAAAAAAAAGATCCCGACGAATTGAGAACCTCCTCCTTTTTTCGAAGTCGGTTAAAATGCCGACGAAATATGAATTATATTTATAGTTATGATTACCAGTTTCACTTGACTCACGACTATTTTAAGTCCTGTAATATTATTTTCTAAAAATTTAAAGCACACAGTACAGCACAGACTTTGTTAAACCTTAGGAAGGAACCGGGACAGATATATACCATATAATAGATATATATTATTTGTTTCATTGTGTGCGTTGCTACAATGATTTTATATATGTATGTATTATTTAAATTATTGTTTTATTTCATTGTTTTTTAGTCTGCAATTCATTTACCATCATCAAACTGCCTTATATTGTATTGTGACTTCACTTTATGGTCCCAGACGGAAGAACAGCGCTATTCCTTGTTGGTTAGCATTACTCGTATGCTGAGACTGGGTCCAATTTAGGACTTATTTTATTAATATTGTCTTTCTATTTCTATCTATACTAGTGGTCGCCCGTGGTCGAAAGTCGAACATAATAATTAATTAAAATTATAAATTTGAATATTGTTAAGGTTCTGTTGTCAAAGACCATAGAGAATATTCTATAGAGACAGATTTTGCCAAAGTTACACTGTTAATTTGACTTTAACATTAAACAAAAGCGTATACATGGTGTGTGTATTTTTTTCTTGATTTAATTTATTTTTTATGCATAATAAAAAAATAAATTAGCATTCTGCACTTGTTCTCTATATAAACGATAAGAGTTCGAAATTTCATATTCCTCAAAGGTACAAAGTTTTTGATGTGTTTTTGCTTCACGTATTAATATATATTATAGATTAGTTTTTGTCTAAACAAAATATCTTTCTTTCTTCCTAATGAGCTCTGGTTACTAATCACTATTCGCAGTTTTAGAAGCCAAATGGAATAGGCAAAACACATCGTATGAGTGAGTGAAATGTTTTATTCATTACTCACGTACTGTCGGCGTCTAAACAGCGAGCAAAAGTATTTGAAATTAAATTTGGCATGCAAACATCACTCGCCGTGTGAAATATACTATTTGCTTCGCGGCCTTCGTTGCATTTTGTATTCGTTAATCTGCTTTTGTGATCTTTTTAAATGTAAATAAGTCATTGTAATGTTATTTTTTCAAGTCTGGATTAGACTTGGAAAATAGATTGATGTGTGAATAATTGTTGCATGAAAACGGATCTCTCAATTTTTTTTATATGGATCTAGTTAAAATCAATATTGGTTAAAAATATTTTGGTTTTGACTTTTTTTCATAAATTTTAACTTTACTATTCAAAAGCACACAATTTTCGGAATTTTGGATGCAAATATGTTACCACCTACCTTTGTTAATATAAATATAAATCCTTTGGCCTACATCCGTCAACATATTATAATTTAAAATAAAGTTCTTAAGTATCATTTTCAATTTTTCGCTGTTTTAGTCTAAAAAAACACTTATATCAGTTTTATTTCGGTCCGAATTGGACATATGCTTAATCATCGGTCATATTCACTTTCTAATCTGTGCTGCACAATGTAAAATTCGTGTCTCATCCTCTCGCAGGCTTAGTCCTATAGGTTTATGTATAGATCTCTTTAGCGTTGCTTTTTGTTTCATCGAGTTTCAAATCACAACGATGCTAAAGAAGTTTCACTTCAAAAAATCGTTATAAACATAAGGTTAGTATAAAAATAGAATGATACTATGACTTTCACCGATGATATATCACTAACATTGCGTCTAAAATATTGTACTTGAAACGCAAATCCAACCCTAGTTCATTTGGTTTGTCACAATATGTGTTTTGTTTTGTTATTTATATTTTCGCGAATGCATAGAGAATGAGAACAGCGGAAGACTGGGGTAGGTGGCGCAAACTTAGGGAAGCCTACGTCCAGCAGTGGGCAACGGTTGGCTGACGACGACGACGAATGCAAAGTTTATAGCATTCCGCTATCATACCTGTTGCAAAGAGTAAAGAGTAAGTTTATATTTTCTACTAAAAAAGAAGTAACTCTTGATGTCACATTCATAAAATCCTCGTTCACAGAAATATTTCAACAATGTTATAAATCTATATATATGTATATTTCATAATTTAGGGTAAATACCATAGTCAGCACGTTATTGGCAAACGTAGCGTAGGACGCCCACCAGTCCGGCAGATTGACGACCGGCAGGGACTGGATGAGGAAGACCTACGTCCAGCAGCGGATAGAGATTGGCTGATAATAAAGAATGAATCTATCATTAATACCTTTCAGTAAACATTCACAGCAAATTACTATGCGAGCATTTCAAATAAAAGGTAAACACGAGTTGATTAGGACGTTATCAATGACAAATATTTACTTTATTAGACAATAATATAATAGAAACAGATTTGATGTTTGTGTTAGGGATTAGCGGCGCTTAGTGATAGACGAGCGCGGGAGAGGTTTTTAAATACGCTAGTTGCCTAGTCACTGTTCACTTTTAGGGCTACTACATCTACCTTTATAGCTCTGTGTGCCAACGAATGATTGTGAATTATTATTATTCCAATAACTTTTGTTATTATTATTATATTATTAGTTTTTAATATACTCTAAATTGAATTTAAATTAAAACTGCTAAAAGATGAAGACAGCTTTTGTGATTTAGAGGATTTTTTAAAATGTATGTTTTATGAACGTAAACTTTTGCATACGTGTAGAAGAATATATTTTATCTCAGAAAAGGCGAGAGATACCATGGTATACGTGGGTCAAAGCTTCTGCGAAAATTGTGGAATGATAAAATGCTTTTTAAGTTAACTAACAATTCACAGTGAATATTAACGGCTGGGTCAGTTTCACGTTCAGGAATGGAGAAAGAATACAATTTCCTACGGCTGGGCGGCCTGTCGAAAGAGGCGATAAAACAACCCACAGCCAAGTGGTAGGGCATTTGCCCGTCTGGATGGCTATCACCCCTGGTATGCCGCCATAACAGCCTTGAATTTCGGCATTAGTGACCAGGTCCCAGTCTCCCTTAAAAGAGCAGCAGGGCATTAATAGCACCTTTGGTGTAGCAAATGTCCATAGCCGCATTCCATTAAGTGGGCCGTCTGCCTGTCTGCTTCATGAAGTCATGCAATAAAAATAATAAAAATATCACCTCTGGAACAGTATAACCGCGACATGCCCGCTTCGCCTGTTTCTACGCGCCGTCCCTAAGACCGCAGGGTTGGCATCCGTCAAAACTCGCAGCAACAACCATCAACGGCGAATGTTTTCTCTTACAACATGGCGCAACGCATGAATCATTTATAAATGCAAATGGCCATTGTTTCAGAGCGCTCGATTATTCACGTCCGGTTATCTTTGACGTATTGAAGCCACGGACCCGATCCGCGTGTCCCCCGCAATCCCACAGATTTATATGTCACAGAGATGTGTGTTAGGCTAGCTGTTACCAACTTTTCCAATTTGAATTTTTATTTTGTCAAATTTATTGATATTGTACATTTTCCACTCGTTTGTACTTTCGCCGTTAAAATTTTCTACATTCAAAATATTGATTACATATGTAGCAGAGACAGTTAGAGGTTAAATGTTACTTCATATGGCATAGAGTAGTATTCACTGTCGAGTGCTGCTGTGAACTGATTCATTTTGGAAACGGTAACCTTAAAGTACAAATATCAACAAGTCGTATAGCCAGTACAGTATATAGCACAATGTGTGAGTGAGACGGGTGATGTACGAGCGAGGTAAAGCAATCATTAATATGTGCGTGTCGCGTTGCGCTCGCCACTAGCCAGTAGTTTGTTACCCACTGCGGTGACTAGACGTATGCAGTTCTCATATAAAAGAATAATTGAACAAAATTGTAAGTTTAAAATATACTCAATAAATACTTCATTAAAACCCTTGATTTCTATGATGAATATGATATTTTTAGTTTATTTTGAGAGCAAGAGTCCACATGTATTATATTGCATCAAACTTTTGTCTAGGCGCTATTCGCCCCCCCCCCCAGAATATAGGTAAGGACTATCCCAGTTAATAAATTAGCCCATTTTCGGAAAAAAAATGTATTCGAAAAATGTTAATAGTACAAAAGCGAAACCGACAGAGTTACTTTCCCATATTTTATAATATTAGCATGAATTTATGCTGTTGAAAAGCACAGATAACAACAGTAATGATTTGGAATTTTAGAAGGGTGCAATACTGTTATATATCTACTGTTTTGAAAGTCGTATTTTTTTTATTTCGTGAGGTCAGCAGACAGGCAGACGGCCCACCTGATGGAAAGTGGTTACCATCGCCTATGGACATTTGCAACGCCGGAGGCCGCTACAAATGCTGCTCTCTTAAGGGATACTGGAATCTGGCTACTAATGCGGGAAACACTACTCAAGGTTGGTACAAGGCGGCACACTTTCAGTTCCGGACGGGCATCCATGCGAGGCAGTCGCTAATGCCTGTGCTCTTCTCGAATTTTGCAGATTTTCGCGCTTTTTCTTTCCGAAAAAGCGATAAATTGCGAATATAGTTGTGTAGTGTCAGTGTACAGTGTTAGTTCGTTCGATTCCGGCGCGAATCGCAGTTTTTTGGCTTGGGTGAGTCGATTTACTCTTTGCTTGCTTTCGCGCGCTTTGGCGCATATTGCGCAACATTTAACGGCTTATTTTGTACATTAAGTACACCCGCGCGCGTCGCTGGTTTCGCACAGGGAACGGGCATCCAGCAATGGATGCCCAGGACCCAAAACCACCCCCTGGGATTTCAGGTGCGCCTTGCAAGAGAGGCCACCTGGAGGCCAAGGACGGTTGGCAGGCTGCGGAGATCGGCGAGACGCGTAGGAAGAAGGTCCCGTCAGTATCGATCGCCCGGCGCAGCAAATCTGCCGCCGGGCAACGTCCAGGCTGCCCGGCTGCTGCCGTTATCACGGCGGCACCTGAGGCGCTTGTCTTGATAGGCAGGGCGGCGTCCGTGGTGGACCTCACCGTGGATGCCCCCGCTTGTAGGACTAACGTTATGGGGCCACCGGAAGGTCCCGTGACGCGTAGGCCCCCATCCAGCCGTGCGGCAAGTAGGGCCGCACACCTGGATATAGTTAGGAGCTCGCTGCTCGGGTCGCACTCGGCTATTTGCCTGGCCGTGAGCGACGCGAGCAACATAGATGTGGGTACCTTCGGGACGCCGTCGACCTCTGCATGGGCCTCACCTGTGCAGGGGAGCGACGGGCACGAAGACGGCTTTCGTACGCCGCTGTCAGGTAGCATTCCAGAGTCTCTGGATAGTGCGCTTGACGGTGTCGTTCGCGCATTCGGTTTTTCCCGCCCTGCTTCGCCTGCCTGTGGACAAATCGTCTACACGGCGGCCGGAACAGCGACGGTGGGGGGCGGTCGCCCCACGACGACGGTGGCCTATAGCGCGCAGGCCTCACCTGCGCCTTTGCCACTGGCTTGCGACCTATCGGTTCGCAACGTCGGGGACGGCCGTCCCACGACCCCGGTTGTCGCGCGAGCTTCACTCGCGCTATCGACCGAGGTCGCGAATAGGGAATTTGTAGGCGCGGCAGCGGCGACCCCTTCGTCTTCCTTCCCTACTGGGATGGGAGTCGCTGTCGCGGCGTCGGCGCCTGCGTGTGCAGCGGCTGCGGCGACGGCGGCGACGGCGGCGGCGTCCACGTCCACGTCTTCGTCTTCGGCGGCGGCAACAACTTCGTACGCGTTCGCGTCCACAGGTTCGTCGTCTTCTGCGGCGGGCTCAGCGAAGCGGGCTACGTCTTCGGGGACATTTGTGCCCCCTGTATCGTGTGCTCCGGTATTTGCGGCCGGATCGAGGTCACGGTTCTGGGACCGGTCCCGGAGCAGCGACGCCGATTCGGCCCCTACGTCGGGTGCGTCCACCCCAGCGCGCGCGCGCTCGCCTCTGCGCCCCACGTGGGGCGCAACCGAATCGACCGCGTCGGCCGCGTCGGTTCTCGCGGGTGCGGAGGCCTTCCTCCGCACTGAGGGGGGGGGGGAAAAGGGGCGCAAGGCGCGCAAGGCAACCAACGCCAAATTGGCCGCGGCTAGCCAGTGCGCCGCCCTCGTAGAAGACATCACGGCCCTCGGCCCCGGGGAACTGCGCCTAGCGGCGAGCGCCCAGGTCGCCGAGATCCTTCAGATCGCCCAGACGTCGGGCAATCTGAAGGGTGGCTACGTGCGTCGGCTGAAGGATGCCGCGAACAGAGTGTCGGACATTGTCGACACGCTGGTCACGCGGAATCCGGAAACCGAGGCGTGGAAGCTCGGCAACGAGAATGCGCGTTTGCGCATGGAAGTAAGCTCTTTGCGGGAGGAAAATCTCTCCTATCGCAAGGAGTTTGAAGAAATGCGCAAGGCCCTTAAGGCCTCCGCTCCGGCCGTGGAGCCGGCGCCTGCCGTCGTGGCGGCGCCGCCCCCCGTGCCCGTCAAGCGGAAGGCACGGGCGGTCGCGGTGGAGGTGGCGGCGATTTCGGAATCGCCCGCCGCGCCCGTCGCGACTAAAAAATCGCGTCCGACCCCCGCCGCGGTGGCGGGGTCGATACCGGTTCCCGCCGACGGGGCGGAGCCGGCCGCGGCGCCCGCCGACGGGGCGGCGCCGCCGTCCGTCCCACTCGGGCGCGGCGGCGTTGAGTACGATGCGTTCGTGCGCGTCGTGCTCGATGCCGTGGCGCCACTTATCAACGCGAGGTTCGCCGCCATAGAGGACAGGCTGGGCCCCGCGCCGACCCTCCGTCCACCACTTGCGGCCGACGGAGGCAAGGCGCCGGCGCCCAGGCCGACTCCCCGCGCGTCCGTCGCGAAGCCCACCGGAGGGCCCAAACCGGCCACGGCTGCCGCTGCAGTCCGCCGGGGTCTGGGGGAAGCAAGTACCCCGGTCCCGATGGAGGTAGTGGCGGCCCCGGCCGCCGGGGTGGCAGACTCCCCACTGCCACGGACCCCCCCCGCGAGGAAAAAACACAGGGGGGGCGTGAAGCGAACGCTCCGAAAGCGGAGAAAGGCGGCCCGCGCCGCCGCCGCTGCCTCGGCGGCCTTCGCTTCGGCGCCCGCCCCAATAATTTCGGCCTCTGGGCGACAAATGGCCCCCGCGTCCGCGCCATCAGTGGCGCCCGTCCCGCGCGCCCGTCGTGCCACCCCGTGTGTGGCACCGTCGCCGGCGCCCGTGGCGTGCGCCCGCCGCGTCGCCCCGTACGTCGCGCCGCCGCCGGCGCCCGTGGCCCCCGCCCCCGCCCCCGTTCCCGAGGGGGGGGCGTGGTCCACGGTCGTAGGACGGAAAAAGGGTAAGGGGGCGAGGGCAAATGAGCCCCCTCCCCCCCCCCAGGCGCAAGCTGCTGCCCCACCGACGGGGTGGAGGCAGCAACCGCGGAAGCAGGCCGCGAGGCCTGCCGTCGTTCTCCGCGAGCCGAAGTCGGCCGCAGTCATTATTAGACTGCTGCCGGCAGCGGCCGCGAAGGGTGTCGGCTATCGCGAGGTCTTCGCAAAGGCCTTGACGGTGGTCGACATCACCGCCATGGGCCTCCGCGAGGGGCTGAAGGTGGTGCGGACCGCCAGGGACGCGCGTCTCCTCGAGTTCCAGCCGGGACCCGAGAGCGCGGCCAAGGCGGACCGCGTCGCCGAAGCCCTGCGCGGGGCCCTAGAAGGGATGGCTGAGGTCGTCCGCCCCGTAAAGCGTGGGAAGCTTTACGTCTCAGGGCTGGACGACTCAGTCACGGTCGATGGGCTTCGTGACGCGATCGCGCGCGCAGGCAACTGCCGGCGCGACGACGTGCTCACGAAGCACATCGGTGCAGGACCGGGCGGATTGGGCGCATCATACGTGCTGTGCCCCGTCGCTGCCGCCAAGACCATCGTCGGGTTGGGCTACCTGCTGGTCGGCTTCACCTCGGCGAAGGTCGAAGCACTGGAAGCCAGACCGATACGTTGTTACAGATGTTTCAACGTCGGTCATGGCACCCAAACGTGTCCGGACACGTGCCCGGACCGGACTAACTTGTGTCTCCGCTGCGGTAAAAGCGGACACAAGATGCCGGACTGCACGGCACGGAAACCCCACTGCGCGGCGTGCGCGGCGGGGGGACTGAACGCGGCCCACCCCACGTTGGCGAGGTTCTGCCAACCTCCCTACGTGAGGGGCCAATTCGTCCACTCGCGGGCGAGACCACGTACCGGCAAATCGGGAGTACAGACAATGAACACCTCCAATGCCTAGTACACCCGTAACGACGTTCTTTCAAGCTAACGTAAACCACTCCCCCACCGCTCAGGACTTGTGCCTGCAGGCGATGGCGGAGTGGCAAGCGAATTTAGCCGTAATAAGTGAACCTTATTACGTCCCTCCTTCAGGGAACTGGGTGGGCGATCTCGATGACATGGTAGCGGTGGTGGCCAGAGCCGGGTCCGGCACACCGCTTACATGTCTCGAAAGAGGAAAGGGCTATGCTGTGGCGGAGAGCGGGAGTATCGTCGTCATAGGCGTTTACTTTTCGCGCAACCGCCCCCTGGCGGAGTTCGAGCTTCACTTGGACGCCGTCAGGGCCGCCGTACGCAGACTGTCGCCCAAAACGATCTTCGTGATGGGCGACTTTAATGCAAAGCACCTCTCCTGGGGAAACGTACTCACGGACCCTAGGGGTCGGGCGGTCGAGGATTGGGCTCTTCAAGCCGGCCTGACCATACTGAACCAGGGGTCGGTCCAGACCTGCGTGCGCGCGCGGGGTGGATCGATCATCGACCTGTCATTCGACACTCATGCGGCCGTCCGCAGAGTGACCGGATGGAGGGTGCTGGAGGAGGTGGAGTCGCTCTCTGATCATCGGTACATCAGATTTGAGCTCACGACCCCCTCCTCCGGTCCGAGCCCTGTTCACCGTCGCCCCCCTCTCCTCCCGCGTTGGGCCCTTACCAAGCTCGAGCCGGAGCAGGCCGAGGAGCGGGCACTCTCGGAAAGCTGGGCCTACCCAGCCGACTTCGCGAATCTGGATACGCAGGCAGAGCACATGCGCAAGACCCTGACGAGGGTTTGCGACGCTGCGATGCCACGCGTCTCCAAGCGGCAGCCTCCGTGCAAGCAATCGGTCCACTGGTGGACCGAGGAGCTGGGCGAGATGCGAAAGGCAGTTCGCATCATCAGCCACAGGCTCAAACGCTGCAGGGCGCGCCGTCCTCCGGACTTCGTCGCGGAAAATGGACTCGTGGGCGAGTTTAGAGAGGCCAGAAAGGCCCTTTCGATTGCAATATTGCGATCGAAAGCCCGGGCTCGGGCCGAGCTCCTCGAGACGCTCGATCGGGACCCTTGGGGGCGCCCGTACCGTGGGGCCCGCAACAAGTTGCGGCCTTGCACATCCACGGTCACGGAAACGCTCGAACCCGAGGTGCTCCGGTCGGTTATCGATGGGCTCTTCCCGGATCCGGGGAACTTCACTCCCCCCAGTATGGGTCCACCCATTCCCGACACCCCCACGGACGAGGAGCCTCACTCCATCTCCGAGGGGGAGCTAGACGTCGCCCTGGACCGGCTCCGGGGCAGGAAGACGGCACCGGGACCCGACGGGGTTCCAGGTCGACTCCTCTTCCTGGCTGCAAAACACCTACGCAGCCAGCTGCGGGACCTCTTCGAAGCCTGTATTCGCGCAGGTAGGTTCCCGTCGCAATGGAAAGAGGGTCGTTTGTGCCTACTTCCAAAGGGAGGTCGGCCTCCCAACGATCCGTCCGCCTACAGGCCCATAGTGCTGCTGAACGAGGTCGCCAAGGTCTTCGAGAAGATCTTGGCGGAGCGGCTTGTGAAGCATCTAGACACTGTGGAGCCGGGGCTATCAGATACGCAGTTCGGGTTTCGGCGGAGGCGCTCCACGATGGACGCCTTCGAGACGCTGCGAACGTTGACGGACGAAGCCGTCCAAGCAAAGGACGTCGTTCTTGCAGTGTCGCTAGACATAGCGAACGCCTTTAACAGCCTCCCTCATGAGACGATCAGGGAAGGGCTCCGCGCGCACGGAGTCCCCCCGTACCTCACGAGGCTGTTGGGCGAATACCTGCGAGATCGGCACATCCTTTGGGAGGGTGGTGAGTCCGCCAACCACGTGCTAGGTCGGCGACGTGTCGCGTGCGGCGTTCCACAGGGATCGGTCCTCGGGCCTATCCTTTGGAACGTAGGCTATGACTGGATCCTTCGGGTGACGGTCCGGCCCGGAGTAGGGCTGATCTGCTTTGCGGACGACACCCTACTCACGGCACGCGCCGCGTCTTTTGCGGAATCCGTGGACGTCGCCAACGACGGGTTGGCGATCGTCGTAGATCGAATAGCTAGGCTGGGCTTGAGGGTCTCCCCCGCGAAAACGGAGGCCGTCATGTTCCATAGGAAATTCCGGAATCCTCCCCCGGACTTGTCCGTTACAGTTCAGGGGGTGGCGATCAGAGTAGGGCCCACGATGAAATATCTTGGGCTAGTTCTGGACGGGAAATGGCTGTTCAAAGCGCACTTTGAGCAGCTAGATCCCAAACTTGTGAATTCCGCGGGCGCACTCTCCAGGCTTCTCCCTAACGTGGGGGGGCCGGGGGGTGCGACGCGGAAGCTTTATTCCGGCATCCTGAGGAGTATGGCACTCTACGGTGCGCCCGTCTGGTCCGATTCGCTTCACCGCCACAACCGAACCCTGCTGCACCGCGCGCAGCGGGTTCTGGCCGTGAGGACCATACGGGGGTACCGCACAGTGTCGTGGTTGGCGGCGACTCTCTTGGCAGGCGAGCTGCCCTGGCCTATCCAGGCAGACGTCCTGTCCAGGGTTCGTCGCGCCCGGCAGGATGCCCTAGCTAGAGGACTGACCTTCTGTCAAGTCGAATTAGAGACGGTCAGGAAGCGGGAAACCCATTCCTGCCTCGTCGCCTGGTCTCGTGACCTCGAACACCCTGTGGCCGGCGGCTATACGGTGGATGCAATCAGGCCGCAGCTGGAGAGATGGGTGACCCGCACCAGCGGAACCCTGACCTTCAGGACGACTCAGATACTGACCGGACACGGTTGTTTCGACCAGTATCTGTTTCGCATTGTGGGCTGCTTGCCTTCCCCGGACTGCCGCCAATGCGGCGCACCCGATACGGCGTTACACACGCTTGTTGAGTGCGCTGCATGGACGCCTCAGCGTTTCGAGCTCGAGACGCACGTAGGAGCCGTCCGATCGCTTGGCGACTTGGTAACGGCCATGTTGCACAGCGACGACCGCTGGGAGTCTGCGGTTTCTTTCTGTGAGGCTGTAATGTCTCTAAAAGAGGCCGCAGAAAGGGATAGGGAGCGAAGCCCTTCAGCGCGTGCCGCTAATGTCACCCGAGGCCGCCGGCCTGGCACTCGACGAGGCAGGTACGCGCATTACTTCCCTCCCTGAGTTAGGTTCCGGTACGAGGGGCCCCTTGCTACTAGGCAACGCAAGGGATTCAGCCCCCGTTTCGAAGTGGGGTGTGTTCTCCCAGGGCACACTCCAGGCACTTTATTGCGCTGGATCGACTGTTGCGTAACTATGTTCTATATCTCAGTCTTTCCTTCACAACAAAGCGCAGGGTCGACGGGAGGAGAGGTTTTTTAGTGGGTATTGAGGTTGTTCGCTCGTGTAACATCGCTCGGAGTCGCCACACTCCTCTGTGTAATCCATCGCGGGCGGAGCGCAAATAAAGCATACTATTGCTAGCGTTATCGCCCCCGATGGATGCGTGCCGTTTCCTAGTGACGGCCCAGAGAGTGCGTAAATCGGTTAGCATTTTCCCTCGCCTCAAAAAAAAAAAAAAAAAAAGGCGGCACACTTTAGACTAGAGGAGGTAGCTATCCAGACCGGTAAATACCTTACTACCTGGCTGTGGGTTGTTTTGTCGCGTCTTACGATAGGCCACCCGGCCGCAGGCAATTTTTATTCTTTATCCGCTACAGCAAGAATAAGGCTGCCGATCTAGGACTTGAAAATGGTACCATCTCATAAAATACTTAATTGAAATTGGTGGCCACACAATTTATATATTAAATAATAACGGGGCATGCCCCGAGTGCAAGAAGAAAGTACGTAGGGGTGATAACACCGTTACTCCAGTAAAGGGCATTTGCGGAAATGAGTCCCCACACGAAACCGTGTCTCTGCCTGTAGCTGGATTTTCTACATCCGACGTCTCTTACCCAGAAGAGGATGAGAGTGAACTGAGGGCCATGAGACGTGAGATGGCTGAATATATGGGAGAGCTGCGTAGAGAAATGGTTGAGCTTCGCACTTCTATAGCGGGATTTGGGCAACGTTTAGATAGTATAGAGTTGCGGCTGGACGTGCTGGAGCAGAACAAAGTGATGGCTGATTCAAAAAACACGACGGAACTGGAGAACACTATAGCACAACTTAAGGTTGAAATAAATGAGAAGGACCAGGAGGCATTATTATCAGATTTGGACATTGGATGCCTTCCCGAGGAAAAGGGCGAGAATGTCTATCATAGCGTAACCATCTTGGCTGCCAAATTGGGAGTCAAGATTGAAGAGCGAGACATAATCTTTGCTGAGCGTATTGGTGGAGTTGGTACGAGTGGCACCGTTAGCGGAGGTGGAGCAGTGGAACGATCGCGCCGCATCGTCGTGCGGCTTGCGCGTCGTAACTTGCGTGACGAACTTCTGCAGGCCGCCCGTGTGCGGCGCAACTTGACTGCTTCGGACTTAGGATTGGCGTCGCCCTCGGCGTTGTCACGACGTATCTATATTAACGAGCGGCTCACACGAATTAACCGTTTCTTATTCTATAAAGTCCGCGAGGAGTGTCGGAAACGGAACTGGCGATACTCATGGACTAAAAGAGGACGCATATTTGCGCGACAAGGCGATGGGAAACAAGTATTTGCCATTCGCTCTGAAAATGATTTAGCTCGTGTTTTTGAAGTTGGAAAAGTTTGATTTATTTAATTTTAACAAAAGCTATGTTGTAAGACAAATTATTTCGTTCACGACTGTTTATTTAATTTATTATATTGTATTATTTTTAATATGTGCGTACATAGTTGTGCACATACATTTTTCCTATTTGTCACTTTATATTGTTGTAGGTATATTATTTCTATCTATCATATTTATTGCTATAAATTACTTTTCATTGTATAATTTATTACATTTAAGATGGTTTCACTTTGAACCTGAGCAACTTTTAAATTACAATTTATTAATATTGGGTATAAATAGTAACAAATTTGGAATAATATTGAATAACATTCCACAATTTTTATTAGTTAACATTTTTTATATAAAATTGATTGTTATTTTACTTTTTAAAAATGATAAATAAACATATAAACGTAGGTTTGTATAATGCGGGATCTTTGGGAACTAATCACGATAACTTTATTGTTTCTGTTATGCGTCATGACCTCGATCTATTAGCAATAAATGAGACGTGGCTCAGGTTGGGTGAAGAAGGTCGAGCACCAACGCTGCCAGGGTATCGACTTCGACATATGCCTCGCCCCTGCGGGGTGCGTTCACGTGGAGGAGGCGTTGGGTTCTATATAAGGCAAGGTTATAATGTGCGTATCTGGCCTCATCCTGTGGACCCAGATCACAGGGCTGTCGAGCAGATGTGGGTCACCATGGCAATAAATGGGAAAAAACTAGCGATCGGCACGGCGTACCGACCTCCATGGATGGATGTGGACTTATTTTTAGACGCTATTACGGACTCAATAAATTGTTTAGGTTCTTATGATAATCTAATCTTACTTGGCGATTTTAATATAAATTTTATGAATAAAACAGATGGGAAAACCTTAAAGTTAATAACGTTTTTATCTTATTTTGAACTTTCACAAATTGTTACTGAACCTACTCATTTTACTGACACTTCTAGAACACTTATTGATGTAGTTTGTACTAACTTGCGCTCAAAAAATATTAATTTCGATCATCTAGGCTCCCTACACGGTCACTGCCTTTTAGTCTGCGAATTTAATATCAAGCGAGAAAAACCTACACCACGAATCATAATGTACCGTCCACTTAAACATATATGTGTAGAAAGCTTTAAGACCGATTTGCGGACTGTAAGATGGGACCTTTTAACGACAATGGGTGACGTCAATGATATTGTTGACGTTTTCAACCACATTGTCGTATCCTTATTCGACCTTCACGCGCCCATAAGGTCATCTGTTATTAAAAGTTGTTCTTTTCCGTGGATAACTGAGACCATAAAGCTAATGATGAAATTGCGTGATAGAGCTCTAAATGATTATCATAGAACTAAATTAACAACTAAAAAGAATTACTACAAATCCTTAAAAACCACTGTGAATGAAGCTCTTTACCAAGAAAAAATGGCTTACTTTAAGTTTAATATTAATAACAAAATAAAGAACCCAAAACTGTTATGGAAAAGTCTTAAACAGTCTGTTATACCCAAGATCACTATGGATCTTCCGTCAATTTTTAATGAACCGAATGTCATAAATAACCATTTTTTGAACATACCTGGTACTTCAGAAGCGTGTCCTTCTTTAATGTCATATTTTGATAACAACAAATTTAGTGACTCTGTCTTTAGCATCCAGCCAATTAGTCTAGACACATTACAAAAAATATTTAATGATTTAAAATCAAATGCCAAGGGATGTGATTCTATAAATCTTGACATGCTTCAGTTGACACTACCTTATACTATGGAAGTAATTAGGTCCATTTTAAATTTATCGATAGAAACTTGTATATTTCCTGATATCTGGAAAACTGCAATTATCCGTCCTATTCCTAAGACTCAAAATCCAACTGACGTAAAAGACTTAAGACCGATAAGTATATTACCATGCCTGTCAAAGATTTTAGAAAAAGCAGTTTGCTTACAATTGACAAGGTTTCTTGAGTCTAATAATATTTTGCCGGAGTTACAATCGGGCTTTAGGAAGGGTCGCGGTACGGTGACAGCGCTACTAGATGTTACGGACAATATACTATGTGCACAAGACGAGGGCATGTGCACTTTGCTTGTGCTCCTCGATTTTTCCCGGGCGTTTGACTGCATAAATATTAAGTTACTTCTTTCAAAATTAAAATATTACGGTTTAGATCAGAAGGCAGTGCACTGGTTTACTAGCTATCTAAGTAACCGGTATCAATTCGTTCAACTTGATCGTAGCAATGGTTACTCTTCTATATCTGAGAAGATGGCGGTGCGTAGGGGGGTGCCTCAGGGATCAATTTTAGGCCCTCTTCTTTTTATTTTATATTCAGCAGACATCACTCGACAAATACAACATTGCAAAATTCACACCTATGCCGATGATACCCAGATTTATATATCATTTAAGCCGGCGGATGTAGATTGTGCTATAGTTAAAATAAATGAGGATTTGTCGAGAATAGCGCTGTGGTCTAAACAGAACTGTTTAGTGCTGAACCCCTCCAAAACCAAATATCTTGTTTTTGGCAGCAAAAGTAATGTATTAAAACTTAACCCAACAGTTGCAGTTATGATTAATGATGTTCCTATTGAAAGGGTGTACGAAGCGCGAAACCTAGGCCTCCAAGTCGATAGTGAACTTAGATTTGAAAATCACGTTGCCAACTCAGTAAAAAGATGCTTTTATAAACTTAAGGTATTATATAAAATTCGGCCATATCTAAGTCATAATCTGAGAATCCAACTAATTGAGTCTCTAGTCCTGTCCCAGCTTAATTATTCTGATATCGTTTTTGGCCCTCGTCTACTGGGTAGAACGCAGAAACTCATCCAACGAGTACAGAACGCTTGTGCACGCTTTTGCTATGACATCCCATTTAGAAGTCATGTGACGCCTTTTATAAACAAATGTTCAATGTTGAAAATGAAACACCGCCGTAAATTGCATCTCGCCTGCCTACTTTTCGGAGTTATTAAGCATAAAGCTCCTTCATATTTATATAAAAAGCTTTCCTGGTTTTCTTCAAAAAAATCGGCTGGACTGCGGCAATGCGCTATGCAGCTTACGACGCAACGACATGGCACAGTTGCTTTTAGGGGTAGTTTTAGGTATTCTGCCTCCAAATGCTGGAATAATATCCCACCCCCCATAAAAAATATGCAAAGTGTTCAGGGATTTAGAATTAAATTAAAAAAGTTCTTGTATGCGCACCAAATGTGCCAATTTGATCTCGTCCATGATACAAGTGCTATATAATGGCGCCCATTTGGAGGATGTTATGATGTGTGTGTGTTTATGCCTGACCGATCCTATCTGTGTTGTGTCGTGTGTTTTTTAACATTGCTTCTTTTAAGCTCTTATTGTTATAACTATATAAATAATATGTATTTAATATTTTTTACAATTGTTGTGCACATCTTTTTTATTTTTTTCTTTTATACATTTTTTCTATCATTTTTTTTTTTTTTTTTCTTTCACTTTATATTTTATTTGCTGCAGTGTCCGTGTCACTTAAATGGCCCTAGCGGAAGATCAGCGCTGGTTAACTTAACCAGCAACATGCTGAGCTAGGACCAATTTAGAGCTGCACTTTATTTTTATTTTTATTGCATTGTATCACATTGTACATTTATTTATTTATGCTTGTATATTGTGTTTTCATGTGTTGTAGTTCTGAATAAATGTTTTTTCTTTCTTCTTTTTTCTTTCTTTCTTTCTTTCAAATAAATAATGAAATGAAAACAAGCCTTAAATGATGAGATATCTTTAAGGCTGCCCATATGAATCAACACCTTAGCCGCGTATTGTGTTCCATACTTGTTAGTCCCACACCTGATATTAATTTCCCAATGGGCGAATAAATTTTGCGGGTAGATCGCGATGCGACACTGCGGTGGACGACTTTCCTTTTATGTGCCTTCATACTACTTGCACGGTGTTGCTAGAGCAAAAGTCAAAATAGCACTAAAATATTTATATACAAAACGGATAAATTAAAAAAAAATGGATGGTTTAGACAAATTCAAATAAATTACCGCGCTTAAAACAGTCAAAAAGTAGTTTTATTATGTAAACAAGTCGCGAAAACTTAACAAAATATTAAATAAATTGTAAGATTACTTTTTAAAATTTTAAATAACAAAAATATCACGTAATCTTACTTTTCAAATATCATGATAGCAATACGCGGAGTTGTGGAACTGAAATGGACTGTTTAACTCCTTTTATACTATATGTAGTATGGTTAGATAGAGTTATAGGAGTCATAAGTTAGAATGGCCAGCACGCCGCTTAAAGGGGTCTTTTCGCAGATTCGTATGATGAACATGACAAGTATCAACATATAGTGAAACTTTATACAATTATCAGTAAATCTATTCAGTAAGCGATTCTCCAAAGGCTTTAAGCCATGTCTGATTGAAAAAAAATATAGCATAAGTTCGCGATTGACTGACATTGCGTCATGTGGAAATGCAGTCTAAGGTGGAGCACGCTTACCTAGAAGATACCTAAATTGTATTTTTCCTGAAAAACAGACGACGGTAAAGAGTTCCACTTTTCAGCGGTACATATGATAAAAGTGGAAGCATTGCTTTTCGTTCGCTTTGTTCGTATTTCCACCATATATCGGTGGCGTGAGCACGTACGCCTGCTTGTCCGGTGGTAAAATGGTGAGGGAGGAACCAATTCATGCAAATCCGTAGCACACTCCCCGAAATGTATCCTATAGCATACCGACAAACTAGCGACTTTACGTTGATGATTTAGGCTCTGAAGCCTCAGGTAGAATAGTCGGTTATTGCCTATCAGTTTCCTAGCTCTTTTCTCCATTGATTCGAGTGACTCAAGCTGGTATTTGGCTGAGTCATCCCAAAGATGAGAGCAGTATTCCATCCAAGAACGTACTTGTGCTTGGTTAAGAATCAGGAACTGAAGTAGTGTGAAGTACTGCCTGACCTTTGATAGAATCCCTAGTTTTTTGCCCACAAGCTGGGCAATAGACTCTATATAGGAGCAAAAATTTTAAGGTTGTGTGGAATGCGCTATAATAACAATCTTGAGTTGTAATCCGGCATGAATTCCTTCAAAAGGAATGTAATGTTTATATTTAGATTTATGCTGCTGTGCACCGACATTTAACCGGCGGTTAAAATAAAATAACCACTGTTTATGCATATATTTTCAGCGATTAATTTATTTTAACCATCGGTTAAAAGTCGGTGCACACCAGCCTTAATAATTTAGTTGTGTTTAGTTTTTCCGTTAGAAGTGTCATAGTATTAGATAGTTTGAATAATTAATTTTGGTGTGGTGTAACTTGCTATGTGTGTTTCTGTTCTTTTTCTAAATCATAAGTATCCATTTTTGGTTTAGATTTTTAGGTTAGATTATTATGTATTGTTAGGCCTTAAATTTATGCAAATACTGTAAGATACTTTTCAATAATATTAAAAAAAATACTGACCAAATTCCAGGGCCCCGTCGAGGCCAGCATCACATTGGTAGCAGATCTAGTTTTGATAATGTCCGTCCGTCGGTAGGCCGTCAGTTTGTCTGCTGTAGTCCAGCAATAAAAGTACAGAGTAATAAAACGAAAATAGCTTTCGAAAAAAATTCTAGGCAATAACTTAGAAAAAATGTCGCAACATTTGTAGCAAACTGTTCGCACCTGGCAACTTTAATAGTGGTATCGTAGTTTTGTAGCGGGTTTATGATCAATTCCACTTTTACAGCTCGCCGGTCGTCGGGCGACGGTTGTAAGTCGTTCGTACGGGAATGTCTAGTTGAGATGAATGATTAAACTTTTATTTTACTGTTTATTGTTTTCTACGCTGCTCTATGCATATATGAATCCAGCGGTCTTGAAGTTTAATCGTACTCATTTTTATATGTCGTGGTAGCGTAATAGCTAACACCCGTCCGAGGCTCAAAGGACGCGGGTTCGATTCTGGTCGAAACGCATGCACCAATTAGTCAGTTCTCTGACCTAATGTGCATATTGTTACAATTTTTACGTGATAACAACGATGAAGAAATACATTGTGATGCAATCTGCACATCGAGATAATCGATGTGTCAAACCTGCCAAGCCGCCTTGGACAAGAGTGACGAGTATACTGTCCATTCCCAGTGGAACATTTATCGGTTGTTATAATATATTATATTGTCTATCTATAATATTATACAAAATTCTCGTGTCACAATGTTAGTTACTCCTCTGAAACGGCTTGACCGATTCTCATAAAATTTTGTATGTATATTGGGTAGGTCTGAAATTCGGACAACATTTGTTTTTCATTCCCCTAAATGTCAAGTTAAGGGTAGTCCAGCCCTAATTTTTTTTTAAATTTTTAGATCTTTTTTATTTTTATTCTTTTATGATACAGCATTAAAAAATACATACAACGCTAAATTTTCAACCCTATACGATCAACCCTTATTTTTTACCGGACAGGACGACGTCTGCCGGAACAGCTAGTAATATTATAAAATTCTTAATATGCCGTGTCCTTACATTAAAGCTATAAAAAAAACAAATGGAATAAACGCTATAAATAAGGAATTTGAATATATTACTAACTACTTGTGTCCGCGACTTCGTCCGCATGGATTTTTGCAGAGCCCTAATTTTGAAAGTACAAAGGAGTAATATAGGCTTACTCGCTATAACATCAGCTATCTGCCAATGAAAGTCTTGTCAAAATCGATCCAGCCATTCCAGAGATTAACTGGAACATCCATACAGAGAGACAAAAATGATTTTTTTCACGTTTTTATTGTGACGTTAGAAACAGATACTTCAATTTTATTTGTCTGTATGTAGTTTATGCTGCTATTCTGTAAATTTCTATCACTCGTAAACAAAAGAGTATTGTTGGAGCGGCGGCAGCGCCGTCGCGGAAGTCTACACACTTTAGTGACGCAGCGGCAGCGTAACGGCGCTGTTATGTATGTACATTGTACACGCACTAAGTCAGTAACGGCTTTTTAGCGGAAATATATAATGTGGATTTGCCTGCCTCCCGATTTGTAAAAAAAATAAAACAATTTGCCATCGAACTACTTTGTTGCCCGATTTAAAATTCCTCGCCCTATCAGCAACTAAGTGTTGCTATCATATAAAATTATCTAGTACCAATATAACCTGTGCAAAACTAAGTACGGCAAAGTGAGACGACGCGTGTGGCACGTGACCGGCGGGACAAAGTGGCGTGTTATTGCCACCGCATTCTTCGGCTGTCGAGGGGGTAATTCCCCGTTGATTGTCTAGGGAGAGAACGAGTTGCGGCTTATTGCGTGAAATTTAGTTTGACTGTTCAATTTGTCATCCTGAATGTTTAATTGCAATGGCTTTGTTTTTACTTTTTTAGTTGCTGGCGATTCCCTGGTATAAATAATTAGTTTTAATTTAGAGTTATTCATATAGACTCTTTTTTGTAGCACTATTAATATATGTGGACGAAATATATAAAGACCTGCTACGATTACACAAATTGTAAAATAAAATTTTATACACATATACAATCATGCGGATGATTTCACTTGAGTACTGAGCGGGATGCGCGCCCCCTCCCGACCCCAGCCTTCTTTCTTACCGCTCTCGCCATCGACGCATCAGTACCTCGCGCTTACGTCATCAGTGCGAAGTCTCTAGTTAACTTTTGCGGGTTCTATATGCCGTTAATAGTAGGTACATGGGGTACTTTTTATACAAGTAAAATGTACAGTTTTCGTTGTAAAACATATAGATAAGCTATTCTTTAAGTATTTTTTTCATTACCACACACAATTAAGCTGTCAAGCACAGCAGACATGCTGATGACCAACTGTGATCGAAAATATGATACTGTTGCATAGGCGACAGTATCAGAATGTTCATAGGGATATTGGCAATACCAGAGGTGCTGCCAATGTGCCGCCGGCCTTGAAGGGAAACTGAAATCTGGCCACTGATCTGGCCGGAACACAACTGAAAGTTGTTATGGAGGCATACTGTAGACCAGGGGTGGTAATCATCCAGACGGCCAAATGCCCTAGCACCTAGCTGTGGGTTGTTTTGTCTTCTACTATTCTTTTTCCGTTCCTGTATGAAGAGTTAATTATTCTTCCCATTTCTAAGTGTGACAATATAAGGCGTGCTTCCCAAACGCGGCAGTATGAAATTATAAAAGTAAATTTCGCTAAACACAATTGTTTATGATTTGAAAATCCCCCATTTGGCAGGAGTCCCTTAGAGGTGACATTCCCGGTAAGCTCGTCGCTGCGGCGGGCCGTTCCGGGAATCACCTGTCACTTTGCCGCGACACGCTAATCCCGGTAGGAAGAAACGGGATCCTGGGAACATGGGGAATCTCATGCAACATGAGAAATATAATTTGTCTATCGCTTTCATGTAGGGGATCTTGTTGCAATGTTGCCAGGCTTTGTTTGATTTATTTAGCTCCTTGTTTTAAGACAGATGGCGTAGTTGATTACACAAATGTAAATTTTCATATATTTTCAGTATTACCTACTTTATATTTCACATATGAACAGATTATCAAAATTAAATTTATAAAATTCCCTAGTCAAATACTTAAATCTAGACAAACAGAGTTCCTATAATTGCCTATATAAATAACAAAAAAATCGACTCGTAGAAATGTATGTATGCTCATAACTTGAGAACGACTTTATCGATTTTGATGAAATTTTTTGAGTGTATTTGAGTGGGTGTCCGGGTGGTTCAGATTCATAGTTGGAACTGGTAGGAGGCATTAGATTCAGGTCCTAGATTTTATTTTTTTCAGGGCAGGACATAGTCCACCCGGACTGCTAGTAACAAATAAAACTAAACTACTGATATTAAGTATTATTTAATAACATCCCTGTTACTTGCTACTTCGTCTGCGTTTAATTTCTTTTGTATAAAATAATTACATGCAAAAACATCGGTAGGTTTTTAATTTTACTACCTATTTAACTTGTCAGTGATCAAAAAATTTAAATACTGAAATAAAAAGGATGTCTGGAAGAAATCACTAATAGCGACAATATCGCTTATTGAATTGTATTTTTTAGTAAATTTCAGTTAAAAGTATCTTTTAACACAAAATAAAATGTCACATATTTAATTTGAGAATTTATAACTTGGCAATTTGAAATTTGCCATTTTCTATATTACTTCCTTTATGATTGTTTATTCGATTAGAGGTAGAGACATTTTCTGGAATACAATGTATCTCTTTGTCACATTTCATTAAAATCTGTTCAGCCGGTTAGTAATGAAAATGTAACAGACAAATAGAGTTACATTCACACGTATTTTGTCAAAGTAACATGGATATACGATAACCCTTTTATCATTTTCAAAGTTATAATTAAAATATTACGAGAGTGTGATAAAATAAGATTTACATTGATGCATTCACGTGCACAGTGCTTCTGATTTCAACAGGGGCGCTGAACTTGCCACGCAATGTATGCAAAGCGAGCGATTTGTGCCGCAACAGTGTGTGTGCAGCGCGCTGCTTGAATACGAATTTGTCGCTGCAATTACACCGACATGATATTTTTTTTGTAGAAGAAGTTAAGTTTCTTTATTGTTTTATAATATAATAACATTTTTCGAAGTGATGTAGGACAAGCAGAGATCGGGTCCTAAACTCTAATAAGGAAGTATAAATGCAATTAAAACATCACCGTGACAATAATAATAACGTTAGACAATATAATCTATACAATGTTATATGACAAAAATTATTGAATAATAATTTATTTAAATTATGTGTCTAAATGGATAATTAAAAATATTATTACTTTCGTATCGATGGATCGATTTCGATATCGTGTAAAAAAGAACTTGGTTAACAATTTTTTAGGGGTTTCTCGAATTCTCTGGGAACAACTCATCGGATCTTGACTTGGTAATTGTGAAACCATTTTGGAAGTATATTCTTTCGAATACAAAAAAAACAATTTGAAAATCGGTGTAAAATTGACAGACAAATCGAGCAACAAATATACAGAAAAAAAGTACAGACAAAAAAAACAATATTATGCTTTGAAGCATGAATAATCTATATGTGTAATTACATCACGGTGTAAATAATACTGACGGATCAAGCGTATTCAGTATACTAATTACTTTGGTTGCTCGGTTTGTCAATCATGCAGCCTCCTTCCCACGCCCCCCCCCTTCGCCATGCCCCCCTCCGTAATTATTTAACTCGGTTTTGCCTCAGCTCAGTTATATCTGACAATTAGTTCAGTTATGAACCTCGCGCAATCAACTAATCTGGATAATTGTTTGGGTGGATCTTCTTGGCTTTGAGCTTGGCCGCTTGTGTACCAACAATCTCGTAGTCTGACACGTGTAAATCCCAGCTGTTGTAAAGGCAGTTTTTTAAGCTGGAACTACATATTTCTGTTCATTGGGTTTTAAGACTGTCTTCGTATCTGAATTTCACAATTCTGAACAATAACATTCCGTACAAAGATTACAATTTCCTACAGGGCATCCTGTCGTAAGAGGCGACAAAGAAATAGAGTATTTGCCCGTCTGGATAGCTATGACGCCATATCAACCTTGAATTGTGTTCTGGCATTAGTGACCAGGTTTCGGCCTCCCTTAAGAGAGCAGCAGCGCATTTGTAGCGCTTGGTGTTGCAAATGTCCATAGGCGATGGTAACCGCTTTCCAACAAGTGAGCCGTCTGCCTGTAAGCTGAATTTCTGCAATAAAAAAAAAACTCTTGAAGTCTATTTCTTTTTTGCTAGGTTTTTTTATATACTAACGAGATATAGAACTTAATTTGATTAACTGGTAAACGTTGCTGTAAAAAAACCATTACAGAACATACACATATCAAAACATACACATTTCCAAAAAAAGTACTAATAAAACACATAACACTTATTCTTATTATATCAAAATAAATCATTAAATAATTAGCAATGAAAGTGACAGCATACGCATCTAATAAAACATAATGAAGTAAGCGGCGTTATGAAGCAGGTTTAATCACACATACAATGAAAATAATCTAGCAATAAATTAGTTGAAATGAATGAGTGGTTAGGCAATCTAGAGTTTCGCATGAAATGTACTCAGTTTGAAGTACCCAGCCACATTGAGATTCCACGAGGATATGAGTTATAATGAAAATTTACTTCGAAAGCATCTAGACTTTGTTCCATATAGGATTAATTTACATTTTCCTGAACTTCACTTTAAGTATTTATGTGGAATTGTCTAAGTAGGACAAAGTTATAAGAGAAATGTGATTATTAAATATTCATATCATATTTTATGTTTTGAATAAACCACAAACGTCTCCATTCAGCAGAGATGAGAATATTGAGAAGGATGCGTGGTGTTACAAGCATAGATAGATAAGGTGAGAAATGAGTATATAAGGGCATCTTCGAAAGTTGCACCTGTGATATAAAATATTTTAAAATATGTTTTACGAAATTGTAAACTGACACTATGTAGTTTTTCGAACTCTAAGACAAATTAGTAGGAACACAGAACGTAACTATAATTACTTCTACAATAAACACAGCAAGGAATCTAAAAAAATATGTTACCACATCTCGTCACATTCCCGGAAAGCATCCCTTTTCCGGCAATATTTCCTTTTACTCGGCCGGTGTAAAAGTAGGGGGCGGTGCGCACACGCACGCGTTTCAATGGCCGGGCCAAGTCCTCCAATGCCTACCTAAGTATCGGCGCGACGCCATCGGAAAACGACTTTTTTGTGCCTGAAAACCGTTGTTTGAAGTGCCAACTGTGTCCCGGACATCTGGTGTAGTGTTTGTGCAAAACCAAGCGGTTTATACCGTTCCAGTGACGGTGAGTGTTACATTTTTTCTACTTGGTCCACTAGGATTTGTGAGGCGGCATCAGATATGACAGAGAATAAGGGTTTGCTCCGACTAAGTAGCCATTCATATCAAATTAGGAATGCAAAAAAAAACTCCTCTTAAAGTTAGCGAAATAGACTTAGTTAAAGCGGTAAACCACTTAACAAAACATCAATATCTCTTCACCTAGTGATGCGTACGGTAGTGGGTAAACGGGAAAGTTCAGCTTACTCGATTGGAGTAATCTCGACGTGATTGGCATTCATTTGTTGTGCGGAATGGGCTACGGGCGGAGTGACGCTTTAGCGGAAGCGGGCGCGATTAAATTCAATGAATATTGTTTGACCCACACTGGTTAGTTTAGTCTTGTGATATTTGTAATAATAACAGCCCATAAAAGTCCTACTGATGGGCTCGAGACTCCCATTTACAAGGGAATGGACCGTATATCTGCCACTTGTCCAGATTGGTGCGCATCGGTCATCTCGATGTGCAGATTTAAACAGGATATTCTCCTTTACGGCAGAACGTATTAATTGTAATAATATGCAAATAAGGTCAGAAAACTCCTTAATTGGGATACTACGTAATTTATTATATATATTAATTTTAGTTATACTGTGATACCCACATGTTACTTACAAAATTATCTGTGCAGGAACGGAGAAAAAATACAATTTCCTGCGGCCGGGCGGCCTGTCGTAAGAGGCGACAAAACAACCCACATTCAGGTGGTAGGGCATTTGCCCGACTGGATGGCTACCACCCCTGGTGTAATGTATGCTATCATAACGACCTTGAGTTGTGTTCTGGCATTAGTGACCAGGTTCCAGTCTCCCTTAAGAGAGCAGCAGCGCATTTGTAGCGTTTGGTGTTGTAAATGTCCATGGGCGATGGTAACCTCTTTCCATCAAGTGGGCCGTTTGCCTGTCTGCTGAACATATACAAAATAAAAAACATGTTTTTAGTGATAAGACCGCCTATTGTTCTGTACTTAAACTTCTTGAACTGTATCTTAATGTTTTGCAATAAAGTATATTCTATTCTACTTTATCTTAAATGCTTTGCTTCATGTTGTTAAACCGTAGTTTTATTTACATTTTACATATTTTTATTTATCCGTAGTATTATATTACTAGTCATGAAAACTTACGAAAAATTCCTAGCATTGTTAATTTCATGAACCGAAACCGCTTCATTTACCAACATTGCCACACCTTAACCGGCCCATGGGAATAGCGGCGTATCGTAGTTTGAATGGCCCAACTACTCCTCGCCCCGCGCCGTCTCGTCCGTCGCGACGCACCCTACGCGCGTTTATGTTCCACATTACCCACCCTTATGTTCTTAAGTGATAGTTGGCTTATGAGCTCATTATACGAACAAGTTTCAACGCAGGTTCAAGAAGTATTTGAAGCCCATTTGATGTACACAAACATGAAAGTGTACTGATCTCTTGCTTATCATTATAATCGTTTACTGGTCCTTATCTTATAGATATGTTCGTACAGACTAATAATTTAGTTTACATATTTTTTTTAATGTATGTCTTTGAAGACCACGGGCCATAAAAATGGCCTTGACTTTTGGAGGGCTTGCGAAGGAAAGGCCATGGGAAGGCCCACAGGTAGAGGCCCTTGACAAATTAAATTTAAATGTGGCGGACATTGACCGGCGATTATCCCTGTCTACACCATATAATAATGCACCTAAGGACAAGCCCCGGCCAGTGTAGGACTATTGTGAGAAATGAGAACAAAAATTACCGTGATATTTGAGTGAACTGCTTGTGGTACTAGGGGTCTGGGAATATGGGGACTATGGCGTCTGCCCGTCGCAATGAAAAATGGGCAGACGGTGACTCGCCACTCCCTGCATGGCCCCTAAAAATTTCATAGAAGACAGGGCCAGCATGGGTGTGAGTGGGATATGGTGTAGAGAAGTGGGCTGCTGGTTCACCGAAGCTACTTCCAACGTTAGACCATTTATCATTATCTAGAGATCTCCACTCCGTACCGGCTGGATAAAGCAAGCACAAAGGCGGGAGTCTTGCCTTGGCCCCCGGAATCAGGTCCGAGATTTCGCTACTGACCTAAGGCTTCGCCACAAACCCCCCCTGCGTGTTATATATTTTTATAAATTATTATGATGGGGAAAGAGTTGACGAGATACTGGAGGGGGGAGGGCGGAATTAGAGAGGAGTTTAATAAAAATGAGTAGAAACCAATATACATGAAAACATACTTGCGTAAAACTCTATAAATAGCATAGAAGTAGTTGTGAGATGCCAGCCTCCAGACTACTCAGTACCTACTCTCCTGCTACATCTTAGTGAAGTACCATGGGGCCTACTATAGGTATATCACCATGACGCTTCCACACAACCCATCATATTTATTTTAGAAAATTAGATGACATGCTAAGTTACAGCGCACTAATTACAAAATTTGACCATGTATTTTATTTTACAAACAGAAATGCTGCTTCACTAATTTCACACTTATACAAGAGGTCTTGATCCTATTGATCAAACATCAAACTATGAAAATTATAAATCTACACAGAAGAGATTGGCCGTGTAACGTGCCTTTTACACGTAATACAAATGTTTGTGAGGAACTTCTGATAGGTTCGTAAGTCTATTATTGCAGTTTGGTTAAGTTATGTAATGATTTAGTTTTGTGTAGGTTAATTATTGCTTGTGTATGTGGATTGTTTGGCTTAATTTGATTTTGTATAATGTAATGAAACTCTATGTTTTCGAAAAGCGTATTTTTTAAGTATATATATAAAAAATATTACCAGTGCTTACAGGATACAGTACCCTACTTTCATTATCTAATCACACAAAAATTGGTAGTAAAGGATAGTTTTTTATTATTTTTAGAAACATATTCATTATTAATTGTATTTTCTATACATCTATATTCTATATGGATAAATAAAGTTTATGTGTCGGTTTGTAATGTCAAAATAAAAATGTGAAAAAAATGAGGGGCGATAATTCGGACCAGAAATTGCCTATGTTTAGAATTTATGCCTGTCTTTCTGGATTTTCCAGCTAATCTTTAGAACGGCTCGACCATTTATGACTTCGACATTTGCATTGCACAAATTAGCACCGACAGTCAATACAGACGCTCTGATTACAGCTTACTATGGGCTTGTAGAATCAGTTTTAAGATATGGTATCATATTTTGGGGTAATTCATCCAATACAAATACTATATTCTTAATGCAGAAACGCTGTATACGAGCAATGTTCAAAATGCACATAACTGAAAGCTGTAAACCGCTATTCAACAAATATAATTTACTCACTGTGCCATCGTTATATATATATAAGCTCGTCGGAGCCGTATAAGCTCATGACGAGCCTATTCATCAGAAGTTATCATGGCATGGCATAATGTATATGGGTATATTCATGGAATTGACATCTTTCGTGATCTTTGCCAATATAGTGTTTCTATTGTTTAAATAACAATCATCTTTTCTAAATCACAATGCACTTTGATAATAGCGATTTGTTGCACACTCGATGCTCTTGCGACCACACAACCTCGTATCCAATATCAAAAGTACTCTTTTAGCCAACAATGCCCAAAACATGTCTCGACACGTCTATCTGTCATTAGTGTGGCCGCCTGCAACCATAGATATGCAACACTCCGCTAAAGTGTCATTGTCAATATATTATCCTTGGCGATGGTTCGCCGACATATATTTCAAGTTACAATGTTTGTACACAACAATCTACATTTGTTTCCAAATATATCCGACGTTACGATTAGGAATTTACGTATAAGGAAAAACTTTGTATGCACCCCGCAAAAACAACTTTACTGTACAGTATGGTATGCATGGCCCCAAAAATATATAATAAAATCCCAAAAGAGCTGAAAGCTCTGAAAACTAAATTATTTAAATCTAGTAAGAAAAAGCTACTATAGTGTAACTGAGTTCCTTAATGATAAGTTTTAAATGTAAATGATAAGTTAGAATATTAAGTGTTTAAATATATTTATAATAATTGTACTATGTAAATATCATTACAAACAAATCTGAATTTAAATTATGCGCCATTTAGTATTTGTAAATTTAAGGCTATTATATGTATAAATTTAAGATTAAAATATTAGTGATGTTAGTTATAACATTATCCAAATAGTATGTAGGTTTATAATACAACATTTAAAAAAAATGTACGCCCAACCGGCAAAAAACATGTGCTCATAATGTATAACAACAAGACCTATTTGTAAAACCATGTTTTTATACAATAAATTATTTTGATTTGATTTGATTTGATTTGATTTGATGACGCGACTTTCACTGGCAGATATAATATGATGTTATAAGGGGTAACTTAGGCAAGTTTTTTTAGGGTTCCGCGAAAAAGAATTAAAACCATTTGTTGGAGCAAATGCTAATATGCTAATCTATGAAACGGCTAGATTGATTTTGACGGGACTTCCACTGGCAGATAGCTGATAGCTGCTATAAGGGGTAATTTAAGTTACTTTTAAAATTACGGCTCCACGAAAAAATATCCACGCAGACGGAGTCACGGGCATAGCTAGTCAATATAAATCTCTATAGGGGTCGAATTTGTATAGTAATTTCGCGGGACCAGCAGATTGCTGAAATACAATTGAAGATTTTTTTTCAGATACAGGGTATTTTCAATTAAATGCTTTTTAAGACCGTAGCTTAATAACAAAAATAATCGGCGTTTATCACCTATGCAGAATTCTTCAATACATAGTCCAACACGCACATGGCCGACTTTTAATTTTTTTTTAAATCACAGGCACATGTATCCAAAGCACAAACTGCAGACAAAGGTTGCGTCATTATTTGAATTTGTGTTGCGTCTCGATTGTTTCGTTTTAAAAAGCAGTTTAACCCTCAAACGGTTATAGTGCCCTCAAATGGCGAGATCACAATAAGAATGTGCCACATTATGGTAAAACAGGAGAAAGGGACAGGACAATTGTATGTTTTTACATAAACACTTGTAAAGCTGGCATGTTTGTACGAATAAAACGTAATAAGGGTTTTCGTGAGTTGCCAGCTATACAGCGATATTATGTTATTATACACTATCGTGTCATATAAGGGGATAAGGTTCATTCATTCACCTTTCTAATTTTGGTTCTGTATATTTGCCTCACTGTATACTACGAGATTTTTATTCATACTGGGGCTGGCTGGAATCATAATTTTCGACGGTTTTGGAAGTCTGTAAACCAACCTCGGCTCAATATTGAATCAATCTTGATTGAACGAGACTGATTTAAATGTGAATTTTCGACAATACGTGTTTATTATTTAATGGTGAACAATGGTTTTTGAGTAGTGGTAACACTATCTCTCTTTCATACTTCAGTACATATTCTTGATGCATGCATATTTCCTCTGTCCCCCATCCCTCCAATTATGGCTTACGTCAGGAAGATGCCGCCATTGTGTTGTCGGATTTCGTTTGCGGTATTAAATAGACAGACATGTAAGAAGTAATAAGGTTTTTGGCAAATGCAGCGAGTTAATGAACTTATTAAATGGCGACTGCCCTGGAAAATACTGAATTTGATGAGAGTGATTGATTGATTGATTCTGAAGCCAAAGGCGGATATAGTGTTTGTTCATGAGTTTTGTGTGAATCTATATAATAGTCTAATCTATTTATTATTGTTATGTGACAACCGTTTACAAAACAACTGACGGCAACAAAATTATACTATTAGCTGCAGCGATTTCGTGTACAATGGTATACATTGTGTGATGCATAATTTTCAAGTTTCGAACAAGCTTCGTAAAAGCATTTTGTGTGCAAATGTGTTGAAGTTTTTTTATTTTTAAACATAGATCAGTTGTCCTTGTGTTATGTTATTACCGAATATCATGTTTATTACTGAAAATACATGTCGAAAAATAAACATAAACCTACGCATATAAAGTTACAAACGTGACGATCCAAAATGTCATACGAAATTGTGCCCCACTCCTGCCCAGTTAATCTGTCCGTCTGTCCATCTTTTGGACGTGGGTTGCGCCGCTTCTTAAGATATCAACTCGAATATTTTTTGCGCGCCGTGTTTGGGTTAATTTCCTTTGTTTATCTCATAGTTTTTGTTGCTTTTAGGAGACTACAGTTTGCAAATTTTATTTTTTATATCATTTACGCGTGGTTACAATTTATTTTACTTTAGTTCTTGTTCTATACTTACACTTTCTTATTAATTACTAGGATATGTCCAATGATGGATTAATACTACGGGCATTAGGAGCTAATGTCCAAGGTGGCAAAATTTGGAGTGTCAGCAAAAAATTTCAACTTTCTGCTACAAAAATCAAAAAAGTTCTAAAATTGGGACGTTATTGATTTCATGCGAAATCTTCGAGTTCTCATTGGATTTACGTTTTAAAGTCTAGTTACAGTGTATAGATAATAGGGCGGTATTTTTCATGGTGCTTACATTTATATACATAAACGTTTAAATACATAAAACATATTCGACTGTGGCACATAAACCTCATGGGTTTATTCGTGTAAAATATCTAAAGAAGGTCCAAATGCAGAAAACATAATAAAATATGTTTCTACAGGGCTGTAGGTGTGAATTTTTCTTTTGTCGGCGTTCAGGTTGAACGAACCAAAGTAACCGATATTAACATAAACTTGAATAATATATAATTCTGTATGTCATTGTTTTTGTATGTGTCACTTTTCTTTACATCAGTAAATGGTATTACTGGTCAGCAAAAAGTTTTTATTTAAATACGCAATTATCAAAAGCAGAATCAGCGAAAACAAATCAAAGATATTATCTTACCACGACATCAAACAATAGTGTTTAAATTATTAAATTCCGTGAATTTAATAAGTCACGATTTTTCGACCCCATCGAAAGAATACACTACCGTGGCTAAAAAAGTTCCACCTTGAAAATAATTCGTTTTCCGAATTTTCGCACAGAGTTACAAGCTAATATCCAGCACCAATACACCTGATTTGCATTAACAAGGAACACAGGGGTCCAATAAAGTGGCCAATAATAATAAATATTGATTAAACACCGTACTAGCTGCTGCCGTGATCACTGGACCACTCTAATTTACTGGCGCATGCATAAATTATAATAAATTTCGATTGTTGTGACATTAATGTGTTTATCGTAATACAACTCCCTCTCGATTTTGCTTTTGTAAGATTAATAAGATACAGATAGGCAGAGAAACACTTTGCCGCCATTTTATCGTAAGCTGCACTTGAACCTATGTTTTTTTTCCAAAATTCAAATTCAAAAAAGCTATTATTCAAAATAAGTTATTATCCGTGCAAAAACGGAGAAAGAATACAATTTCCTGCATTGGGGCGGCCTGTCGTAAGAGGCGACAAAACAGCCCGAAGCCAGATTGTAGGGCATTTGCCCGACTGGATGACTACATCCCTGATCCTCTCTCTATGTTGGATCCAGAATCTTACGGAATCCTTTCCGCTACTAAAAGCTGGTTCTCAAATAGCTGCTGACCCCACAGAATAGGTACTTAGAATTCAGACAACAAGTGTAGGTGCCTACATACGAGATTTTTGGTTCTAAATTCAAAGTGTAGTTTAGACTTCACGTAGGTATCTCATACATAAATTATTGAGACAACTAATGAAGTTAGTTGTTTGTCAAATGTTAGGAGCGGCGTGCGTTACGCTTTACACAGCGCGGAGAGTCAACTCGCTGCTGCTTGCAATAAAACTTGCAGCCAAGACAACTTCGCGGGGAATGGTACAAACCAAAGAAGTGATGGTGAGAGGTTTTGAAGAATGTTTAGTTATTTTGATACAGTTACGAGTTGCAGGACTCGAATTAAAATGCTGTTGGAATTATTATAGAATTTATTAGAACTATACAAACACGTATAACACGGGTCCAAATATAACTGAACACTACCAGTACAAACGTAAAGCACGATTTAATAACACGCGCAAAGTCCGTCACTATATAGATTATCGAATTTACACACGTCTTGCCACGCTTGTGGTTATGGCTTGACTGTCGATCTCTCCATTGGGCATTGCTTTATATAGCACCATTACAATATGTCTCTCGGCCGCGCAGACTGAATTTCTTAGAATCACACCTGGCTAATGACTACAGGATTACAATACACAATGATCTATTTTTCTAATTACAAATTTTAAACTCAGAGTAAATAAAAGAAGTTCATATGCCGAAAAGGTAATAAACTGCAGATGCGAATAGTCTTTGTCGGTCTTAACAATACATAATAGTGTATATTTGACAGCCGAGTGAGTCGAGATGCTTTTATCATAGCAAAATGTCGAAGGTCCTTAGATTTTATACGACAATAGCAATTTATGAAGTCATAACTTTAACGAGTCAAATAGAGCATTATTCGTAGATTCTGCGAGAATTAAATTTATTTTTAATATGTATGATATTTTAAAAGTAAGGCAATATGATATTTTAGCGCCTATGCCACGCTTTTATATCAAAATAATTTTGTGCATCAAGTGTCATCTACCCAATAGAAAAACGATAATAATATAGAGTAACTAGAGTTCTCTTGCGGAACTACGGTAAAACAATCACTAACTTAATTTAAACCTAGTCAGTAATAATAAATTATTATAGCCTATAAACGTCGAAAGCACAATATACCCGTTGCCTAAGGCAGCTTGCCAGATTTCGAACATTGGTTATCTCGATATGCAGGTTTTTTCACGATGTTTTCCTTCGCCATCGGCACGTGGTAATTACAACAACATGCATATGAGGTCCAAAACTGCCTAAGGGGAGCGCTTTTCGGCCAAGATTCGAACCCGCGCCCTTTGAGTTTGGGTGCGAGTACGCTACTGCTACCAAGCTATCACGGCTTTTATGACTAGAGCGATGCAATAGTAATAAGATTTTTATTGATACCAAAACTAAAATTACATGTTGTCTTAAAATTAAGACTAGCCAAAGCTCTCTCTTAGCTGTTAGTACCTTCCAGAAACTTGAGAATTTGGTATGTAATAAGTTATTTTATACATTTTAGTTTTTGAAGTCGGTTTTTTTAAACGAAGTTTTTACATTTTATTTGTTACTTTTTAGTGTCTAGCTATGTATGGGTGGACCTACGAATGGTGCCGCGCTTCTTAAAAAATATAGGTCCCAAGAACCGGGAACAAAAAAATGTTCGTAAAATGAAAACTACTGGGCCAAACTATGTCAAATTTTTAGGGGACCACATGGCAGCTATTTCGGGTCGAACAAAAAAAGAATCACGTAAATCGAATCATAAATCTCAGAGTAATCGGTGTACATATGGAACGGAGTGAAAATTATTTCCATGAAAAATGTTCATAAAATGAAAACTACTGGGCCAAACTATGTAAAATTTTTAGGGGACCAATTGGAAGCTATTCCGCGTCGAACAAAAAAATAATCACGTAAATCGGATAATAAATCACGGAGTTATCGGCGAACATACATAAAAAAAAACAAAAAAAAAAGATCCCGACGAATTGAGAACCTCCTCCTTTTTTCGAAGTCGGTTAACAATTTTAGTAAATAAGTAAGTTGAGTATTCGAAAACAACGAGTTACAAAAATAATAATTTAAAAGGTTGATTGAAATTATTTAAAAGTGAGTGAGAGGTAGATATGTCTACAAGTGTCACTATGTTAGAATGAAAACACTGCATACATGGGACTTAGGGACATTTACGATAGCCTAAGCTTATTTAAAGAGCAATCATGTACAGAGTTTACATTGCATACACTTTTTATCTAGGCGCTATTATCCTCTCAAGAAATTTGGGGAGAAAATTCCGACTATCTCAATAAATAAATTATCCCGTTTTCCAGGATTCTTGGTGTGTAATTTGTGTGCCATAACAATCTTGAATTGTTTTTTTGTATCAGTAGGCACGTTCTATTCCACCGTTGAGGCTGGGTGTACATTGGTAGAGCCTTTTGTGTTGCAAATGTTTACAGGCAACGGTAACCGCTTTCTTGAAAATGGACCGTCAGCAGACCTTAAAATAAGAGACTTGAAAAAAATTGAAAATCGCTTCGTTCCTGTCACTTGTAATCAGAACAGGGTTTGAACTTGCAGCGCGTCGTGTGCAGGCAAAGTTCATAAGGAACTTGCCAGTCGCAAGAGACACCTCCGTAATTGGGTAAATACATGACTAACCAAATTCATAGATTGATATTGTTCGGAATACAGATATTGAGGGCCGGTTTTCGATTGTTACGCGACACATACGAGGGCACTTTTTTATCGCGTCGAACAGCGGGTATATCGCGGAGTTGCCTTGAAGACGCACGGTGTAACTACTCTCGCGTAATATACTTAATATTTGATTTTATTGAGAATTTTTGTTCATTACCAGTGCAGCTGTACAACTTCAAAACCTAGTAAATGCTTCCCAAGAAATTTTACAACGCAAGACAAAAAAAAAACATAATCTTCAACTACATGCCATTTACAAACTATTTAATAAGCTTATTGAGAACAATACTATATTTGATATAGTTTTTAAATTTTTTGGCAAAAGATGCATCAGTAAATCTCATCAATCAAATCTGTAAGATAAGAGAAGAAAATAGAATGCACAGATTTTCATTAAAAAGAACAATGTCAGATGCTAGGTTTTGAAATTATACAGCTGAGTGTGTGGAACACTATAAAAGTGATAATTGAATATACAAAAGGAGCAAGTGGTTGTGATGAAACAGGACGAGGCGCGGGTAGTAAGTAGTAGCTCCCTTGTAGTAGTAGCTTAGTAGGATGAGATCACCTTTCGCTAGGTGGTAGGGTATTTGCTGCTAGGTGGTAGGGTATTTGCTCGACTGGATGGCGACCACCCCTGGTCTAGAGTATGCCGCCATAACAACCTTGTGTTGTGTTCCGGCATAAGGGATCAGGTTCCAGTATCCGTTAAGAGAGCAGCAGCGCATTTGTAGCACCTTTGATGTTGCAAATGTCTATAGGCGATGGTAACCGCTTTCCATCAAGTGGGCCGTCTGCCTGTCTGCTGATCTCCTGCCATAAAAAAAAAGGATACTTTATAGATTTCCTCTCAAGGGGAGCCCTTCCCTTAAAATATTGACGAATGAGCGTTCGCTTTGTTCCTATTCCCGCCGCCGCCGGCTGGAGTAACAGGTACCTAATATCTAAGTACCAAAAATTACCTTGTGGGTTTGTGCCGTATTTGTGGGAGTTGGTTATCCCGTTGGATAGGGAAGCACCACTGGCGAGAACCCATAGCTTTATCGCCCGAGAGGGGAGTACAAAATAAGACAACGACTTGTTGTACTCTTGTAGTATATTGCTTTCTTTTTGTTTCTAATTTAACTCAGACTACATATATAGAAAACTTATCGTTTACGTGATGTGCACACCAGTATTCTTATCAACATTAAATATAATACTTACACGTTTATGAGATTGGGCATTTTTAATGATACAGACAGATGCGCAATCTTATCGGCAACTCTAACAGCTATATCTATTATCTGCATTTACTAAACATCATGTTCATGCAGTGTTTCATTGTGTTAAATTACACATCAATCAATAAATTGGTGGATGTAACATGACGCAACAATATTCATACACTTTGGGCAGAGAGGTATCAAAATATTTCTTGAAATATGTCAATGAAATATCAACTCGCATGTTTAGCAAACTTCTAGTAAACGAAGAAGAGGTTCAATATGATATATGTGTCGTAATATATTATTACAAATATAAAATATATATAAAATAGTATTACAAATATTCGACTACGCCGACTATAATGGTTGTTAAACGCTTTTTTAATTATTAATTTGTTGTGGACTGTAATTATTTTAAGTACAGAAGAACTGGACGTACGTAAAATAATGTCGATTTTTTTAATGGGGGAAAGAATATACAAATAAAAATCAAAAGAACATTTATGTTCTAAATACAAAAATTTCGTATATTTGGTGGTCAGTATTATGCCGCACCAAATGAATAAAAACTATTTGTGGAGATTCCAACAGTGGTTTCTGGACTTAAAGAACTTTATTCTCAAAATTAAATTACAGTTCACTTATATGAGATACAATCGTTTTACATTGCAACATAAATCATATAATCTAATAGCGTACACAATTTGTACACAAACTTACAAACAAACTAGGTGAGCAATAAAATATTAAAAAACAAAAAAGATCAATAATAACATTTTAAATGGTTACACAAAGATATATATAAACTTCTATAAAAGGAATGTAGAGACATATATATTTTTACATTCCTTCACTTTACTAAAAGTAATTTGTAGTAAGTATGGGCTTTTCTTTTGCCATTTTTTTCTCTTCTCGGTAGTCGTAGTTAGTTTTATAAATAATTAATCTTTTTTTTTCGGTAATTTCTTACACTTATTTGTGCTACAGTTGTTGGGTTTATTACTACATAATGTATCTTATATTGGTAAGATATGAATGGCTACTTGGCCGGAGCAAACCCTGATGAGAATCAGGGTAATAGAGATATTAGACCTGATGCGGCCTCGTAAATCCTCGTCAACCAAGCAGAAAAAAATGAACGCTTACCGTCACTGGAACTGTGTAAGGAATAATGCAGGATTTCGGCCGGATTCGCGCGTCCTGGTTTTACACAAACTCTACATAGATGTAACTCAGTAGTTTTCCGACGGTTTTGGACTATTTATCGGCGAGCGTAGCGTCGTGACGATAATTAGGCAGCCATTGTAAGTTTCGGCTCGGCCAATGAGGTGCATGTGTGTGCGCAGCGCCCACTGGTATAACCCGCCCGAATGAAGGTGGAAGAGGAAATGTTCCCGGGAAAGGGATGCTTTCCGGGAATGTGACGGGATGTCGTAACATATACATATGATATGTATTCTATTACTTTTTCTTCAGTTTTTGCGTCGGTAATACATAATTTAAACAATAATTTAGCTGTTTGAAGCGTAATTTCAATTCTATTGTCTTTCTATATTTTTTTCGACTACATTATAGTAATAAAACTACGTTTCAACTGTTTTAAGCGCGGTAATTTATATGCTTTCTTTTATTGCCTGAAGTAGGCAAACATTTGGACGGTTCACCTGATGGAAAGTGGTTACCGGGACGGTATAGACGTTTGCAACACCAGCGGCGTCACCAACGCGTTGCCGACCTCTAAGAAATGTTATAATGTTCTCTTAAAAAGCCCCATATCATAACGCAAGCGGAAAACAATGGCGGAAGGTTCCCTCCAGATCATCGTTGTATTCCAACGTTTCGTAATTAATACTCATTGGCACTTGACATCTTTGTCTTCCGTGATCACAGCTACTGTAAAAGTGGCTGAAACGTCGGAAGTTTTATTATGTCTACTAGTCGCGAAAACATAATAAAATATTACATTATAGTAATTGTGATTAAAGTATCAAAACTGGAGCAGATGTAACCTGAAAGAAACTAGAAACTTATTGTATCAAAAGGTAACTAAACTAATATAAACACCCCTATCTATTACAAAACTGTTCTAAAAATAGACGTGAAATAAATTCATCCTTATTGTACAGGTAAATACGTAACTCGTCGTTTGAAATTCAGGCTTTTTATTTCAAAACTTTTCCTTTCTCGTACTGCAGAATATGTTTTGATTCCTATTCGTTTGTAATAAGGTTGGAATTCGTTTGAGGCTTTTAGCAGTCTCGTTTTACAAGCGTTTTTAATAATGTCCGGGACATGTAAATTCGGATGAAGTTTTCCAATAAAAGTTGCAACGTTTTCAAGTGGACCTCGAGGGTGAAACGAGTTACAACGGTGCACTATTAGACCCGAGTATTTAAAACAGGCTACCATTAACATATTTCATTTTAGGAAAATTAGTATTTATTTTGTTATATTTTATTAATTTTCACGACTACCTATGCACATCCGTGCAGGAACGAAGAAAGAATACCATTTCCTGCAACCGGGCGGCTTGTCGTAAGGGGCGACAACACAACCCACAGCCACACACCACCCCCGGTCTAGAGTATGTCGCCATAACAACCTTGTGTTATGTTCCGGAATTAGTGACCAGGTTCCAGTCTCCCTTAAGAGAGCAGCAGCGCATTTGTAGTACCTTTGGTGTTGCAAATGTCTATAGGCGATGCTAACCGATTCGTTTTCTGAGTCATTGATTTTCAAAAATCTAACAATTGCACTCTATCACTTAGAGGTACTTGCGGAAGATCAGCGCTGGTTGTGAAAGTAGCATATGCTGAGCAAGACCCTCTTTAGGACACCACAATTAATTGTTAGATGTATCATGTAATACTTTTTTATCTTGTCCTAAATAAATATTTTTTCTTTCTTTCTAGTTTTTGTCCAAACCGGCCCTCCTCCTCCAGACTCCTTTGATTGTTTTTCGCTGTTTCGTATACTTTAGTATTTGGCCTTGAAACTCACTTGAAAAATATACTCTGGCTACGTTTAATTAAAGGCTCACAACGACCATGTTCACAACCGCGATTTATCCCGTTACACTTGCTTGCCTGCGTTACAATCATATACCCAAGTGGAACGGTTATTCAATCCACCTCTTGACATTGGTCGTTGTGAGCGTTCTGTGGTCGAAAATAATGACGTCATTAATGTCGTATTCGCCACGACTAAACCGACCGCTTGTAACGAACCCCTCTTTTGAATCTAGTGACTATGGAATGACATACTCAAGCCGAAGCATAGAGTGAGAAATAAAATTTATAAAGTGGAAATTAATAAAATTTATTCATAGAATAATTCTTGTAATATTGGCCATAAATCGTGATTATCTAGTAGCAGGAACCCTCGTCGCAATACCGTTAACCCTATGTTCACAAGGTAGGTTATATAAGAGTGTTGATCAAAGGACAGGAAGACTCTCAAAGGTTGATGTAAAATATATATATATAATAATAATATTGTAGTAATATGTTGTAAGTGTAAAATGCTATGCATTTTTTTGAATTATGACAAATGTATTACTCATGATATAAGCTCATCACCTGAGTACGCCCGTGCCTTTATTTTGACAAAAGATATTTTAATGTAGATTCATAACAAATTATATAATTTTGTGTAAGGCACCCCTCCTAACCACCTCTCTGATATTATGCCACCGCATTAGCTATCAGTAAAAGAGCTCATATCGAGATAAAAGAAGAACCTCCAATTTTATAATTAGAATTTATTGAATCAATTATAAACATTATCTAAAACTAGCGTCGGTTCACAACGTACTATTGCTGGCGAGAAGAGCCGACAAGAAACTCCCAGCAGTACGATCTATCCATTTAAAAGAAACCCATTTGGAGTGCCTTGTGTGTAAAATGAGTTGGAAAAGCCAAAAGACTTAAGTGAACATTTCATCTCAAAGTCACCCTTCCAAAATATCAAATAAGATTGTCATTATGAGGAACGTCACCTCAGAGACCTCCCCTGATGCAGTAATAAGAATATCACAGTAAATTAAAGATAAAGATTAATTGAAGTTTAAATAGTGATACTCTCTACATCTCATAAGATTCCCATCCCTAAATTGTCAGAGTAAGAGTTTCAGAATGTCTCTCTATGAATTATAAGTAAATTTTAAGTTAAAGTTAGGCGAGAGACAACTTCACTCATATTATAGATTCCCTTGTCAAAGACAGATTTCAGGTTCGCCGTGAAAGTTAAAATAAAGTTTAAGTTAAAGTGAATTGGCAAAACCCTACATCCGCCTAATGACCTTAGCACCCAAGAGATGAGAGCATAGCACCGTAAAAGTAAAGTTTAAAGTTGAATTTTAACATAAAATGATGATACTCTGCATCAAAGATGCCTTCTTTGGTAACAATACTCAATTGTAGAAATTTTTAATCATCTTTTCCAATTCAGTCAAGTCCACTTGGCCTAACTACCTCTAAGACTCTCATGAAGTGACATATCGTGAAAGAAAATAAATTTTGATACGATTGATCCTCCTGCAACACGGCAGCTTATCCCCCTAACCATCTAGGGCGTCATTGAGGTGCCCACGCGCCTCCAGGCTGATCCGCGACTTAACTAGTTCCAAACCTTCAGTTACCAATTCAGTTAATCTTAATATGTGAAACCATTTTTAGTCTCGTGAATACACATATTATAAAAACAAACTAAATTTGCTTAAAAGCTGTACGCGCGGTAATCCTGGATAATTGTCGAATAACCATCCTAGGTTTGTCGGTCCCGATAAGCGTTGAGTTGTGAATTCAACGCCCAAAGTTCCTAGGTTCTAGAAAACCCGGTCCTAACCTGACTTATTATGAAAACATCCAATATGTGCTTTCACCCCAACTCGTCACTTCAGTTTGTAATAATATTTAAATGCCTATTTTATACACATTTGGTAACAGTAGAGCTGCTTGTTTAAGAAAATATAGTTAATCAAAAGAAACCTTTAATAAAAATTTAAATTATAATCAACAACTCCTTTGCACCAAACAAAGCCAAGTGCCAAAGTAGACTCTCTCAACAAGAAAGTATTTAAAATATTAAAATTAAATAAAAACTAAATAAACTTTAAATTTTCTAAAGTCAATTAGCCTTCCCATATGGAACGCATGATTGTTGTATAGTGTAATGTAATAATGTAGTGTTATAAAACCATATATAAATATATACACATATAAAAATAGACTAATTAATAAATTATAAATCAAGACTCCGACTGCACAGCCGTAGGTCAATAATAATCCCTTCGATATCAGAACCAATGAAAACTCATTACGCAGGCTGACTCCAGGCTCACTGAAACAGAAATAATCGGACAATAACAATCAACGCTCCAGCTCTAATCAGCAAACACAACAAGTAAGAGTCCATAATCAGGTCCAACAACGTGTGTGCAACAACAAGACAAGAACTCCTATAAGTCTCTATTGACATATAATGAATCTCCCATAGCAAAGTAACTAGTAATCATATTACTTGAAAGAATCATCAAAATCTCCCAATAGTTCCCGGCTATGAAGAAGTAATATTATTTAATTAAGTTTCCTAAGACAATATTATATTTAAGGATCCTTAAATGAAATTAGATTAATACATTTTTATCCGCGAGAGACTATGTATCATAACTCCTAAGTAATGTATTAGCACACTGAGGCTTTATAAATAACCTTAATCATTTAGTTAACTATGAAACTAAAACAATGTACAAACAATTCTTATCTGTTAATAACGCACAAATCAATTAAGACATACTTTAAATTAATTCACCCTTATATAGCTCGTTCTCCATACAATATATAAATTAAGGACAGTAATTAATTAAGTTCAAAAATATATAGGAAAGTAGATAGTAAACGAGCCTACCTATCTTTACATAAGATTATGTAAGATTTCATGTTAAAGGCTTATGTATTTCTATAGCATTTATGCCTAGACAAATTATAGAAACGTTCCTATAATATTATAGTTTTGAAGAAACGGACCTAAGGAACCCTAATACGTCTAAAGACTACCAGCTAAGTGTAACAAAATCAATGTTACTTATAATATGTACTACTAAGAATAGAAGTTATTTGTAACTACACATTACTAATCAGGATTTTAAGATTAATTCAAATCGTATGCATACGAACAATTATTATTAAACTACTAATACATTACAAAAGACAAGAATACGTGATCACGTCAGAAGAACGTCTGAAAACATAACAAGCAAGATATCAGGTAAGTCTACATGGTTAATATAACTATTAAATAAAGCTTGAAGACTTAGCTTGGCTCTTTGGCGAAATTTATAACAACCACATCCGACGTATACATATTGAACTTTGATTGTTTTATTATTAATAGCGATTAGTTTATCCATTTAAATCTCAATTAGACTTTCTCCATCTGAAAATATATAAAACACAAATTTTTCCGAGAATAATCTTTTCATTGTCTTCTTCTGTCAAAAAACCGAATATTCAAGTCCTTTCTTTTCTCTGTCAAAGTTTCAAACTAAGAAAAATTCGATTATATCATACAAAGAGATTAGTAGTAAATACATATATTATGCGAAATAAAGGAGGGAATACATTATATGGAGAACAGCCATTCCTTTATAAATAAATAAAAATTAATAGGTGAGAAAATAATAAATACATGATGATGCGTACCGTCACACGCTTTCACCGTGTGGAACGACTAACAGAGCATTTTCAGCGTTGTGAGCTACTAATGGAACGCGCTCTCAGTATGTTGAAAAAATTATCTGCTTATTTATTATTATTATTTTTATTATTTTTGCAATATTTGATTCTAATTTTTTGTTCTTATGTCTGGCTGTCACATAGACATTTAAGATTTGGATTTGTGACTGTCACTGGCTACAATTAAAAGTCAGAACTATTACATGAATAACTCCAAATAAGATTATTTATGGTTATTAAAAACCATTCAAAGCTAAAGATGCTATTTTGTGCATAGATTACAAAAAATGGATGATGAATTAAAATGCAAGAGTGCTTCTGGCTTCTCTAGCGAAGATCAAGTACAGCCTTCACGGGAGATATTTAAGGAAGCATTACACTTAATTGCCTTGCATCGTACTAATGTCATACGAAGAAATTTCATTGAGGTACCTCTTTCATCATATTTAAGCTTTCAATAGATTGAAGAATAAAAGAAAACATACTTTATTGTCACAAGAATCACACCGACTTTTAAAAGTAAATACAATTAAACACAAAAAATCAAAATAAACGGAAACAAGTACTCTCGTGTCTTGGCATGATTTTCTAGTGGGAAATCTTAAGTTCATTAAAGTAGTATAAAAACGAACTATATATGGAACACCTAGATCGGAAATCTTGATTTTTTTGCAGATAAAACTTATCAAGCTAAAAGTTTTTCCCTTTTTTGGCTATCTTTTATTTCAATTATTGGTTATACGACTTTGATCCTACTATTTAAACGGGTATACATTATATATACATTACATATACTATATATTTTTTTCATGCAAACCATCAAAAACAAAAGTTTTGGTGTAAAATTTTTCATAAATAAATTCGAAGTGTCAGTGATTATAACACTATTGTCAAAAGTTTAATAAATAATAAAGTTCTATGTGGAATAAAGATCTTCTATCATAAATTACTCTTTTTAATAGTATTTTCATCTGTGTGTTGGATTATAATATTATCGCTGTCAGCCTCCCTTAATCATTCGAATAATTATAAAATCCAAAGTCCAGGCGAATGAAATACCGACAACAGCTCTAGCCACTTTATGAGGTATTTATTCTTTGGAATATGGTCAGTGATTTCAGCAATAAGTAGTTTGGACAGGAAAAAAGCACTAGCACTATTCAAAAACCAACGAATATTTCTAAACAGAGTGGTTAACGAATCGTCTTGTACGAAAGAAAATACGCGTTTTTGTTAAAAGCGACACGCACCAAATATACAAAGTTAATGAAGTAAAGCATGAGTTGCACTGCACGAGTTGAGCATGAGTTTGGCACTATACTAGTGTAAGAACCATTTACTAAGTCATGCTTTAAATATAGATAAATGTCAATTGATAATAATAAAATTGTGTGATTTTTACAAATAGTGTAAACAATTTAATTAATTAAATACTGATGTGTGAGATACTTCCGGTCCGACAGTTTCCTTATCACTATAAGCGCCGTTTCCAGTTAACTACCTCTATTACATGTTTTTTTTTCTCGTTCCCGGCAGGTTTTATGCTTTAAGTATAAAACCTGCCGGGACTGGCCCACACAATTCAGTGTAATTCTGTGACAATCAAGTGTCAGGGCGTTAAGTTCTGTGCAAGAATTCTGTGTAAATTGGAAGAATAATAAATTAAAGTGGTTTATTTATTATTCTTACGATTTACACAGAATTGAAATGCTCCTGCTCATTTCTGGATCTATTAAAAAATTTCGGTGCTGAAAGTTAACCCAACATAGTACTGATTTTTATTGCCCACCTCTTTCTTAGTACATACATTTCATTGAGACCTGTTAGAAACGAGTGTAGCGACTCCTTAATAGTCCATGTCGTCAACTAATTTGCATATTAAAGTCCGCTTAAGAGAGGCTTGTTGTTGTCACCGGCTGAGTTATGGCCAGCGGCCGTGTGCACCTCGGCTAAGGGTATGTTTGCCTGATTAATTGTAATTTGTACAGATGGCCTAAGTTGCGGCATGTATGTAGTTTATCGTCAAGATCTTATCTTAAAGCATTTCACGCCCATCTTTAATGATACACACACACTCATACATACATGAAACTACATCACACTTCACTTCGTCTTCGATAGGTTTTTGACATGGTAACTACTATTGGTGCCAGTTATTATTTATTTCCCAATTAGTAATTATGCCTTTAGTTTATATTATCTTGCAACTGTTGCCACCGTCCGCTCTGAGCGTGAGTCAGTACCTTGCCAAAGGACACGCTACCACAGATTAATAAATAGTTACTACGTAACAGATACATCACTCCCATACAAAAGTGAAAATACCTACGCTAAAATAGCCTACAAGATCTTAATAATAATACCTGCCGCTCAGAACGAGAAGAAATGTACCATAAGTACGCGAACAAAGAGTCGAGACTGTGTTGCCCGCAGTGCGGGAGACGCGCCAACGCGTCTTCGTAAGATTGCGCTAGGGTTGACCTATGATGAGTTGAGAACCTCCTCCTTTTTTGAAGTTGGTTAAAAATTAAAACATTTCGAAATCACTTTGTGTCAAACATCATACCAATTGATTTCTTGCTATTAATTCTTATGAACAGTGAATATACGTCGATTCAAACTTATACCTTATTTAATTGATTATCTACACGTAACGAGATACAGACAGATGTCGGCCTGCGCCGATAGACGCTTATTTCTACCCACAGCAAAAATATCTAAGAAATCTAAAATTATCGAACATTGCCCATTGTGTGAGTACTAGGTAAGGTAACTACAATATGAATTACCTATAAACACAACACTTTATAATACCTGTCTCAAAAAAACTTCTTGATTTACGTTTTACCTACTTATATTCAAAGAAATAAATGGTGACAAAATCCATAAAGATAGGTTTATAATACTACTCTACTTTCTTCGTCTCTCGGCAATGAAAAAAGCGACAAATTTTTGTTTGTTTTTTACTTTTACACCCAACTACTGCACAATAATTACGTGGTTTCGGCATTTGGAAGGGTAAGCGCGGGAAACGTGCTCAGGCGGGCGTTAGGCGGCCCTCTGGCGGTTGTATCGTCGACGATACGCTGAGCGGTAGGTATATAGCGCGTTGTCTTGAGCGAGTGACGGAGGCCTGACGCTACCGCGACGCACGTGAAGTAGTATCGCATCCGCCTTTATAACCTGACATAATTAAGCTATCGAATATCACCGCGTCTACTTAGTTAGGTACTAGGAAAGTCACCTCATCTGATAAATAAACTTAAGTGGACAGTGTATCTGCGTCCTTTGCGACCCGGGGCTCGCGTAGAAGGACTTTATCACCTTTTGTGTCTCGCTACGTGATTAGCAGTGCCAGACTCCCTAAACCAGCGCTGTCGTGAGCTGGTGGCTGACTACGAGGTAATAGCAAGATTCTGTACTTTCCGGGTACCAGTTTTTGATTGGGGAATAAGGGATTGCCATATATTGAGCGCATAACCCCCTACCCGCGGAGATGGCCTGATTTCGTCTCCAGTTACCGACTTTCATACTTATTGCTTTTGTATAGCCCACTGTTATGTTACGCAGACAGAATAATTTCTTGTTACATGAGTAGCAAGGTAACAACTGAGTAGTCCATGTACGCGCCACATTCTGCCAATATAGAAAACGAACGAAAACCTCCGGAGAGACATCCACGAACATGGGTAGATTTTATACATTTTCACGGAGCAGTTAAGATACATTTATACATATAATCTTAAGTTTAATGTTAAATTAGTTAAACAAGTTAATACATCTATACTACAACCAATCATAGCCGTATTTTGTACTTACTACAGCGATTGAGCCCAGCCCCGCGGTGATACAGCCAAGGGCTCTCGCTCAGTGGTGTGTCACCCTGCCCGACAGGGTAACTATCATAGAGCTCGACTTATTCGTACTACAGTTGTTTGATTTATTTGACTTTTATTGTAAAGACATAATTTAAATTTAACTTAAATTAACTGAAATTATTCTCCTTTTACTTGCAAAGTGAAATCCATTGCTGGCTTATGTAAAACTAATGGGTTTTTATGTATTGTGAAATATATGTTGCAAAAAATTTGCAAGTTGTAGTGGCAGTGGGCCGGTCACATTTGTCGCAGGACCGATGGCCGATGGAGCAGACGAGTCCTGGAGTGGAGATCGCGTCTCGGTAAACCTAGTGTCGGACATCTTCCAGCCCGATGGACGGACGACCTGCGCAAGGTCACCGGTAGGCGCTGGATGAGGAAAACAGAGGACCGTGACGAGTGGTGGCGACTTGGAGAGGCATACGTCCAGCTGTGAACGGTTATTGGTTGACGACGATGACGAAATCTATGTGCTCTTTGTTAAATAAATAAATACACTTGCATTATATTGCAGTAATACTATGGAAGAAGAATACTAAGGAACGACACCACCACATAAGCCCCAACTGATGGCAGTGTGTTGTAGAGCAGCTGATTTCGAAAACGCATCTTTTAAAATCTATCTATATACAATTTTGTTGACTAGTCTACATAATAAAACTACGTTTTAACGGTTTTAAGTGCAGTAATTTATTTGATTTTTATTATTCCGACGCTTCGGCCACTTTTCAGTAGCCGTGTTTACTGAAGACAAAGATGTCAAGTGTCAATGAGAATAGTTAAATATTTATTTTACCTACCGCCATCTTGTTCATTTTAATTATTTAGTTTTAATTTTGTTTATATTTATTATATACTCTATGGGAGCCTTATCTAATTTACCTGCGCTTCGCACCATGGCTTGAAGAGAAGAAGCGACGCTAAAAACTTTTCAGCGCGTGAAGTGGTGAAGAGTTTCTTCAGTTTCTTCCTCTTCTTCTTTCAATTATGTCTGTCTGTCTGTCTGTCTGTCAGAATATCATATGAAAAATACTATACAGAGTTAAATGAATCTCGACACATAGCTAATTTATATCCCGGTTCAATATTTAGAATAAGAAGTTATTATGGGAGGATAAACCGCTTCCTTACGTAACGCGTTACGGCGCCAGTCGGTCTGGCTTCCCTTTTTCTCACGTTAGATTAATTTAATTTATCACTTCTATCGCGCTACCCGAAACGCACACCTTCTGTTTTTTTTTAAATTCTGATAACGATAACGTCTTTTTTCATGGTATAGACTTATACAGCCAAAAAGGTTGTTTTGCGATTTACTAATAAATACGGCGTCACGGAAACGCGAACGAAGTTTTACTGGCACATGTTAGTTATTTATAATCTAGCACATCAGAGTCTTTGTGCTAGTTGGGCTGTAGAAGGCAAGTTTGTTCGGAAATGATGTCAAAGAAACACTAACGGGTTCCAGTCACGCACTCACAGACAACCGGCCTGTACTCGCTTTTTTACGACTCGTTCACTTTCTTTATGGGTTTTTGATTTTTCCCAATAAAGTAATACAATCGTGATTCCGTAGAAAGTGGTACTACTGGTGGCAGTTGCTCCTTTTAAAATGAAACTCGATATACAATGGATGTATGATTATTTATATTTTTATTTACAATTAAAGTATACATAAAAGAAATAAATACAGACGGTGCGTATTAGTGCTATTACGAATGAACAAGTAAGTGCGCGAGAGAGTCAAGAGAGAGTTTAGTGAGAGAGAATCCTTCCGGCCTCCAAGGCCGCTTCTACATCATAAATATTGTGGTATAAAGGTATGTGAAGTTACTGCAATAAACCAGTTATCCGCTGACCACGGTTGTTTCAATACGTCCCCCTTGCACTCGAATATATCACATTTGGCGACGAGTCACTGTCACGGCAAGATGGCGGACAACGCGCGTGCTATCGGCAATATTAAAGAATTTACTGTAAACGATTCATGGCAGAGTTACATAAAACGCATCAAAGCATTTTTCGTGGTGAATAATATCAAACCTGCAATGCAAACGTCGTTTCTAATCACGTTAGTGGGAAATGAAACATACGAATTGATGACAGTATTATGCAGCCCTGAAGAACCGGAAAGTAAATCATTCGAAGATTTAGTTTCAATCGTCGACAATCATCTAAACCCAAAAGCCAGCGACATGGCAGAAAGAATGAAACTCCGAGCATGTTTACAAAACTCCAATGAGTCGGTAAACGAGTATTTACTAAGATTAAAAAAATTAGCAATGACATGCAAATTTAAAGGGCAAGAAGCGCTTGAAGAAAACCTACGTGATCAATTCACATACGGTTTAAAAAATGAAAAATATAGACAAAGGCTGTTAGCTGAGCGGGAACTCAGTTTTACAAGGGCGGTGACATTAGCGACCACCCTGGAAGCAGCAGAGTTTGAAGCAAAATTAGGTGGCGGCGGTAACCAAAATGAAGGAGAGGCATCTCAATCTGGCATGTACGCAGTCCATTCCAGCGGCGGTAGCGGCGGAGGGGCGCGCGGCGGCCGAGCGAGCGCATCGCGCGGCGCCGGCGGTGGCAACAACGGCGGGCGTACCGGCGCGCCACGTGACCCACGTGCGTCCACCAGCTACGGAGGTTACGACAAATGTTATCGGTGCGGTTCGCGGCAGCATTCCGCAGATAAATGTGTATATAAAAGTGCAATGTGTTACAAGTGCGATAGAGTGGGCCATATAAGCCATATGTGTCGTAATAAAAGAAACAACGCAAAGATTTTTCAAGTGCAAAATAGCGATTCAGAAGGAGACGGCGGGTCTCCCACGCTATACAGGCTAGGCGACGCAGAGGAATCTGACCGGCCATGGTATTGTAAATTAAATGTTGAAGGCGTCCAGTTAGATATGCAAATCGACAGTGGTTCCTCGGTAAGTGCCATTTCGAAACAAACTTACAATAAATTGTACAAAGGCAGACCGCTAATTTCGTCGAACAAACTGCTAACTGTATATAGCGGTGAACAAATTAGGCCAATTGGTATTATGCCCGTTAACGTTATTAATAATAACAATAAATCATTTACGTCACAATTGTTTGTTATGGATAATGGAAATTGTCCTCCGATTTTAGGTAGGAAATGGATGCGTAAATTACAAATTAATTTCCCTGCAATTAATTACTCTTCAATTTCATGTAACGAAAATGAAATAATTTTAAATAATATTATTCAAAAATATACAAATGTATTTAAACCGGGTATCGGTACGTTCAACCGCGGCACCATTAGTCTGCAAATATGTCCAGGGGCCGTTCCTGTGTGGAAACGGGCCCGGGTAGTTCCTCACGCATTGAGGGCTGCAGTGGACACAGAACTTAACAGGTTACAGGCAGAGGGCATAATTAGCCCTGTTGAGGAAGTCGGTGGTTGGGGTACACCTATAGTGCCCGTTAGAAAACCATCTGGAGAAATCAGGATATGTGGTGATTTCAAGTTGACAGTTAATCCAGTCCTAATTGATGATAGATACCCCCTTCCGCGTATTGAGGACGTTTTCACAGCCTTGAGAGGGGGTGAAACATATAGTAAAATTGATTTAAAAAATGCATTTCAACAGCTAGTGTTAGATGATGAATCTAAGAAATTATGCACAATTGTAACGCACAAAGGAAACTTTGTCTACAATCGTTTACCTTTTGGTATTAAAACAGCGGCAAATAAATTTCAAAGAATTATGGATTCCTTATTTAAACTAAAACATGTAACGGTATTTGTTGACGATTTGATCATAACAGGAGAAAATAGAACTAACCATATCAATAATTTATATAAAGTTTTCAAAATATTAAACGATTCTGGATTGCGAATAAGTAAAGAAAAATGTTGTTTCTTTCAAAAGAAGGTTTCATATCTTGGGCATATAATTGATGCAGAAGGATTACACACAGAAACTAAAAAAGTGGATGCGGTTCTGGCCGCGGCTAGGCCACACAATATAAATGAGCTAAGAGCATTTTTAGGCTTAATTAACTACTATTCTAGGTTTATAAAAAACTTTTCGAATATAATTACTCCATTATACGATTTATTAAAGAAAAATAAAATATGGCTATGGTCAGATGAATGTGAAAATGCATTTATAGATATCAAAAACATGTTAAAAAATTCTAATGTTTTGATACACTTTAATCCGAGCCTCCCCCTAGTGTTATCATGTGACGCATCACCATTTGGCGTGGGGGCATGGCTTGCGCACGAGATGCCAAATGGGCAGCTCCGTGCCATCGCGCATGCGAGCCGCACGCTCACAGCGGCCGAACAAAACTATAGCCAAATATGTCGGGAAGGTCTCGCTATCATTTTTGGAGTACAAAAATTCCATGAGTTTATTTATGGAAGGCATTTTATATTAGTTAGTGATTGTAAACCTTTATGTTCTATATTTGGGCCCAAAAAGGGTATTCCCTTAATGATGGCGGGTCGACTACAAAGATGGTCTATTATCTTAAGCGAATATAATTATTCTATAAAATGTGTTAAGTCAAAAGATAATTGCTTAGCTGATTGTTTATCTAGGGCAGCAAGTATGCAATTTGACCAATGCAATAAAGACAATAAATATAGTAGTAGGGAGAAAGAAAGTGTTTATGGCAACATAAATTTTTTAGAAATGCCTAAACCCATTGATTATAAGGAAATTGCATTACGAACAAGAAAGGATGAAAAACTTAATAAAATTTTTAAATATATAATGCAGGGTTGGCCATCAAAAAGAAATATTCCAGAGGATTGTAAGGAATTTTACAATAGAAAAGATTTTATTTCTTCTGAACATGGGTGTCTTTTATTTGGATATAGAGTGATAATTCCAAAATGCTTACAAAGTTCAATATTAAAAGAATTACACAGTAGTCATCTAGGTATTGTTAAAATGAAATCTCTAGCACGTACTTATGTATATTGGCCTAAAATGGACAGAGATATCGAAACAATGTGTACTTCTTGCGAAGTATGTGCAAAAGAGAGGGATAATCCAAATAAAAGTACTTTAGTTCCTTGGTCGTGGCCTACCACACCTTGGTACAGGCTTCATTTAGACCATTTAGGCCCATTCAATAATCGTAATTATCTTGTCATAATTGATGCTCATTCAAAATGGATTGAGGTTCTCAAAGTAAGTTCTACTTCATCAGACGTCACAATACGTCATTTAAGGGAACTTTTCGCTCGATTCGGATTGCCAAACGAAATTGTTACAGATAATGGCCCGGGCTTTGTTAGTAAAATATTTTCAGAATTTTTAACAAAAAATGGTATTATTCATAAATTGACAGCCCCTCGACATCCACGTAGTAACGGTGCCGCTGAAAATGCTGTTGGTTTAGTAAAAAAATGCTTAAAGAAGGCTATTCACGAAGGAACTGCTGTCGAAGTTGCCTTGAGTAGATTTTTGTTAAACTATCGTAACTGTGTGCAAAGCACAACACAAAAGTCACCCAGTGAAATGTTAATAGGCCGTAGATTACGTTCATGCTTAGATTTAATAAGACCTGATACTAAAAATATTGTGATTAACAACCAAACAAAACAAATAAATGCTTTTGGAGGTAAAGACAGACATTTTGAAGTAGGGGCCCTAGTAATGTTTAAGAAATGGCAAAAGAACAAAGAAATTTGGGAAATGGGTACCATTAATAAAATTATTGGCAATACTATGTTTGAAATAAAATTTGGAGAAGAAAGACATAGGCGTCATATCGATCAAATTTTTCAAATACCCAAAACTTATAGTAACAAACAGAAAGACAACATAATATTTAAAGAATGTGAACCCCCAGTTGTTGACTGCAATGTACCAATAAATAATCCAAGTGTAAGTGGCGGTATGACTTCTCAACTCTCAAATAAACCCGATCAAATAAATTCTCCTCTTTCACCCCCCCATATGGATAGAGAGGAACCTCAGGAAAACCTAAATATACATATTGATAATGAAAGAAGAGAGAGCATCATACCGCACACAACATTAGGTAGAAAAAGAAATTATTTTCCAGACTCTGATTAGCAATTTTTTTTTTTAAATACTCCAACTGTATAAGTATAATTTTTAAGTGTCTTTTTTTTTTTAGCAAATAAGATTTGATTTTTTTTGGAACAGATTTACATGTATAATATTAACTTAAGTATATTTTTTTTTTGTACTAGTACATAAGTTCGTTATATTTTTTTTTTTATTGGGATGTATAAAAATTTAGGGGGGGAAATGTGGTATAAAGGTATGTGAAGTTACTGCAATAAACCAGTTATCCGCTGACCACGGTTGTTTCAATACGTCCCCCTTGCACTCGAATATATCACAAATATCACATAAATTAGCAAAAGAATTTTTCAAAAAGTACACTAGTTAAACGAATTTTCATATGGTTACAATACTTATTTGACTTCAAAAACTTTTTGTGACCTAATGTGCACATTGTTACAATTACCACGTGCTAAGGGTCAAGTAAAATATCATAATGAAATCTGCATACCTACAAACCTACCAAACCGATTTAGACAAGCTGTTGGCCCAACTGTGATGGAAAGTAGTTACCGTTGCCTAGAAACATTTGCAACACTAAAGGTGCAACCAATGTTCTGCCGGGCTGGAAGTTGGCCACTAATGCTGAAACACAACTCAAGGTTGTTATGGCAGAATGCTCTAGACCAGGAATGGTAGCCATCCAGACGAGCGAAGTCCTATCTGTAGGTTGTTTTGTCGCCTCTTACGACAGGCCGCCCGGCCGCAGGAATTTGTATTTTTTCTCCGTTTCTGCACATATCAAAATAAATATACTATGCTTTCTATTTTAAATGGTAGGCCCGAGTTCAACAGTGGTACGTCTATGGGCTGTATGATTGCTATAATACTTTTATTACTTGGTTTTTTATTTAATTTACATACATACATACATAACTTCACGCCAGGTCCCTTGCGGGGTAGGCACGAACAACAAAATATTTAATTTAATAGTTTAATTTTGGTTTGTATATATAGTTTATTTTATTGTACAGTTTAGTTTATTTATAATTAAGTTTATTTGTAATTGTTTGATATGTAATTTAATGTGCAATGTAATTAAAGAAAATTCAATTTATTACGCACCTAGGTATAGATTTCTTTTTAATATGTTGATATTTTTATTAATTATAGTTGTTTGTCACATTCGTGTTGTGCAAGTATTTTCATATTATTAATTTTTGAAATTCATTTTGTTGGTTGAATTTTAAATTGTGTTTAATATTATATAGTACCTAACTAGAGCAAGCAAGTGGTTCGTTCAAACGATGCCCCGAGGCAAGCACGTGCAGCAGACGCGGAACTCGCTTACCGGCTGCAATGTGTCTTACACAAAATGAAATTTTATTTCTATTGTTAACTGCATGCTTTCGTGCTTGTGTTCGGAGACGACAGGATGAGCATCCACTTTGCACCACCATAAATACTCTCGGCAAAGAAATAGGAGCAGTGCTAATGATATTTCCACATTTGAGTTTACTTCTATTTTATCAAAAGGTCTCTTGACATACGAATGTCTGCTAGTATACTTGGATGTCGCCTGCATATAAAGAATATAATAATAATAAACGGCAGACAAACACATATTGTATATCCCGAAATAAAGCAAGTTACGCTTGTGTTATAACCTTATATATAAAAATCAATTGTTTGTCGTTAGTCTCGCTAAAACTCGAGAACGGCTGGACGGATTTGGCTAATTTTGGTTTTGAATTATTTTTGGAAGTCCAGGGAAGGTTTAAAAGGTGAGTAAACATGAAAAAAATGCTTGGAATATAGTAAAAACAACAATTTCGCTTTCCCTTAGAAACTATTCCTACCTACCTACCTGTCAAACATTTGATGTTCGTCCAGTCGTTTAGAAATCATTTAAATTTAAAAGTTATTCAGGGAACAAATTAAATTTATAAAGAAAAGGTTTTTATTTGTTATAAATCTCGGACGTTTGATGTTCGTTCCGGTTAAGTTTTGATCACATTTTTTTACTAAAGTTGAAACATCTTTAATTATAATTCAGCGTTTTTTATTAATTATTATTGATCTTAGGCGGTATGAAGTTAGCCGGGTCAGCTAGGAATAATATAAAAAATAAGTAATTAGAGTTTACCCCGCGGCTGCTCATACGCTAGTGCGTGCCTCTTGTTTGTAGAGCAGGCGTAGATACAAGTTACATTGTATTAAATTTTTATGTTAGTGCTATTTGCCCCGGGAAGATTCACTTAATTTTATATCGCAATCTATCCCAACTCTCGGCATGAAAACTATTTATTTATATAAAACTATTTATGTCTATTTTTGGTATTAAAACTACATTTAAAAAAATTACAGCATAACCGATCTGGTGCTCCTAACAGTTTTCCGCGAAAGCTTAACAGACAGACAGACAGCTCTAGTTACTATCGCATTTTTTTATAGAAAAGCTTTAGTCCGATCATTGAGAAGATTATTTTTGTCTTAGCGGTAATCCTTAATAGATTACTGAAAATATCAAAGATGTTTTGACGCTGTTAGTAACAAACTGTGACTTTACTCATTTTCATTTTAAACGTAGTTACTTACATTCTTCATAATCACAAGAATGTACCCGTTTTATCTTTTTGTATCTAGTTTGCCTTTTGCACTTTCATTTAACATAATTTGCTTCGTGACTCCGTCTACCTTACGCTGTTCAACCTTATTAGCCGATATATTGCCCAGTTACGTTGTATTGCAGAGGTTGCCGACCCTCATGGGAGCGGTTGACGTGATGATAATATGCTGGACGTACATTCCAGGTTTATCTTTCTGGGTTGCTCTGACGGTCGCTCTACGACTTCTTATGGTTGAACTGCAAGTCATGTCATATGTCATTGTTGTATCGATATAATATAATTCAGCTTGAAAATGTAACACCATATCTTAATAAACATTCAATATAAAAGATGACGCATCGGCACGCTTGCCTCCTTTTTGGAGTAATCAGGCACAGATTGCCTTCGTACCTGTACGACAAATTAACTTGGATGTCAAGTCGCAGGTCGATCGGGACAAGGACGTGTGCAGTACAGCTCTTGATGCAGCGGCACTCCTCAGCCTCTTTCAAAGGTAGCTTTGAATATGCTGCTTCAAAATGTTGGAATAACATTCTCCCACCAATAAGGAACCTGCAGTCAGTTCAATAATAATAAAATATCAGCATTCTGCACTCCTTCTCTATATATAAGTCTTCGAAATTTCATACTCCTCCGTCTGCGCAATTTTCGTAACAATGAGTACCAAGTTTTTGCTGTGTTTTTGCTTCACGTGTATATTGTAAACCAAAAGATATACCTATTAGTTTATTGAATCCAGTGTAATCTTTCCCTGAAAAAGCCAGTACACAATAAAATAAGAGCCATACAATAAATTGCGTTTCGGGAATAGATCTGGTGGAGGGGAAATATAAAAAATAAAGTAAAGTGGGAGTGTGTCTTGGAGGGAAATAATTTGATGGCCGGTGTATGGGTCTGCGGGAATTCAATTTGGGGTGCTCGGGAATCAATCCCGGTTATTGGCCGCGCGTTGCCGTCAATTTATTACAGCGGGGGTGTTTTTTGCAAGGTACAGTATGTTTTAGCAAATCTTAAGTGGTTATTACAAATACAGCGTAAACTCCATGTAACGTCACTCGATTTAACGACAAACTCCCTTGAGCATTGAAATCGCTTAGCTTGGGTTGGTTTAGTTTGTCTTCCATAGAATGATACAATCTATATAACATTACATCCACTCTCAATAACGACAACAATTAAGCAATAAAAAGTAACGTTTAATTTGCCAAAATTAGTAAAAACTCCGCAGCTGTGTACGTTCTTTAATCGCTTTACTATCCTAACCCATAATAAACTCGACTTTTGGCATCATGCATACCGAAATTTATAATGAGTTCCTTTATCACCTAGATGCAGTAAAAAATATAACTAAATTACAGGTGCAGCAAAATATGTCAAACAAAAATAACATATTTCTCTCCATTTAACGACAACTCTGTATAACACCATAAAACGCACAGTCCCTTCAGTATCGTTATATAGAGTTAACACTGTATTTGTAACTAAATGGAAGCAATTTGAAACGTTTGATAAATTAGGTTAGGCTCCTGTTGTGGCGGCGCTTTTGATGATAACAATTGACTGTGTCAATTTTGTAGAAAAGAAAGTGTTAGGCATTAGGCGGTAATGTGAGATGGAGCACACACGTACCTGATTAACGGGCATGACATGCAGATGCTCTTCTGCTCCTCAGTACAATTCGCTTTCTTCTTTATTAATCGTGTTATACTTCATTTAATGTATTGATAGGTGGCGACGAAGTGTGTGGTTTAATGCAAAGTATTTATTTATTTATTTTATAGAGTACTGTGACGTAGCGGTTTGCGACGCTACTCACTTAAAATCCCCATTCAAATTCCCGCCATTTTAAACTACGATTATATTACCATTCGTACACAACGTCCCACCGTTAAATTACTTATTTTTCCAAACAACCTCGTTTCTTTTAGAAATAAAACATTTCTCACATTCTAAACCTATTAATTTGTTTCATTCAAACGATAGTTATTCACTATGGAATATCGTTCATTCATCGCATACAACCTTAACAAGGCGGTATGAATCGGTTACCTCGCCTGCCTACCTGAAACGTGAGTTATGTCAATGTCGTGACACGACAATATTATTGCTTCCTGATTCGTTCTAAATTCTATGAAGTGTGTCTCAAAACGGGATTGGCACAAATAAAGCCGTCGCCTTGCGATTGGGCCAGCGATCATAGTGAAGTGCTTATCCTAGTACAACGGCAACCATTTTGATAGCTTCTTTCTGCTGCCGGTCGTCCGCAGTGATACACGCGTCGATTTTACCTTACTAGGGAGCGACGCACATCTGCCTTCCTTGTAAGTAACCTTACATCTTTCTTATCTGTTGGCGAATTATTTCTTACCACACCTGAAGGTCAAACGTCATTTCAGTACCATGATCTGGACGGTGTTAGCTGACCTTGGCCACGCGGTTCGTCCGCCCGAGTAAAACTACTCGCCTGTCTCCTGCATTTTGCCTGCCTTGCTGTCAAATATATTAAGCCAGTAAGTGCTCTTTTTCTCCTAACAAACTATTGTTCACGTGTCCGACTCAACATGGTCTGACACGTCGGTATTTTCTCCAGCAGGACCCGGCGTGTATGTCACGCGGTCTAATCAACTTTTTGCACGTACTCTCGATGTTGGTTATTTTAACTACAAAGATTATAAATGTAAATCGTACCCCTTTTTTCATTATTTAACTGTAATTACCATAAGGCATAGCATCTACCTTTCTTGCCCTCGCTTAATCACCGCCGCCTGTACGCGCTATTAACATCATCACCTCGGCGTATTCCAGGTCTGAAGTTCACCCACCTAGTGAGCTGTTTATCTGCGGCCTGCCGTTTAGGCTGCCCATCTCCACATAGTTGGCTCGGGACGTATCGCACCCAGCCTTCCTGTAATTCCCGCCTGCTGCGCTTGGAATTCAGCTAAGCTCGTTCATTTACTCTTCGACTTCTAAAACCTAAATCAAACTTATTGGAACCCCTAGATTTTGACACCACCGAAAGTAAATTGATCTGAAAACATCGGAATACCTCTCAGTATACCTCCATCTCTTACAGAAACCTTCAAGCCTGTTGCCTGACAGCCCACATTTTTATTCCCCCAAAACGTCCGTCTCTGCTTTGCCCTCTGGCACTTTACTAATCTATTATGAGCCTTTAATCTTCGAAGCATATACCTAAGTTTATATATAATTATATGTTAAGTTCTGTTTATTAAATACCTTTGTTCCTTGTATAGTTTTGTTAAACTGAAATAAATTTGTTACTTCTAATCCGTCTCATTCTTTTATATACCTCCCGGATAAAAAGGTAACAATGGCGCCCAATTCGTGGATTTATTAGTTAATTTGTCAAGCAAATTTTACCCCTGTTATTGGATTAAAACTATCAGGCCAATTCTTATTAAGAGAGAGGTTCATACTTTGAGGTCTTAATATATATAATCAGTACTCTTAAAATAACATTAAAGTAAATATCAAAAACAACTTGTAATTTCTTAATGACATAAATTAAATTTCAAATTTTAAATCATTTTACCTTAAATGTTCATTTCTATACAAATATAGTCAAATACTTAGTCATTTTACATTATATAAAGTACAATTTATTTTATTTAAAGACTGAAATCATATTTCAATATTTCTTGTGGTTGTCATACATTTTAGCAATAATTTTAAATTGTTAATAGTAAATAATAGTTTAAATTTAACTTGAAAGTTATACAAATAGATCAATTATATTACAGTTCCAGCGATATTTAATGAATAATTTGTATCAAGTAGACTTAGCTAGAATTCTTTGAAAACACAAAATTTTACAACATAATTGAAATAATCATAAAACTTTTGAAAATACTAGAGCACAGTAATTTTAACAAAAGAAGAAATATTGTATAGCTATCAAGGCAAATAGATAAATAATTAAGACAATATCATATCATAATAAATGTGTTTTGTTGGTTATGCAAGTTGTGATTAAATACAAAAAGTTACGGTTCATTTCCTACAGTAATAAATAAACCGTCTTTAAACCAAATACTATTGGCTTGGGAGTATCAACAATTTATATTTATTGTTTATTTTGTTTAAGTTGTGTCAACAACAAATAGTTACCTATAGTAACTATAGTATAATATATTATATTTTATTGCATTATATTGCTTGTTCCATTGCAACAAACAAAGCCAACAATCCAACATTAATTTTATTGTATCTTTTCAAAATCACATTCTGTGTGTTAACATATCTACTTATACAATTTTGTCTTCAAATTCTATTTTTAGAATAATTTAAGTTTAATGATTCATAGTAATCATATCAAGATAGGCAGCTTACTAGCTTATATTATATATCATTGTACTCTATAAGGCTCTTTTTACCATTTTCTTTTAAAGTCAAATTTTTAAATAAGTGTGTAAAATATAAAGGCAGCGACACACTGACAGACAGACTTAAATAAATTTTTTAATTAGTCCTCTTAGTTCAACATACAGTTAAACTTGTTTATTTAAAAGTTAACTGTTATTATTGTCTTATATAAATATAAGGGTGAACACAGACTGACTGGCCGACCGACAATTTTTTTTAAATATTTAAATATTTTTTTTCTCTTTCTCTTCGCGACTGCGTTACGCATTGTTGTCTGGAGTTATATTTCGACTCTCATTTATTAATAATGGAGCGACCGATTAGTTACAATTTATTGAGAAAAGATGAACTTATACATGAAGTTCAAATACGTGAAGAGAAACCTTTATCCACCGTGGCAGAATTACGCGTTCAAGTGAGGAGACTTTCTAAAGATTTTCCCGCTGATGAAATCTTAGAAACCGATTTAGATCCAATATTAGAACTGAAAGGAATTCAGGAAAAACTTTCAGAAGTCGCAAATTTTTTTGAAGAAACCAAGTTACAATATAAATCATTTAACCGTGTTCGCGCGCTATCTCATCATCTTTACCACAGGCTAAGCCGCATAAACCCGTCAAGTGACGAAAAACTTTTTAAATCCCTACGTTCGAGCCTAGACTCATACTTAGAAAAATTGGACAATTTGTTCCAATCATTCAAGGAATCGTTTGACAGTACCACGAGTACATCTGAAGTAGAACAAACAAAATCATCAATTCAAACCAACAATACTTGTCATGAAAATTTCAATTTAGCAATTCCAAAACTAAATCATAAATTTAATGGTAATACATGTATCCATTCGTTCCTACAAAGACTTGAAGAGTTGTGCGAGTCAAGAGGTATCGCCAACTCAAAATTATTTCATTCGGCTAGCGAACTGTTTACGGACAAAGCTCTACTTTGGTTCCGTAGCGTTAAACCCAAATTAACAGATTGGGATACGCTAAAGTCTAGTCTTATTTCCGAATTTTCACCGATCGATTATAACGACAAACTGTTAGCGGAGGTACAGCGCAGAACACAAGGGTCTAGCGAGTCCTCTAGCTTTTACATAGCAATAATGCTGAATTATTTTTCGCGTTTCACGCAACCAATTGACGAACGTGAACAAATAAAAATAATAAGGAAAAATTTACGTCCAGAGATACAAATGTCTCTTTCTTTACACGAATTTTCAACCATAAATGAATTGCGAACTAAATGCAAATTATTAGACCATGCTCGGGATAGGGCATCTAATTTTAATGAACCTCCCAGAGCATCTTCGTCGTTAGTAGCTCCTGATTTAGGATACACAGGTAGCACTCCTAAACAAAGTCAAATAAACTCAATTTCAAACCCAGTACAAGGGAATAATTCCCAAAAGTCACTGTACTTTACATCTACGTTAAAGAATAATTCACAAAACAAACAAGACAGTAATAAATATAATCAATATAGCAATTTTAATCAAAATAATAACCATAAAAACTTTATTAACACAAACAAAACTTTTAATAATCCCAAAAATAGTGCTAACAATTACCAACATTATAATAATAATTTCAATAGGCGGTCAGACAATAATTTTAAATATAATAGTAACGAAACGTTACGTTGCACTCGTTGCAACAGTCTAGGACACCACCATTCCAATTGTAAGAAAATTTTATGTTACGGTTGTGGGAGACCCAACACTAAAAAACCGGACTGCCCTACTTGTTCTAAACAAAATTATTCTAGGCCAAAGCCAAAAAACTAATTAACTCGAACCGAATGCGACAATATTTTCACGAATTTTACAATAGTAAAGCTTCGGTTCGATCCCAGTTTAAAAATAATTATAATAACAATTACCAAAATATACAACGCTGTGTCCAGTGCACACGTTGCAAACAATATGGCCACTTTCCAAAACAATGTTCGTTAATTTTTTGTTATAAGTGTGGACTAAAAGACACAATTAGTACCAAGTGTCCCAAGTGTAAATTGAACAAAATACATCAAAAACATTCCTCCAATCCTAGTATAGAACAACGTGACACGAATAAAATAGCAACTGTAAAATCTAAAACTATCGACGAACGTCCCTATTTAAATTTTTCAATTTACGGCAAACCCTACTACGGTCTACTCGACTCGGGTTCTGCCATTAGCATCATAAATAAAGACGCAGAAGATATATTTTTTAAACAAGGTGTCACTTTACATAACAGCGACGACATAAAAAGTATTTCTACAGCAAACAACTCACGCGCAACAGTCAAGGGATACTTTTTGTTGCCAGTCACAATAAATAATGAAACCAGAGTAATAAAATTTTATTATATACCAACAATTTCCACCGAGTTCATTTTAGGCATAGATTTTTGGAAATCGTTCAAAATCGCCCCCGAATTATTTGACACATTACCTCTTATGAATAAAATAGACATACCAGTCCCAGTTAGCGAGGTAAAATACCTACATCCTTTCGACGACCTGTCCGAAAGAGAAAAACTGCAAGCACAAAATTTAATTAAACAATTTGAAAATATTAGCTCTGAGAAAAACGGTCTCGGTAGAACATCCCTAACTACCCATATTATAAACACCGGCGATACTCCGCCTATTAAACAAAGATATTATCGTCTGTCTCCAGAGAGACTTAAAGAAATGAATCGTCAGTTAGACGAAATGTTACATTTAGATGTAGTAGAGCCTAGCTCTTCTAGTTGGAATAATCCCACTCTTCTTACACCAAAATCCAATGGCGAGTTGCGATTTTGCCTAGACAGCCGTAAGCTCAATGCAATAAGCAAAACAGACGCGTACCCGTTACCCTACGTATCAAATATTCTAGACCAATTAAGAGACGCGAGGTACTTATCTTCAATCGACCTCAAGTCTAGCTTTTGGCAAATTCCTTTAGACGAAAGCTCGAAAGAAAAAACAGCTTTTACAGTTCCCGGACGAGGACTTTTCCATTTCAAAGTTATGTGCTTTGGACTAACCTCTGCACCTGCTACACAACAACGCCTCATGGACAAATTATTTGGACCAGAATTCAATGGCAAAGTATTTGCTTATTTAGACGACATAGTAATAGTATCATCCACCTTCAGTGAACACTTAAATCTCTTAGAGAAAGTTTTAAAACGTTTAAAATTCGCCAATTTAACAATAAATTTAAATAAATGTCAATTTTTTAGACAAGAATTAAAATATTTAGGTTATGTAGTAAACGAAACTGGATTACGTACAGATCCTTCCAAAATTAAATCTATCGTAGAATTCCCTACACCGAAGAATAGAAAGGAAGTAAAGATGTTCCTAGGCACAGCCGCATATTACCGCCGCTTCATAAAGAATTTCTCTACAATAGCAGCACCTCTCAACGCTTTAACGAGCACAAGCAAGACTGCACCACCATTCTCATGGTCAGAAGACGCTGAAAGGGCGTTCAATGACTTAAAGTCGGCTCTGATTTCCGCACCAGTTCTAGCCTGCCCTGATTTCTCTAAACCGTTTACAATCCATAGTGACGCATCAGGTTACGGAATAGCAGGAACACTTACCCAGTTAGACGAGGAAGGAAAAGAACATCCTATCGCATACGCCAGCAGGTCACTAAACAAAGCAGAACGCAATTTTTCAGCCACAGAACGCGAGGCATTGAGCGTGGTGTACTCAGTTGAAAGTTTCCGACCCTATATCGAAGGCGTTCCCACTTTCAAGATAATAACAGACCACTCAAGTCTAAAGTGGTTCCTAAATTTAACAAATCCTACCGGCAGACTTGCCAGATGGGGAGTGAGACTTTCCCCTTATAATTTTGAGATCGTACACCGTAAAGGTCGAGATCACGTCGTCCCAGACGCACTCTCACGAGCTGTCCCAGTGTTAGAACTTAAAACAGTCGTTGACGACCCCTGGTATAATTCTTTATTAGATAAATGTAAACGTCGCCCAAATTCATGTCCAAATTTTCAAATAAAAGATAACAAGCTTTATAGATATTCCAAATGTAAATTTTCTAATAATTCCGAGTTCGATTGGAAACTAGTAGTTCCCCAAAATGAACGTACAAGTGTCCTTGAGTTACACCACAGTGGAGACCTAAACCCACACTTTGGCGTACTAAAAACGTACAACCGTATCGCATTACGTTACTACTGGCCAGGTCTTTACCAAGATGTAGTTACGTGGGTTCGAAACTGTGACACTTGTGCAGCTTATAAACACAGCCAAAAAAAGACACCAGGTCTTTTAGGCGATCCAAAGGTCATTAGTAGACCGTTTGAATGCGTGAGTATAGACCTAGTAGGCCCCCTACCACGCTCACGCGCAGGTCATATATACCTCCTCGTCGTCGTTTGCTGCTTTAGCAAATATTGTTTATTATTTCCCCTACGCCGTGCTATTGGCAAAAATATTGTTCAATGCCTAGAACAAGGCGTGTTTTTAATCCATGGAATCCCACGTACGGTGATTGCAGACAACGGCACGCAATTCACCGGAAAGGAAGTACAGAGTCTATTCCATAAATATAATATACCAGAAATACATTTAACTCCTAAATATTGTCCCCAAGTAAATACAGTAGAGCGATACAACCGTACTATCGTAACGGCTATATCAATTTTAGTAAAAGACGATCACCGAAAATGGGATTTATCAATACCCAATATACAGTTCAGTATGAACACAGTCGTTAATGAAACTACACGTTTCACTCCCTTTTTCCTCCTCCATGGTAGAGAAGCAGTATTATGTGGTAGTACTTACCCTAAAACGGACCCTAATAAAGGTCCTCTTACACTAAATTGCGCGTCCCGCAGCACTTACGCTGATAATTTAAATCCCGTACAAGAAACTTTCTCCAAAGTTCGCGAAGCTTTATTAAAAGCTCATGCAAAAAGCACAAAACATTACAACCAAAGTAGGCGTGAACTAGAATACAACATAGGTGATGTAGTTTGGAAGAAAACATACCCTTTATCTGACGCCAGCAAATTCTTTACGGCCAAATTTGCGCCAAAATTCGACAAATGCCGAATAATAAGAAAAATTTCCCCACTAGTGTATGAATTAGAAGATTTAAGAACAGGTAAAAACATCGGTAGCTGGCATATAAAGGACATTAAAAAATAATGTCCACTCGTTCAAATAAAACCACATTACAATATTACTATTATTATTCATACCATTTAATCACATATTCAATTTCTAATAAAAGCAACAAGAAATTTATCAATTTTAACATAAACTTCGTCCAAAATCCATAATAATTTAATCAAATCAATAAAACAACAATAACATTTTAATCAGAATATGCATATTAGTTACCCATAGTCAATTTAAAATAATTATATAGTAACAACCTTAAAAATAAATAACTATAAATTCAAACAACTCTCATTTAAAAATATAACATTAATTACTTACAGAAATACCTGTATCTTCGTCCAGTGTTGTCCAACATATATGATAACACTAAATAATTTGTAAACATTATCTAAAATAATTTTCATACTAGTCATATAGCCTACGGCCTCAAATTAATAATACTAAACTGTCGTAAAAAGAAATTACTTCAGCAAAAGTTTAATCTATTACTCGCTCCAGCCGAAAATATAACTACCAGAACCAGACAACAATGCACAAAAAAAAAGAATTGTACAAAAGTTAATGTACAAATCATTTTACCATAATACTAATATAGAAATGGTAAATTTTCTACAAAGATACACTATTATACCAACTATAAAATATTAACGTTACATACATTAAATCATCAAAAAATGACTTGTTAAGTTGTTAACCAAAACTTTCTTTTTACTAGTTCTTGGTATTTTTCAACACAGTCATTAACACTAACATGTGTTATATATATAAATTTCTACTATCGTTTCATTTGGCCCACAAAATATTGTGGCTGAACTCTTGTAGTAAATACAATTTACTACTAATTGTTTTTGAAGTAAATTAACAATTAATTAAAATTGTTAAGTATCTTTTTACAACTAATGTTGTACATAACTTCTATTCCTGTATGTTTCTTTTACTCATGTATATTTAACTTAGTTAAGTCTCATCCAGATTATATGGAACTTACATTTTTATACATTTAGTCAGGTTCGCCTGTTAATAAATAGTTGAAACTTAATATTTTATTCTTCCTATCTAGTTATTATCACAACTAGATACCATTTTGTTTTACATTTATCGTGATACATATATAAGACATTTTCATTTTCAACAATATAAGCTTAGGATTTAGTTTTTTTTTCATTGAGCAAGGATATCATGCTCTTCGCTATTCATTTTCTAGGTTAATTTGGACTTACAATTGTCCACATTTTTTTCACAGTTATGTTAGTTTTAAACATCATCGGTATATAATATTCCTTTACTTAGTAATTAAAATATTTTTAGTGTACAAAAGCTAATCTTACTTTTGGTGTCGATCATCTTTATGATAACTAAAAGGCAATGGTTAATTTTTATTAACAATCATATGCTTTGGTAGAAAATAATACCAAGCATTTAATTACTTAGTGTTATAGTTAATTATAACATTATTATTATTTGAACTATAGCTGTTACAATAATGTAGTATCTTCAGCATAGGTATTTTCGACCAGTTTTCCTGGCAGAGGTTTACACAGTGTAGACTAGCAACGAATCTAGTTACACATGGTTCAAATGGAACGTCTCGAAGCGTGTGTTTGCTTTCGAGACAATTATGGTTTGTAAGGAAATTGAATGACGGTTATATTAATATTATTATTTAGTATATCTTATTATTATTTTATTATATTCTTATGTATAGTATATCATCATCATATCTTATTATTACATACATCTAAATGACTGTGGATTATGACTGAATTTTGATAGGACTGTGATAGTGTGATTTTTATGAACGCGTATTTTTCTGACAGAGCATGCCTGAGTAAAGAAGCCTCCAACTGCCAGCAAACTGTGACAAAAACAGTATAGCTGATCGAATAATTTCTTTTTGATATCATAGTGTCTGAATTTTTTTTATTTTTTTTCTCCATAGATTTATTTAGCTGATTTCTTACTCGTCACACTTGCGTGTACACTATAATTAGTTGTAGTTTTATTTCTTCATGTCTCATGACATTTTATTCTCCTATGTTATAAGCTGGAGGGCCAGCCAGAATTTTACAGGGCAAAATTCCTTGAGGGGAGGGGCACTGTGACGTAGCGGTTTGCGACGCTACTCACTTAAAATCCCCATTCAAATTCCCGCCATTTTAAACTACGATTATATTACCATTCGTACACAACGTCCCACCGTTAAATTACTTATTTTTCCAAACAACCTCGTTTCTTTTAGAAATAAAACATTTCTCACATTCTAAACCTATTAATTTGTTTCATTCAAACGATAGTTATTCACTATGGAATATCGTTCATTCATCGCATACAACCTTAACAAGGCGGTATGAATCGGTTACCTCGCCTGCCTACCTGAAACGTGAGTTATGTCAATGTCGTGACACGACAATATTATTGCTTCCTGATTCGTTCTAAATTCTATGAAGTGTGTCTCAAAACGGGATTGGCACAAATAAAGCCGTCGCCTTGCGATTGGGCCAGCGATCATAGTGAAGTGCTTATCCTAGTACAACGGCAACCATTTTGATAGCTTCTTTCTGCTGCCGGTCGTCCGCAGTGATACACGCGTCGATTTTACCTTACTAGGGAGCGACGCACATCTGCCTTCCTTGTAAGTAACCTTACATCTTTCTTATCTGTTGGCGAATTATTTCTTACCACACCTGAAGGTCAAACGTCATTTCAGTACCATGATCTGGACGGTGTTAGCTGACCTTGGCCACGCGGTTCGTCCGCCCGAGTAAAACTACTCGCCTGTCTCCTGCATTTTGCCTGCCTTGCTGTCAAATATATTAAGCCAGTAAGTGCTCTTTTTCTCCTAACAAACTATTGTTCACGTGTCCGACTCAACATGGTCTGACACGTCGGTATTTTCTCCAGCAGGACCCGGCGTGTATGTCACGCGGTCTAATCAACTTTTTGCACGTACTCTCGATGTTGGTTATTTTAACTACAAAGATTATAAATGTAAATCGTACCCCTTTTTTCATTATTTAACTGTAATTACCATAAGGCATAGCATCTACCTTTCTTGCCCTCGCTTAATCACCGCCGCCTGTACGCGCTATTAACATCATCACCTCGGCGTATTCCAGGTCTGAAGTTCACCCACCTAGTGAGCTGTTTATCTGCGGCCTGCCGTTTAGGCTGCCCATCTCCACATAGTTGGCTCGGGACGTATCGCACCCAGCCTTCCTGTAATTCCCGCCTGCTGCGCTTGGAATTCAGCTAAGCTCGTTCATTTACTCTTCGACTTCTAAAACCTAAATCAAACTTATTGGAACCCCTAGATTTTGACACCACCGAAAGTAAATTGATCTGAAAACATCGGAATACCTCTCAGTATACCTCCATCTCTTACAGAAACCTTCAAGCCTGTTGCCTGACAGCCCACATTTTTATTCCCCCAAAACGTCCGTCTCTGCTTTGCCCTCTGGCACTTTACTAATCTATTATGAGCCTTTAATCTTCGAAGCATATACCTAAGTTTATATATAATTATATGTTAAGTTCTGTTTATTAAATACCTTTGTTCCTTGTATAGTTTTGTTAAACTGAAATAAATTTGTTACTTCTAATCCGTCTCATTCTTTTATATACCTCCCGGATAAAAAGGTAACAGTACATTGTATATATAAAGAGGACAACGCGAAGACGGAATTTAAATATGTTAGCTATATGTTTGAATAGGTCGAAAGGAGGTTTAGACTGAGGCACTAGCTCCCATAAAGGAAATAATAACCATAAACAAAAATAATAATTAAAATGAACAAGTTGGGGTAAGCCACAGAGTACATGAATATAATAGCAGAGGGTAACCTAAGCAATAACTTTAACATTACTCATTGAAAGTTGACATCTTTGTCTACCATGCGTGATGAGGGCTACTTAAAAGTGGCCAAAACGTTGAAATAGAATTCAAATAAAATAACCCACTTAAAATCGTTATAACGTAGTTTTATTGCATATACTAGTCGCGAAAACTTAAGAAAATACTATATGGTATAAGTTTTAAATGCGGCATTCTATATGATTTTCATTTCGACATTTCAGCTATAGCAATGTATGAATGAATAACGTTAAAGACCGGCAAATGCCCTACCACCTGGCAATCATTGATTGTAATTAAAATCCATCTTTTCTGTTGGAATCTGTTATATATGTAAATCAAATATATTACAATAAATAGGTAGATACAAAAATCATGTACACTCAACGAAATAGAAAGTACGACGAATTGTTTTTTTTTTAAAATGCCATAAATACTATCTAGTATATCTTTCATACCAATACCCCAGAGTACCAGGTAACATGGTGATGAAACGCTTGGACCATGGTGTTCTGAGGCCATGAACCCATACAAAAATTTGCAAAACTACTCATTGACCTTACAGGTGATCAGAGGGCTGGTGCTTACCTCGGACAATGGTATATCAGCATGGCGATCCAGGGAGGAAATGTAGCCAGACTTCTAGGCACCTTACCCATATTAGACGGTGAACCAGGCTCAGTATTCTATTTCCAGTCTTGAGGGACTACGCGTAGGATACAATATAACTAAGTTGTCTTGAATTGATTTTAGTTTATAAAGTTATTGTAATAATTCTAATAAAATTAAGCTATAGAATATAATTGATTCTACACACACAATTTGTTCTGTGCAAATATGTTTTTCCGTAAATGGGCATTTCTGGAAGAAATCGCTTACGGCCCAGACCGCCAATTGTAGTCTTTTTGTGTGTGCTAATTTTTAAGTATACTGTAATAAATTATGAAAAAAATAAACATCAAATAGTATGAAAAGATAAATATAAAAGCAGTATAATGGAAGTATAAGTACAAGTTTAATTGGAACTGCAAGGCAACTTAAGAAATAACAGCACACCGCAATTTCCTATCTATACTGAGGGCGAAACAATATCGCCCAGAAGACACAATTATCCACACAGAATTGTCTCTTACCTGCAGACAATGAATAATGTTAGAGAGAGTGCACACTTATCCGACGTTTCAATACTTGGATATCAATTCACTTACTTGCGTGTAAGAATTAATTTCTGCATACATTGTACTTTCCATCGACAATTTTTTTGATGTAGCAGAGTTATTCTGCGATCAATATCTTATTTACAGCTGACTGAGTTACCCAGCTGATTGATCTATATATTACCACGCTTTCACAAAATTTCAGCACATATTTAGCCTCTAGCTAAATGCTTCGTATGATAAATGAGAGTACTGATGGCTCACTTTTCTCTACCCTACATCCCATTTTCCTATCCCATATACTTGCTCTCTTATCCTCTTTATCCTACTCCACCAATTTACTCCTCTCCTATAACCCTTTCCTTCTATCTCATCCTAAAGAGCTGGCAGTGTCTTGGCATCACACCAGGTACTAAATTATACAACAATAAATGTCACAATTCGTTAATTAACCAATGTTATTTAATGACAAGAATAAAATTACAAGTGACTTAAAATCATTATTTAGTTAATTTAATCTAATATTAATTTTAATATATTTGAATTTGTACGCCTAATAGGTAAATAATATGTGAAACTGTATAGGTACAGTTTAATTTATAATATACAATTTCTAAAAATTAAACTAAATAAATTTCCTACACACAACTAACACACAAAATTTTAACCTTATCGTAGTTTGTAAATAAGAAAATTATCTTCACAAAAAAATGTGTTTCTGTGTGTGTGTACAGTTCACACGTAGTATAGGTGAACCTTCAGAGAATATACTAACCCATAATTATTTTCTAACTTTTATTAATATATAAATATAATTCCTTTCGCCGGATGTAGGCTACGTAGACAACACATTGAATTCAAAATAAACTTCTTAGTATCACTTTTAAATTTTCACTGTTTTTCACTGTAAAATTCATATCTCATTCTTTCGCAAGCTTAGTCCTATACTATATTAAACGTTTATCTCTTTTTAGTTTCGCTTTCTCGTTTCATCGAGTTTAAATCATAATCTATTATAAAAAAGTTTCACTTTAAAAACATAATTAGTGTATAATAATATGCTATGGCAGAACTTTCTAGTTTTGTCACTAGAAAAGAAAGTTTGTAAATGGATTCAATGGCCGCGCGTTAAAGTGTTGTAAGTCCTTAACACCGAATTACTCCAACCTCCCCATAAAGATTTAGTATAATGGTAAACATAACCGTTTACTTATCTTATGTGGAGAAAAAGATAACCACTTCTGCAGGATTATAGCACTTTCTAAATTAGCAATAACATTTGATTCGGGCTGCAATTCATTAGAAATGTCACCATTGAATTAGAATAAGGGATGAAAATTATCCCGTAACCTAAGTTATACTCTGCAATAAATTTTTCCTTTCTTGTTTTCAAAGAAAATTTCATTTGTTTTATCAATTATATGTATTACAATTATAATAATAACTAACTAACTAACTCCGTTGGCTCAGCGACCTAAAGTCTTGGCCTCCGAAACGAGAGCACGATAGTTTCCTCTGTCCTGCGCAGTGTCTTGCCAGTTGTGGGCTTTGTAGTGACCTCCCTAAGGAGGTCAGCTTCCACTCTATCCTTCCAGTGATACTTGAAGGGACGACTTGTAAATAAAGTCTACTTCAGTTTAAGCGCTACTACGAAACGTGCATCGGACCAAAGCCGATTTGAGACTTCAACCGACCAAAGTCGGAGTGGGAATGTTGTCTCATCGGTCCGTCCACACGCCGTGCCACGCACGCACCACGAAGTAGAGTCGAGTAGTGCAGTAATGGATACCAAGTATCCACCACAGAAGACAAGAATAGACTTGGGGCGCCGACAGTGATTGCAGTGTGTCCCACGTTATGTTTTTCTGAACAATAATTCTATAATAATATTTTCCTAAGGTTTCGCGACTTGTATACGTAATAAAACTACGTTTTAACGGTTTTAAGCGCGGTAATTTATTAGGTTTTGGTTTGTCCGACGTTTCGGCCGCTTTTCAGTGGCCGTGGTCACGGAGAAATTATCGCGCTTAAAACGTAGTTTTATTAATCATTCTATAATGTTTTTTTTCTGTGATGTAGTATGTGTATGGCAACTACACCCTTGCATGTGTATGTGCATGTTGTACTACATGTACATGTAGTACATGTTTTGTAAGATATATTTGTTTTATAGGACAGAAACAAAAAGTCTAGCGTAGCCAGTCCATTCTGAAGAGCCAATCACCATAATTGGGAGATTTTTCTTTTGGAAAGTACCCTTTTTAATTCCAGCAATTAGTCAAGTCGGATCTTATGCAAATCACTTGTCAATTACAAAGTTGCCTCCTCCATTTTAACGGGTTCTTTCTTGTTACGTTGAGTGGCGACCTTAAGGGGGCGCTTTCCAAAAAATATCTAAGTAAAATATTTTTATACTAACATTATTTTTTACCTAGGTACGAAGATCATTTTGGAACATTACTTATACACAAATTATAAAATATAGCGCATCTTAAAATATTCTTAACAGATCTAAAGACAGCGTTTCTGCTCAGTCCTCGTAAAATAGGTGTGACGGTTGTAAGCTCGCCTGGAGGGATGCAGAATAACTTCGAGGAACGGGTAGTTAATGAATATTAGTTAGTCGCAAGTTGACGCGAAGTTAAGTTGCAGCCGACTGTGCAGTTTAAAGGCAGTTCGCTATGATTTTGTCTACTTTAGTACACTGAGCACCAATTAGCTATTTTAAACTTGTATGAACTATAAATATTAACATAAATTAAGTGGGTTTCATATTTCAATTGAAATATATTTATAACTAGCTTCTGCCAGCGACTTCGTCCGCGTGGAATAGTAAAAAAAAGTAAGTTAAAAGAAAAACCCCTGGTTTTGAAATACTCTTCATTGGTGCTCCGCTCCGATTGGTCTTAGTGTGATGATATATATAGCATATAGCCTTCTTCGATAAATGAGCTGTCCAACACTGTTTTTTTTTCTAAATCAGACCAGTAGTTCCTGAGATTAGCGCGCTCAAGCAAACAAGCCAAGAAACAAACTTATCAGCTTTATATATATTATTATATATATATATATATATATATATATATATGTCGGAGGGAAGCTATGACTATGACGATATGACGATGTATTGTTGACTGGATGTATAACGCACAATATCATTTGTTTACATTATAATCACTTCTAAAATTCTTAATGTAATTTAATTAGATTTGTTAATGTTTCTATAACTTCAAGATCGTTCTAACCTAATAAAAGTTATGAATATTGTAATTTAATAAACGACCAATGAGAGCAGAGCATGTCTAGAGCGGGGTCGGTGCCCTCTATACTTTGAGTAGTATCTGCTTGGGTGGACTGAGGAGTTTTTGTGGCGCATTTGGTTGGTGTCTACAGGTCGAGTTGGACCTTTGAGAGTTTTAAAGAAAGTATTGAAGTTGAAAGTATGAGCGGGTGCCCTGAACCCGCTGCTCGGTCTAAACTATGTCATAATGTTGATCAAATCTAAATTAAAAGTGTATAAACCGTGGCTATTGTGTTTTATGCTCGCATTTTATCCTGATGACGCCCACTAAACCTTTTTTTTTTTTTTTGGCCAGGGGAAATCCGTTTGAGGACTAAGCCGCGACAGTCACAGAAGCCTGGGGGATGCTCGCGACCCGGTGAGATAGTGTGGGATTCGCCAGATCGGGGGTGGCACTGGCGTGCCCGGTCAGAACCGGTGCCACGCCATTGCCACTCCCCACTTAGGGATACCCACTAAAACCTGGGTGTTCCGTCCTGCGCCTTATGCCAGGGCTACGTGTATGCGGTTTTCCCAACTCCGCTACCCTGGCAGGCGTGGGCCCCGCTCACTGGGCCTCTTCCAATGCCAGGGGGCTATGCCCCCGGCCGCTACTGGGTCTTTTCGGCGTGGGGCGGTCTGTTACTCGCCCCACGGGAAGAGAGATGAGCGCGCGCGGAACACTCGCGCTCTCATCTCGACGGCATGTGCGGGTGAGTGAGAACCTCTATACCCCTAGAGGCCCCACCCGCGCCGCCCGCTTACGGTGGCCGAAGGTCTAGGTCAGACCTCCGGCGTCGGCGCGTCCTCCTTTGTCGGGAGCGGAGCAGGGAATTACGCTCACGCTCCCGTTCCGCCTCCTCCTTTGCAAACATGACTTGCTCGCAGAAGGAGGAGACGGCGTCCCATCCGGTGGAGCTCCCGATCATGGTGCGTACCACGGCCGGGAGCGAGGTGTCAAATCCGGTATGGGCGACGAGCTCTCGGCGCTGCTCTGTCCACGCCCACTAAACCTGCAATAACTAAAGATGATGTCGTGAGAACGAGGCCGTTCTGCGACATATATATATATATATATATATATATATATATATTGTATATGCCCGAATTTCAAAAAGAATACTTTGTGAATGTATCCGGGCATCCGCATAAAACCGCTGGTTAGCAAATAGCTCAACTTTGCGCGTCCGTTGCTGTGTATTTAAAAAGTAATAAATATGAGTACATATAACTTACATAGCACGTAGTTTACGTCCGCTAGCACGCTGCACTTTACACAATCACAGAATATAAGTTGAAAGTTCACTGGGCCGGGCTATTGATATTGTATTTGGTTTTAAAAAGTATGGTGCGAAGTTAAGTGTCCCAGGGTTCGAAGAGAAGTGGTGCAGCCGCGCCGTCGCCGCTGCATTTCGCGCGTATTCGGTGTTGGGGGGGGGGGGGAGGGAGATAGATATATATATACATTACTATAGTAGAAAGAGAAGAGTTATACTATGTAATGAATGAAAGTGTATGTCTGGCAACCATGCTTAAAAATCCCGCTTAAATAATAAACATATATATATATATATATATATATATATATAGTAAGTATATAAGTTTAAGTAATTAAAGCTTTTTAACTATCCCACGGGAACTCTTTAATTTTTCGGGATCCAAATTCTATATGTTGACCAGGGATATAAGCTATCACCATACTAAATTTCATGCAAATTAGCCGGTACAAACAGACAGACAAACAGAGAAACAAAAAATTTGAATAAAATCTAAATTAGTTCTATTTCACTTCTTACATCCCCCTGACTCGATTTTTACCATTTTTTTTCATTGTACAGAAATTTGACCTCTACAATTTTATTATATGTATAGATGGCTTATTACAACTATCAGTTTGCTTTAGGCCACACATGACTCTTACGTATCTCTTTTGTGACTTAAATACAGCTTCTTAATTGTTAGGATTTGCCCAGAAATTATCCCATAGCGAAGAATATATGATACATTTCCGTGACATGCAGTTATTAGGGTAGACATAGGTTCGACTTTAGCAAGCATATAGAGGGCATACGAACATTTCCTTATTTTTGTATTGTAACATCAAATATGCAACAAATGTGCTGCCTCTATCTAAAGGGAGGCTGGAACCTGGCCACTAATGCCGGAACGTAACTCAAGGCTATGGCGGCATACTCTAGACCAATAGTGGTTGCCATCCAGTTGAGCAGATACCCTACCACCTGAAGTAACATACATACAAAATCAAAGTGTAAAAGCGCGGCGCGGTCTTGGCTGCAAAGGAATTTCGCTAGTATAAAAAGTGTTTAACTCGAAGAAAGAAAGAAACTTTATTTGCAAAAAATAGCGACGCAATTACATTATTTTTAAGTTACATACTTAACTTTATTTTTCAGTCATATGTCTAGTCGCTGTTATGGCAGGATATATAGAAACAATGAAACACTGTCCATCGGATTTGCCCATCTGCGCATGCGACGGCGTCACCTACAAAGACATTTGTACACTCGAGAAGGCACGAGACTTGAATTACAGTATATCACCTCTTCACATTGGTTTGTGTGACAATAAACCTACGCTACGAAAACGAAGTCACAATGGTAAAGGGAAGAAAAAGAAATTGGGCTTATTTGGTTGGATGTGTCTTGTGTGTATATAATAGGGTGATAAATCACAAAATATGAACTAATAAAAAAAAGTTAAGTTTTCTTACATTGTATTCAATAATATGTAATTTTATAATTGTTATAATAATAGAATTTTTAACTATGTCGACTACAACTAATTTTTTTATTTTCTATAATTGTAAAACGATTAAATACACTAGTAAAAAAAAAATCAACAAGAAAATCATTTATATTGATCAATCCTACCTCATTTTCTTCTCCATCTAGATCTCTAGATTAGTGTAAAAAGCCTTGCAGAGATTTGGGCAAGAAAGTACCAAATATACCTAATATTAACTATTTGGGCAGAGTTTACCCCTTTAACACACAATAAGCAATGAACACCGTCTACACGCCACACCGCCTTTTATACGAAAATACTACGAAAACTACCCTACATAATAATATTATTATCTATGAAGATTATCTATGTGATATTAATATAATCTATGGTTCTTATAACTGCTGTGATGGACATCGCGTAACATTCGGCCATCCTACCGCAGCCGTGGTCCCCCGCGGCGTGCCAACTATTGAGTGAGTTTGCCTTCTGTCACCAGAGAATTAGTTCTCTTCGCCAGTCTGCGAACAGAAAAAACAAAACACAGTACTTGTTCACACAACCACTCGGCTACTCCTGACCAATAATGATTCTACTTTCCATCAAAGTAACAATAAACTTTAATTTTTTTTACGATTATTATTTCAAGAATAATAGTCACAATTTCATGATCTCCATGTACAACTCTTCTATGTACCAAAAACTTATAAAATAACCAAGAATACTAGAACTTATTGTTCACGGCTACAAAAATTCCAACAATAATTAACCACAGTTAAAAAAAACCCAGATACTAGAATGAAGACTATTTTAAACCTTTAGTATTATGGACCTCTGAACTTATAAAATACGTGTTACAAAGATTAACTGCATTTACTACGTTTAATAATAACTGAACTTGGGTTATTCTAACTTCAAACACAAAAACCGGGCGAAACTCGAGTTATTTTAACCTTTAATAAAAACCGGGTGAAACGCGAACAATGTGTCAAAACCAACTTTACACTATACATATCAAAGTAATATCAGTCGAATGGTAGACTCGATTGTCATGTAAAACCTAATAAAAGGAACCATGACTTGTCGTTCATAAGATCTGATCACATCGTCAATACAAACACATTTCTCGATAGATATGTAACTCAAAATAACATTGAAAAATACTAACTACGCGATTTTTCGTCATTTTCCATGTTCGAAACATACCATAATATTTTCGTACAAAAAATATATGAGGGTAGTACAATTGCCTACCACGACCGGTGAACCATTACTATCACTTATAAAATTAATTCACTTTACTTTGCATAATAATTCACACAAAAATAATAATAAAAATAACCATACCTTCTGTGCCAGGTAAAGTAGATACAGTGGCCGAAGTTCCCAACAGTGTCCCGTCCACGCATAGGCCGACACGCCATCGCTCCATAGGCGCCTTCAGGGCACCACCACAATGCAGCCTCTAGTTCCGCCGATGGCAGAGTCCTGTTGACGGCCCCGATATGTCGATCCTAGAGCGTGGTCACACATACGTGGTGACACATACGTGGTCACACAGACGTGGTCACACAGACGTGGTCACACAGACGTGGTCACACAGACGTGGTCACACAGACGTGGTCACACAGACGTGGTCACACAGACGTGGTCACACAGACGTGGTCACACAGACGTGGTCACACAGACGTGGTCACACAGACGTGGTCACACAGACGTGGTCACACAGACGTGGTCACACAGACGTGGTCACACAGACGTGGTCACACAGACGTGGTCACACAGACGTGGTCACACAGACGTGGTCACACAGACGTGGTCACACAGACGTGGTCACACAGACGTGGTCACACAGACGTGGTCACACAGACGTGGTCACACAGACGTGGTCACACAGACGTGGTCACACAGACGTGGTCACACAGACGTGGTCACACAGACGTGGTCACACAGACGTGGTCACACAGACGTGGTCACACAGACGTGGTCACACAGACGTGGTCACACAGACGTGGTCACACAGACGTGGTCACACAGACGTGGTCACACAGACGTGGTCACACAGACGTGGTCACACAGACTTACTTACGGTCACGCAGAGTTTAGGTCAGGCAGAGTTTAGGTCGGGCAGAGTTTAGGTCAACTTATACCCAACCCAGCAGCATAACGGCCTGCCATTCTTGGGTAATCCCACTTCTGAATGTAAAAAGCCTTGCAGAGATTTGGGCAAGAAAGTACCAAATATACCTAATATTAACTATTTGGGCAGAGTTTACCCCTTTAACACACAATAAGCAATGAACACCGTCTACACGCCACACCGCCTTTTATACGAAAATACTACGAAAACTACCCTACATAATAATATTATTATCTATGAAGATTATCTATGTGATATTAATATAATCTATGGTTCTTATAACTGCTGTGATGGACATCGCGTAACATTAGTAAACAATTTGCTTTAAGTTATGCTGCCTGGAAGAGAACGCTTTTGGCGACAAAGCCGCCTGTTGTTTTTGTCAAGAAAGCATTGTAATTAAGTAGTTTAGTATTTGTTTATTTTGGTGAGCAACAAAGGGCTATCAATCTGTGAACAAAAACACCATACACTGATATCCTATATAAATAAAACCAATTGGTTACATATTACTTAATCTAGTTCCTAAATACATATTTATTAACTAACTCAAACAATGCAAACCTTGTTGTTCTAACTTTAAAATAAAAGTAATTCTGCACTTACCGGGGCAAATTGTGAATTTAAACCATCCAAGCACCCAAACATACAAAAAACTAACGAAGACAACCGACGCGCGCTTAGACGTATCCAGATTGACTCCATAGTTCTTCAAAAGTAATTCTGTAACATACTTTTGTATAACACTTATAAAAAAAGAATCTGAGATAAATATAAATAGAATTAAAAACATAAAAACAAAACAATTGTTAGCTAGGCGTGTTTCTAGGGAATTTCTTGCTGCTTCTTCTTCTCAACAGAAATAACACGTTGCGAAGCGATGCACATAAAATAGAAAGTAAAGTTAAATTTTAAATTATATATAAGTGTGCGAAATTTCATACTTCTCCGTCCGCGCAATTTTCGTAAAAAAGGGTACAAAGTTTTTTCTTCACGTAACTATAAATATATCATTACTTGTTAAGCCAATAAATAGTTTTCTTATCTGCATGTAGATGTCAGGAAAACTTGTCAATATTGGAAGAGTTTCTTTAGAGAGTTTAATGTTTTCAACTTATTGAACCTTTTAATGCCTTGAAGAGGCGAATGGCAAACTAATAAGAACCTATAGCCCTTTATATGTCAATAGCGACTGATATAAGTTTTGTATATCTTTTATCGATTGAAAGTGCTCACAATAGAGGCAGCTGAGACGCATTATAATAATCCGTTCGTCCGTCTGTCGCCCGTGACACGGGTTAAGCCCGCTTGGATGATATTTGGGGCTATTTTACGCTATTTCGCATGAATATTCCATAACAGAATTCACTTCGGTTCTTTTGTAGCGGAAAAGAACATACTTTTATAATTTAAAGTATATATAGTTATACTGAATTTTTTTAGAACATCATTTTGTTACTACACATACGATGTCAAAATCAGTCACACCGTGAAAGACATAAGTTGTAGGAAAACAATGGTTAATTAGCAAATACCCACCTTTATTCTCTGATGATAGCAATACCAACATTTGTTCGGCTATTAGTACCAAATTGAGATAATTATAGAATAGCTTTTGCTAGCTTATGTAAGTAAAGATAATTGAATCATGTAATGTACCATAGAATTTGATACATCAGAGAGCCTAAAGGGGTCGTTATCGTAGATACATGTGATGACAATGACAAATATTAATAACACTACAACTACACTGGACAACACACAAGGTGGTAGGGTATTTACTCGATTAGATGGCGACCACCTCTGGTCTAGAGTACGTCGTCATAACAACCTTGTGTTGTAATCCGGCATTAGTGACCAGGATCCAGTCTCCCTTAAGAGAGCAGCAGTGCATTTGTAGCACCTTTGGTGTTACAAATGTCCATAGGCGATGGTAACTGCTTTCAATCAAGTGGCTGAACTCTTGCAAAAAAGAATACACTCGTTTATCATATGGAACTCGAATTCTGTTAATAAATTAGTAGTAAACTTGAATCTAGACTCCAGTGCACTAGCATAAATTCCGTCAAACGCAGATTGAGTCAAGATTTTTTTGACGGACTAGCAACTAAAATGTTATTATATCAATAAATATCACTTGATATCGTGTATGTATATTGGCATTTTTTTTCAATCACGTATAGGTTCGCGGTTGACCATTATCTCGCTCGATTTGAGCGGAGATATGGTCTAAGATCGAACACAATTACCTAGAAGGGATCTATTCACACGAGACTTGAAGAAACAGCCTCCGGCAGTGAGTTCCATTCGTTTGCAGTGCGCATAATGAAGGTGCACTCAAAGCGCTTTGTTTGTATAGGTGGTATGTCCACCATATAGCGGTGTCGCATGCCAGTGCGTCCGATTGTTTGATGATGGAAGGGAGACGGCGGGATAAGATTGAAAATCTCCAATGCACACTCTCCAAAATGTATCCGATAGAAAACCGACAAGCTGGCAACCCTGCATCATGTTCAAGAGTTTGTAATTTGTCATTAAATAGCCGGTCGTTGCCTATCAACTTATTTTACCAATAGGTCGCTTGTTATCAGCATTTTTGAATATTGTATTAATTATATTAAAATAAAATAAGAAAATATATCAAGTGGAACTTTATGCTGTCTTACGTCTATTAGTTTGTTTAAACACACTGCCAATTTAACTAAGCGATTCACCAAAAGCCACGTTCGTACGTAAGACCTACGTTTCAAAAACTGAATATACATTACTTATCACGCCGTAAAGTTATTTTTTACGGGGTACTCATGAAAGAGTACACCAGCGCATATGTGCTTAAGGCTGTAGAGGTATTTGTCAAAGTTATTTCATTTTTATACAAGAAGAAATAAAATGACTAATAATTGTCATATTTATGGCAAGGGTCTTCCAAGGTGTCCACCGGTCAGTTTTAGACCGACTCTATTGAGTCGCTTTTATCTCGGTCGCTTGCTTATTAAGGGGCCCGTCGGCTGCTTGACGAGGGTAAATCCCCTTTCCTCATATTCAAACCTCACTTATACATATAACGCCTCGACATGTTTATGTCACATCATAAGAAAAACTTGTTATATATTTATACAAATATAGGCACATATAACAATATAATGAATTTCAACTGAGACAATAGTTAAGTCCCCTAAAACAGGAGGCCCGAGCCCAGCAGTGGGACATTTACGAGCTGTTATTGTATATTATATAATAGTTATGTGTATTCGGTAACGCATTGAATAAGGGAGTGAACATTGAAATTAATTGTGATACTTTTTTAAATATTTATTAAGAAAGAATTAAATAAATTTAAAAAATATGTAAGTAATTACAAATTTAAAAGTTTTTATTCAAAGTCATTTCCATTGGGGAACACTTTTGAAGGTCATATAAGTTACAATTTAATTTTACTACCAATTCTATGTACACCGCTTCGCAGCGTGTTCTTGCTGTTAAGAAGAAGAAGCTGCAAGAACCTCCCCAGCAACACGTCTAGCTAAAACTTATTGTTCTTTATATTTATATCTCAAGTTCTTTTTTTAATACTTTTTATACAGAAGTATGCTGCAGAATTACTTTTGAAGAATTAATGGAGTTGTAGCAAACAGTGCATACTCAATAAGACAAAGACACAATAAAAGGGGAAAAAATATTATTATAGTTATAATAATAACAACGTACTAAAATTAAATGCTGCACATATCTCCAAAAATTCCTTGCACGCTTGGCAAGATAAAAACGTTACACAAACTATAGTATACGAGGTTGGAGCGAGCTGCTATGTAAATGAAGTGTTGTCATTTAAATATTCCTCAATATTGTAGTATCCCTTTATTAGCAAGATACTTTTTAATTTGGTTTTAAATTTAGTGAAAGGCAGATATAACATTTCATTCTTTTGGAGACGCGTATACCAACCTCCAAGAAGGAGGACAATACTTTTTGTAAAAAGATGACAATATCGACTGGATATGGATATAATAATATTAATATGTTTAAACAAAAATTATTCGAGTGGTTGACAAAAAAATCCTATTATAGCGTACAAGAATATTTGAATGACAGATAATTATGAAGATTTTTGACATTGTATTTAAATAACTCGTTTAATAACTCTGCACTCGACATACTATCTATGATCATTGTATAATATTAGAAAATGAAGTAAAATTAATGTCTGTAGATTGAGTGGACAATACTATGTTTTTGTTGATTAGTTGATTTTCAACTTAATTACTGTTTGCATGCCTGAAAAGGCAAAAAGATGTGAAACATTACACAATATATTGTCATCTAATATTTATATAATACTAACCATGTTTTTAAGCAAATAAATGATTTGATTTGATTTGGATATTGCCATCTTTTAGATTACAAAAAGTTATGCCATTACACTGCCTGGTGAAAAACGAGATGAAGAGATGTATAGATGTAAAACAAATAAATGTAAAGTTGTTAATATGGATAAGTACAATAAATTCTAAGTGTGACTAGATTGTGAATATATTTCATATAATGACTGTTAATAGTAGAAATTGAAACTATACTTACATTTAAAAATATGAAACCTGTTATATACAGAGGAAGCAAAATAAAATCTTGTATATCTATTCACACAAGTTTATAATGTAAAAAACAATTCTATTGTTCTCTAAATTATTTTTTACCATCACAAACATTATCATCAAGACAAGAAAAGTAATAGTAGTTTATAGTAGTTTCGTGGGGCAAAGTGTAATGCTCTTTAACAAAATCCCAGTAAACGTTCAAGAACTGTCAGTAAATAAGTTTAAAAAATTAGTAAAGCAACGTTTGTGCAAGAAGGCTTAATATACAACGAAAGAATTTTTAGACGACTGCACCGAATGGGAATAATGCGATCGCTATCAAGCTTTTTCAATAATCATTCATAAAAATTACTTTGTAAAACATTGTATTATTCTAAACTACATAATAAAAAATAAAAAGACGAGTGATTAAACATGATAATTACAAAGTAAAGATGTGTTACTGGGGAGTTTGTTGCGCCGCTTCTTCTCCTTTAACAGTAACTAAAATTGCTTTGGAAGCGGTGGTAGAGTCATGACTTTCAATAAGTAATCTGTAAGATTCCATTTTGTAATAAATAAATTCATTTTCATTTTCAATAACATTATCTTCTGAGAATTCAAATTCATATGTTAAAGGAACTATACTTACTGCGATTATACGTACAGCAGACGGTTAAACAACTTTTGCTACTTCAACTGGTACCACTGCTACTACTGCTACTACTGTTAAAATTAGTAAGTGTTATATAACACGAAGTACTGCGTATATGCTATATAACCTTAAAGCATCGTCTATTCCTAATGGGTGGCCAGGCAGGGTTTCTCGCTCAGATATAATAAGCAAATGTTTCGATTTAGATTGGACTCCTATCGTAACTCCTAATCCACATTAAAAAATTGTACTATAGTACATAATATTTTTATTTACAGTATTATCAAGTAATACAATAAGGCTAACTTGAAATATATTATGTTCTACGAATATTCCCTTTTGAGTAGGTACAACACTAGCCTAGGTCACTGTTTTCTAGGGTTGCCCAAAATTGTCATATGATCCGTTGTTTGAGATAGGCATCAGAACCAATTACCTATAGTCGATTAACATTATACGAATAAATAGAGTAATTGAAATAGTATAGTAATTAGGAGGAATTGTTGTGGTCAAACCGTAAGACAAATTTTTAAATTCTTTTTGGAAGACTATACTCGTAGACTTTAGTCTAAATTTGTTAATTAATATAAAACATTTTTATTGTAACTAGAACTGTACGTTTTTTAGACATTTTACCTACTTAAGTAGTTCCAAAAGTGGTTACTCAAATATAAGGATTTAAAATAAAATAACTTGAATTTTATTATTTACATATATTAAAAGTGATGGCTACGAAAATAATACATACCAATTAAAACTTATAGAAGGCTAAACAATATGTCTTCTTTACCATCTTGGTTTAACGCATTTGGCAATACCCTCACAAGTTTTTGCTATTTCAGGTGGAAGAGTTTCGTCTTGTGGGTCACCTTTCGCCATCGGCGGCATTGTGCTAGTAGTACTGGTCACACTACCTGTATTGGAACTTATCGTAGTAGTAATTGTTGTAGAGTCGGTCGTAGTACTTGTAGAACCAGTAGTACTAGTGCTTTCCGAGCTAGGAGAGCTAATAGTAGTAGGGTCAGAGGTAAATTCACTAGCTGCCGCTTCAGTAGGCGACTCATTATTTTGAAGGTATTGAATAGGTATTTTATAATGATTTGGATTGGAACTAACATATTGATGTTGAATATACAGATCTTCGTATCCAGTAGCGTCTTGATTGTGAAATGGAGAAGTTAATCTACAATACCTGTCAATACATTTTTTGGGTAGTATCTGTAAACATAGTCATCAAGGTTAACATTTTAGCCAATTATTGTAAGCCTAGTTTTCTAATTTCTTATATTGATTTAGATTAATATAAAAAACTTGTTTATCTGGATTATCAGCTAATAATAGTTTGTGTGGATTTAGCACGGCTGAACACACCATATTTTCAGCCTCATACTAAAATATTTACTAAAACAAACTTGAACTCTTGACGTAGTCAACTATAAGATTTAATGAAAAAGGAGGCCAGAATTTACCTTATCTTTATAAGCTCGAAAGAAATAATTGTTTTCTAAACTAGAATATTGTTTTACTGGACGAAAATTTAGTCTCGTTGGTAAAGATGACACAGACGTTACGAATGTTACAAAACAATAACAATTCTGAAGAGTTCTTTTAAACATTTCAGTTTATTTCTGAAAACGAGAACTACGAAGTAAATCTATATGTTGTTATTGTATAGGACGTTATGCTTTAAATCTGTATTCATTGAATCGTAAAGTTCGTTAATTTATTTGCATATTTGAATTTTGGTTTAAGTTTATCGTTGTAGGAATAATTATTATGAACGACAGATTTAACCAGATGTAATTAAAAATTGTAGAGTAGAAAAAAATAAGTAAAAATCGCACTGCATTTTATTTTTAACTAAAAAAACCTATGGAAAACTGAACTCTATATTACTCATCCCGATTTTTTTTTCTAGAGGTTTTTTTACTTACGATATCAAATTATATGCAAGAGGTCATAAAATTTCTTCGAGACTGGCAAAGCGATTGGGACGGTCCTGGCGAGCTAAACGCCTATGGGCAGCAGTGATAACTTTCAGGGCAGGTGGGTTGTCATCTTATTTGCCTACTTCATCCAATAAGAAAGTCCTAATCAATTAAAATCAACGTGGTATGTCTTTTCATATACTACTCTATTCTGTAGGGTTAATAAAGCTATTGTAGTAATGTAAGTAGATGTATTGCTAAATTCAATAGAAACATTAAAGCAGATGAAATTTAGAAAAATATTTAATAAAATAATTAAAAAGCATAATGCAAACAAGGAACCATTGGCACACCCAACCGCCGGAAGTGTCTATTACCAATTAGTGGATGAACATGAGCGCTGAGGCCGGAATAACTAATTCATTAACACATTCGATTTCCCGGTAATCGGTCTGTTTATATTCGGGATTATTTAGCTATTGTACCTACGTATATTGTGTTTATAGAATTTGAGTTATTGCCACGGATTATGTATGTATACATAATTTAATATTGCGCTGTTATAGATTTCATATATTTTGTTATAAATATTTGATATTTTTAGGTAAACTTAGTTTCAAGTATAGTTTGGGAATCTACGAAGGCTAGCGGATAGACAGACGTCGGCTTCGCCCTGTAACGACTAACCTCCTTCGACGTTATAACATATTGTATTACGACATACATAAAATACAACACACCTCAACACAACAATCACTAAATTTATGTCACTCACAAGAACTAAAATAACTAATAAGCGTGTTTAAATTCTAAAAATTAAATCTAGAAATTAATTTGTAAATAAAATTTAAAAACTTCGTTTAAAAAAACCGACTTCAAAAACGAAAAAACTAAAATGTATAAAATAACTTATTTGTTAGCTATTATTATTAATATATATTATCTAAAACATCTAAAAGTCGGTGCTTAGTAATTTTCAAAATATAGTAATTTTTATGTTTTACTTTGTACCGACTTCAAGATGTTTTAGATAATATATATTAATAATAATAGCTTAAGAAATAAGTTATTTTATACATTTTAGTTTTTTCGTTTTTTAAAGTCGGTTTTTTTAAACGAAGTTTTTAAATCTTATTTGTTACTTTTTAGTGTCTAGCTATGTATGGGTGGACCTACGAATGGTGCCGCGCTTCTTAAAAAAATATAGGTCCCAAGAACCGGGAACAATAAAATGTTCGTAAAATGAAAACTACTGGGCCAAACTATGTCAAATTTTTAGTTGACCACATGGCAGCTATTCCGCGTCGAACAAAAAAAGAATCACGTAAATCGGATCATAAATCACGGAGTTATCGGCGAACATACATAAAAAAAAGAAAAAAAAAAGAAGATCCCGACGAATTGAGAACCTCCTCCTTTTTTCGAAGTCGGTTAAAAAGGCTACGGAACTCGAGTCCGTAGAGTTGTGCAAAACGAAGAAAAAAATAACCTTGAGTTGTGTTCTGGTATTACTGTCTCACAGTCTCCCGTAAGAAAGCACGGCATATGTAGCACCTTTGGTGTTGTAAGTATCCATAGGCGATTGTAATCGCTTTCTATCGGGTGAGCCTTCTGTCTGTCTGCTGAACTTATGCTTTAATTTAAAAAAAATATGCTTTTGACATTCAAAATTACATGAGGCTTTTTCATGCAATTTCCGCTCTTCTGAAATTTATGCTCTTAATCGTAAGATTTCTTTCGGTTGGGTTTCTTCTCCTTAATACTTTAAAGCGATTTAAAGCCATAACCAAGAGAGGTCTTAATCAAAATGACTTTACGATTCGTACAAGACTCTTCAAGTCCTCAGCTCTTCGACAATCAGCCTGAAATGCGCGACACACGTCTTAGACCCCCGTGGATTTGGTGTGCACACATACCTTCCACGCATAACACGTCTCAGACGTATACGTCGGCTTAATGCAGTGGCATTACTCGTGGTAGAACATATAAATGCACATTACGATAGTGTGCGTGTCTGACTGAGCCCTCAGCTGTGGGCATGCCATCCAAACATGCCCGCTTTTGGTCTCAGATAAACCGGTAAATGTGTTTACCACAAGCAAAGCTTGCTTGCCTTCGTGAGTTGCAAGAACTGTATGTACGAGTAGATTAGAATTATCTTTATATCAACACGCTGGTTGCTCTGTACCATCTGCTTCCTATACTTAATTAAACTTCATCATGAGAGTCGTAACTTCAGGAACAAACTAACTTACAAAAGTGAATACTTTCGTAGCACTTTGAGTAATTAAAACTACTTTTTAACGGATTTCGATATCGTGTTCTAAAGTACCTCTTTCAGAAATTTAATTTATTTTATAATAGCTACTTTTAAGTTATTTTCAGTATATTTTATATCTAAAATTGATTTTGGTAAGAATGGATTATTTCCGAACAAATTTTCATAATTTATATCTGCTAATACAGTAGTATAGTCGTGGTAGCGTAATGGCTAGCGCACGCTTCCCAGACTCAAAAGACGCGGGTTCGATCCTGGCGGGAATAATTAGGCAGTTTTCTGACCTAATGTGCATATTATTACAATTGCTAACAACGGCGAAGGAAAACATCGTGATGCAACCTGCACATCGAGATAACCGATGTGTCAAACCTGCGAAGCCACCTTGGACAAGCGTGTTGGGTATACTGTCCCATATAATGGTAAGCTCGAGCCCAGCAGTGGGACATATATGGGCTGTTATTATTATTTTATTATTATTATAGGTCAGTAGTTATTGTCGTATATAAGTAATGACATGTGTTTGTAGTCACAATATTTTGTGAAGACCTGACTAATGTGGTATCCTTAGAAGACTATGAACACTGAAAGAAGTTCCAACATTCAATTTTATGTAAGGCGACCACCCTCAATTTTTATTTGTTTTATTTTTTGGTTCGAGAATATAACTATATACCATAGCATACAAATATAATACATACATATGAAAGAAGTCCCGCGTCTGCAGCAGTCTTCATGTCCGTAACTTAAAAGATGAACAAAAGTCTAGCCATACCGCGTTCCTCAGGTCCCGGTAGAAAGCGCACTCCTAAAAAATGCTGGCTGGACGTCATGAAGTATAAAAATGTGTTCCAATAGCCTCATAATACAAGGGATGCTGAAGAATTAAACATAGTAAACATATTGCTATATGCAGGAAGTGCGTAAACTATGAGAGCAAGAAATAAATTCGAAGCGTTCTTGGAGTAGTAGGGATAGATAAATACGTTCTAATCCCTATTATATTTTTCTTTAAACTCATTTCAAGTAGCCATCAAAGTAAATTCAGTAGCCAATGCATTATATATACATTCTCGTATCCCAAATATTTCGATATAGCGGGATATTTTATCGATAACCAAATCACCCTTTTTTCAGAGAGAAAACATATTTCGTATAACAACGTCTTATGAAAGCGGGTCCGATCCAAAATTATCTTTACACGTTCCAACCCGTATATAAGGGGCGTTATGCACGAGTACGTCTAATGTAAGGGGCATTACACACGGCTCGGCTACGTTCCGACACTTGTAAAATTTCACGGTACGTGGCACAGCTTATCTGGCGGACGCCGACGCGCGACCTTCGTTCCATGCGAATATTATTCGCATAGACTTTGCTTATTTTTCACTATATAAGACTGTTTCAATGTAACGGTTGACTAATGTTTTTGAAATGAAGAAAGAAAGAAAAACTTTATTTGAAGAAATAGCGACGTAATTACATTCTTTATACATTATTGTTACGAGCTACAGGACTCGAATTAAAATGCCGTTGGAATTACTATGGAATTTGTAAGAACTATACAAACACGTATATATAACACAGGTACAAATATAACTGGACGCAACCAGTACAAACAGCACAATTCAATAACACGCGCAAAATCCGTCACTATATAGCTTATCAATGTACACGTCTTGCTTGCATCGTAATCGTCGCTTGACTGCCTCACCCCTCCGTTCGGGCATTCCTTTTATTCTGTACAATTACAATATGCCTCGACGCAAAACAATAACAACAAGAATTAGTTCGACACACCTGCCTAGTGACTGTCATAAAACAAATACAATAACAGTAGAATGTTTTTATTAATTACAAATTCTAAACACAAAGTAAACAAAAGAAGTCCAAATGTGGGAAGGTTATAAACCAGGTTAATGGCAGGCAGCTGTGCATTCACTTTTTGTCGGCATGTAACATAATATATAATATATAACATAACATACACAGAACATAATTCGAGAACTTGTACGCCACATTTTCAGCAAACAAGGTTTGCACTCAGCATATTACTGTGCCGAAATTATATCCAATACAACGTTGATTTTCAGTGCAAACCTACCTTTTGGCGAAAGACTAAAAGACCCATTTTCGTTAAATGATTTTTTATTAAATAATTATTTGAGTTTAGTTCAAATGAAGCACTAAATGCCTGGAAAATTACCTGTCTTGTTGAAGATATTTCCACGATCCTGAAATCGCAACGATGCTGGGATGAACCTATTTGTGGAGGATTAATTACACAACTTTAAAATTCAACTAACTCTACAGGACTTGCCCGCTTCCTTGCCGTTTCCCGCAAAGAGTCTGGCTTCTGGCTCCAAGCTATCCCCTCCCCAAAAATAAATACATTGATGGATATGACTTCATTTTCTTTAGCTACAAACCTGCTCTTGAGTTCTCGCAAATGTGCACCACACACAGGCGTCTGTGGAACAGAGGTAATAAACCCAGGATACCACGGTGTTTTTGCTACCGCCACATCGCCTTAAATGATGTCTTACGGAGGGTGCCTGCCACCGCTAACGTGCCGGCTTTATTGAGCCGAACGGTATTGCACGTGAAGGTGGTAGGCGTCCTGACGGAATAACCCTAATTCCCTGGCAGCGTGGTAAGTGTGAGATGCGACCTGCGTTGACACGTTGGCCGCATTCCATCTACCAAAGACGTCCAGACCAGCCGGTTCGGTGGCGAAAACAACGGAATCACTCTAGCGGTGCAAATATAGATATTGAGATAATAACACTTAGTGAGAGTTATATGTTTCTGCCGTTTGCTGGCGAGACGCTTGGACCATGGGGTCCTGAGGCCATGAGCCTCTACCAAAATTTATCAAAACGACTCATTGACTCTTCAGGTGATCAGAAGGCTGGTGCATACCTCAGGCAACAGATCAGTATGGCAATCCAGCGAGGAAACGTAGCCAGGCTTCTGGAGGCTTTACCCATAGAAGACGGAGATCTAGGCTCAGTATTCTACTAATAGTCTTGAGGGACTTATGTTTGCTTTTATTGTATTCTATTGTTTATAAATTTCTTCACTTTAATAGCTTATAATTTATGTATCTACAAATATTAATAAACTTATTTGCATATTATGTAACACATTATCGAGTGTATATCTTAACGTAGGTACTTTTATTAGCCTCCTACAACAGCCTTATTTATTACCGGGAAGGTTCTCGAACCCCCGAATGTCGGTCCAGAATCCCGATGAGAAAAAGACAAAGAAGCGAAAACTGGGAATCAATTAAGGCGGCCATCTATTCTCGAGGCGATAACGTCTGTCAATTGCGATAACATCGAACGATTGGCAATTCAAACTTATCTACTTTTAATTATTTCCATCGGCTTCCTCTTGAATCTACAGCGAATAATAAACAAATGTATCTTATAATATCAGCAATTATTCGATTGGAGCCCAGATATGACTTGTTAAAGTAATTAAATGTTGTTCTACGTTATAATCAATATAAGTTTTTTATTTAATTAAGAAGAATAAATTCGTTTATCTTTAAGAGAAACAGGAACTTTACATAAAATACCTGAGTATATTTCGAAAAATTCATGATATTTTTTTTCTTTCTTTTTTTTATTGCAGGAGTTCAGCAGACAGGCAGACGGCCCACTTGTAAAGGAAAGCGGTTACCATCGCTTATGGATATTTGCAAATACCCTACCACCTTGGCTGTGGGTTATTTTGTCGCCTGTTATGACAGGCCGCCCGGTCGCAGGAATTAGTATCCTTTCGCCGTTCGTGCACGGATTAAATGGTCTTCCGCATCATTTCTTCGGGCAACACTGGCTCCATTGAGAGGTCAAGGTGTTGTTCTTACCTGCTAATGAACCCCTTTTTAAATTTCACCACTGTATTCGTTTTAAATCATAGTAAGAGGGAGGTAACAAATATTTCAATTTATGAGGGATTTCAATTTAATAAATATGTTTTAAAGAATAAGAAGTTGATTAAAAGTTTTAGTTGTTTCTTTTATACAAACTAGAACTGACTAATGATATCAACTACGATTAGTGCACGTGTTGAACTAGTTTTTTTTATCAACATATTAATTTACTGTAAACTAACTTAATAGATACTAAATTTTCATCGAATGCATTATCCGTCGGTCTCTTGCCACCGCCGGGGCACCAGCTATCCTTGAACCAAATGGGCTGTGCCGCGACGATGGTAAGAGACCAGACGGGATGTCGTTGGTGCCATGGAAGATGGGACGCCCTCTAGTATGGGACGCAACTTCTGTTGATACTTTGGCGGCGTCCCATCTTCCAGACACAGCCGTGACAGCCGGGGCTGCTGCTGCACACCAGGAGGCCCTGAAATGTCGCAAATATGTATCCATTGGTAGTGGGTACGTATTTGTGGCTTTCGGGGTCGAGACCCTGGGGCCGTGGGGGCCTGGAGCTCATCACCTCTATCGAGACCTCTCAACACGTCTTATTGAGGTCTCGCGTGACCAAAAGGCTGGCTTGTATCTAGGGCAACGGATCAGCGTTGCCATCCAACGCGGAAATGCGGCCAGCATTTTGGGCACGATCCCCGCCGACAGCGATTTAGAGTCAATTTTTTATTTATAGATTTAATTATATTATTCTTGTACTAATGTTAATTAAGCACAAAGTTAATTGTAATCGAATACTAAATTAAGAACCAGTATACCAGAACCAGTGCAACAAGCTGTAATATTGTTACATGCCGACAAAAGCAAAAGCACATCTGCCTGCCATAAACCTGGTTTATTACCTTAGCCGCATTTGAACTTATTATTAGACAATAGCCTATTGTTATTGTACTTATTTTATAGCAGTCATTAGGCAACTGTGTCGAACTAATTCTTGTTGTTATTGTTTTGCGTCGAGTCATATCGTATTTGTATAGAATGCCCGAACGGAGGGGTGACGGAGTCTAGCGAGAACCACGATCAACGCAAGACATATACATTCGATAAGCGATATAGTGACTAACTTTGCGCGTGTTATTGAATCATGCAGTTTTTACTGGTTGCATCTAGTTATATTTGTACCTGTTTTATACGTGCTTGTACGTTCTAATAAATTCTATAGTAATTCCAACGGCATTTTAATTCGAGTCCTGCAACTCGTAACAATATTAAAGAAAACAAAAAATTCAGGGTGGCGGTGCGTTGAGAATCTACGAGGCTTCTTTCAAGTTTGCTAGATAATGAACGAATTTGCTCTAAAACCCGGACAATCTATTGTCCGGATGACTAAGATTTTCTTGCCCAGACAAACATAAAGATAAGCGGACTGGCAACTCTAGTTGAGAGTTACATTGTACAGAGCTATTGTAATTCTTTAGTAGTCTTCTTGCTTATAATTGGCGTAAGAATACAACACTGTCAAAAACGCAATAACTTCTCGAGGCTGATTGATTTGATGATATATCTTATGCTTGTATATTATATAAAAAACATTATTTTATTATATTATTTATTTCTTACTTACTCTTGGAATGTTTCATATTATTCCCTGGAATATGTTCCCTGTATGTATGTATTATGTTCCCTGGAAGAGGTCGCTTTAAGCGATAAGGCCGCCCTTTGTTCAATATTTACTTAACCGAGTTCTAAGAACGTAGTTTTAATTTTTAGTGAACAATAAAGTGTTTTCATTCATTAATTTACAGTAATTGTTTATCTTTTACAAATAATACGCAAACAGTTTACGTGTCACAAAGCCAGTTTATACCTACGAATACTCTGTACACATTATATTCCCATGCATCAAAGCGTGGATAAAGTTTGGAACTGTTGTAAATTTAGTTCAGACCGAAACTGGCGTCGGGCCGGCTTTAATTGACGCAAGTAACCACAGCAGCGTCTGCACTCTGCCATGTGGACATGTTGGTACTAAGTTTATACTGTAAATACTAGTAAGAGAGATCTGTTTACTTGATAGAACTCAGTTTCTAATTATATCTACGGGATTTCCGTATTTTACTATCTGTTACGTCACGAACATGCAATAATTTATTCCTGCATAATTAGCAAGATCCAAACTTTTCGCAAGCCATGTACGTGATAAATGCTGCCCATATAGGAAAGAGACAAAAACTTCGAAGATACATTTACGGACAGATTCTGGATATAAATTGTAAATAATATCGCGTAGCATTTCGCAATTGGACTTCGCCGAAATGCTCAAGTTCCGTCTCTTCTTAATAACGTATTGTTTGACCCTCGAACTCCGTCTTACCTTAAAGAACGCTTCCAGATCTTCCACAGTGATTCAAGATCTTTGAGATCGTTCTCTATACCTGTATATCGCTATATATTTACGCGGCCGACGTTGTCCAGCCCTTAAAAAATAAAAATCTAGAACCCGATTGCAGCGAGATCAATTATTATTAATTTAATCATTCTCGACTTCACTTGAACAAACACAATAAAATATCAAAATTAGTCCTACCGTTTAGGAGTTTAGCGGCGCCTTTTATCGTGTTTATCGTGAATCTAAATCATCCCGAGACGTATTTCAACTCACACAAAAATAATTCACCTACTGGAACCCAATTGTAGATTGCCTGGACGAGTTTTCTTTAAGCAGTAAGGCCGCCCATTGTACTACTACCTTCCAATTTTAAGATATGAAAATGTGTTACTGTTTTTATGTTTGTATACAATAGAGAGCATTATTGTAGTTATTGTAAGCAACAAATACATCAAGAGTAAAAATACTCGTCGTCTTATTTCTTCTTACGAGAAGCGATCTCCCGTGGTCAAGCTTTGATGCCGTATGACGATTGAGTCATGGGCTCTCGACTAGTGATGCGTCACTGTCCATCAAGGTAGCTATCATCGCACACCACATAACTTTGTCATGACATGTTGTAACAAATTAAGTCTGAAATACAAGATCTTGAAACTAATTTTACTGCTACTTCTGACTTCATCTGCGCTGAACAATCTGCTCTAAAATCACAATTAGTAGATAAGACCAAATGCATCCAGAAATTAGAAGAAGAGAATAACAAACTTCAGTCGGAAATTCAACATATCAAACATCGATTCTCAAATATCGAGAATATGTCTCGAAGTAAAAATATAGAAATTCAAGCAGTTCCGGAAAGCCGATCTGAGAACGTGGTATTAATGTTTAAACAGCTTTGCAATACTATCGGGATAACTATTGATGATACTCAAATACTGAGCTGCCGACGAGTTGCCAAAATGGATAGCAAATCCAACAGACCACGTAATATCTTAATCTCGCTTTCTTCACCTCGACTTCGTGACACTATCCTTTCTTTATCTAGACGCTTTAATAAATCGAAATCTGGCAAATTGGATGAAACGCTGAATAGCTCGCACTTAGGCATAACTACTGAGAAAGTTAAGATTTATATAACTGAACATATCTCTCCCGAATGCAAACAACTTTATGCTGAAAGTAGAAAAGCTGCACAGCTTAAACAATATAAATATATTTGGGTGAAATATGGCAAAATATATATCCGTAAAGACGACGAATCTCAAGCTATTATTATTAAAAATTCAGATTGCTTAAAAAAACTGTAATTATAATTCTATATCCCATTTTTTTTTCTCTTTAAGCAACTTTAATGCTATTATGATTTTCTTTTTTATATTGATTTAATTATGATTTTGTTTTATCAAAATGTTAACCGAGTTAGAAGTAAGTTAAAAGATCTTTATCTAAATATTCTCAACAGTAACTATGACATAATCTGCTTAACAGAGACAAATTTAAATAATACTGTGTTTGATGCGGAATTTTTGGATGCCAGGTACCAGATTTTCCGCAGAGATCGATGTACTTCGAGCATAAGAAAGAATGAAGGGGGCGGGGTTGCAATAGCGCTTCGCAATTGCATCACCGCTCACCGCTTAGTGTCATGGGAAAGTGGTGTTGAAGATATTTGGATATGCATTGAAGTATCTCCTAGTTTAAACTTATTTATTTGTTTATGTTATTTACCACCTGATTTAGAATTAGAAAAGTTAAACGAATTCTATGCAAACTGCCAAAGTAAGGTATTGATGTCAAATAAAGGCTCTGAATTTATTTTTATTGGTGACTTCAATTCACCCAATATTCACTGGACAAAGTCTGATAATTCCTTAACGTTGATTCCTACACCTGCTTACGATACAAAATCTACTTTTCTGCTAGAAACAATATCTATATGTGGTCTCAATCAATTTAATAACATACCTAACTTTAACAACCGGTTTTTAGACCTTGTACTATCGACTATAGCGAATATCTGTGTCTATGGGTCTGCAGGGCTAAGTCGCATAGATCAACACCACCCTCCTTTGATTGCCGATATTTCATGTTTGAGTCCTGTAATAAAGACCATTGAATCCAAGTCCGTTGAAAGGCCAAATTATTATAAATGCAACTATCAGGAAATCCGTAAGGAGCTTAACTGCATACAGTGGAAAAACATTTTAACTAGTGCAGACATAAACAGTGACGTATGTATTTTTTATAATATACTAAATAAAACAATAAACAAACACACACCTATGATAAAAAATAAATCTGCAAGGTACCCTGTTTGGTTCAGTCCTGGGCTGATACGTTGCTTAAAAGAAAAATTAAAATACCATAGGCGATATAAAAAATTTGGCAACCCTCTGGATTATGATGTTTTCAGCATGTTACGGACTCGATGTAAAAGACTACTTGATAAGTGTTATAATTCCTACATAGATACTACTGAAATGAACATTAAAAATGACATAAAACAGTTTTGGAGGTTTATTAATGACAAAAAACAATCTCACGCAATACCTACCACCATGAAACATAACAATATAGTAGCATCTAACACTAATGAGGTTTGTGAACTGTTTTCAAACTATTTTGGATCCGTATTTGAAGATTTTTATCAACCATCTACACATCATTCAAATATCACACATCATACGAACACTTTACACCACACTTACATAGATTTAAATAGTATAAAAATTAAAATGAAATTACTTAAATGTGAAAAGGGAGCTGGACCTGACGGTATTCCGCCATTATTTATAAAAAATTGCTATTTAGAACTAAGCCACCCTCTGCAAATAATATTTAATAAATCAATTGAATCTGGTGTCTTCCCATCTGTTTGGAAAACTGCTCACGTTATCCCAATCTTTAAGTCTGGTAGTAGAGACGAATGTAAAAACTATAGACCCATCAGTATTTTGTCCGCATTTGCTAAATTATTCGAATCGCTTCTCTATAACACATTTTATACACATTTTAAATCTATACTATCACCTTCTCAACATGGTTTTGTCTGTAAAAAGTCGACTGTCAGCAACCTCTTAGTCTACAAAAATTATCTCTGTTCTGCATTTGCTAAAAGATGTCAAGTAGACTCGATATATACAGACTTCGCGAAAGCTTTTGATAAAGTCAATCATTGGATACTTTGTTTTAAGCTTAAAGAATATGGTATTCACGGTAATTTACTACGCTGGACTCAATCATATTTAAATAACAGAAGCCAATTGGTTAGCATTAAAGGTCATTTATCAAATCCACATAAAATTACTTCTGGAATCCCTCAAGGATCGCATTTAGGGCCCTTGTTTTTTGTAATATTTATAAATGACTTGATCAAGCAATTATCATGTCCATGCCTATTATATGCGGATGATCTTAAGATATATCGTACAATTTTAAATAACAATGACTGCCAAGATCTTCAAGACGACCTCACTCGTGTTGAAAAATGGTGTTCTGTTAACCGGATGTATCTCAATATAGAAAAATGCTCTGTCATTTCTTTCTCGACTAAAACACATAAAGTATATTTTTCATATACGCTCAGTGGTCTAACTTTAGAAAGAAAAACTGTTATTAGGGATCTAGGTGTGTATTTTGACGAAAAATTAACTTTTCACTCGCACTATGATTATGTTATCACCAAATGTAACCAGCTAGTTGGATTCATTTCACGTTCAACTAAGGATTTCAAAAACCAACATACAATCGTTTACCTCTTCTGTTCTCTCGTTCGAACAATACTGGAATATGCCTCAATAATCTGGTCTCCCTTTTACGCTGTGCATAGCGATAGAATAGAAAGAGTGCAGAAATTTTTTTTAAATATTCTCTATTATAGATTCCATCTTGGCCGCGAATACAGATCTTACATAAAAAGATTAGTGAAATTTAAAATTGACTCACTCAAATCACGACGTGAATGTAATGAACTACTTTGTTTATTTAAGCTGTTAAATGGCTCAATTGACTGTCCAGACTTACTTTCCTTCATTCATTTTAACACTAGATACAAAACTCGTAATCCTTCGCCTAGACTCTTTTCCCTTCAAGTTTTTAAAAATAACACATCCTTTTATAATCCAATCACAAGAATGTGCAGGCTTTATAATGAGATTGCAAGTACAAATACATCCCTTGATATTTTTAATTCCTCCTTCTTTAAATTTAAACGGGAAATTCGAGCTATTATTTGCACCAATACTTCTGGCATAATTACATAATAATTCAGTTACCTTACCACTGCATAACTAACATTATAATAAGTCATACTAACCCCTAGATATCTTGTCAATGTATGGAACATTATGTGCTCACATGTTTAGAGTCACAGCTTAGACCTGATAATTTATATAATATGAAATATGTAACTTTAGCTGTATCTTGTTTTGTGTGCCAAATAAATAAATAAATAAACTTATTTAAACCCCCACAGTTTTATAACCTTTACGTTATGTTGAGGAAATATGGTTTAACTAGTAAAAAGAAAAATATATCAGCAATTTTATATAGGAAGATCGTATGTACGTTGCAGAGTTACATATAAAATAGATATCAACGTGTGTAAGGCTACTTATAACAAATTGCATTTTGAAAATGTCTCAGAAAAGAGATTAAAATTTCTAATTATTAAAAATCTACCAGTAAACTATTTAAGTACCATAACCGATAGTGATGAATTTTGTTAGATTCAATTAAAAACCAGATTGATATTTTGTCATGTTGGCACGTTGGGATGAAAAAACAAAAAATGACGCTTAAAACAAACAGCCTTTCACAATTCGATATATTATAGTGTCGATGGAATAAAAGAAATTTTATACTAATTTTACTGTTATTTATTTACATGCTTTTAAATCACACAGTCTGTACATTAAACCCAATAACCTATTGATATTATCTCTTATTTTAAATAAAAGATACATTTTTACAATAACATCTATATTTTAACAAAATATAAAATTGCTAAAACACTTATTAATTAAATTTTTGTCAAACAATTTATGAACATCATGTATATATACATATAATTAACAAAAACTGATTATATACGATATTAAACAAAATTAAAAAAATATAAAAAAGACAAAAATTGTATCAATAAATATTTCAGTCAATATTATTATATTTTACGAAGATAATAATAGTTTAAAATTTGTCTTTTATTGTGCATTAATATATAATATACTTTTTTAATATTTACATTTTGACCAAGCGTGAGGGGCAAGCTTTTTATATTCTATATCGTTACAAATTAAAAATTGTTTCATAAAATTTCCTAAAAATATTGCTCAAATTATATTCTTGAAATAGAGGTATTACGTTATTCTTCGGGAGGACATCGATGCTAGAAGATAGTACACATTTTTTTGTCTTTGAAAATACAGTTAAGAAACTGTAGTATATACTTTGTGCAAGATTTAAAGAAACTTTTTAAAAGAGTTTTAAGATAATTAGTTAAAAAATTACTGAGATAAACGCACAATTAAAAAATTGCAAAATATACATGAAATTAATAAGAGTCTATTAATTATTTATGTTATACTGTATATTACAAATTGGCCCTTAAATAAAATAGCTTGAATTTCATTAATAATACGTTTATTGTAATAAGATAGAATAAGAAGAACCCTGTATATTGTACAATTAAAAAACGAAAATGAGGAAATTGAAATATGTACAAAAAAGACAATGAAACGAAATATCCAGACAAAAAAAAAATATTAAAAGGAAGAATTTAAATAAAAAAAAATGTTGAGTTCATGAGTGGAAATTTTCTATGGGGATCTTACAAGAAAATAATAATAAGAAAAATTTAAAATAAAAAAATATAGTTAAGGGCCTAATCTTAGTATTCTTTAAAGTAGTCGCTGAAGGCTGCGAAACACTTGATTTTGTATGAAAAAAGTGTCTACAAAGCACCTATATGTTGCTCAATAGAAGTTTCTACAAAGTCCAGCGTGGATTAGACTAAAATGATATCCGCCCGAAGTAACTTAGATATGAAATAGTTTTTACACCTAAAGGAATGTATGTTTGGCACAATAACTTTGTCGTAAGTATTAACGCGAAGCTAGCGCCACAATAATGACTAGACTAGATTATATTTGGAAGTATAAGGTGAAATGATCGACACGGCTTTGTTGGGGGCTTGCGGGAAATTCCACTGACTCAGTGTTTAAGTCTGTTTAATACAATAAAGTTGAAATATGAGTAAAAGAGTATGTTGTTTTATTATATCCGTGATTGGAAATACATATTTTCTTTCTTTCTGTCAGGGCCATAAACTTAAAAAAAAGAAAAAAATTGTATGTTATATTGTGACATAACACCTGTCAGTTAAAAAATATTCTGTACGTCATTGTTTACGCAAGTGTCACTATTCTATACATCAATAAATGCTTAACTGGTCAGCATTTAAAAAAATTTAAATACGCAATTATCGAAAGCAGATTCAGCGAAACAAATGAATAGATGTTATCTTATCACGACATTAAACACTTTCTTTCTTTCAATATTTTTAAACTATAGAGAAATTAAAATAGAATACCACGAATATATTATGAGTAGGTATGCTGTTGCTAGGAGTTCCCGCAAAGACAAAACCAGCGTCAGATCTATAATAGGTTATGTATGTATAATTTAAAATGTAAATGGAAATGGGTAGAGAACAGGTTAACGAGCCTCATGAATAATTACGCGAAACTATTGTGGGAGCACGTGGCGGGGAAATACCGAATCATTTTATTACAGCTGACGAAGATTTTTCATATATTTCTCGTATTGTACACTTGAATCGGAATTTGATTGTAGTGGTAGTTGTTGAAGTTCTTTCTTGTAATACGAGGTCGATGAAATACACTCTGAAGTTTCAGAGTTTTGCCCTTGGATGCTGATCCCTGAAGTTGCCAGTTCAACTTAGTGGTAGTTGAAATCATACGTTATGAGCTTTGTAAGCAACTCACGGTAAGTCATGGCAAAGTAATTGTGAGCGTTATTTATATTCGAAAAAAATCTAATAAAAAAAGGAATCGACTTCAAGAGTAAATAAAAAGCAAATAATAAATAATATTTTTCACAAAATGTTGAAGTCGGTGCAAAATAAAACATGAAATTTTATATGTGTTTGTTTCGGGCCTTTTAAAATAGTGTGACAATCAATGCTGTGCTTATTTAAAACGCAAGGTACACCGAGCTGGCAACCGTGGTAATTAGTGCTGTTATCACGTGGGTACAGCGTACACCGAGCTGGCAACCATGCTATTTTTAGTGTTGTTTTCACTTGGAACACAGCGTACGCCGAGCTGGCAACCTTGCTATTCAGTGCTGTGTTTACTTCAAATAAACTGTAAGCCGAGCTGGCAACTATGCCATTCAGTGCTGTGCTTACTCGATTCAGCGTACACTGAGCTGGTATACTTGATATTCAATTTTGTGCTCGGTTGTAACACAGCGTAAACCGACCTGACAACCTTGCTATTCAGTGCTATGCTTACTTTTTTTTTAAATAATATTTATGGCTTGGCAACTAGGCCTTTAAGCCAGGTCTTAATTAAATTAATTTCAGTTCGTTTGTTGCAGTTTGTTCGTTTTGTATTATAGTTTGCCGATAGTGTTTTTAATATATTTAAATAGTGGTTTATAACAGTCTTGTATTTTTAAAATGTCATGTAAGTGGCGGGACTCTTTCAGCACTTCCGTTATTTCACTGGCAAGAACAAGTCTATCCAACGAAAAATTTACACACTTAAAAATTATGTGCTCCAAATCACCAACGTCTATTTCACAGGCTTTGCACTTATTATCAGCAATTATTCCCAATCTAGCCAAATGAGCAGGTGCAGAAGAGTGTCCAAATCTTAGCCTATTAATAGTTGTAATAAAATCCCTGTCTCTGTTGGCTTCAGTCAGTTTCTGGTACCAAGGCTTATGAGGTAAGTTTTCTTGTATAGTTGCATACCATTTGCCTTTATCTATGCTTACTTGAACTCCATGTACTCCGAGCTGACAATCTCGCTATTCATCGCTGTACTCAAAACCAAGCGTATGGTGCACTGGTAACCTTGTTATACTGAAGCTTAGTAATAAAATGACTCGTATTTCACTTATAGTGGCCGGTTCCTACATCTCACTTATCATTCACTTGCCCTACCAACGATTAAATTTTGACATTAAATGTATAGAGCGTATGTCAAATTTTAACCTATAGTAAGGCAAAACAATGGTCGGTAAGATATAGAAACCGGGCCTAAATCAAATTGTACACATATTATGTATGTTTTTGGATTTAACTTAATTTGTCGGTATATCTAATTCAAATCCTTAAACTACTCGTATTTAATATGAAAGGGTAAATCAATATCATCCATACATACAAATATAAAAATTTTCTCACTCGATCATTCATCGCTTAGGATATGACACGAAATTCTGAATGATATGTTCATTTAATGAATACATTTTATATACGTATATTAAATTTGTCTAGTAGTAGTAGTAGACATATGAAATTATGAAGCATTTATCAAATCATACAAACCGAAAGACAGCTGTATTGTCGTAGTTGAGGCTAATTTGCGGGAGCTTCAGGCCTATGCCTGGCAGGAGACAGCGATGAACAGAAAGGAGTGAAGTATTCTCATTTCGGAGGCCAGGACTCATTTTGGGTCGTTGTTAGTCAGTTATATTTAAATTAGTCAAGTAGTTAGTCGACTTTAGAATAAGTCCTTATTACCATTTAGATGGACATCTACTAAATCGACAACTTACTTAACAGGTCTATCCAACGATGATAAGGACTCAACTAGTGATCCGTAATTAATTGATGTAATCAGGCTTAATAGATTGTAAGTATGTAAAGCAAAATATTAAATAATACTCCATAATTCCAATGCCAAACGATTCCTGATTATTACTCTATCAGTAATGATAACATAAGTTGTGTTCTTCGAACTCATTGCTAAAACAATTTCTGCTAAATTTAGCTACGTAGCAAACAATTATTATGTTTAAAGTTATTTGTAAACAAACACCGAATACACAAATCACATTTGAAATCTCAAACCACAATTTCCTTTGTTTATTGATGGTAAAAACTCCGTTGATCACCTGTAAAACTAGAGAGATTCTTATATTTTTTATAGAGTCCATTGAAATTTCTTTAACGAAAGAAATACTTTACCAAATTTAATAACACAGGTTCACAAAAAAGTTATATGTTCTGGGTGGGTGATATGCATTTTATACAATTGAGGAATATTTTAATATAGAATAGACGGATAAGAAGAACGTAATATCATAATAAATTACATACATTTATTAATAAGCCGAAACTACCACAAATTTGTTGACGAGTGACGGTTTATTGGGTAGTATTACAAATTTGTTGTCAAATACAGATAATAGAAACTGATGCTTTTTCCCTCTAACTACATAGAATTTGTATTAGAATAAAAGAGATGATATAATTCTCTTGGTTTTGATATATATTAAACGTTACGATTGACAACCGAACAAGCTCGATTTTGACATGGAAAATGTTTTTTTTTTTAATAATATTTATGGCTTGGCAACATTCGTTCGTCCTAGGGTGCAGTTGAAAACCAGCGTCAGGCATCCGCAGTTGCCTGGCACATGCTGAACTGCACCTATTTGGTACCACCGCGAGACTTTCTAATTCTTATTACCGTACCGTGTAATTCATTCCATCTCTGTCTCGTTGTGTGTTTACTAAATAAACGTCTTTTCTTTCTTTCTTCTTTCTAACTAGGCCTTTAAGCCAGGGAAAATGTGTTTTTTTTTATAAGAATTTAAAACACAGTTACATTATGGTCTAGTTGGGTTTGTATCCAATATAGACATAGATTATCACATAATCGATTACTTTTTGATTTTGTCAGGCTTTGATTTTCTAGCGTATTTTTCCCCGATGAACACGAATCTGAAATCAGAATTGGGTCAACGAGCAAATAAGCGACAATCACCCAAGACTGACTGAAAAAATGATTTTTATCGGTTTTTTGGGTTTTAATCTGACATCCAGCACACACATTCATTTGTGGATCTGTGTAATTATTAGCATGATAGGAGTGATAAGAAGTAAGTAGTAACACGCGCTCCAATCACACTAGCCCGTTCTTGCTTTTTTTTAAACAAAGTAAGCAAATAGACAGACGGCTCTTGTAATGGAAAACTGTTATCGTCACCTACAGGCATTTGCAACACCAGGGGCGAAGCTAACGCGTTGCCAAATTTTATGATGGGTTAGGGACGAAGCTGAGTTTCAACTGCGATCGCGGCGTTACCTAGTGTACTTTCGGAGCGAGTGTACAGCGGACTTCTTACGCGTGGAAAGGAAGTTAAAAAACACCCGCGATTTTGAAATATTCTTCATTGGTGCTACGCTCCTATTGCTCTTAGGGTGATGGTTTATAGCCTGTAACCTTCATCAATAAATGGGCTATCTAACACTGAAAAAAAAATTCAAATCAGACCAGTAGTTCCTGAGATTAGTGCGTTCAAGCAAACAAACAAAGAAACAAACTTATCTGCTTTATATATTATATATATATATAAGATAAAACTCTCTCACTGACACCACACCCTGTCAAATTATCCGCTTCTATTATGTTACGTTGCAGATAAATTATTTTAAGTCTGTTATAAGCTGTTTAAGTAATTAAAGCTTTTTAACTATCCCACGGGAACTATATAATTTTTCGGGATCAAAAGTATCCTATTTGTTGACCAGGGATATAAGCTATCACCATACAAAATTTCATGTAAATCGGTCCGGTCGTTTCTGAGATTAGCCGGTACAAACAGACAGACAAACAGAGAAACAAAGAATCCTAAAAAAATCTAAATTAGTTCTATTTCACTTCTTAAATCCCCCTGACTCGGTTTTTAGCATTTTTTTAATTGTACAGAAATTCGACCTCTACAATTTTATTATAAGTATAGATTTCATAAATTTTCTTAACACGTGGCGCCACTTGTGATTTCGGAGTGTGTTACGAGTTACCTTTTCATTGAGCGATTTAATTTTGATTTCTTGCTACAAGAGAAGAAATAGCAATGAGATGCCTCAAGATGTTTGTCGTCATTATTGGCAAGATCGAAGAAGAAGAAATTGATAAGAGTTTAATTTGAAACGAGTTAAGTTAAATACAGAAGAAAAGTTGCTGCAAATAATGTTGATTTTGTATTCGGTTCAAAACATTGAAAAACAAAATAATCAAACTATAAGATCGATTTGTACTAGGAGAATAACAGCGAGAAAAGGTTGTCGCCAACAATGCAAGCTTCTTGTTCCTGAAACAATAGAGAAAATTAATTGATATTGATTATTTATGTTAATTATTACTGCGGTAATGTTTTAATTCGCTTGTTTACAAGTATCCATTATACGTATAAACTATAGATAAAGAGTTGTAAAGTATAGAAGTTTTTTAAAACAAACTTAAGTACGTCTCGTCATTATTATTAATATAATAAACCCGCAGGGGGGCTTTGTGGCGAAGCCTTAGGTGAGTAGCGACACCTCGTACCTGACTCCGGGAGCCAAGGCAAGGCCCCCACCTCCGTGCTTGCCTTAACCAGCCGGCACGGAGTGGAGATCGCTAGAGCTAAGACTCAAGCTCCAGGGGTGGAAGTGATAAATGGCATTACGTGAGAAGTAGCTTCGGTGATCCTGCAGCCCACCTCTCTACACCCCTTAGTCACTCACACCCATGTTGCACCTGTCTTCTATGGCATTTTTGGGGCCCATACAGGCAGTGGCGAGTCACCGTCTGCCCATTTTTACATGTTCCCCGAACAGTGCGACGGGCAGACGCCATAGTCCCCATATTCCCAGACCCCCAGTACCACTAGCAGTTCACCCCAATAGCCCGGTACTTTTTGTCCACCCACCCGGTACATTTCCCACAATAGTCCTACACTGGCCGGGGCTTGTCCTTGGGCGCATTATTATATGGTGTAGACAGGGATAATCGCCGGTCAGTGTCACGCCACATTTACATTAAATTTGTCAAAGTGCCTCTACGTGTTGGTCTTTCCATGGCCCCGCGCAAGCCCTCCAAAAGCCCTGGCCATTTTTATGGCCCGTGGTCTTCCAAGACATATAAGATATAATAATAATATTCTTTCCTCTTACTCTGTCTTTGTCTTACTAAGTATGCCCTGTTTGCTACAACTCCATTAATTATTCGAAAAGTAATTCCATACCATATTTCTGTATAAATCTTATACAAAAATAATTTGAGATGTAAATAGAATAAGAAATAATAAAAAAATAACAATTTTAAGCTTGACGTGTTGCTGGGGAGTTTCTTGCCGCTTCTTCTCCTTAACAGCAATAACACGTTGCGAAGCGGTGTACATAGACTAGGAAGTAAACCTATAATTATTATTCATTTTAATTATATGAACAGTTTTAATTAGCCCACCACCAACTTGTTCATTTCAACTATATGGACCAGTTGGCGGTAGGCTAAATAAAACTTTAACAATACACATTGATATTTGACATCTTTGTCTCCCTGATCATGGCTACTGAAAAGTGACCAAAATTGAATTGAATCAAATAAATTACCGCGCTTAAAATCGTTAAAACGTAGTTTTATTATGTATACAAGTTGCGAAAACATAAGAAAATATTAACAGAAAGAAGGCTGATCTCAAGCGCTTGATACTTGACACCAGAATTATAAGAAAAAACGTTCCCAGCCGCAATTGATTATTCAGCCCCAATAACAACACCCGAAAAGTTGTTAAGAAGCAAACGGCGTTGATTCAAATACCGAAGTGAAGTCGGAGCTGAAAACCGATAAAGTGCGAACCGAGAAAACTGGGAAACGCGAAATGAAAATAAAATTTAAATACGCAGATACGGTGCCATAAATGAAGGTAAGACATTCAAATGAATTGGAAATTATTAGGGTTGCTACTTACAGTTTGCTTTAATAAGACGATATTATTCTGCCAAAAGTTTTTGTACACTATCTTTTTAGGATAGGCATTTTGGGAAAAACAGAAGTCTTGTAGAATCCTTATGTCTATTGATTTTGTAGCAATGTCTTAATGATTATGAGTCAATGTTGCTATCCGTTTTTACGATTATGAAAGTCTCTCCATGTCGTGTTAGCGCTCTAAAGAGTCCACTTGGTGATAGTACTATTTTTCTACCAGGCCACTCAATAAGTATTGCGAAAAAAATATGCGTGAGAGACTGGCCAGTTATAATCTATTTTGAAAATATGATTATATATAACTAAAAATAGATACTTTCCAATTTCAAAATTTCCCTCCACATTGTTTGCGAGCTAGTTTAAATTATCGTGTCTCATTGGAAAATGGATCTACGCCGGTAATAATTTCGCGCTATGTTCTTTTACGATTTCAAGAGTCGCCTGTAACCGGACGAATCGTACGATAGACTTGGAATAACATTCATGAATGAGGGCCCTTGTAAGGCAACCGTGTATCGTTTTACAACGAATCCAAGCGTGGTCGACTAACTTTGGGGGATGAAGAAAGAAGTAGTCGCCCTTTGACGCCTGTTACGGAAGTAAATGTGTTGTCTGGAAGAGATCGCTTTTTAGCGATAAGACCGCCCTTTGTACACAATTAAATTATTACTAATAGTCCGTAATTTTTCTGTAATGGTGTACAATAAAGTGTTATCTATCTATCTATCTATCTAAATGTGCTAACAGTGAAAAATTTATTCCAAGACAATAGGCGAGTTCCTGCAGTTTTGATCGGGAAGCCTTCACGAGATTCCACACGTGCATCTTCGCCTGAGGAGGATAGTTTCACGCTGGGTGCCGCACAAATTCACCAATGCTCAGAAGCAGGCCCGGGTGGAATGGTGGCGTGATATGATAATCAAATTTGAAGTAGGCTCGTCTCGGCGTGTTTACGACATTATTACAGGTGATGAAACTTGGATTTATCAATATGATCCAGAAACGAGGCGCCAGTCGATGGTTTGGGTGTTTCAAATCGAAAGTCTATCAAAGTGAAAGGATCTAGAAGCGGGGGGAAGATTTTGATTACGAGTTTTTTCAATTTTTAACCGACTTCGAAAAAAGGAGGAGGTTCTCAATTCGTCAGGATCTTTTTTTTTTTTTTGCTTTTTTTTTATGTATGTTCGCCGATTACTCCGTCATTTATAATCCGATTTACGTGATTCTTTTTTTATTCGACGCGGAATAGCTGCCATGTGGTCCCCTAAAAATTTGACTAATAGTTTGGCCCAGTAGTTTTCATTTTACGATCATTTGTTTGTTCCCGGTTCTTGGGACCTATATTTTTTAAGAAGCGCGGCACCATTCGTAGGTCCACCCATACATAGCTAGACACTAAAAAGTAAAAAATAAATAATAAAAACTTCGTTTAAAAAAACCGACTCAAAAACTAAAAAACTAAAATGTATAAAATTACTTATTTCTAAAGCTATTTCTATTAATATATATTAGCTAAAATATCTTGAACTCGGTGCAAAGCAAAACATAAAAATTACTATATTTTGAAAATTACTAAGCACCGACTTTAAGATGTTTTAGATAATATATATTAATAATAATAGCTTTAGAAATAAGTTATTTTATACATTTTAGTTTTTTCGTTTTTGAAGTCGGTTTTTTTAAACGAAGTTTTTATTTTTTTACTGGCTACTTGTTGTCAATTCCTTTACGGAACCAATGAAGCATTAACGCCGAATGGTATACTACCAAATTCTTGATAGAAGTTTTCTCTGTTGTGAGCAACAAGCAACCAAACACAGGGCTCCGCGGGCTACTGCTCCACCACGACAACGCGCCGGCCCATACCGCGCTCAAAACGAGGGACTTCCTGGATAGCACGCTGGTCAAACTTCTGGGTCACCCTTCTTACAGCCCTGACCTAGCACCAAGTGACTTCTTTTTATTTCCGAAAATAAAAAAAGCAGCTCAGAGAGATACAATTTTCGTCGCTGGGAAATGCGCTGTCAGCGTTTGAGCAAGTTGTAAACAAGGTGTCTACGGCGGACTGGAAAAAGTGTTTCGAAAACTGGTTCAGACGCATAAAACTTTATATAGAGTCTATGGAGAGTAATTTGAAAATACCTATAGAACATTTATTTTTATTTTAGCCTAACTTTTTGAGTTTTCCACATATATATATGTAGGTTTTGAGACGACTGTTAGGATGTCAAAATACAAGTGTATACGAGTTTATAGCTGGGTATTTCAAATTCTGAGGTGAACTTATTAAGATGACTGGACTACTAGTGAGTACATAGTTGTTAGATTTTCATGTAATGACTTTTTTTTCTAAGTTTTGTAAACTTTGAATTGTTAAGTAAACATTTTGGAAAGAGCCCTACTTAGTAAGTATGATACGTAGTCCCACTAATTATATTGGGAATGTTATAATCAGCAACAATCATCACAATGAAAACATCTTTTCCAGCAGTATTGATTTTATGCGGCAGATAAATGTATTCACTTAAAATATCTACGATCGGAGATATCCGCACTTCAAAAGCAAAAAGCATTGGACTGTGCAACTAAATACAGAGATAAATCTTTAACGCTCCAACGCCTCGATATTTCTGTCGAAGAATAAAGAGTACTGCGGACTGTTTTATTAAACTACCTTCAGATTTTGTGATAAACATATTTTGAATTACGAATGAAAACTCTTAAATATTTAAACGTTAAAGTAGGAAACTAAAGTACAATATTCATATGGAAGTATACTAGAGTTAAAGTTGATTATCATAAAACTATAATCATGGCTTTAAGAGAAATAATTTTACTCTTTACCTAAATATGTTAAAGTAATGTAAGATCCACCAGTCATAAACTTATTTATTCATATATGTTGTTACTGTTGTCAGAAGACTTACTACTCTACTACTATACTTAATCATTTTGTTAATAATGAAACAAGAGTTACAACTGCTTGAAAATTTAAATCAAATTTTATATTTAAGCCGATGTTTTGGTATTTTGACTTTTTGATGGTTTTGGTCGTTAGAAAAGTTTATTTATAGTAACAAATAGTTTTAAAGCTAAGTTAACGAATTTATAACCATAATAATTATAGCAACGATGCCAGCTTGCAGATTAGTTAAAAGAACTTTAGCTACATAACGTGTTTACTATTCAAAGTTGCCAGTTGCTTTAATGACTGTTGCTTGGCCACTGATGCCGATCAAGGTTGTTATGGCGGCATCCTTCAGACCAGGGGTGGTAGATATCCAAACAAATCCCCTACGACCTGACCGTGGGTTGTTTCGTTGCCTTTTACGACAGGCCACCCGGCCGCAGGAAATTGTGTACTTTCTCCATTCCTCCTCCTAGATGATCTTATTTTTCAGAAAACGGATTTATGCTATGCTAAATTAATAATTGGCATGCGAAAATACGTTGCAATAAATTCTGGCATTATAGATAGATAGATAACACTTTATTGTACACCATTACAGAAAACTTACGTACTAGTAAGAATTTAATTGGGTACAAAGGGCGGTCTTATCGTTAAAAAGCGATCTCTTCCAGACAACCCGCATTATTTACATATAAAAGACGTTAAAATAACATTTTATCACCTAACTTTTAAAATATTATGATGTTGTTATTACCTTATTACCTTTCGGCATTTGGACTTCTTTTGTTTACTTTGTGTTTAAAATTTGTAATTAGAAAAGCCGCCTAGTGTATATTGTAATCCTTTATGATGGTCGTCAGCCATGTGTAATTCTTGGAAAATTCAGTCCACGCGGTCAAGTAGACATATTGTGTTTGTACAGTATAAAGCAATGCCCCAACGGAGGGGTGAGGCAGTCAAGCGACAATTACGATACGAGCAAGACGTGTGTACATTAGATAAGCTATACAGTGACGGACTTTGCGCGTGTTATTGAATCATGCATTACGTTTGTACTGGTTGTGTTCAGTTATATTTGTACCTGTATTATACGTGTTTGAATAGATCTAATAAACTCTATAATAATTCCAACGGTATTTTAATTCGAGTCCCGTAACTCGTAACAATCATTTATGTGCTATTTAATAATAGTATCTCTATGAACTTGATTGTCCGCTAGGAGGGGAGCGCCCTTATGCATGTGAATGATTATGAATTAATTTTACTACAGGGCTGTTTACTTGATATTTCAGTTAAGACGCTTGTGTTCAGAATGAAAGCATTGTCGCAATTTCGTTGGGATCGCGTACATCAGTAAGAGTGTTTCGGCGGCTTATAGCCTCTTACCGCAGCTTTACAAACAAGGGGATTTTGGGGCCTTTTATTCTTTATTTACATAGACAATGTGTTTGTGTTCACGAGTAATTTTCAAGAGCATTTGTATCATCCCCGATACATTATCTTAATGTTACGTATATTTTATTCTATTTGTCTCTAATAAATATTATATACTTAGAGCCTATTTTTCTGGCATTATATAAAAGAGTAGCTGTGCCCGCGACGTCGTTCTCGTGGAATTTGTAATCAAATCTCCCCGATTTTGAAACATACTTCATTGGTGCTCCGCTCCTATTCGTCTTAGCGTGATGATATATAGCCTATAGCCTTCCTCAATAAATGGGCTATATGATGCTGAAAGAATTTTTCAAATCCGACTAGTAGTTCCTGAGATTAGCGCATTTAGTCAAACAAACTCTTCAGCTTTATATATTAATATAAGATATATATATATATATATATATATATATATATATATATAAATAAATAAATAAGGAATTTGAAGTGGATGTTTGTAATTAAGTGGATGGCTATACATAAATTATTTTATGATCAGAAATTATGATTATATATAAATAATAAATCAAAACAAAGTGCAACAGTGGAATGCGCTGAGGTGCAACCTGATACCGGATGGTATTATCTAGCAATTGTGCGCGTGTCCACTGTATCGAAAATGTTCAATGATAATTAAAATTGTATATAAAGTAAGACGCGATAAAGTTACTTAAATTGAAAATGTAATGCAAAATCAAAAATATTAAAAATTGAAAATCGTAAGATAATAACAAAAACATTTTTTTAAAACAACGATTAAATGGTTAAGTTGCGAGTAATTAAATGGCTATCACTTGACTGGAATAATATAAAATACTAGCTTCAGCCCGCGACTCCGTCCACGTGGAATAGTTAAAACCCCGATTTTGAAACATTCTTCATTAGTGCTCCGCCCCTATTAGTCTTAGCGTGATGATATATATAGCCTATAGTCTTCCTCGATAAATGGGTTATCTAAAACTTAAAACAATTTTTCTAAAATTCTATAGTAATTCCCACGGCATTTTGATTTGAGTACCGCACTCGTAACAGTATTTAAAATATCATACATAGCCAGTGTTGCTCATAATTATAAATAATTCTGGAGATCGACTCGTTACTTTTGCAATCGCACTACTTTTGTGACAATTTGCCATTAACGTCCACTCTTCAAATAGTATGAGTAAAATATTGCATATATTTCAATTCTTTAAGCTTTTATAGACATAACATAACTGCCTGGTTTTAACCATTAAATATTATTTTTAGAGGAAATAAATACAATACAAAAATGTCAAGTCTCTGAGTCAGTCTAATTAAATATGTAAAAACTGTCTAAGTCTAAGGGCCGCTTGCATAAGGTTGCTTAAATTTATTTAAGAAACGCAAAACGTATTTAACATCCTTAAATATAATTAGCGTCTTGCACAACGCAAAATTTGTTTAAATATGTTTAAAGAACTGTCAATACGTTTAGTGTAAAACGTATTTAGGCAGTTTAAGATGATTAACTAATTTTATTTAACGGCGATCGTTATGCAAGCGGGCCTAAGTCAGTCTAATTAAATATGTAAAAACAATTATTATTAATGCTATTTCCGTCGCAATCAGAGACGAATATATGAAATTACACGTTTCAGTCTTCTACCTGGGGGCGGTATTTTGGAATAATAGGAAATTATAGTATTAGTATGGTATCAAATAAATACCGTTGTATTGTATTTGTTGTTGTTGTTGTTGTTGTGTTGTTGTTGTTGTTGTTGTTCGTGCCTACCCCGCAAGGGACCTGGCGTGAAGTTATGTATGTATGTATGTATCAAATAAATAGTGAAATCTATAAATGTAAAATAATTGTTTCAACGTTTTAGTTTACAAGCAATAAACAGATTAATATTTAAGTAAGTTGGTACTATATAATTACTATATTTATATGTTCTGAAACCTAAAAAACATCGAAATAAAGTGTATACGAAAATTTAAGATTCAATTCCTGTCTTAGTTTCATTTTACAAAAAAATAAATTGTTCATCAAAATCCTTTCAGCCTTTTTGGAATCCATTCCAAACAAACTTCCAGACAGACAGACACATAAATTGTATTTTTTTTAGTTATTATACAAAAATGAAAATTAATATTATTTTGAACTCGCAGACGGCAACTATAGTTAAATTAATAATAGTTTTATAATTATTAATAGTAATTCATAGTATAAAATAAACTCACTTACCGCGTCTGTCTGTCTGTCTGTTCATCCACTAACTCCTCCTAAACGACGCGACGGATTTTTAAGCGGTTTTCACTGTCAGTTATATAATTTTTCACTAAAGATTTATATAATTATGTATATACTAAAATAAAGACAATACTTTCGCAACCACAACTAATACCTACTTAGAATTGTTTATTTATATATCCCATTTGATATATTATTATATGCGTTCTAAAAGTTTTTCTTCGAAGTCGGCCGCTAAGAATTTATTGTACGAGGTCTGCGCTGAATATTTATGCGGGTTAAGTGTGTATCTTTGAATGTTTAATCTCAATTTGGGCACGGTGAGAGACCGGCGACCCGGGCGTACTTCACCGCAAGCCAACTGCCCGGCCACGAACTCGTCGCTATGCGCGACAGCTAAAAATTTATATTGAGCGCATTCGAGTGGCAACACGCGACGTCAACGAGTAAACGGACTCAATAGGGAGAGGGCACTACTCTTAGCGCCAAAGATGGCTGCATTAAATGGAAGCTTGATAAATAATTTATATTGGTAGATTTCGCATAATGTAATGAGTATGAAAGCATTTATAATTGACATACTAAATTAACCATTTACACGAATATCAAAACAAAATAAGAAAAGACATAAAGTAATATTTTTAAAAATAAGTTATGTATCAATTGCTTATAGCGACTATATGTCACCAAAAAGCTTGGCTATTGCGTCTAACTATGAAGTACTCTCAAGACAACGAAGCCATTTAACGCGTTCGGCTTTGTTGTTTCCACCATCGTTATTGTAGAGTATGTAGTGCGAACATCGCTCTGCCGCCCCGCTCGCGGCGTCACCCACCGCTAAGTCAGAGATGTGGCCGGGCCTTAAACCTCTCCTGTCCATGCACGACAATTCCAACTTTGTTTTATTGTACATTTGCGTTTTGCATTTACGTTAGTGTTTAATAGGTTGGATACCTTCGAATTTGGTGCCGTTGTTTACTCTGTCGGGTTCTGTACCCTCTTTATAGGAAACGTATTATTTCATGGTGATAGTGTTATTCGCAGAAATGTCGGTTTACTAAAAACGTTGCATTTTTAGAAAGCTGAATATAAGAATGAAATCGTATCAAAGATTTTAAGCCAATGGGTTGGGTTTATTTATACTAGGTAAGAAATCTTCAGTCTATTCAACTTCTACTATCTTCTCTTTTTATTTCTGCTTGATACTAAAACCTTGATAATTAATTTAAAAAATTATCATAGTAGATAGTTATATTTCTTATATATATGCGTATATTCAAACATATTAACTATTCGAATCTTTTTAGTTTATGTGCAGCTCATTTCCAGGAAATTGAATGAATGAATGAATTCCAGGGCCGCAGGAAAGTGAATGAATGAATGAATTCCAGGGCCGCAGGAACCTGTTTATCCTGAACAGAGATAAGCGGTTGTAACAATGTTCTGGTACCTAAAAAACTATTATATTATTATTTATTATTAGCTGGTGACCGCCCGCTTTGCGTGCCCTAAAATCCGTTCTTAGCTGACCGCTACTTGACGAAAGGAAGGCCCATGCCAAATTTCAAGTCTATAGGTATTGTAGTTCCTGAGATATCTTGATGAGTCACTATATAAGTAGATTTCAATGATATAGGTTAATAATTTAAAGAGAAATCAAGCAACGAAAATACAAAAACACAGATGAATCGAGAATCTCCACCTTTTTGAAGTCGTTAAAAAATAAAACGTGAGTTTAGTTAAGGAATTATAAGAATAAAAGTGGAATGCAAATTCGATTTGCTCTTAAGTAAACCGCCGCCTAAACTCTTCGAATGCTCGCTCACAATACAAGCGACTCTATTAAACTTTAACTGGCGTACCCTTAGTACAAGCCGCAAAGACGTAAGCCGAAGTACGTATTTCCTTTTCCGCAACCCATTGAAGGTAACGTTATCCAAAAAATAGACCTCAAGAATACTTTAAAAGATAAAAGCCCGCAAAGAGCGAGTCGTTGGAGCAATTGCCACATATAGTCGTCTAACTTATTCAACCCATTCCTACCTCCCGGTACGTACATTTCTTTTTTACCAAGAGCCGAGGCAGCGACGGTTTTTAATAATGCAGTGTATTGTAACAAAGAACACAAAGAAAAGAAACCGCGGCGCCGCTTTGTGCGTGCTTATATTACAAGCTGTATGCTTTAGGTTTTTGGGCGTTTGACGGATTTTGATTCGGCAAATAGGCCCCCTAATGGAGCAAAGAATGGAATACGTTAATACGAGCGTTTTTACCTTTGTTTCAATTTTCTAATATGGAAGGCATTTGTTGGGGAAAGTAATTCTTGGTTTACTTTTAATAACGCTAGCGTATAACACAATCACATATTCATATTCAAATTCAAAAGTTTCTATTCAAAATAAGTTCCACTGGAGAACAATTTTTGAAATTCATACATAAGTCAATATAAATCTTCTTCCTATTCTATGTACACCGCTTCGCAATGTGTTGTCGCTGTTTAAATGAGAAGCGGCAACAAGCTCCCCAGCAACATGTCTAACAAAAAAAAAACATCATAAATATTTATATATAGGTTCGTTTTTTATACATATAGAAGTTGCATTACAATTACTTTGCAAATAATTAATGGAGTTGTATTATAAAAATAAAATAAAATAAAATGCCTTTTTATTTGGTCCATAATATACAATAATTTTAAAATGTCATATTATTTTTCGACAATTTATTATTATTATTATTTATTAAAATTTATTATTATTTTATTCGTCGATTTATTATTTTTAATGTTCTACTTTTGGACCCCCCGTCCGGGTAAAGGCCTCCTCCAGTCGCGCCCAGTGGTGTCTGTCCGCGGCCACTGCGAGCCACCTTCGGATGTCGTCGTCCCAACGCTTGAGCGGGCGCCCCACACGACGTTTGCCATACGTGGGACCGCGCCACTCCGTCACTATTTTTGTCCATATCTGGTCCGAGTATCGTACCACATGTCCAGCCCACTTCCACTTAAGCTTTCTTACATGATGTATGGCATCTTTAAATTTAGTTTTCTTTCTTATATCTAGATTGTTCTGTCTATCTTTTAATTTTATGTTTAGTGAGCTTCGTTCCATTGCTCTTTGACAGACATAAACTTTTTTGGCATTTCTTTCTGTAAGAGCCCATGTCTGACAGCCATATGTTAGAGTTGGTAATATGCTTGTGTCCATTATCTTCTTCTTTAGCCAGATAGGTATATTTGATTTAAAAATGTATTTTAATGACCAATATTTTTTCCACGTCAATATAATTCTTCTTTCAATTTCGTCTTGGTGCGTTTCTCGGAAAGAAATGATTTTTCCTAGATATATGTAATCGTCCACATATTCAATGATATCTTCGTTTATTTTTATTTCGTTTTTTATATGATTGGTCATCACCTTTGTTTTCTCTAAATTTATTTCAAGTCCAACTGATATACTTTTCTGGTGTAAAGCTTTTAACATGTTATTAAGATCTCTTGTATTATTGGAAAATAGAACTATATCATCGGCAAACCTTAAATGGCTTAGATACTTATTGCCAATTCTGACACCAATATGTTTCCAGTTGACATCGTGAAGAATGAATTCCAGTACCGCAATAAAGATTTTTGGAGACAATGGATCCCCTTGTCGGGTACATCTAGCTATTTTAAATTCTGGTCCAAGACTATCTAATCTAATCCGACTTTTGCAATTTTTGTAAATGTTCATTATTATTTCAATGTATCCTATCTCAATGTTATGATATTTCAAAGCTTCTTCTATTGCTTCGTGACTTATGGATTCGAAGGCTTTTCTATAGTCAACAAACAATAAATATAATGGAGTGTTAAATACTTTATGTTTCTCAATAACTTGGCTTATCACGTGTATATGGTCCATCGTCGAGTACCCGGGTCTGAATCCTGCCTGTTCTATTGGTTGTTTTAAATCTATTAATGGGCCGATTCTTGAAAGTAAGCATTATGAAAATAATTTGTAGAGACTGGACTGAAATGAAAATAATTTGTAGAGACTGGGTCACCTTTTATGTAAAGCAGTGTTATTTCAGATTCTGTCCACTGTAACGGCACCAATTTCTCATTTAAAACTTTGTTAAATATGTCAGTAATTATTCCAGTTAGTTGTCTTCTTCCTGTTTTTAGTGATTCATTTGTAATTAAGTCTGGGCCTGGACTCTTATTATTGTTAAGTTTTTGGATTGTTTGGTCTACTTCTGTCATCGTAAAAGGAATTAAATCATTTGTAATATGTGTAGCTTTGTTGATCTTTGATGTTGTTTTCATTAGATTATTTCTTATATGTCCATATAGATTTTTGTAAAAGTTTGTAGCCACCAATACTAGGTCTTTTCTGTTTTCTGTTATACTAGTGCCTTTTTTTAATTTAGGAATCCATGATTTTTTTAATTGTAATTTTTTTGAGCTCGTTTTATACTTCCTATTTTTTCAATACCTTCTTTTCTTTTTGTTAGTTTATATAGCTGTTTTAATTTATGTTTTTCTTCTGTTGTTTTATTTATTTTTTGTTGTAAAATGTGTCGTTTTATTATCATTATTTAAGTCTCTTCAGACAATTTAAATTGTTTTTTGGTACCAGGAACTTTTGATTCTTCTAGACTTTCGACTATTGCCTTTTCAACCGCATTGTACAGTTGACTTAATGTTTGATTGTCCTCTATGTAAGTATCTAATTTCTTCTGTAAAACTTTGACATAATTTATTTGTTCCTTCTCTGATTGAAGATTCGATTTCGGCTTACTAAAATGTCTCCGGCTTTTCTTTTTTTCGTTTATTTTGATGATAGCTCTAAGTAACCTTTGATCAGAAGATCTTCTGATCATAAGTTGTATTATAATAAAAAACAAATTATTCTTATCGTCACAATAATGACATAATTAGAATTCATAGTGCGACAAATCTCCATAGATTCCTTTCATGTTATGCATTTGATAACTTTACATTATATATTTGTTATTTTAACGCATAAAAAGAATATTTACTTCGAGTAATTTGTTGGCACAATACCTATATTATATACATAGGCAGGTTGAAACGATTTATATAGGATCGTGTGGGCGTGAGCCGTCTTTGAATCATAGATATAATATTTCACGAACATTTTACAAAAGAAATTCGCGCTACACAGTGCAGCGTCCGGGCAACACCATGTACGGGCCTCTAAAAATGACTACACAATCATTCGGCTCGTGCCTGCGATCGTCTAGTATAAATAATCCTTAAGAGTGGATACAGTTTCTAGAGCGCTGAGATCTAATTGTTCTACTCTCCCACTTTTGACTAGGAAAAATTAAATATGGATGAGTAGTAGGTAGATATTATAATATCTCGTAAATTGACAAAATCTAAGAACATACATAAAACATAAATACAAAAAATAAACTAAATAAACTTTAACAATACTCCTTGACACTTACATCTTTGTCTTCCGTGATTACGGCTACTGAAAAGTTGCCGAAACATCGAAATAATAAAAGTTAAATAAATTACTGCGCTTAAACTATATATTAGAAAAATGAGGGAAGTAGTTTTATATACTTGGGCGGAAAGAAAATTCTGGTAAACAGAAATAATTTCTTCTGGTTGAAAAGCAAGGGGCGTTAACGCTGATCTCTATTATTCAAATCAAATCAAATCATTTATTTGCGTAAAAACATGGTTAGTAAAAACATTGGTTGACAATATGTTATTGTCACTGGAATAGCTGCTACATATAATTGACAGGCATATTTTTGTTTATTAACATACAAAACCGGTTTCTTCACTGACGCTTCTAGCCTGCCTTACACCATGCGATGGCGATACGTTTGCACTAGTCGCGAAGAGCATTGTAGTATAGTTAGATTACGTTTAAAAATTCTTAATCATACAACAGTACATGACTCATTTGAAGAACCTTGTACTACCAAGGGATAAGCTAAAGAGTGAATGCAGCCTCTACAGTGGTAATAATAAAGGTCAGTAATTTTTCCATGTTTCCCGATCATTGTGACGGGCAGACGCATAGTCCTCATATTCCCAGACCCTTAGTACAACTAGCAGTTCACCCCAATAGCCCGGTACTTTCTATTCCTACACTGGCCGGGGATTGTCCCTGGGTGCATTATTATATGCTATAGACAGGGATAATCACCGGTCAATGTGACGCCATATTTAGATTAAATTTGTCAAGGGGCCTCTAGGTGCTGGCCTCCTCATGGGCTCACGCAAACCCTCCAAAAGTCCGGGGGATTTTTATGCCCATGGTCTTTAAATGTCAGTAAACACATGGAGTAAGTAAGCATGGTATGGATCGTATTGTATACCTGAGACGTGGTGCGGGTGCGGCGGGCGGTAGACGTGGTGCGCGGCGTCGCGGTCAGGCGCGCGGTCGAGCTGCGCGCGCACCACGCTCGGCCGCTCCGTGTGCGGCGGCTCGGCGCGCGCCGGCGGCGCCGAGCGCGAGCCGTTCACGCGCCGTGGGCCTGCAACACGCCTCACGTCATTACACAATTATGAATCACCTATCGACTGTTAACTACCGACACTTATTGCGAAGATGGTAAACAAAGCAGCAGCGCATTGGCACTAGGAAAAAAGCAGACGGCCTAAGTCGCTTATAGATGTATAAAACAGCGGGACTGAAGCCAACACGTTTTCAGCCTCTAGAACGGGAAAGACGGGATGAAATAAGCAGATGGGTAAGTGGTCCATCGGAACTCTCACACCTCGTACAAAACACGATTAGCGTTTCACACCTAAATTCTGTGAGAGTGTATCAAACTGAGCGATACGGCCCAATGAGCTGTAATTTAGATAATGATTTCAGATTGGATCTATCACGTCATTTTTGACTTACTTTTTTATTGATACTCCACACACACAATAAGAAATACTTCTATACACATTCTACTATTTATATTTGAAACCAACAAAAGTTATATCAAAGATGAAAGATGTTTTACTGAAACTACAAAATTTTGTCATTATTCAGTTGGAAGGTTTTGAAACCGTCTCTATGCTAGACCGCGGCGGCAACAAAGCATGCGAGTCCTAACCAGGGCGCGGTGTACCACAAGTTGATTTATAAAACGTAAAGCGCCTTGGCTCGTCTGACCCTCGTGCGGGGCCCGTCTTGGGCTCGTACCTTCTAGCATAAAAGATCCTTTAAACATGTCGATACCTCTTACAAACCAGCCAACTCTTAAATATTCTAATATTACAAGGCATTATTATATTTATGGTATTACTATGGTAGTGGCAGGTACTATATAGTTTGGAAAAGGTATAAACGATGTATTGCTGATTTTTCCTACACGGAGTGATTTAAATGAACTAGTTTACAAATTGTAATATCGATGATTATGATGACAATAACGATACTAGAGGAAACGCTGAAGATCGATCTTCATCCATCTGATAACCAGATGAGACATTTTTTATCAAACTATATTCATTTATAAACTAGTATATATATAGCTTGCCAATCGAAGTGTTCATGATTATTTTTAATTAAATTAATTTTAATATTTTCTTAAGTTTTCGCGACTTGTACACATTTATTTATTATAAATTAATTTTAATCAATTATTTTCATAACGTTCACTCTTTTGATAAATGAAAAGAAGAAAAGAAGCGGAATAGGTCTTTCTGCGTACACCTGAACAAAACTAAGTTGATTGACAATTTCTTTTAATTTTACATCCTACCTACCTACCTACCTTCTACATTTTAATATTATATAAGATTATTAGAGCTAGGCATGTTTGTTGAAGAGTTATTTGCGCCGCTTCTGCTCTTCAAGCCACAACATGTTGAGAAGCGGCGGTAAATTTGATTAGGCTACCATAGAGTATATAATAGCCATAAACAAAATTAACACTCAATAATTAAAATGGACAAGTTGGCGGTAGGCTAAATAAAATTTTAACAATACTCATTGACTCTTGACATCTTTGTCTTCCCTTATCACGGCTACTTAAAAGTGACTGAAACGTCGGAATAATAAAAATCAAATAAATTACCGCGAATTAAACCGTTAAAACGTAGTTTTATTATCTTCTCTTTTTCATGCGACCTTCGGCATCGGAAGTTAATCATATAGCACTGGTAAACTAAATCTCTTGCTGGTCATGTAACAATGTATTTAGGTACTCACTCTCTTTATTGGCGTTGCTTTTCATCTCTGTGGCCTTCGGGGATGTCGAAGGCATCGGTATTTCTAAGAAACATAATTAATAATTTTGTAAAATCAATTTTATACGAACGCCTGCGCTTGACATGTGATAGGCTGAGGATGTCGTAACTTTTCAAAGCGATTTTCTTATTAATCAAAATTTATTCCACGTTAATAATAAATATATGTAAATAGAGCACAAGAGGTATTACCAAAAAACCGCGGGTCAATCTCTAGTACGTACATCTTGTTTAAACAGCCGGCGTTAAAACAGGTTAAATTGTTTTATATTTTTATATTGGTGCTAATTGCCCTCATAAGATTTACTTTTTATTTATTTATTTATATCGCAAACTATCCCATCTCCCGGGATGAAAAGTATCTATGTCCATTTTCGGTATTCAGACAGACAGATCGAGTTACTATCGCACTTTTTTCTATAGATTATGAATTATTATATCTATAAACTTGAGAAACCATTAGTCTCTCACTCAAACTTTCATCTATTTTAGTTTTATTTTTGCGATGAAAGTATGACCAAAATGATCAAAATGACCGAATTGGCCAAAATGACCAAAAAGGCCAAAATTACTGAAATAGCAAAAAGGCCAAAATTACTGAAATAGCAAAAATGACCGAAAAGGACAAAATGATCATAATAGCCAAAATGACCAAAAAGGCCACAGTGACCGACATGGCCAAAATGACGGAATTGGCAAAAACGACCAAAAAGGACAAAATGACCAAAAAGGCCAAAATTACCGAAAAGGTCAAAATGAAAAGTATCCCTTGTCCACCCTCGGTATTTAATTTACATACGTACCGAATTTCAGCCAAATCGGCCCATTAGTTCTTCCGTAAAAGTATAACAAACAGAACGATATAACAAACGGAATGACTCTAATTCCCTGGCGGCGTGGCAAGCCTTTGGTGTGGGATGCGACTTGCGTAGACACGTTGGCCGCATCCCATTTACCAAACACTTCTAGATCGGCCGGTTCGGCGGCGGAAACAGCGGAATCGCTCAAGCAGCGGAAATATGCAACCCTCAGTGAGAGTTATATGTTTGTGCCGTTTGCTCTCGAGACGCTTGGACCGTGGGGTCCTGAGGCCATGAGCCTCTACCAAAATTTATCAAAACGACTCATCGACTCTTCAGGTGATCGGAGGGCTGGTGCCTACCTCGGCCAACGGATCAGTATGGCGATCCAGCGAGGAAACGTAGCCAGCCTTCTGGGCACCTTACCCATAGAAGACGGTGATCTGGGCTCAGTATTCTACTTATAGTCTTGAGGGACTATGGGTAGAATACAATACAAATAAGTTAAGTTTTCTTACATTGTATTCAATAGTATGTAATTTATATTATAGTAATCCATACAACATAAATATTAACAAACAGAAAGACAAACATATTTTTATCCCGAAAACTGTCCCATTTTTCGGGATAAAGAGTATCCTATGTTCATTCTCGTCATCGCAAATATATATATATATATATATATATATATATATATATATCCTGAGTTTCAGCCAAATCGGTCCAGTACTTTTTACGTGAAAACGTAACAGACAGAGTTACTTTCGCTTTTATAATATTAATAGGGATGTTTAAATAAGATAAATAAGTAAAACAGTAGAAATAAAGGATGAGCTAGTATATATTTATAATAGTAACAGTTAAATATAATAGAATAAGCAAAATAGCATTATATAAAGTAGATAATAAGGAAGTAGAATGTTTTAGAACTTAAAAATTGTTATTCAGGAATATGTATTTAAAAATAAATAAATTTGGCAAATAATATCCTGACAAGCGTGTCGTGCGTATTTGCCCGACTGGATGGCTACCATCCCTGGTCTAAAGTATGCCGCCATAACAAACTTGAGTTATGTTCCGGCATTAGTGACCAGGTTCCAGTCTCCCTTAAGAGAGCAGCAGCGCATTTGTAGCACCTTTGGTGTTACAAATGTCCATAGGCGATGGTCACCGCTTTCCACCAAGTGGGCCGTCTACCTGTTAATCTACAAGCTTTAGGCACTCGAATTTTTTCGTTCGAGGTAAACAATCTGCGTTTCATTTCGAATATGAGGAAAGTAAATAAAAACCTCACTATATTGTTTCCACGCGTTTATTTTACTTTTGACTTATGCACGCCTATTAAGTTCCATATATCTTGACAGTAAAGCCCACATGAAACAAATGATACAATTGTCGTACTTTGTTGTTGTGGGTGACGTAATAGTGATGTTCTGTGAGTCATGTAACGCACAGACTATTAAACTTTTTAGCAAACATATAGCGATGAGTTGAATTGATTAAAACACAAATGGAGTCGATTTTTATAACAAATCGAGTCGGTAACGTATTAGGGCATACTAATTGATTCGTCATCGAGTTGTCAAAAGTAAAATAAATGCTTGGAAAGGGATTAAAAACAGGTTAAAAGATTAAACGAACAATATTTTACTTAAACATAAATAAACAATATTGCCAAGATCAATTTAAAATTCATGTTACAAATTTAAGATTTTTAATATTTTTAATTGCCATTTTATGCCGCAATTTAACCGAGTAGATGTATTCAAAGTTGGGACATTGCTAGCATTTTTTCAAATTTCAACAGCAGGGAAAATCGTTTCCCAGTGACGAAAAGTACTGTTATTTAATAACAGTACTTTTCGTACATAGTACATAATAACTTATTATGCCTCTGTTCAGGTAAGGTTTCCAAGTATTAAAATGTTTTTCTTATCTAAACATTGTGTACCCTTAGAAGTTAATTTTGATAGATAGATAGATAACACTCTAATGTACACCATTACAGAAAACTTACGAACTAGTATTATTTTAATTGAATACAAAGGGCGGTCCTATCGCTAAAAAGCGATCTCTTTCAGACAACCCGTGGCAAGAATATTGCTGATGAGGAGTGGCGATAGTGGTATACATAATTATTGTACTACTTACATTTAAAAAAAAAAACTATATATACCCATAAGTTATATATCTGTACATATACAACATATAGTGATAAAATATAATTATTTAAATTTTGAGCAGATTTTTGCAGAGTATAAGGCCTTCATGATCCAAGGGGGTCGCTAAAATTTTAACCTGTAAGGGAGACGCGTAATCAAAAAGATTGAAAAGCACTGCACTATTTCTCATTTCATTTGGCAAAGAGTTCCCAAAAAAGGCAACCTGCATGGCGAAGGAATTGGAATAAAAGTTTAAAGAGTGTACAGGTGGCATTAACAGGGGATTATTAGTGGAGCGCAAATTGAGGATACGTGACGTATAAAGGAAATCGAAACATTCCTTAGATACATTGTACAATGTAGTATAACATCACTTACCATATAGCCGTATAGAACCTTCGGTTTCACCCAGTGAGTTCTTGGAAATGCATCGGTAGTTTCCGAAGTCTCCGAGCTGAAGGTTTCGAACTGTCAGTTTCATGTGAGCCCTGTGTATAAAAGAAAACAACACTAATTACATGTAGGACATTATAAGTAATACATTTTTATTATTATATGAAATTTGTGGAGTTATCAATCCGTTAGTTTTATAATCGTTATGTTGACTGCAAGCATTACACTTATATCTGTACACTATTCTCCATTGAAGAATTGTTACACATCCCGCGAATAAGCTATCCCAGTCTTCGGGATAAAGGCCTATAAATATCATCCTATGTCTAAGTACCTAAGTTTCATCAAAATCAGTATAGCAGTTATTCCATTAGAGGCTAGAAAATTAATATGGATTTTAAATTACTTAATAAACGGAAAATTAAAAGTCATTTAGAAATAAATATTTTCTTATTTTCTTTCATAATGAATAGATGAAAACTGGAACATTTAATAAATCCAAATAATACCCTTGATAAAGGAGTTTATCCTTAACCACCCGAAAAAGGGGCAGGTAATTATGACAATAGCAGGTCTTTTCAGCCTATTATTAAGAGGAATTGTCCGAACAATTTGGAAACATTAATTACTCCAGAAGCGACGGCGTGAGTGACGGCTCCAGTGACGTCGTGAGTGAGGGCACGAGTGACGGTGCGGGTGAAGGAGCAAGTGACGTCGCGAGTGACGGCTCGAGTGACGTCGCGAAGGACGGCGCGAGTGATGGCTCGATTGACGGCGCGAGAGACGACTGGAAAAACTATTTGTCACAATGTATAATGAAGGAATCATTCACTGTTTTATTCATTCGGATTTCATTATTAAACTGTAGGTAGATATGCCTATATACGTCAGAGCCGTATAAGCTCAGGAAGGAGTTATTTGTCAGAATTGTTCATGGTATAGCATGATGATGTGGCTATATTTATGAAATCACAACAGCTCAACAGCTTCTATGAACTCCAAGTATTTTACTTTTTTAATCTAACAAAATATTTTTTTATTGCTTAAATAACAATTATCACTCTTAACATTAACACTGATTACTTTGTAAAGGTAAAAAATGGATAACGATTCGTCGAAAACTTGGTACGCCGGCGAACGTCACCGAGAAGAGGTTATGTTTCTTCCCTTTACATATAGGTGCCTTGCCACCTTAGATACGACGCTTCGCTAGAGTGGCATTGGCAACATATCACTTTTTTTTATTGCAGGAGTTCAGCGGACAAGCAGACGGCCTACTTGATGGAAAGCGGTTACCATCGCCTATGGACATTTACAACACCAAAGGTGATACCAATGCGCTGCTGCTCTCTTAAGGGAGACTGGAACCTGGTCACTAATGCCGGAACACAACTCAAGGTTGTTATGGCGACATACTTTAGACCAGGGGTGGTAGCCATCCAGTAAATACCCTACAGTGGCAGTGGGTTGTTTTGTCGCCTCTTACGACATGTCGCCCGGCCGCAGGAAATTGTATTCTTTCTCCGTTCCTGGACGGATAACAATGACATTCCAATAATTCGTCTACAGGTACATAGAACTCTTTATTGTTCACCACATGTACATAAAGCAAATAATTTAGTCATGTGTATGTCTTTGAAGACCACGGGACGTAGAAACGGTCCGGACATTTGGAAGGCTTGTGTGGCAGAGTCGGTGCCGGTCGACTGCCACGTACTCACGATGATCATGTTGAAGATATTTTGAAGAAAGGTCATCTGAAAAGCCCTAAATAAGCGTGTATGTATGAAGAGATTAATGAAAGTTGATGAAGCGATCCATCGTCTATGCCCACCCCAATGGGTAACAGGCGTGACAATATGTATGTGTGTATGTTTTTATGGAACCATATGTTTGCGTTTGACCACTGTCTCATCTGATGTTAAGTGATAAAGCAGCCTAGAATGGAACACGTTTACCTAGAAAACACTTATTCACTCGTGACTTGAAGACTTCGAGACTGTATTTGCAGGAAAAACAGACTCCGGCAAATGATATCACTCTACGGCAGTGGGCACCAGAAAATATGAAGCGAAACGCTTGGTTCTGACTGGTGGACTTTCCACGATGTAACGGTGGCGCAAACAGGTGCGTTTGGTTGTCCGATGATAAAATGGGGATGGAGGATAAAGGAACACAGTATCCGATAGAAGACAGAAAATGTATATATATATTAGTTAAGATTTCTAAATAGGAAATTACGTGAGAAACGCTGTGTGAAAATCTCCAATATAAAAAAATGTCTAAATAATTAGTTAAATACCGTTAAAGCAGAGTCCGTTAAATTTTTATTCGTTATTTGAACACCGTCGTAAAACGGCAAAGCTAATTTACCTATTCAGCTCTCAACTCGCAGACAACAATTTCTTTTCGCTTTAGTTAATTTTTACCGGCGCCGCCCGATATCACTTAAATACTTTAGTTAATTCAATTAACTTAATTTCGGTGTGAAAGAAGCTTCTGGCTTTTTGCCTTGAGTATTTTGTGGAAAATATCATATTTTCGAGGAGCAAAATGCTATTTGTTTTAAGCGAGATTTTGTGACAAACTTAACGTGTTTCAGGCTTTTCATATGATTGTTTCAAATTTAGGAGGCAACGAAAATGGAGTCATTTACCTCGCCCGCACATTAATATACTTTTAAAGATATGAACTCACAGAATTTACTAACAACAAATGTGTATTCGACGAATCTTAACAATATTTTTTTTTTTGTATTTTCTTAAGTTTCTGCGACTAATATATGTATATATATGTATTTGTATAGACATAATTTTATATCTGTATGTTGAATATGCGCACGACTTCGACCAGGCTTGATCTGAAATACCCGTAGGGTTCCCGGGACACAAAGTACCGCAGTATTTAAAAAAAATGTAAGGTACTGTTTTAGTTAAATTGTCTCGAAATAAGGTAATTTTTTTACACCACTTCTAACCCCTCCCGGGAAAATTCCCGCGGGCTTGTCGGAGATATGAAAAGTATTACACATTTTATTACATACAATTTACTATCGATTAGTGAAAAAATCGAACGCTTAGAGTATGTACATGTTCAAGTCGACTTTATTACCTGTAGGAGTTCTCTTCAGTGTTGATTGCGTACTTCTTCGTCGGTAACACCATCACGTTGTCGTAGACCCAGTAGGAGATGGCCCGTGGGTGAGCCTCAGTGTGGCAGTCTACTGTCACGTCGGTGCCGGCTGGGGCTCCGACCAGCTGATTTGGCACCCAGATCATTGGGGAGACTGCAAATGAAGAGAACGGAGAAGAACTTATAAAAAAAGAACTGAGGGATATAAATAGAACAAGAAATATAAAGAAAACAATTTTTAGCTAGACGTGTTGCTGGGGAGTTACTTGCCGCTTCTTCTCCTTAACAGCTATAATACGTTGCGAAAAGGTGTACATAGAATAGGAAGTAAAATTAAATTTTAACTTATATGTATGACCTTCAAAAAGTGTTCTTCAGTGGAACTTATTGGGAATTAAAAATATTGACTTTGAATTTGATGGCCAGAGAGTTCGCACTGTTGGGTTTACAACTGCAAGAATTCCGTATGTCAGCAATTTGTAATTAATAAATCATTTTATTCATGTATCAATTCTGTTGTATCAAGTCGTGTAGTTAGATACACGTCCCAAAATCAAAAGGCGTGATTTGGAATCCTGGCCGAAACGCATGCACCACTTAGGCACTTTTCTGACCTAATGTGTGTTACAAATACCACGTGCTAACAACGGTGAAGGAAAACATTGTAATGAAAACCTGCACACCGAGATAACCAATGTGTCATACCTCCCAAGCCGCCTTGTATATGCGTGGCGGATATACTCTGTACGTCCCTAATAGTAAGAGGCTCGAGCCCAGCAGTGGGACGTTTATCGGTTGTTATTATCTATCAATTCATATCATAAGCGCGTTAAGATCTTTGGATTCAATAAAATATATTCATCAGACTTGCATGTTTAACTTAGAACAACCAGGTTACAAAAGTAGAATGCGACCATATATTTTGGTCCTTCGAGCCGGATGAAAATGTATGTTTCGTCTAAAACAGCGAAAACTAATCACCCGGATAAATTTATTTTAAATTTATCAGGGTAAAAGTTATTTATTAGATTAGACCAGTAGAATTAGTTTTACGTATAATAAATACTCCAAATAAAATGAATTTGTTAGGGCTGTCGACTTCGTTCAATGAATTTGAAAATGAGAAAAAAATAGATGTAGTGGGTAGTTAATTCGGGCTTATTTTGTTTGACTTTCAGTTAAAGCATCACGTGAAAACTATTAAAGATTTTAATGAAACTCGACATACATCTAGCTTATATTTCTAGTATTTTTATGCGGTTTACGGTGCCGAGACATAGTCACTGATGGTGGGACTGGTCTACAAATTTAAAGTCGCTCTACGAGCTTTGGAGAGATCTATGTTAGGTGTTTCTCTTCTAGATAGAATCAGAAATCTGATTGATGATTCTGAAGAACGAAAGTAACCGAAAGAGCTCGCAAAATTTGCAAGTTGAAATGGCAGTGGACCGGTCACGTCTTTACAGGACCAACGGCAGATGGAACAGAGACAGATGGATGACGGAGACCGGGTTATGTGGCGCTAACTTTGGGAGGCCTACGTCCAGCAGCGGACAAGGACTGCCTGAAGACGTTTTATACCCGACAAATCACATCTTTTCCGCTTGTTAACATACGAATACGGTCGAAAAGGCAACTGCGGCCGCGTTATTTTGGCACCGCATTTGCAGTCCATTACCAAAAACGACTTCATGGAAACGCGAACTAATCTACGCTAAAATTGCAATTCGAATATAAATTGCTACAAAATAAATTTCCAGGATTCAATATCTTAGTTCCAAGTAATAGTTCAGCAAGCACCAAAGAATCTCAATCGTCTTTCGAACAACTTAAATCCGATGTTCAATGGATAAATGTAAATCAACCTTTAAACTGGAATAAGATTTTCCAAGGTACCCCCAATGATATTATTTTCATTCTATTTCATTCTGTTCTTTTTAATTTTATTGTCATCTACCGTCTATAGTAGTTTTTTAATACAATAGAAAATTCTTTCTATATATTATTCAGACGGGGGTTGTTGTTTCCATTATTTCTTCATTCAAATACAAATTCTTAGTGAATGTTTGTTTTTGTCTAGTTTTCGAAAAGATGTTGAATTGAATTTCAAGTTAATTTAGTTATGAATTTATTCCATTACAGCTGTTCTTGTTGAGCACATGACGTTTCACTGCTGCCTTAGAGCCTTATTACATATAGCCCTGACAACAGTGAACTGGCAGAGATCGTCACGTAAGAAAAAAGCGTTATGCTCCCTCCAGACGGCCTTTGACGTAATTTTTATTATATAATTTTGAACTTTAGTGTAATGAAACAAGATCTAAAATAAAATAATATCCATCAGTATAACAAACAGTGTTTTGAAATAAGAAGAAGTGTTGGGTAGGACATGATTATAAAATGAGTTTGTAAGAGTAACATGAGATTTTGTACTGAACTAGTAAAATGTACTACATTTGTATGTTTAAGTGAGACGAGGTCATTTGTACGGTTTGTACCATGGCAGTACATTTGAAGCGATAAGGCTGGCAAAGAGGCGAGCGTCATTCCCTCATTTGTGTCTCCTACAAAAAGTTCTAGTTCAGAAATGTTCGTTAAGAATCGGATGTGATCGGAAGGATCACCTCATTATACTAACAATCGTACTATGACATGTCAAGTTTTCACTTTTTGTCTTGTAAATATCCGTCAAGAAGTTATTGTACTGTTGTAGCATAAACCTCGTTCAGTCTTTTCTCTTACGTTTGAGGCGTGACAAATATTTTAAACTCTTTTATTTTCAAATTTTGAGCCGTATCAGTGAAAAACATATAATATTTTGTACAGAATAAATGTACTAGCACACTAGAGTACTGCCCATCACTAATTTAAAGGTGTTGTACACTTTTATGTAATACTTTTAACATGCCTAAAAGCATCGTATAACTGTTAGGAATAAGAGGGTATATATTATTCTGACCTATATATTCAGTAGTTTTTTCGCAAAAGAGTAATGTTGCGCGATATGTTACCGAAGATAAACAGTATTTTATAAAGTTGATTGTTGTTGTTGGTTGTTTATCTTCAAACAATATAGTACATATTTTTACAAATGAAAAACTTTAGTTTTCTTTTAGATGTGATGGATAACACTCGTCAGCATCCAAATTCTCCTTTAAATGAAAATTCGATAAATATAAAGAATTTGCCATGCAGAATTTAGATCTGGTTTTAGTTTCTTGCTATCAGGTGTATTTTATTTTTTAATTTTTGCTCTTAACAGAATACTTTTTGTGCAAAACTTTTTTTCTTCTTATCATGCTCCAAAATACCGTCATGTCAGTAGATGGGTTGGGTTTACGTATATATCCCCGGATGATTTCCTGGATGATTTTAATAGTTAATGTGTTTAGGAATATATTTAAGACTTATTTATAACAACTGAAAGGTTTTGAGTGGAAAAAATACATATTCAATTAATTATCGAAGTTTAAAATTCACTACAATGATCTGGTAATTTTGTCGCCGAGACGTTTTTTGTGCACCGGAAACATGTACATTTTGAAGAGGACGGGATTTATTTAAATAGGAGACTGTATGTATCCGAAAATTTAAATGTGTGGAGTTTTAAACAGTCGGTTAGGTTGGGTTTTGTGTAGACCAAAGCGAACCGACTGGTAACCATTCACGATTTATCTTATATATTAGTGAAAAACAGAAGTGAGGTTAGATTGACAAAAACATTAATAACTCAGGAACTATACATTTCGGCCACATAGGAGTTGCACAAGGGGTAAGTTTTCCTCACCCCCACTCCCCCTCCCCCCTCATTACTTATGATTCCGGGGACATATATGTAAATCACACCCCAGTAGATTTAATTTTCTTTTCCGCAAATGTTTAGGCGATATCTTATGAATGTGCTGAAAGATTCTAGCAAGATATATTACATGTACAGAATGAATGCGAACGGTAAATGCACAGAATTATTACTTGCAAATTTTTGTTACCTGATTCGCCACGAAATTGTAATAGAATATATGAAAATGGAGAAAACTACTAAATGGAGTGACTTTATGAATAATTTGACATATAATTGTGATGATTTTAAATGTTTTCGGAGGAATTAACTCGGCTGTTGTCATAATAACTAAATATGCGTTTTGTCTGTAAAGCAAAAAAAAATGCTTAATTTAAAACATCAATGACAAAAAAATAGAAGTGATACAAAACTTTTAATACTATATTTATATTCACAAGTGCCGAAATTAAAAAATATCTGATAGGAGTTATTTTTTATGTTTTTTACCGACCAGTAATTGGCTTACAATTTTAATAAAGTAGTATCCCAAGCTTAACGTGTTTTGTCCCATATACCCCACCCCACCCCTAACAAAACGTAAAATAAATTGTATAATATTAACAAGGTTTACACGAAATAACATTCTGTATTTTCTCATCATTTTGTTTGTTTTATCATCTATCAGAGCATCGTTTCATATTATCCTGCTGATCGATCAGACGGGGTTCAAGTAGTGCCTCTAACAGGAACTCAAAGAAGGCAATTTATAAACTTTCTATAATGATTGATAGTTCCCCAGCAACTAAGGAATAACTGGAAACAAGGGAGTATACAGACTAGAGATGTTTCATAACGGAATTCTTATTTTGAGGAGCTTTGTTTGTGTAAATATCATAATGTTTTTTCAAGATTTGACTATTACAATGATGCCTACCCTGAAGCAAGAAAAGAAAGAAAAAACGTTTATTTGGTCTTCACATAGCTAGACACATGGCGATGATTTGTACGATGCAGGTATATATCGAAAAAAAGTCTTGTCAAAAAGTCGAAAAAAAAGGTTTTCAACTATACTCTAGAACAGACGGAAATTGCACTGTTGTTTATATATACAGAATATATAGAAACCATCTCGACTAAGTATATACACCATTATTTTTAATCCTCATATATGGTGGCCAACTTCTATTTGTTTCAGGGTTTTAGTACAGCCTGGCCAAATAGAAATTAATAGGAGCGCCACTTTCACAAATGCATCTAATACACTAGCAACTCAAATATCATATCAAGAGTAATTTTGATGTTCGTGAAACATCTTGCAAGTATCAATTTGATTTAATTACGATATACTCGTTTTATCAACATAATCTATGATGTTTACTTTAATAAAACTGACTATAATATCGTAAGTAAGAGTTTTAACACTTTGGAATATTAATGGAGCAATTATATGATGAAAAGAAGGGAAACGAATTATTATAAACTTGTTATGTCAGCGGTTGTTTCGTAGACATTGTCGATTTCTGATGAAAACATTTTGGCTTCAAATTCTGTTAGACATCTTTGGTCACCTTCAAAACTAATGCTAGTATAAAAATTGTTGTTATAATCGTATTTAGTCAAATTTATTACATTTTAGACTTCAATCAACGTTACATTAACAAGGATATTTTCACTCTGTTAACGAAGCACTGAAATTCACTACAAATATGATATTGCATAATATTTCCAGAAGGCAAATAAATACATAGTTCATATTCTAGACATTATGGCCAGGTTATACATCATTGTAAAGTGCCTTAGAAGTTTCATCTTCCTATCAAATTTGATACAGATAACCTCAGTAGTTATTGACAAAAATTACTATACACAGACATGGTAAAACATGGTTACGTTTTGATAAAAATTCTAGGAAGCCCTAAAAATCAAGTACGAATTACTTTCTCCAATAACCTTTTATTTCATTTATATTGCCTTTTGGAATTCTTTGCGCAGTATAACTCTTCCTAAACAATATGTATACGATCTTTGAACCGGTTGGATGAACCGGTTATAGGTATAGCAGTTCGCATAGAACTTTGATTTTCACCGATCCCTTGCTTGGGATAATAAAATCTATATACATTAACTGTTATATAGCGGTGCACAGAATACCTTTTATAAAAAAATCTGTATAGATTTCGTAATTTTTCATAGAAAATATTGTGATGTACACATATAAAGAGACGAATTGATGCATATAATGATTTTATAAAAAAAACAATATTTTCTTAAGTTTCCGCGACTAGTATATATAATAAAACTATGTTTTAACGGTTTTAAGCGCGGAATTTTATTTGATTTTTATTATTCCGATGTTTTGGCCACTTTTTAGTAGCCGTGACCACGGAATACACATCCGTCAATTTTTAATTTTGTTTATGGTTATTATTTACTCTATGGGAGCCTAATCTAATTGTATTAATATGTATACAAGTCGCGAAAACTTAAGAAAATATTATGTCTCTTTCAGTTATATATTATTCATAAAATAATTAAATTATGATAATGCAAATAAGAATTTTATATAATAAATAGAAAATGTTTAAGGAAAGCTTAAACGTAATCATGAATTTACACAATCCTTTTCAGAAACTTCTCTTTAACCTAAATATGGGCTATTGGAAATCGTTGCGAAAAATAACTCTTCCAAAACGGTGCGTATACGATCTTTGAACCGGTTCGTCCGTATACCAGGTCGCTGCGAACCGGTGATTTTTCACCGTCCCCCGGCTTGAGATAATAAAATCCACACTTTGGTACGTAATTCACATTCTCCGAGTTTACGATAGCAATTTCCACTGGCTATATTACTCGCGCAGGCTGACAATCGTTAATATTCAACTAACTTAAATATTTAGAGCTTCTTTTTCGATTTAATGCCTCTTCGAAAAACGAGAGATTCGTGCTTCAGACGTTTGAAACTGAGATATAAAAAATGTGTGCGTGTAGTAGTGTACACACGTAAGAAGTGAAACTTCTTTATGACCTTATTTTTCGAATAATGATATGCAACTTTACAGAAATGGGTTAAATAAATAAAGCCTCTACCATGGTGGAATCGGCCGTGGTAGGGGCAAGAAAACAAGATGGCGCGTAATCGAAGAAAGTGACGGTAATTTGTTTTCTAACGCCGATAAAGCAGTTTTACTTCAACAAAAATTACTTTCTGCCGTGTGAATATATCTGGTTCAAGAAACATTGACTGGACAATAAAATTGGCTTGGAGACACACTAACGTTTGTAGTAGTGTACGCTACCTAGAAGTGAGTGGTTTAATTATGTTTTAGTCACCATGTGTATATATATATATATATACACCACTACAAACGCCAAATAATCATCATGTAGTAACTATATATAGACGAAGCTATCTATTTTAGTGTTATGTAGAAATTTTAGCAACACTGGGGCATTTGTAAAATCGTTTGTCTGTATGTATATCATAACTATTTGAAACCAGTATATAACATAAATAACAAAAAATTTGGTAAGAATTTTTAATTTATATGATTCTACGCAATGTTTTAGTCACATATGAAAACAAATATATTTACAACATACAAAGGTCTTATGTATAACGCTGAAGAGTTTGTTTGTTTGTTTGATTGAACGCGCTAATCTCAGGAACTACTGGTCTGATTTGAAAAATTCTTTCAGTGTTAGATAGCCCATTTATCGAGGGAGGCTATAGGCTATATATTACCACGCTACAATCAACAGGAGCGGAGCACCAATGAAGAATGTTTTGAAATCGGGGGTTTGGAAACAAATTCCACACGGACGACATCGCGGGTACAGCTAGTATGTTTATAAAATACAAAGGGATGGTTTATTAAACTCAGGGTTATTATTTTACACAAGCAAAAAATGAAAAAGTTTTTTTTTGTAACCAGGCGTATGTAATATCTAGATATCTAGTTAGATACGTCTCAAAATTGTATTGGTGCTTGTTTATATTTTTTATTTATTTAATTCAGTAAATGGCTTGATATTTGCCGCCAAATTGTAAAAAGTGCTTCCCTACTAATTTCTAATTTATTATTGAACATTTTAAAAAATATTGAATATGGTCGCGCTTATTACTTTTAGAGGACATTAGTTTGAACTCTGCTTGAGATCGGTTAAGTAGTTTTGACAGATAGGGGAGGAAGGGGTATTTACGATTATATAATATTATAATGCATCAGAAGCCAATTGACAAAAACGATCGATATTTATGACTTCTATGGAAGCCTAAATAATGCGCAGACTGCAAAGCACTTACCCAATCTATTTTTAGCTGCTGTTCCAAGACTCAGATAATGATTTAAAAAACATTATTAAGATCATGTCAGTTGCTAAGTTTTAAAGCCGCTTTGCTATCGATTTCGAATATAATGTTTACATACATACATACATAACTTCACGTCAGGTCCCTTGCGAGGTAGGCACGAACAACAGAGCGCCATTTAGGCTTATTCTTACACACCGCACTTGCTTGAATATATTTTTTGAAGAAAAATTTTATTTATCCTACACATAACAATTTGCTATATTGTCAAAAAGCATTGTAATTCGAAAATTAATTTTCCCTCACTTCAATATAACAAAGGCGTTCAATTTAAAAGGAAAGCAGAAAGAGGGGGTTCGGGTGGATTGTCTACAACCGCAATCTCTGTAGGAACGTGCACTCTGAAAAAAATATTATCTTTCAATTATCGCGACGTGGTGCCTTTTATTTAGACAGCTGCTTTAAAGAATTGAAAATAATAGAAGTCGGGAAATGAATAGTCTACCTTTCCGCACGGTTCTTTATCTTTTTGTTGTTATAGTGTTTTTAATTTTCTTAATCTAAACCAACAGGTTTAGATTAAGAAAATAACTGATACAAAAAGGATTATTTATAAAAAAAATTAAAGGTATATTTTATTGACTTTTTGAATTTTATTGGGCTTCTCTCAAGTGTTTTCACACGAAACATCCCCATTGGTTATACTATTAAAATTAAGTTATTTAATATATTGTTTTATGTCTATTCCTTTTTAATAATATAGAGAGCTTTCACCTTCCATGGTTATCTTGGCGTAACTACCCTCTGTGCCCCTAATAATGGGGAGACATTAGCCCAGCAATAGTTCTTGGACTGATATATAGGTTCGCGTTTGACCACGTTCACGCCTAATATTAAATTATGATGCAGTCGAAGATGGAGCACGCTTACCTAGAAAATACCCATTTACACGAGACTTGAAGACTTCCGGATTGTACTTTTCAGGAAACACAGACTCTGGTAGAGCATTCTACAGTTCTGCCGTACGCAGAAGGAACTTGGAAGCAAAACGCTTCGTTCGCACTGATAGTGTTTGTAAAACGATGGCGTAGACAAGAGCGGCTTGTCGTTGTAAGATGGAATGGTGAGCGGGAATTAGGTCGAACAGTTCAACGCCTTGTATTGACAAGCTGGTCGCTACCAGTCAACCTCTTGGCTCTTCTCTGAATTGACTCCAACGCTTCAAACTGGTATTTAGCTATTCTTTTTACTGTTTGCCTATTTGATAGCCGGGTGATATGCGAAGGTAAATTAGACCTAACTTACATTCAACATCTACGATGATCCTCTTGGAGACTGAAGGTGGCACGGCGTTGGTCGCGATACAAAGGTACGCACCCATTTCTGTACGGCTGATGCGCTGCAGGCTCAGGGTGTCACCCTCGTACACCGTCACTGTGGAAATAAGTAAATTTTAGCCTTGAAGTAACACCAGAAATGCTATTGCTATGCTATTTCCTAGTAAAGACGTAACCTTGAAAAGATTCATTCAAGTCATTTTTTTTCCAATTTACCTTTTTTAAAGATAACATTTAAAAATAAATACACCTGAGAGCTTTTGTGACACAACTAACTATCAACGTTGGTTTTTGTTTGTTTCCAAAAAAAAACTAATTTTGAATTCCTTATTATTTTATTTTGCAAATGATAACCTATTTTTCAATTTTATCTTTTCATTCAGTCAACAAAAAGATTTGATAAATAAAACAGTTAAGTTGGAAGTCTTTAAAAAGTATGGGAAAGGACTTTGGTGATTTCTGACTATTTTAGTATTCCTACAATGGTTACTCCGTTAGAAATTTTGATCAATATAAGAAATAGGATCGATTAACATATTTTTTTTTGTATATAATGGCTATTTTCTTGCTGTACGTGTTCATAAATGGATATTTTTGGTAATCTGTGAATGGCATTAAAATTTCACTAAAAGTTATGCATAGTTCCTTAAGACCGTTTTCGCGTAGGTTCTTCACCTTAGTGCCCGCTGAAAGTTGCCAACATGCATATAGTTTTATTTAATACTAGAGTTTTCCCCGCATCTTCACCACGTGAATAATCCTAGGTAGTGGCTCTATGTTACATATATACAAATTTAATTTGGTGTTTTACCAAATACTTTATCGTGTCTTGATACTAAGTTCACTACAATAACAAAGAAACTATGTCCATATAGTCTACACCACTGCGCAGCGAAATAGAGGCGAGTCGCAGCCAACCTGATTTGAAGTAACACAATGAATGCGATGTTGTTTATGATAACGTAGGTATTTGTTAGTGGGAAGAGACCTTGCGAGGCCCACGCTTGCCAGGGCTGCGGAAAGGCTAGGGCATATATCCGTAGCCTTGGTATAAGGCGAAGGACGGAATACCCAGGGGTTTAAATGGGTATACCTAACCGGGGAGTGGCAATAGCATGGCACCAGTTCTGACTGGGTATGCTAGTGCCACCCCCGATCTGGCAAATCCCACACTAGGTCGCGAGCCCCAAGATTCTGCCCTCGTCGCGGCTTAGTCCTCAATCGGATTTCCCCTGGTAAAAAAAGGCATTTGTTAGTGAATTGAAAAAACGCGATTGCAGTGCCATCTATTTTGCTGATCCGTTCATTATATGGAAATGACATTATTTATCGGGATAAAAAGTATCATAAGTGTTATTCGGGTTATAAACTAGTACTTTGTCGAGTTTTTATTCATATACGTTCAGTAGTTTCCATAATAGATGCGATCGCAGCGCCATCTTTTTCACTATTTTCGCCTATCACACGGAAATTAAGTCATTTATCGGGATAAAAAGTATCCCAAATTACGCCTCAGGATATAAGCTAGCTCTGTATCGAGTTTCATTTTAATCCGTTCAGTAGTTTTCACGTAATGCCCTAACGGACAGACAGAGAAAAAATCTAAAAGTTGCATTTTCGGAAGGTCCTGACTCGAATTATTCCCACTTATTTTTTCACATTTTTAAATGCAATGTACAAACTCGAACCATTTATAGATTTATTATAGTATATAATATAGATAGATTATTTTTGTACAAATAATTATGGAGGTGGTCAACAAATAAAACACATTAATATAATAATACACTCTAATCTTATAGAAATTTTAAACAGTTAAATCAAAATTTCAATCAAAAGTTTTTATTCAAAATAAGTTCCACTTGAGAACACTTTTTGAAGGTATGCATATAAGTTAAAATTTAATTTTACTTCCTAGTCTATGTACACCGCTTCGCAACGTGTTATTGCTGTTAAGGAGAAGCGGCAAGAAACTCCCCAGCAACACGTCTAGCTTAAACTTGTTTTTCTTTATATTTCTTATTCTATTTATATATCAAGATATTTTTTTTATAAGTTTTTATACAGAAGTATGTTGTTACAGAATCACTTTTCGATCAATTAATGGAGTTGTAGCAAATATTGCATGTTCAGTAAGACCAAAATACAGTAAGAGGAAAGAAGAAAATTATTATTGTTATAATAATGACGACGTACCAAAAGTTAGCTCCATAAATTCCTTACATGTTTAGAATGGTGGGTTATACATAAGGCGAGTGGTATCGTATTATTGATGCATTATACACTGCTACTTCGATGCAAGCTTTTAGTAAAATACCTTTTACAAGCCAGCAATGAATAACGGACATGCCGAAGATATCGTGTATGAATTAAGTCAAACTTTCTACGGCCCAGGCGTCATTATTCATGAACTTTTATTTTATGGCTGAAAGTTGGTGCGAATTGTTATTTTTCATAAGGTAAAAATTAAGGTATTATATTATATTCAAATTCGTTGTGAACTTCTTATTATCTTACGCCCTCCAGTTCTCGATTGGAGTGTTTATAAGAACTTCAGTTACAGACATAGTTGTTACCTTTGTAATTTCTTTTGTTTAAGCTCTTGGGTTGCTTCAGATTTCTTTTTATTTATTTTCCAACTAGCTGTAACTCGCGACTTTGCCCGCGTGGCTTTTTTTCACAGAAACGTAATTCTAGACAGTAGCCTAAGTTACTCGTTAATATCGTTAATATATCATCAGCTATCTGCCAGTGAAAGTCCCGTCAAAATCGGTGCATCCGTTTCGGAGGTTAGCCGGAACAAACAGGCAGACACAGAAATTGTAAAAATTAGTTTTTTAAATAACTACTATATGGATTTAGTAAAAAGCTGTTATTTTGACATTACAAACCAACACGTCAGATTTACTTTTTTTATTGCTGGAGTACAGCAACTGTGATGGTAAGTGGTTACCGTTGCCTATGAATATTTGCAACAGTAAATATGCTGCCGGACGCGTAGATGGAACGAAAACCTGGCCACTAGTACCAGAAGACAACTCAAGGTAAGGGGTTTACGTGGCGAGCGCCTCGCGAAGGCGTTCCCCCCGAAAACCCTGTTAAAGTTGGGAGATCTTCGGACCAACAACATAAAGTAAAGTCCAATAAAATAAGAAAAGCGCTGGCTTTTAGTTGGGATTTCACTACAAAGTTGTCTATCGAATACAAAAAAGAACATAAAAAATGTTCATAAAATTAAAACTACTGAGCCAAACTATGTTAAATTTTTAGGGGTCTAAATGACAACTATTCCGCATCAGTATAAAGAAGAATCACGTAAATCGGATTATAAATCTCAGCGTAATCGGTGTATATAAGGAACGGAATGGATATTTTTTTCATAAATTTTCATAAAATGAAAACTACTGGGCCAAAGCATGTTAAATTTTTAGGCGACCAAAGGGCAACTATTCTGCGTCGAATTAAAAAAGCATCACGTAAATCGGATCATAAATCACAGAGTAATCAGTGTACATACATGAAAAAATAACATACCGACCAAGTTGAGAACCTCCTCCTTTTGGAAGTCGGTTAAAAATACATCTTTCTGCTAAGTTTCATATAACTCCAGTTTTATTCAAATATGTCGAAATTTTTGAAAACAAATACCGTATCATTCAGACACTGACTGACGGACATAACGATCTTACAACGATTCCATATTTACCAAAAAAAATCTCTCCATACGCATTTCTGTAATAAAACATTTACATTCAATTCCTAAACCACACGTTATGTAAACAGAAAAGGGGCCTATTCTGGAAATCTGCCCCACTCGTTACGTAAAATCGTGTCCAAATAAAACGCGGGGCTTAACCCGTTCCGTATTTAATACAAACAAAAGATTAACACCGGCCCGAATTGGATACGGGGATCAGTTTTTCAATGCGCGTAATTAAAACATTGGTCGGGGTCCTTCGCAAATAATCGCGGCTGGTGGTTGTGACGTGCATGGGAGGGCTTGAATGAGGGGCCTGTATTGAGGACCAACTGTATTTGCTTTACGGAGTATCGAATAAGAAATCTGTATTGAGAAAATCTTATACTAATATGAAGCAGAAGAGTTTGATTCTCTGCTTGAACGCACTAATCTCAGGAACTACTGGTCTGATTTGAAAAATTCTTTCAGTTTTAGATAGCCCATTTATCGAGGAAGGTTATATAGGCTATATATCATCACGTTACGACCAGTTTTTTTAGATTATTCCACGCGGATGAAGTCGCGGGTAGAAGCTAGTAGTTATACATGTGGAGGTGAAATACGTAGAGCTGTTTCAATTTCCTAAAACAAATTTTAATCTTCTTATTACATCTTCTTCAAACACCTTCAAACAACTCATTTTTCTTATAAAAATCAAAGGACGCAGGTTCGATCTTGCCCGTAACACATGCACCACTAATGTGCATATTGTTACAATTACCACGTGCTAATAATGGCGAAATGTTAATTCGCTGTGCGAAGTATAAATCGGCTCATTGTAGGAGGTATCAATGATCCCATCCTTAAGGCACGCAACGCCCTGGCTTCGACCCTAGTGTTGCAAACGTCTACATCTGCCTGTATGCCATCTTCGCTATAAAAAACCCAGGCAAAAGTGCTTTTCTTTATGAAACAATTTCTTATAAATATTATAAGGTATTATGGTTAATAGGAGGTCCATTCTCATTTTATTAGGGCCCTATTAATACAAGAGTTTAAAACATAAACGTAATATACAGGCAATATAATAAAAAGCATGTAGGGTCACACACAATTAGTGCGAAGTACCCTTTATGTGCAGGTTAATTCCCTCAATGGGGCAGGCTAACTGTTGCCAGGCATATGGATTTGCGATATATATTCCGATTTTTGAAATTGTTTAACTCGAACGTATAATAGGCGTCCCCAAATTTGGTCCCCCGATGTCTTCATGCAGACTACGCAGATTACCGGTCCATTGAGCTGGAGGGCATCCTACACTACGTTTGTCGAATTGCAGTAGCCACTTTAGGACCCGTCTGCTCTATCGAAAATCTAGAAAGAATATATGTCTTGCAGTGACTGCAACTATTATTAGCTTACCACGACGGTATGGTTGTAGTATATTTAATGGGTTTTTTTAGTAAATTAATGTTATATTATTTAGGTAATGTTTAATGTTCTAAGCATGAAAAATGGACACAGAATCGACGGCTTAGTTTCCTAAGTCTCCGCCTAGCTAATTAGAACTCAGAGGTCCTTTGTATGATTCCCAGCATAGTGAATTTTGTAAATACATATTTCGTTATTTATTATATTCTGCATGTCTGGGGTCGGTCCCTATTATATATTACACATAACACCAACATATCTTGATTCGGTTGAGGATCTATAACGTGTATATTTATCTATTAATTAATTTATATTATTAATTAAGCTAGTTTTATATATAACTGCCACACAGACAAAATTACTTTTTAATTGGTACAACATAAGCATTACTTTACCAGCTTGGGATGTACAACGTATCTATTTTTCTGCCTTTTATTATAATTATTATTCATCCAAAAATGATTTAAATTTAATTGCTACATTATAATTATTGTTTTAAATGTTTTTGAAAGTGTTAATTTTGTTTTGATATAATTAAATAGTTTTCGAGATTTTTTGTACTTTGAACACGGCAGCACCAAGCAGCCGGCACGGGGCGTTCCCTCTTTAAATTAAACCCAATTTTTGGGGCTTTGTCGTTCGAGTGTTCTGAATGGTACAGAATATGTGCCTCGGCCGTCGTTTAATTTGGCACAACTCAGCTTTTCGACTATAATTATACTTTAACACGGATTTTCCTCTTTGCCATTGAAAAAAGCCTTCTTATAACAAGTGTGGTTGAATTAAAGGGAGGTTTTTGAGTATCTAATCGAGAACATTTCTAAATTATGCGTTTTCATATAAAGAGTTTTACGAGGGAACTCGAGGCTGATCACATTTATCTGATGAATGAAAATTGGTCCTTAGTTACAGAATAATAATAGAGAGTAGTTTGTATCCATTACCCTACTAATTGGCTCGTTCCGTCATCGCTGGATTATAAAAGCGTGCGGACGTAACGATGAGACAGTATTCCCACTCTGACTTTGATCGGGTGTAGTTCTCACTCCGGCTTTGGTCCGATCTACATGTCGTTAGACTTAATCAAATCGGCTATTATAACCTGGGTCAATACTTAGGCTACTACTATTTATCCAGAAAAATGATATTATCGAATACAGTCAAAAATATGGCTTTGGCTAACAAATACATTATTACCAAGTAAATGCGATTGGAACGTCACTATCACATGCTAGTGTGTAAAGATAATAGAACGGAGATGAAAAGAAACATAACAGAAATGACGCATTAAGGGTTGGCTTAAAACTATATTCAAAGGCAATGTGATTTTCCAGGTTGTTACAAGGCTTAAACCAACAAGCTGCGTGAGTTAGGTTTTATGAATTCTTAATTAGCGTCTGGAAAGTTTGAGAACAGTTTTACCTTGTTTTTGTATTACATGAGTGTACGTCGAAGTCACAAGGGTTAATGCAATTTTGGGACACTTTTCGAATGAAAAAACTTTTCGAATAATTAGCTAAAATGATATTCTTGCACGTCAGGGAGTGAAAAAGTTAATATGAATTGGAATGTGGCAAGTAGTATTTTTAATTATTTTTATTTCATATGTAAGTTAATTTATTTTGTTTTCCTATATATTCGGAACTAGCGTAGTTTTAGTAGCTGACTAGCTTTATGTTACATACATACAATTTAATTAAGTGTTTACATGTATATACCTTTAATAAAAATGTATCTAACTAGTGATCAAACTCGATTAAAAATCCGTTGTGTTCTTTTTCACTATTTTCGTCTATCCCACAGAAGTGACGTCATTTGTTGAGATAAAAAGTATCCTAAGTTACGTCCCGGGATATAAGGTAGCATTATGCCGAGTTTCATCTAAATCCGTCAAGTAGTTTTCACGTGATGCTCTAACAGACAGACAGGCAAACGGTCTATAAATTTTATTTTCGACATCCGCTGGTTTGAATTAGCCCCCGGATTATTTCATATTGTGAAACGCATTGTGCAAACTCGAATCATTTAAGATTTATTATAGCCTAGATAGATTACCATGACATATTCAATGTGTACCATCTTTTTAAATAAATAAGTAATTGCATTGCATTAAATGTAGTAGTAATTAGTAGGGATTTGTGTTCCATTTAAACTACAACACACAGACACACACACTAACAGTCTTAAAAATTAATGTAACATAGGAAGAGCGAGGTTTCCCAACACAAGTGTCATTTGATTACTTTCTGGGAAGCCCCGGCAACATACATGTATGGACTTTTTGATATAATTACTTTTTTTTTAAATTGCTTTGTTATTTTTAATTTACTTACCCATCATATCGCAGATGGAAACTTCCAACGTGTAATTAAAAGTATTACAAAAATATTATCTAGGCCGTTTCCTATGAGGGTAGACAAACGATGGATATACTTTTGTTAAGATTTTAGCAAACACATTTTCTATAATATAATCTGCAATAATCTCTTAATATATGTACACGTGTATTTAAAGAGCTTTTTACCCGACCTTTAATCAAAATGAAACAAATATAAATATAGTGAACAATAATTATTAGTGTATCTGTGCCGAGCGGAATTAGTATTTGGAGTTCGGCACCAGCTGCGACTTTTGCGGGTAGTTAAAATATATCGCCCCGCAAACATCCCGTAATTAGCGCAACACTATAAACTTATTATGTTTAATAAACGCATTATGGCGGAACTCTCGTTAAGTTTCAGCTTTTATATGGATTCATATATTATGTTGAAACACTTAGGGGGTTTAATATACTAATATAGACATGAGCGGGCAAAGCCTTTGATTGTCTGGCTTGTTGGAACGCAGAAGCTCCCGTTTCAACTTCGGGCAATGTCAAATTTCTTATACGAACTGTCTGTTATTTGCTATGGTCTGGGTGTCTGGGATCGACCCAGAATGGTTCATTGTATGTTACCCATAACACAAGAACAGGAAAAAGAGCATGAATATAAATATATATATATATATATATATATATATATATATATATATATTTTTTTTTTATTTATCATTTAAGAGCATGCTCTTGTCGGTGGAGCCTCTTCCAATCTTCTCTATTATGGGCCAGTTGTTTTACTTCTGTGTAAGACACGACACCCACTTTTTCTTTTATTTGGTCCATAAATGCTCGCCTTGGTCTTCCCTTCCCTCTCCTTGCTTCCACTTTACCTTCGATTAACGTGCATAAGAAGGTGTCGTGTCTTAGCAAATGGCCAAACATCTTCCCCCTTCTTTCCTCTAGAGTTTTTAATATTGTGCGTTTCTCCTTTACCATATCCAGAACTTCTTCATTAGTCTTCTTCTCTTTCCAACTTATTCTCTCCATGCGTCTCCAACACCACATTTCAAATGCTTCTAATCTATCGCGATCTCTTTGTGTCATTGTCCATGCTTCACACCCGTATAAAGCTATGCTCCAGATATAAATTTTAATTAAACTTTTTTTAACCGGTTGTGCTATTTTAGACCTAAATAAATAGTTTTTACTAATAAAAGCTCTTTTTGCAATTGTTATTCTCGCTATTATGTCGTCTGTGCATCGAGAATCTGATGTAATGAGGCTGCCTAGATATCTAAATTTTGCTACGTGTTGAAATGTATGATCCCTTAACTTTATTGGGCTTGGTGTGTATAGATTTTTGGCTATTGTCATTATTTTTGTTTTGTTCGTGTTTATTTTTAGGCCTATTTCTTGAAATGCTGAATCCATGTATTCTATTAAACATTCTAATTCTGACTTTGAATCTGCTAAAGCGGCTATATCATCTGCAAAACGTATAAAATATATTTTTTCTCCATTTACTTTTATTCCTCCATGTTTAGAATGTATGATTTTTTTTATGGCGGTTTCAATAAAAATATTAAAAATAACTGGTGATAGGGGGCAACCTTGTCTAACTCCTTGTTTCACTATTGCTTTTTCCTTCTCTGTTCCCACTTGTATAGCAGTTTCTTGGTTCTTATAAAGAGTGTATATGATTCGCCTATCTCTATAATCTAGACCTACGTGTTTTAGACATTCCATCATTCCTTTCCAGTTCACTTTATCAAAAGCTTTTTCTAAATCTATAAAAGCTATATGTGTGTCAATATCTAAATCTATTCTTCTATTGCATATAAGTCTTAAGGCTAATATGGCTTCTCTCGTACCTTTTTCTCTCCGGAACCCATATTGATCTGGACTAATATAGCATTCGATATATATATATATATATATATATATATATATATATATATATATATATATATATATATATATATACATAACTAGCTTCTGCCTGCGAATTCGTCCGCGTGGAATAGTAAAAAAAGAAGTAAGTTAAAAACCCCCCTGTTTTTTAAACATTCTTCATTGGTGCTCCGCTCCTATTGATCATAGCGTGATGATATATAGGCTATAGCCTTCCTCAACAAATGGGCTATCTAACACTGAATTTTTTTTCAAATCAGTAGTGCCTGATTAGCGCGTTCAAGCAAACAAACAAACTCTTCAGATTTATATATTAGTATAAGACTGAGTTTGAAAATATTTTTAATTAATAATAAGTTGATTGATAGTTTTATTTGAGATTTTCTATAAAAATTAAGATAGGACTTGTTACGCTTATAGCTGGAGGATTTTGATTCATTAGTAGTCATCTTTCATAGTTTAGATATAAGTGTGATTGCTCAAATAATAAATTTGGAATACGAAGTTTCCGTTATTAAATTTGGTCTGGGTGTCACTTTAATGTACCCCAGTAAACTGTAGACACAAATATAAGATCTAAGGTTAACGGTAAACGCTTAACGAAAATTCTACCTATTCTATCTAACCTAAAAACTAAAGATATTTCACTCCACATCCATAGAAATTCATGGAAACCACTTTCCATCATGTAGGCCTTTTGCGAGTTTGCCTGCGGCAAAGAACAAGGAATATTGAAGAAATGAAAGAGATAGTTTACCTTTCTTCCTCCTGTCCACTGATATAGGTTGGCCGTCCTCCCTGCGCCACATGATCTTCGGTGTCGGGAACCCATCGGCCTTGCATACCAAACTGATGTTCTGGTTTTCCCGAACTGCCACCGCTGACTGAGTACTCTCCTCGTCCAGGATATTTGGAGGCACTGGACAAATAACAATACACATAATATTTTGCGAGGTTCTTGGTGTTAGATAAACGTACGTTCGAACAGGTTTTCTAATAACTCCGGGTAGTTGTGAGTACTACCCGGCTCGTTCGTATATAAAAGTGAACGGACGGAGTGACGTAAGGCATTCAGGACTCAGGCTTTGATCCGATGCACATGTTCTCATAATTAATTGAACTTAATCAGAACGGTAAACTGGTTGGTAGTGGTCTCACACCTATCCTCATTTTTAAAACATCAATGCCGGACCCGTGTTCGGTTACTATTGGATTCGCAATTTTGCACAAGGCTGTAAATAGGATATTTAAAGTCTCAAGGTGGTAGGCAACGCATAGGTGCTACTAGCGTTGCAGACATCCATGAGCCACAACTTACCATCAGGTAAGGTAAGGCTGCCTGTTCGTTCGCCTACAAGCCTGGCCTACAAGACCTGATTCTAATCTCCCTCTAAAGATCGCGGCACACTGGTAGCACCTTTGGTGTTACAAATGTCCAAAAGCGATGGTAGCCGCTTTCCATGACGAATTTTGCCTCTCTTCTGAACTCATACGATAAAAATAAAAATATTGTTAAATAATAATGCACTCTTGAATAATAATAAAAATATCTATAGGTTCAAAATTTGATTTCTTATTTATTTTTTACTCTTAGAGATGCTTGTTTATGTTTTAATTTAATTGAATAGAGATTAAAATTAAGTTGCAAGGACTTTTCAGAATATGAGGTTCGAATTCTATCTTTAAGATGCATGCATATATTTTAGCACCTCGATCGTTGAGCATTCTGCGAAGCAAATTAATAATACTTGTAAATTATCTGTTATTAACAGATCCAATTAATACGTTTATTTAATCAAAATAATATTTTGGTATCTTAATTTTTAACCGACTTTGAAAAAAGGAGGAGGTTCTCAAGTCGTCGGGATCTTTTTTTTTTTGCTTTTTTTATGTATGTTCGCCGATTACTCCGTGATTTATGATCTGATTTACGTGATTATTTCTTTGTTCGACGCGGAATAGCTTCCAATTAGTTCCCTAAAAATTTTACATAGTTTGGCCCAGTAGTTTTCATTTTATGAAAAATTTTCATGAAAATAATTTTCACTCCGTTCCATATGTACACCGATTACTCTGAGATTTATGATTCGATTTACGTGATTCTTTTTTTGTTCGACGCGGCATAGCTGCCATGTGGTCCCCTAAAAATTTGACTTAGTTTGACCCAGTAGTTTTCATTTTACGAACATTTTTTTGTTTCCGGTTCGTGGGACCTATATTTTTTAAGAAGCGCGGCACCTTTCGTAGGTCCACCCATACATAGCTAGACACTAAAAAGTAACAAATAAAAACTAAAACTTCGTTTAAAAAAACCGACTTCAAAAACTAAAAAAACTATAATGTATAAAATAACTTATTTCTAAAGCTATTATTATTAATATATATTATCTAAAACATCTTGAAGTCGGTGCAGAGTAAAACATAAACATTACTATATTTTGAAAATTACTAAGCACCGACTTTAAGATGTTTTATATAATATATTTATATTAATAATAATAATAGCTTTAGAAATAAGTTATTTTATACATTTTAGTTTTTTAGTTTTTGAAGTCGGTTTTTTTAAACGAAGTTTTAGTTTTAATGTAATAAAATACATTTACTTTAGTCGTGGACCCTTAGACCCCTAGTACCACTGTACTAGGGGTCTGGGAATATGGGGACTATGGAATAATGAATGTATTTTATTATTAATATCTTGTTTAAAGATGAAGACGAAAATAGAAAAGACGACGATCACCAGGCGTACAAAAGTATGAAGGAGGTTAAATAGGTTTATTATCAAGACATGTAACTGTTAACTTTATCATTCTTTATCATACTACAAATATTGAAAAGACTGAGAAAGCAAAAATCAAAAGTTCCTTAACTCCTACGGTTTTTCAACTCAATGTATAGAATACACATCAAATAAGAATTTATACGAAACTAGGTTAAAGAAAGAAAAAAGGATGAAATGAGCCTACTTCGAAGCGTGAAAGGCTTAAACTCTTCAAGAAATATGTATTGTCTACGTGAAAAATATTTTTAGAGAAATGGAGTGAATTTTGTTCAAAATATTTTCCTGTTTTATTTATGAGTAAATATTTTATCTCGTGTAGGCAGTAATGCCGGAGTTATATAGTGGTATATATGTATGCTATTGTTACGCGCTACACAGGACTCAAATGTCGTTGGAATTATTACAGAGTTTATTAGAACTGTACAAACACGTAGAAAATAGGTACAAATATAACTGGATACTGGTACAACCAGTACACACTGCACGCTCTATATCGCTCATCAAATGTGTACGTCTTACTCGTATCGTAATCCTCGCTTGACTGCCCCTCTTCGCCTTGGGCCATTGCTTTATAATGCACCGATCCATACCTGGCAAGCTTCGACGCAATACAATAACCACAAGGATTAGCTCGACACTAATGACGGCCAAAAAACAAGTACGGTAACAATAGGATGTTTTTATTAATTACAAACTCTAAACACAAATTAAACAAAAGAATCCCTAAATGTAGGACTCTAAGGCCATAAACTGCGCTTTACGCCAAGCAGCTGTGCGTTTGCCTTTGTCGGCATGTAACACTATTGTGGGGCCACATTTGAAGTTTCACATAAAGACTGACGTTATAACACTATCAAAATAATGTGTATCAAGATAAGGGCCGATTATTCAATCATCAAATGAAAGTAATCAATCGAATGAATTATAACCTGACTAAATTCATAAATGAAACAAATAAACTGCTCCATGCAAAATCGAAAAAACAACTCAATTTTCTGCTTCGAAATAAAAACAAGCCAGATCTTAACTCTTTAACAAAATTTTGAAAATAATCTTATTATTATACCTTATGAATGGTTTTATTAATTAAGACCCGCTCTCTTAATGGAATTCAAAAACAAAGATTACTTCGCTGTTTTTATCAATGGGAACAAGGACTTTATACTTCCATTTTGTGAATGAAAAGATTGATTTAACTTTTGCTCTATATTGATGTTAGCTGCTATCTAAAAACCATTTAAAATTTTCTTAATGTTTTTGTAAAATCTTTTGTTATGTTGACTTTGAATAAAAACTAAGTATCTATCTACAAACTTCAATTATAATTATACTTCAATAAAAGGATGACCTGATTGATGATTATTACTGTATACAATTTCTTTCATGTTGAATTTCGGTCGATAAGTCTGGCGACGAAATTGATTTATACATAAATAAATAGATATGGATAGAAATGTTTATTATAACTAAACCGACACTGACTTTGACATAAAGAGACATTTCTTTGTTTACATTTTTCCGGCGACTTAATAACTGGCATGTAATTAGGATTTTGAGTTTTACTTGAGAGACTGTCTGCACAGACTTGCAGGTGTTATATGTACAGATCAAATGTAGTTTTTTTTTTTTAAATATTGCCGGATTTCAGTAGACAGGCAGACGGCCCACTTAATGGAAAGCGGTTACCATCGCCTATGGATAACACCGAAGGTGCTACAAATGCGCTGCTGCTCTCTGAGCAGGGAGACTGGTACCTGGTTACAAATGCCGGAACACAGCTCAAGGTTGTTATGGCGGCATACCTAGACCAGGGATGGTCGCTATCCAGTCGAGCAAATACTCTAGCACCTGGCTGTGGGTTGTTTTGTCGCCTCTTACGATAGGCCGCAGGAAATTGTATTCTTTCTCCGTTACTGCACGGATAAAAATGGGTTATAATGGGTAATGGGTTAGATGGGTAAATATGAAATAAAAATAATACCTGGCCTTACTGACTGACTGGCTGATATCAACCCCAAAGTACTGGAACTATGACCATTAAAATTTGCATACAAGTTCCTTCTATGTATAGATGTAAGTGCGCACTAAGAAAGGATTTTTGAAAATTCAACCCTTAAGGAGGTGAAAAAGGGGGTAAAAGTTTTCAAAGTAAAAAGTACGGCATTTGTATATATACTCCCGCTTGAGGCGTGAGGCTTGAGGTTAGAAATAAATGTACACGTGTATCGATGTTTTGGAAATGCAACTTTTAAGGGGCGAAAAGGGGGATGAAAGTTTGTATGTAATTTCGTCCTTTTGAAAGTAGGAAGTGTGAAATTTTGTGTACCTATTTCTGGTTAGAAAAAATGCACACTTATTATCGATGTTTTTGGAAAGTCTACCCTTAAGGTAACTTTTGTCGGCATTTAACTTCAACTTTTAACGTTTTTCGGCATTTGGACTTATTTTGTTTACTTTCTTTTAAATTTTCAATTAGAAAAACGGCCTATTGTGTATTGTAATACTTTATGGTAGTCTTTAGCCAGATGTGATTCTTGGAAATGATTCTTTACGCGGTCGAGTATTATGTCGAGACATATTGTATAGTTTTAGTATAAAACAATGCCCGAACGGAGGGGTGAGGCAGTCTAGCTATAGGCACAAGCGAAACAAGACGTGTGTACATTCGATAAGCTATATATGACGAACTTTGCGCGTGTTATTGAATCGTGCAGTTTGTACTAATTGCGTCCCGTTATATTTGTACCTGTGTGTATAACACAGGTTTGCATGTTTGTATATTTCTAATAAATTCTATAGTAATTGCAACGGCATTTTTAATTCGAGTCCCGTAACTCATAACAATGGTACCCACATACTTGGGGTCTTAGGACATATGAGATTTTGGAGGTGGGCACAGAAAACCGTGCTGTTTCGCAACATGTTCCGGCACAGCAAAGGACTGAATGCCAACCTCATTTCTTAAATTGCGGCATTCATTTTTTTGTATGCATATTTTCTTATCAGATTGTATTGTGTTTGTAGCAATTGGAAATAAATATTTTCTTTCTTTCTTTCTTTACTACTCCAACTACAAACTATGACTTCTGCCGCGAACGACAGTTGTTTCGAAATAAAAATAACCGTTAACAAAAAGGAAAATTAAACTACCTGCAAACGTATAAAGTGCATTTTATTTATTTTAATGCACGAATGTATTTGCGGGTCAGTCTAGTAGGGGGGCAGTAAATCGGGCCGTGGAAGGGTGCCAGCGTTCCGGTTCGTTTCGGACGAGATAGCATTCCTATCTTGCGACCTGCGGTTGCTCTGCACTAAGCCCCGTACAGTGGTTGTCAAATTGTAGTGGATTAGATTGTGTGGTATCGAATAAATATTCCGATATATCGGCAATTCTTTGCAACTGTAATAGCGCTTTTAAGTAAATGGTTTTCTATAATAACAAAAGGAAATTTTAAATTTTAATAAATTTTTATCCTTCATTCTTATATAACCTTAATTTTAAATTGATAACTTCTTATGGAAGGGTAAACCGCTCCGTTACGTTACGCGTTACGGCGCCAGTCTCTCTGGCTTCCCTTTCTCTCGCAGTGGTAGGTAGGCTCCTCCTCTCTCACTCTAACCCACAGCGCTAGCCGTATTTCGCAAAGTAATAACCTAAGCTTTTTTCAAGTTGAACAATTTCAACATTAAATAGCTCAACTTAGATTAGTTTAAGTTATTACTTCTGTCGGGCGTCCCGAGACGCTCAAGTCTTTTTAGTTCTTTCGCTGTTTTGCTATACCACTACATAACAGATTTAGGCATATCAAAGACTTTATCTAAATTTCAAACATTAAAAAAATATATACAATAGCAAAAAATGAAAATCTTTAGTAAAAAAATATAACGAAATATCGCATTTGTTTTAAATATAATAGAGTAATTTAAACAAACACACTGTGTACGTAAGTAACATAATGTGCCGTATTTTACAAGTATCACTGTTCTAAATACTAGCAGTTTATTGCAATTATTGTTGGAAAAATGTGAGTTGCCGTTTGACACTATCAAATATAAACAACAGAAAATAATTAGTAAATTGAATATAAAATTAAGTTTTGTTTATACAATCCCGCGGTAATGCGTAAATAAAATAATCTTGTTTAAAATTACCAAAAACAATGTATACTGATTATATGAATATATTGTTAAATCACCTCAATTAATAGAATAGGTTATAAAACCTAATTAGATCACAAAATATGTTGTTTGGAGATTTTATATTTGTTTTTGAATATATGTAATTTGTTCCTCAATCCAAATAGTAGAATTCTTCGTCTTTTATCTCAAAACTTTTTTGATTAATAAAGCCAATATAACAAAAAATAATGGCACTGAAATATCAAAATTATTTTGGCTATTTTGTTTCATGCCATTAAAGATTGAAACAAGTCATTAGAAACAAATTTTAATTTCAAATATAATGTGATAACTTTTTAAACGTGCGATGGTGGACACAAAGTTTGGGTGCCGCTGGCTGCAGTGTATTCCAAAGTGTGTAGGCGTGTCGACCCAAATCACCGATCGGGGTAACACTTAGTCTTTTATACGCGCCAATGTTGGCCCAACTTTTAAGTGGAAACGATACTTTTTTTGTTACGTTTTAGCCTTCGCACGTTGTTTTTATCTCGCTTTTATTGCCTCGGGGCTCCACTTGCGGCCGCTTTGGTGTTTTAAATTTAAATGAGCACGGTGAGGTTATCAATTGACGCCTGTAGAAAGGTTTTGAAGCTTGGTTGAGTTACTTAGAAAATCTTGATAGAGATTGGGGTTTATGTAAATACAAATATGTATAGAAGAATTATAAATGTTTTAATGAAAAATCATTATAAAAGCTGAGGACTAATATCAAATATTTCACTTCTAAAGATAAATTGTTACTAAATAAATAGTAGATACACAAGATGTTACACAAGAAATGAAAGTGACCTATTTAGGCATAAGATAGTTTGGCGTACGAGCATAGCGACGGCGCTAATAGTTCGAGTGCCAAAATAGGCCTTTCACCCGAGGTTAACACTCTGCTTTTCATTTCGAATATGATAAAAGTATTTAAAAACTAATAAGTTAAACAAACAACTACTCCAGTAATGAAATCAGGTTAAATCCATATCTAGATCTGATGAACTAATTTAATACATCACACAAGAAACGTGAAGTAATTTCTTTTCTGTGGCATTCCACCAGTAAGTATTTTTCTGTCACTGATGATAGTAAATATTTAGCTCAAAATTATTTTGTGAAAAATAATTTATAAGTATAAAATGATGTTACAAAATTATTGACATTTATTTGTTACAATTTATGCCGCGATTTAACAGTGGCTCTAAAAAAATTGGGACATGAGGCGCATAGTAGTCGCATTTAATTTTTTTTAAAGTATGGAAAATCGTTTTCCAGGGACGAAAAGTACTGTTTTCATCCCTGTGATCACAACTCCAAGTGTACTTTCAGAATATGAGAAATGTTTTTTTTTCGGAGTCGACAAACAGGAAGACGGCCCGCCGAATTGATAGTGGGTACTATAGACTTTTGTAACACCAGTGGCGAAGCCAACGTATTGCCAAATTGTAGGATAGGGTAGAGAGGATAAGATAGAGAGGATGGACTAGGAAGGATGGGATATAGAGCCTGGAATAGAGGAGTTGGAAGAGGGGTGGGAAGAGGGGATGAGATTGGGGGATGAAGGAGGGATAAAATAAGAATACATGTGGGTACTTGTACGTGTGAGTATATAAATAATTGACACTATAATTAATAAAGCTTTTAAGATGTATGGATTTGTGATGAGGACTGCAGTAAATTCTAAACATGTTTCCACTTACCTATATCTCTACAAATGTTTGGTTCGATCTCAACTGGAATATGCTGTACCAATTTGGAATCCCTATTACCATAAATATAGAGAGAGCATTGAGAATGTTCAGAAAAAATTCCTACGTGCTATGCATTACAGGTGTAACAAACGATATCTGACATATACTTTACTACTTGAAAATTATATAATGCTAACACTTGAAGCTAGACGACGGTATTTAGAAGTTATGACTCTCTATAAGATAGTCAACAACTACTTCGATTGTATGAACCTTGTAAGAAACATATGCTATGCCATACCTAGGACTGTATTAATACGGGAGGTGCGCAAATATCACTTGTTTGCCTTGGGTAATTGTCGTACTAATGCTGAACTTCGCGCACCTCTTCGTCGAATGGTAGATTCATACAATAAACACTTTAATGAAATTGATATATTCTCTATGGCTATTGGGAAATTCAAACACAATGTAAGAAACAAACTTTTAAATACGTCGTCTACACCTTAATGCTATATTTTCTTATATTATATTTTATTGTCTTATATCTTGTTATTTTTGTTACTATATGTAAGTTGCGTGGTTAGCGGTAAAAATTTGTTATTATGTCCTAAAATTAAATGTGAAAAGTGCTGTAGGATACCATATCAATTATATACATCACTTTAGTTATAGAATATATATATATATATATATATGTAAAGAAAATACGTAATTTTCTTTAATTTTAATATTCCCGCGCAATGTGACAATCGTGACTTTGACAAAACCCTATAGATAATCTGTGGAAAGAGGATAACCTAAAACTTGTGCCGAAAGATCGCATGTCATTCTTAAAATATTTTATTAAATAGAAAGCTAAGGCTTATTTGTGAATTGTGGATTTGGAATCGACATTGGAATAAATAACATTAAATGTCGTTTCTTTAATTACAGGTAAAAGTTTGTTTGCAATGTTTAATACTTAAATTATAATTCTTTCTGTAAAACAGTATGCCTATTTTAACAAAATAAAACTTTAATTACAGAGAAACTCAGTTGTGTTCTTGAATACCAGTGTCGCCCGAATCACTACAAGTATAGAACCTACTTATAAAACGACATTATTTGTCTAAAAATGGAAAAGTTGAAATTTACATTTCATGTAAAATCAACAATAGACGGCAAGTCAAATTACATCGCCATAACCTCAATTGGCACTCAAGATGGCAAAGTCTTCTTGATTCCGGAAGAATATCAGGCAGTGACACAGTTCCACAAATACCTCCAGACAACCAAAGTATATGCCACAATAAGAAATACATTGAAAAAGAGACATCAAAGCAGAAGTGTTTGGATTAAAGCAACGGAAGAGCTATTAGAAACTTATTCTGATGACGACGGAAACATGATCTTCCAAGACCTCTGTTTAGAAGAAATTAATCAAGAAGAGACGGGTTCAGCAAACAGACAGAATTTGGAAGAACCAATTGTAAAAATTTTGGAAAAAATAATTGAAAGTCAGCAAACTAAGGAAAAACAAAATAAGAAGAAGATGGCTGAAAGGTTTGTGATTGATAAATTTGATGGTAAAAACCAGAACGCATGTAACTGGATGGAAACATTTGAAAAAGAATGTGTGAGGTTTGATATAACCAAAGAGGAAGAAATAATTGAAATCTTCAGATATTTTCTTGACAAATCCGGCGCTGATTGGTACTCATCGATGATGATAAAACATACATTAAAATCAGATTGGTCTGAATGGAAAACAGATTTTTTGCAAACCTATGCTAACAAAGGCTGGACTTCTACAAAATATGCCTTATTTTTCAAGTACCAATCAGGATCATTATTGGATTATGCGATTAAAAAAGAGAAACTTTTACTGGAAGTAAGGAAAACAATTGACCAAGGGACCCTGACAGATATAATTGCGGCTGGTCTACCAGATTACATAACAGACAGAATTAACAAAGAAGAAATTTTACAAACAAAGGACTTATTTAATGAACTAGGAAAGCTGGAACATTTGGTAGTGAAAAGGAAATTTATAAGAAAAAAGGAAGACACCAAACAAATGAAGGAAAAATGTGGCATTTGCGAACGTCTACAAAAAGGTGTACGCTACCATCCGGAAGACTCATGCTGGTTCAAAAAACAAACAAGCAATGGAAGAGAGAGAAATTATAAACAAATAAGGCATGTAAACAACTCAGAATTGGAATGTGAACTACAGTCTGAAGAAGAACAAAAAAACTAATAGTGCCGCCATTAATTAAGGTAAAAGTAGTATTGAATAAAAATATTGAAGTACTAGGAATCTATGACTCTGGATCTAATGTGTCATTAATAAACTCAAGGTTATTGAAGATAAATAATAAGGAAACAAGTCATACTAACAATACTAACTTAAAAACAATTAATGGCGTCAAAAAAGCAAATGGTATAGTAACATTGGATATAACAATTTTGAATAAGGAAAAGAAAATGAATGTTTTTGTCATAGACAGAGAAAATTTTGATTATGATTTCTTAATCGGATTAGATTGTATAAAAGAGTTCTCCTTGATACAAAATGAGAACTTAGAGATCATACAGAAACATCCTAAACAAAGAAGTGAAATAGTTTCTAAGGAAATAAAGACAGAGAATATGATTAACTTCAATGAAAATATCAGCGAGGATAGCTTTGATATTTGCATAAATCACCTAGATCATCAAAAAGAGGCAGTGATTGAAGATTTGATAATGAAGAACAAGTCTATTTTTGCCAAGGACAAATATGACATCGGAATGGTGAAGGATTATGAAGCACACATTGACCTATCAACTGACAAGTATTGCAGTAAAAGGCCATATCGTTGTACAATTGAAGATAAAAAAGAGATTGAAACACAAATTGGACAATTATTAGAGAAGAAAATAATAGAAGAATCATACAGTCCGTTTGCAGCCCCAGTAACATTAGCTTATAAAAGAGATGAAAATAAAAAATCTAGATTGTGCATCGATTTTAGAGACCTAAATAAGATAGTTATCCCTCAATCACAACCATTCCCTCTTATTGAGGACCTAATAGTGAAAACTAGAGATTGCAAGTACTTCTCAACACTGGACTTAAATTCAGCATTTTGGTCAATACCACTACGTGTTTCAGATAGACATAAGACTGCATTTGTAACTCAAGAGGGCCATTTCCAATGGACTTGTTTGCCTTTTGGTTTAAAGACCTCACCGGCTATATTTCAGAGAATAATGTGTAACATAATAAGAAAACACAAGCTTGGAAACTTCACAGTATGTTTTATTGATGATATATTATTATTCTCAAAATCATTCTCAGACCATGTCACTCACCTAGAGCAACTATTTCAAGCTATCAAAAGTGAAGGTTTAAGACTAAAATTCTCCAAATGTAAGTTCGCAGCTGACTCAGTGAAGTACTTGGGTCACATTATACAGAACAACTCGGTTAGACCATTGAAAGACAACTTGATATCAATAAAAAACTTCCCAATTCCAAGAACCAGGAAAAATGTGAGACAATTCTTAGGGAAAATTAATTTTTATCACAAATATGTCCCACAGATAGCTGTTAAATTGGACCCATTACATAACCTTTTAAGAAAAGGACAAAATTTTAACTGGACTACGGCATGCCAAGAGACATTTGATGAAATGAAACGAATATTATGTTCACAACCAATATTAACAATTTTTGATCCAAATTTGCCTATTCACATATACACAGACGCAAGCATTTTAGGAGTTGGAGCAATACTGAAACAACCACAACAAAGTAATGAAGAGAAACCTGTGGCATACTTCTCAAAAAAGTTGAATGAAGTACAAAAAAGAAAGAAGGCCATATACCTTGAATGCCTGGCAATAAAAGAATGTGTAAAATATTGGCAACATCTGTTGATAGGTAGGAAATTCACCGTCTTCTCAGATCACAAACCTCTGGAAAACATGAACATAAAGGCTAGAACAGATGAAGAATTGGGAGACTTAATCTATTACTTATCACAATATAATTTCCAAATAAAATATTCGCCAGGAAAAGACAATGTCGAAGCGGATTGCCTAAGCAGAAACCCAGTCCTTGAAGCAAATGAAAACCAGGAAGAACAGTTAAAAGTAGTTAATCTAATAACACTGGAGGATATCTTAAAAGACCAAAACACTAACAAACAGATACAAAGCGGAAAAGACAATTTATTAACACGAAACAACATCTATTACAAGAAAGTCAAGAAAAGAGAAAAAATTATACTATCGGAGCAATTCAGTAAACAATTTATAAAAAATGTACATGGCGACCTAGGTCACATAGGAATAAAACAAATGCAAAGAATGATCAGCTCATGGTACACAGCAGAAAACATGACGAAAAATATAAAAAAAATCTGTGAAACTTGCATAATATGTTTAAAGAACAAGTCAAGAGGACAAAACAAATACGGATTGATGTCTCATTTAGGTCCTGCCACAAAGCCATTTGAAATATGCTCTATTGATACAATCGGTGGATTTGGAGGTTTAAGGTCAACCAAGAGATACCTGCACTTGCTATCAGATCATTTCACAAGGTATGCATACATTTTGACCTCAAGTACACAAAATGCAAATGACTTCATTAAGTTGGTTAAAAACTGTATGGAGACAAACGACATTGGCATGATTCTCGCAGACCAGTACCCAGGCATCAATTCCAGGGATTTCAAAAATTATTTAGATGAGAAGAATATTCCAATAATCTTTACTGCTGTGGACTCGCCCTTCTCAAATGGGTTGAACGAGCGACTAAATCAAACTTTAGTAAACAGAATTCGTTGCAAGATAAACGAAAGCAATATTAAAAAGGCGTGGACAACTATAGCACAAAACTGTGTAAAAAACTATAATGAGACAGAGCACAGTGTCACCGGATATGCCCCGGAGTATCTTCTAAAAGGAACAGATGTAACAATTTTGCCAAATGAGCTGAAACTCAAGAAAACCAAGTATGATTTGATCCAAGACCGGAAAAAAGCTTTGGAAAATACTTTAAGATCACATAATTACAACAAGAGCTTATACGATAAAAATAGAACACATGTAGATTTCAAAGTTGATGACATAGTTTATGTGGCCAATGGTAACAGACTGAATAGGAAAAAGCTCGACGAATTGAGAATTGGTCCATACAAAATCATAGAAAAATTATCAAATACAATTTACAAGATAAACACAAATCACGGGAAATCAAAGTCAAACTTTATTCCACATATCGAAACTAACGCCAGCGCCTGATCAAGATTATGGTGAAAGCATGTGAACCTTGTTTCTTCTCCGGGTGGGGGAGATGTAAAGAAAATACGTAATTTTCTTTAATTTTAATATTCCCGCGCAATGTGACAATCGTGACTTTGACAAAACCCTATAGATAATCTGTGGAAAGAGGATAACCTAAAACTTGTGCCGAAAGATCGCATGTCATTCTTAAAATATTTTATTAAATAGAAAGCTAAGGCTTATTTGTGAATTGTGGATTTGGAATCGACATTGGAATAAATAACATTAAATGTCGTTTCTTTAATTACAGGTAAAAGTTTGTTTGCAATGTTTAATACTTAAATTATAATTCTTTCTGTAAAACAGTATGCCTATTTTAACAAAATAAAACTTTAATTACAGAGAAACTCAGTTGTGTTCTTGAATACCAGTGTCGCCCGAATCACTACAAGTATAGAACCTACTTATATATATATATATATATATATATATTGTATCTGTTTGCTTTTCTGATAAAAAAATAAAAAAAAATTTAGTGTGTATATTTGTTTATTATGTTAATCAATGGATACTGAATAAAATAGCTACTCACCCACAACCTGTAGATATCCCACTTGACTGATCATGGGATTGGTGTTCACTTGGCACATGTAATAACCCCGGTCCTCTTGCTGGACTTGGCTGACGTGGAGAAGCCATGTCATGGCATTGTCGTGGGAGACGCTGAACCTGGCCAATCGAGTGATGACGTGGCGGTGGATTGTTAGGATCATCTGACGATCTATGTGGATCCAGGCGACCTTGGGACAAGAGAAAATGTTATTAAGCATTAGATTCAATTAGCATAAGATCACTTACCAAGTGCATTTACAACTGTTTATAAATAGTGTCAAAAATAATGTAGAATTTGCTTGATCTTTTGCGAATACTAATTTAATTAAGTGCGGTAATATAAATAAAAATGATGATTTGGAAACGGAATTTCACCAGTATTTTTTACGTAATCAGTTGTTAAGTATCAATTTACAGAATAACTGAAACGACAATTAAAACGAAACTAATATCTGTAAATTAACATAATATACTTTTTACTACGCTAAACTACGCAACAGTCCTAGTGTTGCAAACGTTCCTAGATGACCATTTTGCTCAGGCGGTCCGTCTTTCAATAATTATTGCAACTTCAAATAGACATAAGAGCAAAACTAGTTCATTACATTTGTGCTAAATGACTATCACTACAATCACACTTTAAAGGAGTTTATTAACTTCATTTACAATGGAATCAACTTAAAGATTCTTTTAGTGAGCTGGTGGAGTCAGGAGGGAACGACTTGTGGTCGCCAACGATACATTAAGCGCAATGCCTGACAGTGATGAGTCGTGGAGAGCGGACCAAACCTTCTGTGACGAGGTGATGTTACAGAAGGAGGCACGGGAAGAGAAAGGGACGGCACAGCTTCTTGAGTGGTCTGCGTCGAAAGAAGAATTACCACCAATTTCTTCATCCCTGAAAACGGCCTTACGTGTTGAGACGAGTTATCTCACCGCTCCAACAAGAGGCGCCGAGATGGCGCTGAAGTACGTGGAATGGGTGCACCACCCAGTTTGCAAGAAAAGGGGCTTAATAGGGCCGACGCCGTTGGGTTTATTGGAATTGTTTTTGGTTCCGGAGGCTCTGGCATTATGGTGTTACAATGGAACACACTAGGATGGTTTAGGTGATAGGTCGTCAAACACTACTGATATCCCTGGGCATAGGATGTCCATGACGGATCACAGCTTAATAGAAAATACGAATAATTTTAGAAAAACATATCAAACACGCCGTACGTGCCTATAATGTTTGAGGGTAGCTCTCAATTTTTCAAGGATCCATTCATCAGATCCAAACTTGATGATAATGGAACCACCTCTTCCTATGAATAAAAACTAAAAACAGATGATGTGCGTCTTAGGACACCCAACAGAAGTGATAACATAACCTAGTCTAAGTTGAACTATTTAATATTGAAATTGTTTAACTTGAGAAAAGCTTAGGTTATTGCTGAAATTTTATGTATATTAATATGATAATGTAAGGTTATTAATTAAATCTTTTATTGATTATAAAATATATTTTATTCTTGCCTATAATTCTTGAACATGTACATTAGAATTTTGTGTATATCCATTATTAGTTTCATTATTTAATCTTATTACCGAATTACGGCTACCGCTGTGGGTTAGATTGAGAGAAGAGGACCCTGCCTACCGCTGCCATATGCGTGAGAGAAAGGGAAGCCTGACAGAATGGCGCCATAACGCGTTACGTAACAAAGCCGTTTACCCTCTCATAAGAAGTTGTCACATCAAAGATTTGAAAATCAGTTTACAATTGTCATAGAAATCGCGTAACAAACTTATAAAAATAACAACCGATTAAAAAGGTATTCTGTTGTTTTAATAATCCAGGGCTTCCTAATTTAATTTAAAAATGTACTATTGCGGTTATATTCTTCTCAAATTTCCAAGTAATCCCATCGCAGACTGTAATAATCCTCTTTTCCAACATAACATTGTACATTGAACTTGCAATATCGTGTGGGATAGTGTTACGTGGTAAATTTCACGGAACGACTGCTGATATTAAGAATTCTACACAACGACTTCGTGTTGCCACGTTCGATAGTAAAACTTTTACATTTAGTGCTAGCCTTCTTAGCTTGTCTTTATAAGGAAATGAATAAAAAGTCTGCTCAAATATAGTACGTGTGTGGATAGTACACACGCCACGTTCGAATAATGATATTGGCGGAATATTATTATCGTTTTATGACTTAGCGCCTCTGATGACAGGTGAAGAGTAAAGACAGTGTATTTTTTATCGGGGTTTCGTACTCATTTTGTTAAAAGCAGAACCCTTATGTTTTATGCGATTCTGTCCGTCTATTGGTCTTTATATGTCACAGTTAAAAAGCCAATTTTTAACCTAAGCAGAAAATATAATTACTTAGATCTATTTCCAACCTTCAGAAAACAATATACATTTTAAAGTCCATGTTACGTCCCTCGATTTAACGATAAACTTCCTTAAGCGTCCAAATCACTTGGCTTTGGTTGATTTAGCTTGTCTTCCATATGATGTACTCTGTATAGCATTAAACCCACTCTCAATAACGACAACAATCAAATAATGAAAAGTACCTTTTAAGGTCAAAATTTGTAAAAACTGGGCAGTGTATGTTCTTTAATCGCTTTATTATCCTAGCCCGTAATAAACTTGACTGTCGGCATCATGTATACCGAAATTTCTAAGAAATTCCGAAATGCCGAATTTTCTGACGACGTCCTTTATGTCCAAGATGCATCAATATAGCAAGATATAAATAAAATAAGTAGATAAATACAAAAAAAATACTGGTGCAGCAAAAGACGTTAGACATAAAAATAACAGACTTTTCTACATTTAACAACAATTCTCTATAACGCCATAAAATGCACAGTCCCTTCGGTGTCGTTATATAGAGTTCACACTACTTTATTATACAAGAATTGCTTGTTTAATGCTCAAATGAAGAAAATATGCATGATGTGACCACATATCTATCTATAAATGTGTCTGGATTTATGTATGTATTAAATTTATAAGTAAGTGTAAGTATTTTTAATTCAATTGTACAGTCCTGTCTTATTTCTGCTCCACCTACATCTGCCAGATTAGTTAAGAATTTCTTTTAAGCTAGGTTCCCTGGAAGAGATCGCTTTTAGCGATAAGGCCGCCTGTTGTTTTGCTAAGAAGTATTGTAATTATGCATTTTGTTTTTGTATTTGTTTATTTTGGTGAACAGTAAAGTGTTATCTATTTTTAACCGCCTTCGAAAAAAGGAGGAGGTTCTTAATTCGTCGGGATCCTTTTTTTTTGCTTTTTTTATGTATGTTCGCCGATTACTCCGTGATTTATGATCCGATTTACGTGATTTTTTTTGTTCGACGCGGAATCGCTTCCAATTGGTCCCCTAAAAATTTTACATAGTTTGGTCCAGTAGTTTTCATTTTATGAACATTTTTCATGGAAATAATTTTCACTCCGTTCCATATGTACACCGATTACTCTGAGATTTATGATTCGATTTACGTGATTCTTTTTTTGTTCGACGCGGAATAGCTGCCATGTGGTCCCCAAAAATTTTACATAGTTTGGCCCAGTAGTTTTCATTTTACGAACATTTTTTTGTTCCCGGTTCTTGGGACCTATATTTTTTAAGAAGCGCGGCACCATTCGTAGGTCCACCCATACATAGCTAGACACAAAAAAGTAACAAATAAAAAATAAAAACTTCGTTTAAAAAAACCGACTTCAAAAACTAAAAAACTAAAATGTATAAAATAACTTATTTCTAAAGCTATTATTATTAATATATATTATCTAAAACATCTTGAAGTCGGTGCTAAGTAAATCATAAAAAAAGTACTATAATATTTTGAAAATTACTAAGCACCGACTTTAAGGTGTTTTAGATAATATATATTAATAATAATAGCTTTAGAAATAAGTTATTTTATACATTTTAGTTTTTGAAGTCGGTTTTTTTTAACGAAGTTTTTATTTTTTTGAAGTCGGTTTTTTAAACGATGTTTTATTTTTATATACATTCGTCTCAGGTTTGAAGTTATAAGATAAACAAATAAAGTTTTTGGAACTGAATGAAGTACCTAAATTGGTGTTTAGTACTGACATATCGTTTGCATCTGTGAATAAGCGAAACCTGCAATGGACTGTCTAAATATAGTGTGGCCAAAACTAACAAAGCATTAGCTCCGGCGTGTGTGCGGTTGAAATTCAATTTCCTATTCATCTTGAATTTATACGGCTTTTGGGCATAAATAACGTTGAGCAGAGCTAAACTTACCCTAGTGTTTGACTACAGATACGTATCGGCCGATAAATGGACTGCCCCTTATGTTTAAGGCGCGGATTAATTACGGCAATACCACAAACTTTGCAATTTTTTAATTTCTAACGTTCAATTGTGCCATATTGAAACTCTGGTATTTAGTGATAACTTCTTATGGGAGGGTAAACTAATTCGTTACGTAACGCGTTACGGCGCCAGTCTGTCTGGCTTCCCTTCCTCTCACGCATACGGCGGCGGTGGGCATACATACATAAAATTCTAATATACATATTCAAGAATTGTAACTAAGAATAAAATATATTTTATAAAAAAAATATTTTATCAATAAATAACCTTCTCTTAGATTATCATAATTAATAATATGCATAAAATATAAGTTATAACCTAAGCTTTTCTCAAGTTACACAATTTCAATATTAAATAGTTCAACTTAGATTAGTTTAAGTTATCACTTCTGTCGGGCGTCCCGAGACGCATACGGTTTTTTTAAATAATGTATTTCTGAAATTATTACAATTTTTAAATAAATTCTCAAACATTACCTTTATGTGAATGGTATTTGATAAATTTAAAATTTCTGGCCGCAGAAAATATAAGAAAAAAATGTGGACGGCAAGTGGTTTTAAATTTCATAATTATAAAAATGTTTTTTTTTTTAAATATGTGTGGAAATAGAAAATTTTAGCACGGATTGTGCTGTTCTAGTTAATATTTTGACAACGCGCACCTATTATATCAGTACATGCTCTATATCAGTTAAGCTATAAAATTCTGTAATATGTATATGTTTAACTAAACAATAATTTAATTAATAGGTTTTTTATTGCTGAAGCACAGCAGGCTTACGGTCCCACTGTAATGCAAAATGGTCACCGTCGCCTATGGACATTAGCAATACGAGAAACTGGAACCTGGCCACTGATGCCGGAACACAACTCAAAGTTGTTATGGCGGCATACTCTAGACCAGGGGTGGTAGCCATCCAGTCGGGCAAATGCCCTGCCACCTGGCTGTTGGTTGTTTTGTCACCTCTTACGACAGGCCGCCCGGCCGCAGAATTTCTGCACGGAGGAGGTGCGAAACGCATTATTGAAATCAGTCCTTCGAGGCGATAGAAAAGAAACACGAGTAGGTATAAATGAAATAGCATAGGTATATGGGTCGCTAGTAGACTAGCCATGCCGGAGTAAGTGTACATTTTTTAATCCGGTTTATGTGATCATGATGTTTAAATTATAATGAAGGGGTCTCGGGGTGCCGCAGTGCGCAATTGTCAATATCGTGCATATTTTACGAGGAGCAGACAATATCTTGCCTGGCCTCCACTCCATCGTGGTACCAACGAATTTTATTTATTTGTACCTAACATGCAAGGATCTCTGATGAGGTATACAAACATGACGTATATTACGTATATATTTGTAATGAAATTAAATATGAGAAAGAAGAAGAAAGAAAACAGGTTTATTTTTAGGACATATACAAGTGAAACATAAAAAATAATAAATAAAGTACAAAAAAAAGAGAATACAACCACAAAGTAACTGAAGACATACATATCAAGTCCTAAAAATTGGAGCAAGCTCAGCGAAAATGTTGACCTGTTAGTCCAACGCTGATCTTCCGCTTGATCCTGGAGCGACGTCACGGCAAACTACACATTATATTATTAATAAATAATTATATACTTGCTGTAATAATGACAATATTAGTACTGAGTTATAGCTGTGTGTGTGAACTCAGTATAATAATCATACTGAGTTCAATAAAATTAAATATTTATAGCATAAAATTCATAAACAATACATATACATATAATAAATTTAACGATATTATACACAACATATATATATATATATATATATATATATATATATATATATATATATATATATATATATATATATATATACATACACACACACAACATATTATATAATTCTTCTGTACGTGTGTTGACAGTGAACTCCTCCTAAACGGCTGGATTTTTTTTTCAAGTGGATTCGAGGATGGTTTAGATTCACAATTGGACCCTGTAGATGGCGCTGCAATCGGGTTCTAGATTTTATTTCTTCAGGGCAGGACAACTTCTGGCGGAACAGCTAGTATTAGTATAGATAAGACCTATGTAACACTTAGTTCGCAATAAATTAAAAAAAAAATAAGTGACACAGAGTTAAACTGCGAATGACGGTGGATACAAAAGATTGTTTTTGAAGAGTGATTACTATTAAATAACAGTTTACAATGTGATTTTAATTGTAATTTATGTGAACTGACTTTGAATGTCGTTTTTTGCTTTTTCAAAGAAACACATCATTATTTTTCATAAATTACTGAAGTGATAAACAGTTATCCTATATATTTTTCACCTGTAATGGCTGTGTAAGCTGTTAAATGTTTTTTCTGGAGAAGTAAAGCTGCGCTGGAATCATTATCTTGGTTACACTACTACTACTATTCGTGCAGGAACAGAGATAGAATATAATCCTGGCGACAAATCAACCCACAGCCAGGTGGTAGGATATTTGCTCGACTGGATAGCTACCACCCCTGGTGTTCGCGCCGCGACGACAAAGGCACATCTCTACACCCACGCACTGCCCACCTGTTAGTGTGTAAAACAAAACGCAAGAAATTGCACACGCCGGTTGCGCTCCACTCATATTAAATTAAGTGAAGTGAAGAAATAAATATAAGCTTCAATTTAAAGCAGCAGGATTCTCCAACACAACCAGTAAGTCCTATAACCCCTAGCCAACCCACCTGGTCTAGAGTATGCCAACATAACAGCCTTGAATTGTGTTCCGGGATTAGTGGTCAAGTTCTAGTCTCCTTTCATCAGGTGGGCCGTCTGCCTGTCTGCTGAATCCATGCAATAATTAAATAAGGAACTTTTTTCCAAAAAATGTGCGTCTCGGGACGCTCGACAGAAGTGATAACTTGCGTGAGAGAAAGGGAAGTCAGACAGACTGGCGCCGTTACGTAACGAAGCGATTTACCCTCCCATAAGAAGTTATCACTTCAAAAATTATAGCCGGCCAGCTACCACGCTTTCACACACTCTTTACATCAAATTCCAAATATGAGAGTGAACTGGCGATATAAATTTTAAAATGATTATTATTGAATGGTGTCTCTTAAGTGCAGTTAGATGATATATGATTACCTCATCGCAGTCCTTGCGATCGAGCAGAAAATGAGTCTCAACGCACAACGTCTGCCCGATGATTGATTTGATTGACTGCGATAAAATAACGTGTATCTTCTTTACTTGCGAACTAGAACTTCCCCGTAGCTACTTCGCGTGAAAAACACTACATAGTAGCTCTAAGTTACGAATATATAAATTATTATTAATTAGGTGTTTTATCTAAAACTTTACTATTTCTTGTTACTAAGTTCACAATAACAAAGAAACTAAGTCAATATAATCTACAAAACTGCGCAGCGAAACATAAAGGCGAGTCGCAATCAACCTCATTTGAAGTAATACAATGCATGAGATGTTGTTTATGACGACGTAGGTATTTGTTAGTGAATTGAAAAAACGCGATAACAGTGCCTTCTATTTTACTAATCCGCTTATTCCTTGGAAACGACATTATTTATCGGGATAAACAGTATCCTAAGTGTTAACTCGGGTTATAAGCTAGCACTATGACGAGTTGTATTCATATATCTTCAGCAGTATTAAAAAAGAATGCGATTGCAGCGCCATCTTTTTCGATAACTTTTCTTATCTATCCCGTGGAAACGAGGCCATTCACAGGGATAGACTATCCTAAGTTAAACCCTGGGATATGAGCTAGCTTTGTGTCGAGATTCAGTTAAATACGTTTAGTAGTTTTCACGTGATTGATCTAACAGGCAACCAGACAAAAATTCAAAAAATTGCATTTTCGAAAACTCTTGGTCCAAGTTTGCCCCACTGTTTTTTTACCCATTTTTAAACACAATGTACAAACCCGCATAATTTACAGATTTATTATAGTATAGATTAACAATAGAATATTTTGTATCATTTCCATATTAGTTAAAATTAGGTGCGGTCAAGTGACCGCCGCAATTTGATGTTTAATTGCCAACTTGAAATTTTTACCTCTATCTATATATACTTCTATAGTAATATTATAAAGAGGAAAGATTTGTATGTTTGTAAAGAATTAACTCAAAACTTCTGGACCAATTTCAAAAATTATTTTACCGTTAGAATGCTACATTATCCTTCAGCTATATAAACTACATGTATTAGTAGAAAAAAAAATAGGAATCACTACTAAAACTTCAATAATATAACCACCTTGGGTAAAAAAATTAGCCATAAAATATCTTTCATCGCATGCGCCGAGGAAACTATTAATGCTAGAACAAAAAATCTTCTACAATATTACAGAAAATATTAATGTGTACATAAAACTATTGTAGTTATGTCACTATAATTACATTTTTACATTTTAAAAGTTGATAGAAATGCCGACCAAAATCAGACCAAGTAAATCATTACGTATTCAATATCTGTAGATTACTTTTGAATTATTGAAATCGGACATTCCATTCAAAAGATATTACGAATTTAAAAATGTCAATCTAACAAAACACTTGGTGCTGGAATCGGGTTCTAGGATTTTGATGAAATTTAATGCGTGTTTGGTGGATTTGGTTGGTTCAGATTCAAAATTACACCCGGTAGGTGGCGCTGGTATCAAGTTCTAGATTTATACTTTTTCAGGGCAGGACAAAGTCTGCCGGAACCGCTAGTATTATATATATTGAATATAGATGTGGTTAATCTACTTCGAATGAATTAAAATTGGAGTAACCACAAATCAAACTAACAACAACCGATATTGTAGTTCATTCGAGCTACTGAACTGTACCTTAAACTTGGGACTTCAGAACAATATCAGACTGTTGACAACTCGACAAACTTGGAGCTTAACTAACTCCGAGGTATAACTGTTTTTCGATGGGCCATTACTCAGTGTTCGATGGAGCTAATAGAGCCAAGGTGGGCACCCGGCGCCTTTATTACCCGGCCGGAAGTTGGCCAGATAAATTATGACGTCACTTAATCACATTTCCGGTCGTTTGTTAATAGGGGCCCGAGTGTGAGGTCGAGAGCCACTGATTTATGATTGCCTAATTCCGCACTTTATGTAATCTGTTGTAACGGCTTATATCGGATGTTCATATTTCAAATTTGAATTTGGAATTCAGATCTGGAACTGCTGATTGGAGTTCATTAACCTGATGGGTTATCTCCTTGAACTACCCTCTATTTCAAAAGCTAAAGATAATATTTACAGACTAATAAATTTTGAACCAAAAACTTATGTAATGACGTCTATGAAAATGGATATGATTTTTCATTTATTTTTAACAAGCCGTTGCTCGCGGCTTCGTCCGTGTAGACTAAAAATTGATATAGTTCGAGCAAACTTTCATTCCGATTTTCACCCCTTTTGGGGTTTAATTTCCAAAAACACCAATACGCGTGTAGTTTTATTTCTAATCAGAAAAAGTAGGTATGTAAAATTTCAACCTTCTTACGTTGAAAATGACGGTATTTCATACAAATTTTCATACTCTTTTCTACCCTCTTTTCTCTGATCTAATGTGCATATTGTTACAATTAATACGTGCTAACAACGGTATTCGTAACATCGTGATGCAACCTGCACTTCGAGGTAACCGATGTGTCAAACCTACCAAGCCGCCTTGGACAAGCGTGGCGGGGTATACTGTCCGTTCCTCCTATAGTGGGATGCCCGAACCCAGCAGTAGGAAAGTTATGGGATGTTATTATTATTATTTCTACCTCCTTAGGGGTTGAATTTTCAAAAAATATTTCTTAATACATACAGTATAGAAAACATCATAAAAGTAAAAAAAGTATCCTTAACAAAGTCTCTATCTATGTATACAACATAAGAATAAATAATGTAATATAGTTGTTAGGTTTTAAACAAACGATAAACAGTTAAAAGTTCTATGTTAACTTTTAGTTTAAACCAAACAAGCCGAGATGTGTCACAGCCCGTTGTAAAGTAATTGCATTACGGACTTAACTGGTTGCTCGCAGAATATTAAAATAAAATTCTCATTTTGCCTACGAGACAACGAAGAGAGACTTAATACACATTTCTCTTGTTAAAATGAAATTCTTTTAACGGTGTTACTTGTTTTATTCTCATATTAAACAGTACTTTTCATCTCTGGGAAACAAATTTCCCTGCTATCAAAAATTTTAACAACTACGCGAACCATAGATAGTGCATGCAATTCAAGTCCCCACTTTTGTACAGCCACTGTTAAATCGCGGGGTAAATTGTAATTAAGAAAAAACAAAAATGTCGTAACATCGTTTTATGCTTTCCACTAAATTATTGTTACGAGTTACGGGAGTCGAATTAAAATGCCGTTGGAATTACTATAGATTTGTACAAATACAATGTCTCGACACAATACTCGACCACGTGGACTGCATTTCCAAGAATCACATCTGGCTAATGACTACCATAAAAGATTACAATACACAATCGGCTGTTTTTTTCTAATTATAATTTTTAAACACAGAGTAAATTAAAGAAGTTCCAAATGCCGAAAAGGTAATAAACTGCAGGCGTAAATTGGTCTTTACCAGTCGTAACATTATTATTTTTATATAAATTGAGCCCTTAGTAGAGCATTCAACCAATGGTCTAACATTGAGCCAAATATTAACTATCAAAAAAATACTGGCTGGTAGATGAATGTCTCAGAATAAAAAAAATTGACGTTTTATGTGACGTATTAAATAAGTTCCTCAGATTTAGATATAGATTTAATGCACCAGGCGTTCATTAGAGAAATGGTTGTTTAACTAATCAGTAATTCTTTTCCACCTCATATTCGAAATGAAAAGAAATGTGTTAATCTTGGATGAAAGGCCTATTTAGGCACTTGAACTATTAGCGCCCTCAGTACGCTCGTGCACCAAACCATCTCATGCCTAAATATATCACTTTCACCTCTCGTGCAATTATCTCCTACTTTGACTGTCTTACGTATTCTATAATACTTAAACTGTTTATTACTTGTCCAAACCGATGGTACAGAGATTAAGATGTTTCACTTCAATTATTTAGGTTTGATTCCTGTCAATAATTATAGAATACTCAAGTAGATTTTATGGCATTCTTTCTCTCTTTTCTTTTTGTCCATGTGCCTGTCAAAATTATTATTATTAAGGCTTTGTATGTTTCTGCCGACAACAGGCCACAAAAATGGCCTGGAAGTTTTGGAGGGCTTGCGTGGGGCCGTGGACAGGCAACACGTAGAGGCCCATCGACAAATTTAATGTAAATGTGGCGTGACACTGGCCGGCGATTATCCCTGTCTACACTATATAAAAATGCGCCCAAGGACAAGCCCCGGGAAGTGTAGGACTTTTTTTGTTATAGGAGTTCAACAGACAGGCATTGTACCGTTGGTGTTGCAAATGTCCATAGGCGATGGTAACCGCTTTCCATCAACTTGGCCGTCTGCTTGTCTGCTATGCTCCTGCAATAAAAATTAATAAATAAAAAACACACATTACGTTTGCATAAGTTAAGCCAGTACGCTTGTGTTATAGAATATATAATAAAGAGTTCTGGGGCTGATTTTCAAACATCCAGACCCTAGTTAATGTGGGGGCATAAATAAGTTGGGTGGTGCATCGATAATAGTTACCCCGATGGACAGGGTGACGCGCCAATAGGTGAGAGCAAAATACAAAATAAGAAGACTATAGTAGAATTATTTTCTCCGTGCAGTTTGGATCATAAATCAAACTCGGCCTCAGCCCGGCTAGGGCGATGAGCATGTTGCAAGGGCGCAACGCCATTATCGATAAAAACTCATTTTTATCAAAGAAAGATTATCATTCTTATAAAAATCATTATTATCTTTTTTGCTGTTAATTTTAAACTTAGATATAAGTATTTATATTTATTTTTAATATAACTTGTTACATTCTAAACTTTTGTACTTATAGTTTTTAATACATAGATACCTAATTAATAATTTATTTTAAAGCATTATTATTCTAATTTTAATAAATATGTTGTTTTACCTATTATTTTTCTTTCATTTATATCACTAACCCACAAAATAACAAAACTAAATACACTATCAATAACGCTTATCGACAACAATAATGCGTATCACTATGGATGCCCATAAGGCCCGTGAGTGGAAGAGAGAGCGAAATACTCGCTTCAGCGCTCCGATTATTTATAACCCAAACTGCACGGAGAAAATAATTCTACTATAGTCTTGTACTCTGTATATATAGTATTAAGTTTAATCTTAAATTAATGAAGCAATAATTACATCTAGACATCTTAACTGCTAGGTGAAATATTGCAAAACCTAAACATGTTCGTAGATGCATCTCTGAAGGATTTCTGTTTTCTGTATTCGCAGATTTTGGCACGTACATGTACACTTCTATCCTTGCTAATTATTTAGCAATAAATTGTTCCATGTACAGGACGTAATCTATACTAATGTTATAAAGCTGAAGAGTTTGTTTGTTTGTTTGAACGCGCTAATCTCAGGAAACGCTGGTCCGATTTGAAAAATTCTTTCAGTGTTGGATAGTACATTCATCGAGGAAGGCTATAGGCCATATATCATCACGCTAAGACCAATAGGAGCGTAGCATCAATGAAGAATGTTTCAAAATCGGGGGGTTTAAAATAAAATTCCACGCGGACGACGTCGCGGGCACAGCTAGTAGTTAATAAAAGAAAGTTTTTTTTTAAATTTACCATGGCAAGGATCGACCACCCTGAAACTCTACTTTCCAATGGGTCATATGGTCAAAGACTTAACCACTCGACTGCAGAACTGCCCTACAAATTGCATTTGCAATAATCAACATTTTTGAGTTTTCAATTTTTTGCAGAAATGATATCCAAATTCGGTAATCTGTACATACTCGTAAAGCTTGATTATAACTTGATTAGCCTATTTTCTAAGCTCTGTGAAGTTGGCACCTCGAGTTGCGAATTTTTGAAAGAACAATATCTCATTCGTTTGTCCATCGTTAGTCCACGTTTGCCCAGGAAAAATTTTCGTTTGCCCACCCTTGGTTCAAAAGTTATTGAAGAAAAACTTTTTTTGAAAAAAGAAATTCCGGTTCTTCCCATATTTTCGCAAGGTTTAATCTTTTTTGCACTTGAATGGACTTTATCGTTAGCTGATCCAATGAACTCGATTGTCCAGGCAAAAGTTTCGTTTGTCTACCCTCAGATCAAAAGTTATTGAACAAAAACTTTGTTCTGGAAAAAGTAATTTCGGTTCTTTCCATATTTTCGCGAGGTTTATTGTTTATTACACTCGAATGGACTCTATCGATAGCTGATCCAGTGAACTCGATTGTCCAGGCAAAAGATTCGTTTGTCCACCCTCAGATCAAAAGTTATTATTGAACAAACACTTTGTTTTGGAAAAAGTAATTTTTGTTCTTTCCATATTTTCGCGAGGTTTAATGTTTATGACACATGAATGGACTTTATCGTTAGCTGATCCAATGAACTCGAAACATGAAACCTTGCGAAAATATGGGAAGAACCGGAATTTCTTTTTTCAAAAAAAGTTTTTGTTCAATAACTTTTGAACCAAGGGTGGGAAAACGAAAATTTTTCCTGGGCAAACGTGGACTAACGATGGACAAACGAATGAGATATTGTTCTTTTAAAAATTCGCAACTCGAGGTGCCAACTTCACAGAGCTTATTTTCTATTTGTAGTTTTTACCTTTTATAAATTAAGTTGTACATATATAAGAATAGGTAAATTATATAACATAAATTCATGTATGGTTAAAAAGAAATAAATAAAGAAACAATATTAGTCAAAACTTGATTTGTGATGATTTTTTAGATGCACTAAAAAGTTATATAACACGGGCATGTTATTTGGATATCCTACTAATATTTTGTAACGTGAAAGTTTATAAGATAGCATGGCTGTATGTTTGTTACTCTTTCACGCAAAAGCTACTGAATGGATTTTGATTAAACTTTACAATGTTATAGCTTACACATCAGAATAATACAAAAGGTTATATGTTATAAACTTATAGTGTGAATTATCCAAAATATAACAATTTCCCATCATCAATCGGGTGAGACTGCGGGGCATAGCTAGTCTAAAGATAGTTTTACCGCATTTTTTCCGAAAGCGAGCAGATAATGCGTGTGCTGTAAGGAGGCCAGAGAAGCCTTAAGTGAATTATCATATCGAACTGAATTTCAGTTGTGTAAATATTTGTTCACACGCTTCGAGCTACCGTCAGCAGTATTACACTCCAGAAGACTAAGCTAAAAGCTAAACCATAAGTCGTCCAAGTATCGGCTTCGAACTTGACTTGCCACTTGCCTAATCCCTAAGCACTCTTGCTTACGCGGAATCTTTGCTCGTAAAACTTTCTAGTTGCGTTATTTACAATCTTACAGTTCTTATTTTTGTTACAGGACAGTAATAAGAGCTTATTATTTATGTTTGCACGTTTTATTTATTTTACTAGGTATTCTGTCTGTGTTACATCTTACATATTTATATGCATTCTCAATCTTCCATGTGGCTATATTATTGTTGTGAAACTTTTATATAGACGGGGGGGGGGGAGGTATTAGGATTTGTTCTGCCACGAAAAAGCGTTAAGGCCGCGTGGAGGGAGTAGAAGGTATATCGCATGATGAGAGGTGGCATAACATTAGAGCGGACTATGTTTTGTTCCGGATTGAATTCAGTTTCTTTATTTGATAGAATAAAATAAGTTTAAATAAAAAATGCATTAATTAAAATGTACGTAAACTATACAAATCATAATTTGCAGTAAACCTACGAAAAATCAAAATTTGTGCTGGGACACATAGTAGAAGTGAAACTTCAAGGGACAAGTGGAAAAACGAAAGGCAACGGGTAAGTGGCAAAACGAATCACAACATAATTTTAACTTAGTTTTACTTTCAGATTGTTAATGTATTTGTCAAATTTTTGTTGTGAACCGGGCCTTTGCAGTCCCTCTTAGAAAACGTCGTTGGCCGTAACCTCTCTTCATAGCATGGTCGAGGTGATGCTCCAGGCTTATGATATATAGCCTTCCTCAAGAAATAAGCTATCTAGCACTGAAATAATTGTTCAAATCAGACCAGTAGTTTCTGAGATTAGCGCTTTCAAGCAAGCAAACAAACAAACTCTTCAACTTTATATATTAGTATAAGATGACTGAATGATATTATACCTAGTTTAAAGATATTTGTTACCAAGCCATAAAATATCAATAAAAATAATTTCGATTACTTTAAAGAAATTCTAAAAGAACAATCTACAGTGAAAACTTCTCGAATTTTATCTTCAATACAATATTCAGCAGGTGTTCGAATAACAATAGTTATCCCAACAATAATATTATCCCTGTTCAAACAACTTCAGCAAAACAGGTGTTAAATGTTTGCTGTGAAAACTCACTGAATAGATTAATTTCAAATTTGCAAGTATGATTCAATCATAAGGGTTGTAACGCTTTCCCGAATGGGAAATATATACACGGCAGTCTAGTCAATACTGCTGTCAAGTGTTTTAGAAAGTTTTAAAAACTTTCCCCCGTAGACCCGCAAGAGTAAACTTGAGACTTCGCTGGGATGGTGTAAGCGCGAGGTGGTGACGCGTCGATGGCGAGAGCGGTAAGATAGCGGATGTCAGGAAGGGAGCGCGTATTCCACTCAGGTCTCAAGTTAACTCTCGCGGATAGTATTTTAATAAGCTAAATCTGACTGTGTTTTCGCTATACTTACTTTTGTTACAACCTAGGCCCCAAACAAAGACACATTCCACGTACAGATCTGTAGAAGCACAGTTTAGCTGTCGGCATTTAAACAAATTGTATTCCTTGATGATCGTCTTCTTTTGTTCACTTATTTATTGGCGTTTCTATTGGAGAATAACCTACTGTCCTATTGTACTCGCTCATTTGCATCATTAACCAGCTAATTCTAGGAAACTGTGGGCACGTTGCCGGGCGGCATTTGCATTTGTGGAGAATAAAACGACTGCCTGATGGAGAGAGGAGTCAGTTGAGCAACGACTACGGTACGGGCGTGACGTGTGTACATTCGGGAATCTAATAGTGACAGGCTTTGCGCGTTTTGAATTACGACCTTCTGCATTACGTTTGAATTTGTTGTGTTCGGTTACATTTGTACCTGTGTTATGCGTGTTTGTATAGTTCTAATAAACTCTATAATAATTCTAACGGCATTTTAATTTGACTCCCGCAAACCGACATTACGCCCGATGTCAAGTAGAAATATAGTCTAAGATGAAGCACGTGTAAACAGCCTTGCTTGTACTTTCTTACCCAGATTTGGGTAAGAAAGTACCAAATATACCTAATATTAACTAATTGGGCAGAGTTTCCCCTTTACCACACAGTAAGCAATGAACACCGTCTACACGCCACACCGTCTTTTTATACGAAAATACTACAAAAACTACCCTACAAAATAATAATATTACATCATTGCTAAAGATAGCAATTACTTCATAGTGTTGGCAGGATCATATTATTATCTATGACGATTGTCTATGTGATATTAATATACTATATGGTTCTCATAACTGCTGTGATGAACATCGCGTAACACACGCTTGCCAAGAAGATACTTGTTCACGCGAGATTTAAGGACACCTAAATTGTATGTAATAAAACTACGTTTTAACAGTTTTGAGCGCGGTAATTTATTTGATTTTTGTTATTCCGACGTTTCGGCCACTTTTCTGTGGCCGTGATCACGGAAGACAAAGATGTCAAGTCTCAACTAAATAAGCAAATAGGCTAAATAAGACTTTGACAATAGTTAAAGTCTTATTTAGCCTACCGCCAACTTGTTCATTTTGATTATTTAGTTTTAATTTCGTTTTTGGTTATTATTTAGTCTATGGGTGCCTAATCTAATTTACCACCGCTTTGCAACATGTTGTGGCTTAAAGAGAAGAAGCGGCGCAAGAAACACTTAAGCAAACATGCTTAGCTCTAATAATTTTATATAATATTAAAATGTGTGGAAGGAAAAATAAAAGAAATTATCAGTCACGTTGGTTTGGGTTCCCTTGCACGCAGAAAGAGTTTCAGTGTGTTGAGTGAGGTCTGGCAGTTGGTTTTTGCTGGGTTTGGGTCTTAATAGTTTTAATGGTCGTTTTCCGAACAAGTGGTACTGCCGATTTTAATATTATATAAAATTATTATATTATATATATATATATGACATAATGCATGATGTGACCATCTATATATACATAATAGGGAGTATAGTTAGCACGAGCATTGTTTAGATTTAAGACGCATGTATATGATGTATCTCCTGTTGATGGTCAATCAATAAATAAACAGCCTAGCTATTTTCGTATTTATTATTAGTACATATTCAGTACCATTTACGATAAAAACAGAGACTAATGAATACAGAAAACATGGTCCCAACACGGGACCGTATCACATAAAATCTGTTGGTAAAGGCGTCGTTGAAAAACGATTTAATAGATGGGGGTCCAAATAAAAATCGGTGAGGGTCTGCGGGACCCTAATCAAATATACCTTTGGTAGGGTCGCCCGAAGATTATGCAGGGTGCCTAAGTGATTCCTCGGCGTATCGCTCTTGTTTTCTGATCGCCGATCTTTTATTGATAGACCCTCAATATACTAGATGATAAAAAAAATTGGGCTACAGGGAACGTGTATTTGCATCGCCATATAACCTTTTTTGCCTACATTTCAGATATAGAACTTTCTTATTTTTAATTTGTCAAACCAAGCGCCGCTGCATCATGTATGAACTATTTTTATTACACGTAGCTGGTAAACATACTGCAGACCCACTTGATTAGGAGTGATTACCATCGCCAATGGATATTTGCTACACAAGGGGCCCGATTCTGCTACGATCAAAATGGAATCGTACTTTGAATATTTTCACAACGCTAAAATATTGAAATAGCACAATTGGGCCCCCAGAAGAGATTCTATCGCATTTCCAGCCTCTAGAGGTAGAGGCAAATAAAACATAAAAAAAAATTTAAACGTGACGCGATACAATTTATTAATATTATAAAAATCGGCCAAGCACCTGTCGGATCACCAACATTAAAAGTATACTCGTAAGTGACGAATATCCAGATTTTACCATTTGGTAGCCCATTTAACGAGGAAGGCCATATAGGCTCATCATGCTAAGACCAATAGGAGCGGAGCACCAATGAAGAATTTTACAAAATCGCGGGGTTTTTTAAATTACTTTTTTTAAAGTCGCGGGCATAAGCTAGTAAGACAATAAGTGTTTATATAATACACGTGAATGTTACAACAAATAAATGTACTTATTTACTTCTTAACTTCTCGCTTGTTTGTGGAGGTTAAACACGCTAAATACACTTAGTTTAAGGGCTCGGCTTAAGCTATGGGGTCCACAGATAGCCCACAAACAACGACTCGGGACCGACACAACTTCATTTCGCAAATATTTGCACACACATTGGAATCGAATTTGATACTTTGTTGTTACTAATGAGGACAGTCAAGTTTTGGAAAGGTCATTTTTTTCAGAATAATTGTAGTCGTATGTATTATTTTGAAATAAAAATTGATGGCTTTACTCCTTGCTATCTTTCCAATTTTCCATTTCATAGTTCAAAATTTGAGGCAAGTGATATAAGGGGGAGAAACAATAGTCATAACTTTGGGAGCTATTATCTCGTCAGCTATTGGCTTCATTAAAAATAATAATTAGTGTTTTGTTAATATATTAAATTTAAAGTCTTTTACGTTTCTGGTATGTTTATTTTATGATTGATATGATATGATATGTAACATAAATATTACATCTGAATGGTACTATAAATCTAATTACATAAAATGCTGTAAAAACATCGACATAGACTTTTAAATTTAATATATTAATAAAACAATTAGGATACATCATGTATATAATATTTTCCTAAGTTTTTGCGACTAGTATCTATTATCTATTATTATTATATATAATAAAATTGTAGAGGTCAAATTTCTTTACAATTCAAAAAAATGCGAAAAACCGAGTCAGGGGGATGTAAGAAGTGAAATAGAACTAATTTGGATTTTTTTTGAATTTTTTGTTTCTCTGTTTGTCTGTCTGTTTGTAACGGCTAATCTTCGAAACGACTAGACCGATTGAAATGAAATTTTGTATGTTGGCAGCTTATATCCCTGGTCAACATATAGGATACTTTTGATCCCGAAAAATTAAAGAGTTCCCGTGGGATAGTTAGAAAGCTTTAATTCTAAAAGTAATTTCTCTGCAACGTAACACAGAAGAAGTAGAAGCGGATAATTTGACAGGGTGTGGTGTCAGTGAGAGAGTTTTGTCTTATATATATAATATATAAAGCAGATAAGTTTGTTTCTTTGTTTGTTTGCTTGAACGCGCTAATCTCAGGAACTACTGGTCTGATTTGAATTTTTTTTTCAGTGTTAGATAGCCCATTTATTGATGAAGGTTACAGGCTATAAACCATCACGCTAAGAGCAATAGGAGCGGAGCACCAATGAAGAATGTTTCAAAATCGCGGGTGTTTTTTAAACTTCCTTTCCACGTCTACGAAGTCACGGGCAGAAGCTAATCTTATATATAAAAACGAATCGCAAAATGTGTTGGTAAGCGCATAACTTGAGAACGACTTTACCGATTTTGATGAAATATTGTGTGTGTGTTTGAGTGGTTCCCGGGATGGTTTAAAACCACAATTGGAACCGGTAGATGGCGCTGAGATCGGGTTCTAGAATCCTCCTAATCACCTGGACCGATTATGGTGATTTTGTTTTTGTGTCATGAAACAAAGTCTTTTAGGAATTCAGAATATATGGCGGTACGAAGTTCGCCGGGTCAGCTAGTACATAATAAATCTACGCTTTAACGGTTTTAAGCGCTTTAATTTATTAGAATTTTTGTTTTCGATAAATGGGTAAGGAATTCAAAAACATCTTTCAGCAAATACATGACGAGAATCAGCTTTTAGTAGCGGAAAGGAAAGTCCTCCGTAAGAATTTGAGTCCAACAAAGAGAGGATGGTAATTGGGGAGTCCGAACCAACTTCAGAATCGAGAATCTCGTGACCGAGCCCAACATGATAGAAGAAATAAGAGCTCATCGCCTCCGATGTCTCGGTCGCGTAAAAAGGATGCGAAAGGAATGCAGCGTGAGGAGGGCACATTTGAGACAGCGGGTATGCTGTCCAAAATTTTCCTGGAGAGACAGAGTAGGAGTTGAAATGTGTACCGATAATAACTAGCAACAAATTGCGCATGATAGGGAAAAAGAGCGTTTTCTTGTTTCGGAGGCTAAGAGTCACTTCGGGTCACGAAGCCAACGAAGTAAGTAAGTACAAGACGGACAAACACTCTGTTATGAAACATAACAGAAGCTAATAATATTCAAGAGCACATTCGCAAATCACCTAACAAATGAAACCTCCCAGTTTAATTCGCCCCAAAATTTCAACCCCTATCGTATTTACGAGCGTGCCCCCTCCGCCCTTAACACCCAGGCCCCCGGATAATGGGCCTCGTAAAATAATACAAATGATTAAGCCAGCATGAACATGAATAAGTTAATTGTTGCTGTTACTCTTTCGGGAGTTTTTATGATGAGATCAGAGGAAAGTTTCGTGTTGTAAGGAGTTTTGTTGTTCAATTGTTTAAGTCTATTTGAAGGCGGCTCGTTGTTTACTTAACAATGTTTGCCTCTCCTTTATAGCTGCTTTACACTTATAAAGTACGCTAAGTAAAATGTAAGAAATAAATTTTAAATGCAATTTATTGCAATTTACTAATATTACTTATACCTAATACATGTAAACCCGTTATCTATACTAATATCATAAAGTGGTAAAGTTTGTGAGTTTGTAACGTTGCAGGGGGTAATCTCTGGATCTACTAAATCGATTTTGAAAATTCTTTCACCAGTGGAAAACTACATTATTCTTGAGTGACATAGGGTAGATTTGATTGTGATTGTTGTGAAACCTAATTAAGATTGTATGTAAGTAACATAAGGCACGTGGAGTTTTTTGCGGCAAAGCCGTGGGGAACACACTTGTCTCTTATATAAACAAAAATGAATTGTAGAAAAATATGTACGCGCATCAATTGAACGACTTTCTCGATTTTGATGATTTTTTGTGTGTGTTTAAATGGGTGTCTGATTGATTGATTGGTGTCCGGATAGTTTAAATCCACAATTAGACCCGGTAAGTGGCACTGAGGTCGGGTTCTAGGATCCTCCTAATTTCCTGGACTGCTTTTTGTGTGTGTATGAGTGGGCCCCCGAACGGTTTAGATTCACAATTAGAACCGATAGGAGGGCCTAGAATCGGGTCCTGGATTTTTATTTTTTCAGGGAAGTATCACCAGCGGTCCCTGGCTGGCACAACGCTGGTAATTAATAATCATAAATGATAAATTAACACAGTACATATAATAATACAAAAACAATATAAATATACATATATATACACACACATATGTATACATGTGACAATAAGAAAATACATTTATTTATATAATAGCTTTAGGAATTATTATACACAAAAATAATTACACAAATAAACAGTCTTATTCATGTTGACTTAGGCCCGGTTGCATAACGATCGTCTTTAAATAAAATTAGTTTATTTTATTTTACTCTCTAAACGCGTTTAATAGTAAATGCATTTATGTTGTCTTGCATGAGGCACTCTCCCATGCCATTTAGTAAAATGTATTTATGCCATCGGTAAAATAGCCAGATGTGTTCCGTTTCACGTGGCGGTAAATTTTATCGAACAAACATACGAAATTTAGCTTTAATGTTAGTTATTTCCTGCGTAAAAAGGATTTTAGTTGGCCAATCTCAAATTGACATTTGAAATTTTGTTCGTTTGGTTAAGTTTACTTCGGAATTTTTGGCGGCAACCTGAAGAATGATCTTTTGTTGTGCGGTTTTATTTTCGATTTTATAGGTATTGAGTATTGAGATAAATAAAGCAAATAAAATACGAGTGACGATCTGTAATTGACTTTTTAATAACTTACAATTTCAAAGAATAATAAATATTAATTTATGAAAAGATTGTTGAAATGTTCTTCAATGCAGAAGATATATGCTTTCCCATCTCACGTTCAGGGTCCTTTTTATAATCAAAAAATTGTAGACAAATATCATAAGTTTGTATTCGCTGCTTCCATTATATAGGCGTTCTAGCTCATCCCATACTTCTTTAGCGCTTTTATATCGCATAACTTGTTTTAGAATCTCATCCGTCATGTTTGTCGTCATCAGAGTTAAAACGTCACAGTCAATTTTTAGAAATTGTTGTAAATTTATTTCATATTTGGCTTTAGCATCTGCACTATCAGATGCTGCAGGCTCATCGGGCTTTTGAAGTTTTCCTTGCAAAATTTCTTCAGCGCCGGGTATTGCCCTGCACACTGTCTCAATACGATACCGCCAAGGCTTATAATTTTTACCATCTAGGTGCATTATTTTTACCTTGAAGCCTCTGCGATCGCCTCATCCATTGTGAACGTCAGGTCGAGTACAATGCTAGAATATTATATTTATTCTTTCCTAGTTAAAATATCTTTACTGGATCCAATTCCTTAACTTTATTACTCTGCTACCATGTTAGTTTGTACGAATAAATGGTATTTAGAATTGAGATAAATAATTAAAGCAAATAATATACGAGTGACAATCTGTAATTGACTTTTTATAAGTGACAATTTCATAAAGACATACGAGTGACAATGTTTAAACGCGTTTAAGGCAGTTAAATACTCATTTTTGGATGATTAACTTTGACAGTTCTGTAAACGTATTTACCGGTAAGTTTAGCGTTGTGCTTATCGTATTTAAAGGTGTTAAAGGCGTTTAGTGTTTCTTAAATAAAATTAAGGAACGTCATGCAAGCCGCCCTTAAAGTTTGAACGCTTCTTTAAGAACCACAACACGTAATAGCTCAAACTTACTATTACTCAAAATGAATAAAACGGTTAGTCTTTGTCGTTTTATGGGATTATAGATAGAATACAGGTAGGTAAAAATGTAAAGGTAGACCAAAAAAAGATGGATGGATTGTGTGAAGGATGATATGATGATTGGTGGTGCGACAGAAGACGTATGTCAGAATAGAGGAGTGTGGAACGAAAAGACATATTGTGCCGAGCCCTATTAATTGGGATATGGTGAAAGAATAGAGAGAGAGAGAGAGGCAGAATACAATATAAGTTTCTATTCATTGTATTAACTTATAATTTATTGTACAAATAATTAAAACGTTTACTCTTAATATCAAATACACAAATGAATTATATTACATGTAAGTTTCGAAGTAATATTTGTGATAGCAGACTGCAAAGCTCATCTGGAGCATTCATGAATAATTTAATTGGTCTCGTGTATATCTCTGGGCTTAAATGATTTACTCAAACGTACGATTATTAGTCGTATGTAGTTGTATGACCTAGAATAGTTACAACTTCGCTTTTCACTGATACAAAGTCGCTATTCTTTTCAATTATCACTGACACTAACTGACTGACAAGTGTGATACTTCGTTTACAAGGGACTATTATTTATAAATACATACATACTATATACGTAACTTCACGCCAGGTCCCTTGCGGGGTAGGCACGAACAACAGAGCGCCATTTAGGCTTATTCTTACACACCTCACTTGCTTCTTTGACATTCATAGCTCTTGTCATGCACGCTCTTCTGTTCTTAAGGCTCCTGACATCACCTTCTGCTAATATACGATCAATTTGATCATGGAAGGTGTGTCGTGGCCTTCCGCGACTTCTGCATATATCCACTTTTGCATTGTATATCTATTTAGTCATTTTTCCATCATTCATTCTTTCCACAGGCCCGAACCACCGGAGCATTCCTTTCCTTACCTTCACCCCGACACTCTCTTTCAGGCCAACTCTCTTTCTTACTTCGGTATTACTATTATTTATATATTATTTAATAGGTCCTAGTTAGTCCTGCTATTTCCCTTGACTTAGTCATATAGTATGAAGGGTAATATTTAGTATAACATTCTTTTAGTTATTTATAACTAGTGGTCGCCGAGTGGTCGAAATTAATTAAAATTATAAGTTTGAACATTATTAAGGTTCTGTTGTCAAAGAAAACACAAAATAATATATAATCACAGATTTCGCCAAGGCTATACTGTTAATTTGACTTTAACAATAAACAAAAGCACGTGTGTCACAAATACATGGTTGTGTGTGTAATGTTTTTTTTATTGATTTAATGTATTTTTATACATAATTTTAAAAAATTATTAGCATTCTGCACTCCTTCTCTATATAAACTATAAGTGTACGAAATTTCATACTCCATCCGCACAATTTTCGTAAAAAGAAGTACAAAGCTTTTGCTTCACGTATTCATATAATGAATAATATGTATGTAATATTATATGTTTGCGTCTACCTCATTAAAACTAGTTGTTGTGTCAGACTGACTTTATCTTGTTTTATTCATCTTGATAGCATCATTCGCTATTTTCAAGCAGCACCTTTCCAGGAGTGGTCTGGCCTGTTTATACCTTAACATTAGACTTAGAGTCTGCTCCGTATTTATACTAATATCATCTAAACAATGCAAGATATCAAAATGAAACATAGACGAAATTTTAAGTTAAAAAACTATAAAATTTTGAATGAAATCTATCGAAAATCTCTTCTCCGAGTAGGAAAGGAAATGAATACATATTCTGTGCTCGGGTGACATATCATAAAAGACGACAAAACAACCCACAGCTAGATGGGAGGGCATTTGCCTGCCTGTATGGCTATCACCCCTGGTATAAGGTAAGCCGACGTAACAACCTTGAATTATTTTCTGGCATCAATGGGTTCCAGTTTCTCCTTTGAATCCGGCAGATCCTCTGATATTGCTAATTTCCATAGGCGGCGGTAACCACTCTCCATCACAGTTGGGCCGTCAGTCCGTCTGCAGTGATTCAGCAATAAAGAAGGACAGTTTTTAACCCATTTTGAGATAAAATTTTGGACAGACATACAGATAAAAATTTAAAAACAACAATTTATCATTCGGCACTGCTTGTCAATGGTTGCACGTATACCATGAACCTTCGCTCATATACGCAAAGGTTCTCAATCAAGTGCGTTTTGTTTCTTCTATAGCTTAGACATTTTGAATGAATTTCAAATCGAGGTTTTCCTTGAACCTTATCTTGAAAAAAAAGAGAAGTATAGTAGTAGTATAAGTTTTCCCGAATAGTACATTCGGGAAAACTTATGAAAACTACTATAGGAGGTTCAATTTATGAAACTAATAATAGTGTCACGCTTCATTTACATTAAATTTGTCAAGAGTCATCTACGTGGTGGCTTTCCCATGGCCCCACGCAAGCCCTCCAAAAGTCCGGGTCATTTTCATGGCCCGTGTTTTTCAAAGACATACACAGTACATAATATATTAATAATAGTAATAATCTGCAGACAAACACATATATTGTATATTCCCAAATTAAGCATGTTATGAGTAATATGCAACGGACTGCTCTGGGGCCGATCCCAGACACTCAGACCTAGTAAGTAACGGAGAAAAGACGTCTCCGAAATGTATTATACCAGGAATCAAACCCGGAGCTTCTGCGCTGTATTAGGGTAGACCGGCAAAGGCTTAGCCCGCTCAACCACAGAGGCCGTCATGAAAAAATGGACGATTTATTCCAAAATGTAATATTACAGATTACTGAGTAAAAGTCATGACTCTACCATAGCTTTCAAAGCAAATTTTGTTACTGTTAAAGTATATTATATCCATTAGAGGTTATATTTTAAAATGTATTGTTACACTTTGGGACACCTGCATATCTGTAAACAAAGCACATTTATTACCCGTCGGTGTTTGAGCTAATAACATTGAAACGCTTTTATGATCGTTTTCTTTTGTTTACTTTGTATTTAAAATTTATGATTGGAAAACAGCCCATTGTGTATTGTAACCTTTATGGTAGTTATTAGCCAAGAGTGATTCTTAGAAATTCAAAGCACGCGGTCGAGCATACATATTGTATTTGTACAGTATAAAGCAATGCCCCAACGGAGGGGCGAGGTAGTCAAGCGATAGTCACAAGCGAAACAAGACGTTAGTGACGGACTGCGCGTGTTATTGAATCGTGCATTACGTTTGCACACTTTATGTTCAGTTATATTTGCACCTGTGTTATACGTTTTTTTTCGTGAAAAAGTGACAGTATAAAAAGAGCTCTTAAAATTTTATTTCAATTTAATTGATTTAATAACCTAATTGTTCATTAAGTATATGCATAATCATAGTGAATAGTTTACCCACCTGCCAGTGGTTTCCAAGTGCAACACAAAGACTTTATTGAGAATTTGAACTTATATAAATTACACTAATTTATTTCACAATGGAAGCCTTGCAAGAGGCAATGTCTCAACTTGGGACTGTTTTTAAAGAACGCATGGACAATTTTGAAGGAGAACTTCAGAAAGGAGCAAGTTCATCAACCACACTGTCTTCATTGTCAGCTGATTTTGCTGCTTTTAAAACGTTAACCCTCAACAGTTTGAAGGTATTACAACAGCAAATCGATTTGCTTCATCAATCTACTGACAATATTGAAATGCATAGCAGAAGAAAAATTCTATTGTTTCATGGAGTAGTTGAAAATAAAGATGAAAATGTGGCTGCAGTAGTTTCAAAGCTTATACTCACTAAGCTTAAGTTAGATGGATTCAATACAGAGGATATCCGTTACTGTCATAGGTTGGGCAAAACATCATTATCATCTGGTAAACCCAGACCTATCCTCTTCAAGTTATGTGATCTTACTCTTCGGAACAAAGTCTGGATGGCTAAAACCAAGCTCAAAGGTTCTGGAATCACGTTGTCTGAATTCTTGACGAAGAATAGGCATAATATTTTCATAAAGGCGAGACAACGTTTTGGAATATCGAAGAGTTGGACTCAAAACGGCTTAATCTATGTATTAGGTTCCAATAATACTCGTCACCGCATTAACCAGCTCGTTGATTTAGATAAAATAGTTCTGCCAACCAAGGATGAGCAAGAGGCAATTAAAGAAATCCCTGCGGCCTCAAAACAACGTAGAGCTGCGACAACTTTCAAAAAGTAGTTATTATTCTACTTTTTGAGATATTCTACTTTTTGAAATTTTTGTATTACTAATATCTGAGTCGTGGTTAAAACCAAATCTCCCTTCAACGTTCTATAGCTTACCTGGATACCACCTTATCAGAAATGATCGTACAGGTAGTGGCGGTGGGGGAATTGCTATTTGTCTCCGGACACATCTTCCTTATTCAATTGTAAGCATGTCACCGCAACCCCCTTCTTCTGATATTGGTGAGCACTTATTTATTGAGGTGGAGCTTTGTTCTGTAAAGGTTTTGGTAGGTGTATTTTTTAGCCCTTCCCTTAAAGTTAATTATTTCACGTCCTTCGAAAAACTTTTAGAAGACCTAATCCCAAATTATAATCATTCCATTATTATGGGTGACTTTAACACCTATCTCCTAAAACAGGATCATCGTAGTATGTCCCTCGAATCTTTAGTTACGACTTCTGGCCTGACCATACTTCCACTGAAAATTTCTCATGGTCAGTGCTCGGCGGACGCTTTTTCTTATCACGACTTGATTTTTCTTTCCTATAACGTTCGTCGTTTCTTGGCCGCCCTAGTCAAGGACGCCCAAGAAACGGATTGGTCCGGGGTCTTCAAGGCAGCTACTGTAGATGAAAAGGTATATGTATTTAATACAGCCTTATTGAGGTTGTATGATTTGCATGCACCTATGCGACGTGTAAGAATAAAGCATCTTCCTGCACCGTGGCTTACAGACGATATCAAGAAGCTCATACATAAGAAATCTATGGCTAAATCCAAATACAAGCTTAAACCCAGTGATGAAAACAAACAAGCTTTCATAACAGCTCGTAATCGCTGCAATAGAGTGTGTAGGGATACACAGCTCCGGTATATTCATGAATCAGTTGAGAAAGATAACCCATCAAAAGTATGGAAATTTCTGAAATCACTTGGAGTTGGAAAGTCAGTGCAAAATCCTGTTCCAAATAACTTCGACATTAATAGTCTTAATCAACATTTCACATCCACAAAGTATTTTGACAAAATTACTAAGTCAAACACGTTGAAAGATCTTTCTTCTATTCCAACTCCTTTACATCCAAGTTTTATTCTTAGTCCGTTATCTGAATGTGATGTTAAAAGTGCTATAAAATCTATATCTTCAAATGCAGTCGGCAGTGATGGTATTAGTCGTGGCATGATCGTGCCCATTCTTGATGTCATAATTCCCATTATAACCCACATCCTTAAATCCTCCATCACTTCTTGTACCTTTCCAGTTGCTTGGAAAGAAGCACATGTTATTCCTCTCCCCAAAAAACCAAATCCTTTGTCTTTTTCTGAATTCCGTCCAATTTCCATTCTCCTTTTTCTTTCAAAAGTATTAGAACGCCTAGTCCACAAGCAATTTAGCACATTCCTTTCTCAAAATTAATTAATGAATCCCTTCCAATCCGGGTTTCGTCCAGGCCACAGCACAGTCACAGCATTGGTCAAGATTACGGATGACATCCGGCATGGGATGGAGAATGGCCTGTTGACAATACTATCACTGTTAGACTTTAGCAGCGCCTTCAATAATGTTGATTACGACTTATTGCTTGGTATTCTTCGCACTCTTAACGTCTCTCCATCTGTAATCGACTGGTTTCACAGTTAGCTGCATGGGCGCCGGCAGAGAATTCGTATCGATGAGGCGTACTCATCCTGGTGTGGTTTAACTGCCGGTATTCCTCAGGGCGGCGTTTTATCTCTTTTATTCGCTGTTTTCGTAAATTCTATCTCCGACCAATTGTCTTCTTCCTACCCCACCTATATGCTGACGATTTACAAATTTACATACAAAGTGATACTGATTCACTAAATACTGCAATTAATAAAATTAACACTGACCTACATCACATTCTAAGATGGAGCAAAAAGTTTGGACTTGCCGTAAATCCGCAGAAAACTCAGCTGATAATCGTCGGTAGCCCTAGGATGAATGCCAAAGTTAACTGGTACTCCTTACCACAGGTTATTTTTGACGGGACACATATTCCTCTGAGCGATACTGTCAAAAATCTCGGCATAATCATCGATAGAGAGCTGTCTTGGCGGCCTCACATCACCGATTTAAGTCGCAGAGTCTTCTTATCGTCTAGTTCCCTCAGACGATTAAGAAACTTTCTGCCCACTGCTACCAAGATTACGTTTGCTGAGTCTCTCTTGCTTCCCATACTTGATTACGCTGACGCCTGCTATCTAAATTTAACCTTAGAACAGCTGAACAAGCTTGAGCGGCTTCAGAATTTTTGTATCAGGTTCATATTTGGTTTGCGAAAATATGACCATGTTTCCAAATATCGTAAAAGACTCAAGTGGCTTCCTATTTATTTTCGCCGGAATACTCACATTTTCACTCTCCTTTATAACATATTATATTCTCCTAATAGTCCCCAGTACCTTAAGGAACGTTTTAAATTCCTTCGCCTATCTACTGCCCACAATTTGCGCCATGATACGTATCGAAAACTTATACGCCTGCACACACTTCATCCTATTATGATAATTCTTTTACGGTGCAGGCTGTCAAACTTTGGAATATGCTGCCTCTTACTGTCAGAGAGGCCAAATCCTTACCAACATTTAGAAATTTACTCAGAAAACACTATTTGTCCACAAAAAGCTATTTCTGATTCACGGAATAGAATTATGCTAAGACATTTATTTATTATAATAACTTATGTGTTATAGTACATATATGACTATGTATATATGTATGTATTTATTTCGTAGTTTGAGTATTTGTGTATTGTGTATCTATTGTCTTTTACCTGCACCACCTATTTTGCCTGGAAGAGATCGCTTTGAGCGATAAGGCCGCCTGTTGTATTGCCTAGAAATCTATATCTATCTACGTGTTTGTATAGTTCTAATAAATTGTATAGTAATTCTAACAGCATTTTAATTCGAGTCCTGCAACTCGCAGCTGTATTTTGTACTAATACTAGTTTTAAGAAAGCAATTTGTATGAGTAATTATTGAAAGAGCTTGGTAGTGATCGCATTGTTCCCATTGGTGCGGTCATCTAGCAAAATCTGCCGTTTTATAATAAGCCTCTTCACACAAACGGTGCTTTAATCATTTTTAAACTTGTTTACTGAAAGCTCTTGAAAATTTTCTGGGTTCTTATTGAAGCGCGTTATACTTTGCTCCACAAAACTATGACTGATTTTATATTTTATAAAGTTTTCGCGACTAACATAGTAAAACTACGATTATATAAACTTATTAGATTTAGGCATGATTTCTTGCGCCGCTTCTTCTCTTTAAGCCACATGTTGCGAAGCGGTGGTAAATTAGATTAGGCTCCCATAGATTAATAATAACCGTAAACGTTATTAAAACTAAATAATTAAAATGAACAAGTTGGCGGTGGGCTAAATACAACTTTAATGATACTCATTGACACTTGACATCTTTGTCTTTCGTGATCACGGCTACTGAAGAGTGGCCGAAACGTCGGAATATTAAAATCAAATAAATTACCGCGCTTAAAACCGTTAAACCGTAGTTTTATTATATGACTGAGTTCAGTTTTTTTTAATATTTTAAATAAAGATTTTCTATAAAAATAATAAAGGTAGAACTGTGATTGGAACATGGTTTTTACTGGACGATTTTCAAGCCTACAACAAAGTGGAAAACGTGTAACAATAAAAAGTAATAAAATCGAACAGGCACTTCAATTTAAAAGCCTAAGTTCAATTCACACCTGACTCACACAATGCGTATCAATCAAGGAACGTGGCAATCAGCCGAACTGGGTCCCTCTGGGAAATCTACCGGGAGACGGTGGAACGGCGCAAGGAGCGCGCCTAGAGACGAGTGTGTGCGGCTAACTCGATTGTGTATGTGTGTGTCTGTGTACAGTTGTTTTCGAAAACAAAATTATTTATTTATGCAAATATAATAAAAATTTACTAGCTTTTGTCCGCGACTTAGTTTGCGTCACAAAAAGATATACAAGTTTTTAAAAATAGCATATCGTTTTATAATCCAGTCACAAGAATGTGCAGGCTTTATAATGATATTGCAAGTACAAATATTTTATAATTTTTAATTCCTCCTTCTTTAAAATTAAAAGTGAAATTCGGTTTATTATTTGCACCAATATTTCTGGCATAATTGCATTATCATTTTGTTACCTAACCACTGTAAAACTAACATTATAATAAGTCATACTAACCCCTAAACATCTTGTCAATATATGGTACATAATGTGCTCACATGTTTAGAGTTACAGCTTAGACCTAATAATTTATACATAGTATGAAATATGTAACTTTTAGCTGTTTCTTATTTTGTGTGCCAAATAAATAAATAATTACAGAGTGAATTTTTCAAGTGGGTCTTCAGAGCCAGAGTAAGAGATAGAGAGAGAAAAATGGTCACAGAAGTCTCGAAGCCGTTTATGATGAAAACCAAAGTGACAAGAGTAGATGATTTTTCAAAAATCAGTTTCACTTGTCAATAATGGAAACCATTGATTTTGGAAAAAAAACCGGTATTACATCGGTAGATAGAGTAGCTTGTAAGAATCAATTTCTGGGCAGGAATGTTAAACAGAAAACTGGACTTGTATGTCATGATGTGGGCATATTATAATTCTTAGAAATGTGGAACTCTGACACCTAAGGAGGAGAATCAATTGTTGGTCACAGAGAGGACGGTTCTCAGAAAAATCTTGGGCCCAACAATAAAAAGAGATGACAGCTGGAGAACCCGAAGCAACTCCGAAATAGTTGACCTCATAGCCGAGCCCAAAATAATTGGGGAGATAAAATCTCATCGTCCCCACTGGCTCGGTCATGTAGAACGGAAGGAGGAGGATCGGGAAGTGAAGAAGGCATACTTGGGACGACCAGTTGGTCGGCGACCGGGTGGTCATCCCAAGTATCGCTGGAAGGATAGAGTGGCATCTGACCTGACCGCACTACAAGCCCACAACTGGCAAGACGCTGCGCAGGACAGAGGAAAGTGGCGTGCTCTCGTTTCGGAGGCCAAGACTCACTTTGAGTCGCTGAGCCAACGGAGTTAGTTAGAAACGCGGAACTTCATTTTTATTTCAAAAAACTTAACGGTAGATACGTCGCCTATGTCCTTCTTTATATAGATGTGACGATTTCTTGCCCAATAAAGCGTGAAAACGACCGAAAGGAACTCAGGTTCCCATTCATAATAATGATTAGGATAGAGAATAGAACATATAAGAACTAACTAAAACCAAGAACAAAGTATCACTACAGAATGAACTGCTTTTATTATTATTATGACATAATGTAAAATCTAATTTAAGATATGTACGACCTAATTTCGCAGAAGTGTATGTAGCTTATATAAAAATATTTGGAATAATATTACAATCCTTACTTAATATCCACTTTAATAGAGTAACTTCCAGCACAATATATTGTCCTATTATTGTCCAAGTTAGTTCAAAGTAATTTACTTATACCCTTACGACCTTCAATACAAGGATGGTTGTGAAATTCTTTCATTCTAGGCTTTCTTCTACCTGAATGACAGAATATTAACTATATGATATCCATTTTGACAGTCAGTAGTTATAACCGATAGAAAGATATAGGTACAGTCGACTCGCGATAATTTGAATCTCGATAATTTGAAATGGTTTCCCGGTCCCTTGCAAAATACTCGATAAATTGAATAAAATTTATATTAATTAACCCTCTTTATAATTTGAAGTTGAATTGCATATATCTCAAGTGACTTTCAAGTAATCCAATCCAATCAAGCCTAAATGCATTAGTTGTTAGATAATGGTAGGTAGATAATACTTTAATGCTCAGCTAAATTGAAAAAGTTCTAAGTAAAAAATATAGGCTTATATTTAAAAACAATATTTTCCAGACTCGCTAACTTAAATGACATAATAATAACAGCCCATAAACGTCCCATTGCAGGGCTCCCAATATCCCCGCCACGCTTGTCCGAGGCGGCTTGACAGGTTTGACACTTCGGTTATCTCGATGTGCAGGTGACATCACGACGTTTTCCTTCAACATTGTTAGCACCTGGTAATTGTAACAATATACATATGTCACAAAACTCTCTAAGTCGTGCCCAGGATTCGAAATCGTGCCCTTTAAGTTAGGGACGCGTTACCCATTTTACGTTGTTAGCCATTACGCTACCATACCTTTAAACTAACTTTGGCTGTATTGTGCTCCTTGCAGAAGAACTTTTAAATTTGGTTTTGCCAGCCACCTGCGCCTTGCCAAGTCTGGCTGTGCGAGCCGGACTTGACAAGGTTCGCCGTTGATGGATACGTCAAGGAGGACTATGCATAACTTTAAAGATATCGTCGTCGTCGTCAGCCAATCGCTGTCCACTGCTCGACGTAGGCCTCCCCAAAACAGCGCCACTCATCCCTGTCCTTCGATTTCCTCATCCAGCGCCTACCAGCGACCCTGCACAGGTCGTTGGTCCATCGGGCTGGAGGGCGTCTGACACTACGTTTATCGAGACGCGGTCTCCACCCCAGGACTAGTCTGCTCCATCGGCCATCGGTCCTGCGACAGACACGACCGGCCCACTGCCACTTCAACTTGCTAATTTTGCTAGCTATGTCGGTTACCTTGGTTCTCTTAAGGATATATTGAATGATGCTGGAATAGTAAGACTCACCTTATATGTCCCAAGATGTTCTACAACGCAAGGCAAACTGGCGTCCCGTCCTAGTGCCACTGTCACGTTGGGAATCGGCTCTGCGAACCTCGGCTCTTCGGTCAGAACTGTAAACAATTAATCAGCTCGTTACGGTCCAACTGCTGGTTCATCTGCTTTATTTAAAACTAACCGCAAAATAAAAAACATGTTGTATTACGTATCTCGCGACGTCTGTAGTAAGAGGTCACAAAAAATCTACAGCCAGGTGGTAGGGTATTTACCCGTATGGATGGCTAAAACTCTTGGTCTAGAGTACGCTGCGCTAACAACATTAATTTGTGTTCCAGCATTTGAGTATTTCTTTGATATAGGTTGACTCGAAGAGATCACTTTGAGCGATAAGGCCGCTTATTGTATTGTCTAGAAAAGATTGTAAATATTGTCTGTTTCTTATTTGTATATTTTGTTGTGCAATAAAGTGTTTGTCTCTCTCTCTTTTAATTACAGTCGAAATTATAGAAAAACAATACGACCATCGTCCTTTCAAATCTCAATTCATTCCTGGGGTTGTCTGGCAGAAATCGCTTTGTAGCGATAAAACCGCCTTTTGTGCATAATCAATTCAATTCAATCAAGTTCAATGTTAATCTGTCAGCTTATTTTCTTATTTTTCTATTGCTGTAAATAAAGTGTTATTTATTTATCTATCTAAGCTCAACCTGAAAAATTCAAAGAGAGAGAGAAAGACAGAAATACGACTTTATTGTACATCATTTCAGAAAACACAGAAAAACTTATAGCCTAAAAATATTCTAAATGTGCACAATGGGCGGTCTTATCGCTTAGAAGGGATCTCGTCCAGACAACCCGTTGCAAGAATAAAACAGATTATATTTTTCAAAGGTGATAGATAGATAGATATTATAGGATATCCAGTTACTTACATTATATTATGCTAATTAATAAAAATATATAAATACACCTTTTAATATTATATACATAAATATACGTAACAATATCAAACATCACAATAACTTCAAATTCTAGTAAATAAATTCAACATTGCTCTATCAACCATAATTATTGTCGTCTTATTGAAGTACATACATGGCCTTGAAATCTTCTAAAGTGAGTTAATGAATATGCAGGTAGGAACAGATTTTAATTGACCCTCGGTAGCATATGTTTTTAGTTCCTTTTCCCTGCTCCAAAACGAGGACACGGCTGCTAAAGCTCCCGGTAAAATGTACGTTTCTAAAGTGCACCTGACATATTTCGTTGACACATGGACCAAGTAGCCTAAAGAGGGTAGTAAACAAATTGTTTACATGAACTGGGTGTATTATCTAAAATCTAATTATACAAATAAATAATATTGAATTGTATGTATGTCAGTAATGTCACAATAACATTTTTTTACTAAATGCATATGAAAGTACCTATATATACGGTGATAATATATAAAAACTTAAATTTTTGTCTGTCTGTTTGTTCCGCGTAATTTCTGATACGGCTTATTATTAAGTATTATTATATGATACGCTCTTTATTTATTGGTATCTACTTATCTAAAATATTCCTTTGAGCACTTTGTTTAAAGTACAGATATTACTAGGGTTAAACATGGAGAACACATTTTTAATCAAACACAAAGTTGGTAGCCCGCAGGCGTCAGGGATGACAAGCAAAATATGGTTTATTACGTGAAGTTTACAGTGTGCTCGGCTTATTCGGGAGGTTGACGATAGCTACTGCGTAAAGGGTAACGGATTAGGGGCTCGGTTAGCATTCAAGGTGTTCCGTTCCAAGGGATTACTCTAATGGTATGACATGCCTCTAATTTACAAGTATCAAGATCGTCATGGCGGATCATAAAGACAAGTTCGAAGTGTTTTTGTTGTTCTATGTACATAGAACAACAAAAACACTTACATGTGTAATATTTAACATAATATTTTTTTATTACATGCTTTTATTTAACTTGAAATGCTAGTTTGTTTAGGTCCGTTTTATCCATGCAGGAATGGAGAACAAGTAAGAGGCGACATAACAACCCTCAGCCAGGTGGTAGGGCATTTTCCCGACTGGATGGCTACTACCCCTGGTTTAAAGTATGTCGCCATAACAACCTTGAGCTGTGTTCCGGTATTAGTGGCTAGGTTCCAGTCTCCCTTTAAGGGGCAGCAGCGCATTTAACAAATGATTCCGGCATCGCTTTACCATGGTGAAATAGACTGCTTGTTTCCCAAGTGTAATATAAAAGTCCTACACTACTCAGAAAAACAGCACTAAGAATTATTTTAGCTCATCTGCGAAATGCAATATAAAAGTCTTACACTACTTACAAAAACAATAGGAAGAACTATTTCAGCTCATCCACCAAGTGCAATAATAAGTCCTACACTATTCATAAAAAACATGAAAATTTATTTTAGCTCATCTACCAAGTGCAATAAAAAGTCCTACACTATTCACAAAAAAACATGAAAAATTATTTTAGCTCATCCACCAAGTGCTATAAAAAGTCTTACACTATTCATAAAAAAACTTGAATAATTATTTTAGCTCATCTACTAAGTGCAATAAAAAGTCCTACACTATTCACAAAAAAACATGAAAAATTATTTTAGCTCATCTACCAAGTGCAATAAAAAGTCCTACACTATTCACAAAAAAACATGAAAAATTATTTTAGCTCATCTACCAAGTGCTATAAAAAGTCTTACACTATTCATAAAAAAACTTGAATAATTATTTTAGCTCATCTACTAAGTGCAATAAAAAGTCCTACACTATTCACAAAAAAACATGAAAAATTATTTTAGCTCATCTACCAAGTGCAATAAAAAGTCCTACACTATTCACAAAAAAACATGAAAAATTATTTTAGCTCATCTACCAAGTGCTATAAAAAGTCTTACACTATTCATAAAAAAACTTGAATAATTATTTTAGCTCATCTACTAAGTGCAATAAAAAAGTCCTACACTACTCACAAAAACAATAGGAAGAATTATTTCAGCTCATCTGCGAAGTCTAAGAAAGTCCTACACTATTCACAAAACACATGAAGAATTAAGTCAGCTCACCGGCCAAGTGCAATAAAAAACTCCTACACTACTCACAGAAACAACACATAGAATTATTTCAATTCATCTTAAGTCACAGAAAACGCAAATTCTTTGCAACAGCTGTAATTAAAAGTATATTAGGGCGCATCATTCCAGAGCCCAACAACAAACCGCCTTCGGCACATTAATAAAACTTATTCAGTCGCAGAAAAGGATACATAACATTTTCATATTTTTGGGGGAAAATTCCGGAGTTCGTCAACAACGTCACAAAGAATATCGGTTTTACAATGAATTATTTCTCGACGTGGAATTGATTACTTTCTTGAGAATATTGGACCGCGTTCGATAAGAAATGTTTTTCTTGCGTTGAATTAAAAATGTTTTGGTGATTTCTCAAGATTTTTATAAAATAACTAGGATCTGTCCGCGACATCTTCCACGCTTGACTTGAAATTTGACCGCAGCATTTAAAAACTAATGTAAGCTATCGCTTTAGTGAAAACTGTGTCGGAATAAGGTAATTTTTACGCACCCGAACAATTAAAAACCCCCGGGAAAATTCCTGCGATTAGTACATCAAATTTTGCCGACGATCAGTAAAAAAATCACACTGAAATTATATTTTTTTTATACTGGCCATTTTAAATCACTCCTAGAAAATTTTTCGTCGAATACCAAACGATAAAAAGTAGCGCAGAGTTTAAGTCTAAGAATTTGATCAGCGAAAATCGCATTGAAATCGGCCCAATAGTTTTTACGTGAATCCCGAGCAAACAGAGAAACCGACAAACATACAAAAAGTTAAAAAATACATCGTTTAGATAGTCCATTCCAGTTTTTTTTCATAGCTTCAATGTATAGCCACGGCATGTTCAGAATTTTATAATATTATAGATAAATCTGTAGAGGGGTCGATTGTGTATAATGAAAAAAGAGGAAAAAGAATGGAGTGTATGCTCTATTCATATCATTCATAAATAAAATAAAACTAAAAATAATTTGTTGTTTTTCAGAATATTATACTTCCATTTTGGTAACACGTATGCCAATCCTCCGTGGTGACCTCGGAAACATGTTGTTCAAAGGCTTCGATAGCATCTTCTAATGATGAAATTCGTTGACCGTCTAACTGGATCTTAAGTTTTGGGAACAAAAAGTCACAAGATGGCGGACTATATACAGGATGGTTCATAAGATCTACTTTCGTATCGTGCTGCAAAATGGCGCTGCTGTGCTGCTGTTGCAAATTAGGGAACGTAAACTATGTGACCCAATTTTTACAATGTTTTAGCCTCCCTCCTCCCCGTGGTCGGGTCTAACTATATGGATATATGCTAACTTTTTGCAAACAGAAAGTTTAAAGAAAATTAGTTTATTAACCGCTTAATAAAAAAATTCTAACAAGAAAGAAACCAACTTCAAGAGTAATAAAAACAAACAATTAAATTTTCTACAACATTTTCTAGTGAAATACCTCAAAAACATTTTTTTTTTGCTTTGCTTTGATTTCAAGTTTTATTTAAAAGAAGCAAATGCAACCAATAATGTCGTTATGTAATTTTCCACTATTTAATTAGTATCTACATTACGTCTCCTTATTAACAGTCAATGAATGTTGATCGAAAACCGCGAATAATTTAATAAGCAATAACCGAGTCTAGCTACACTCGGTTCAGCCATGAGGGGTATATTTAATTAGCCAAGTTGGGGGCCCCCAAAATATTGTGTTCATTAGGAGCTTGCGCCCTTTGTGCCTTCGTCTTTTATTCGAAAAGTTAGCCGTGTAATTTCAGTTCGGTTTGGCGCCTCGCAGCGCGAATGGAGGAAGATTCCTTGCGAACTCACTTCAAATTATATTCATCTCTTCATAGCCAAGATACAAATTGAAAAAAATAAACAATTTGGAAACAGCTGCATTAGTACCTAGTCTATAGTATGTCACCATGACAGTTCTAGTCTCCTTTTAAGGTACTCTTACACGGGCAATATTTAGAGCAATTATTGCTTGGCAACAGTAATGGAGTCTGGAGCAATTAAGTGGAGAAATTGTAATAAAATGCGGCAATTGTTTCAGAAATATTACTTGTAACTATTCCATATCTTATCTTATACCAATATATAAAGCTGAAGAGTTTGTTTGAACACGCTAATCTCAGGAACTACTGGTCTGATTTGAAAAATTATTTCAGTGTTCAGCCCATTTATCAAGGAAGGCTTTAGACTATATATCATCACGCTAACACCAATAAGAGCGGAACACCAATGAAGAATGTTTCAAAATCAGGGGGCATTGAAAAACAAATTCCACGCGGACGACGTCGCAGGCACAGATAATACTAATATATAAAGCTGAAGAGTTTGTGTTACAGTTATTTAGTAGCATAGTTGTTCTTGTCGTGTTTCTTTTTAAAGTTAATAATTAGTTTTGTTATGTAGCCTCTTATTTCTGAACGATAAAATCGACCACTTCCTTAATTGAATAGTAATGTTATATTTTTCATGTATTCTCTAGAATTGTTGTCTTTAATTGTTACAATATTTATCCTTTGTATAACGCGATAATTGTGTAGATTATAATTCAAAGTGTCTTAATTTTATGTACACGGTATTCATGATATTTCATTTTTATGTTAGCAGACGTGATAGATTTGTACTGTATTCGGTTTGTTTTATTACATGTAAAACTTTAAGTAAAATGTTTACTATAATATCTTGTATAAAATATTATCTGGAATTTACAAATAGTAATGTATTCAATTCTTTTCATCCATAACACTTAAATTGAAATAGTTTATCAATGACTTCAATCCCCTATCGGTTGTGCCAATTACTAAGTTGGCATTACTGATTTGAAAAAGCAATGGCGAGATGTTCTAAAAAATGTTTGTCTAGTGAGAATAATAATATAAAATGCGTGTTAAAACCGTAAGGTTCTCTGATTATAAAGTACTGTGACCAGTTGCTGCTCTTTTATTACTATAAACCCTTCTGAGTTGTTGCAAGATTTACATTTGTTCGTATGTTTGCTTGAACGCGCTAATCTCGGAAAGTTGCTACCATCGCCTATGGACATTAGCGATACCAGAGGTCCTATCAATGTGCTGCCGGCCGTGAAGGATAAACTGGAACCTATTCATTGATGTCGGAACATAACTCAAGGTTGTTATGGCGGCATACTCTAGACTAGGGGTGATAGCCGTCCAGTCGGGCAAATGCCCTATAATCTGGCTGTGGGTTGTTTTATCGCCTCTTACGATAGGCCGCCAAGCCGCAGGAATTAGTATTTTTTTGCCGTTCTTGAGACAGAGAGAGAGGAAACAGAGAGGACTTGCTCGTGTAAGTGCACTTTTAGAAAGCAGCAGCAGATTGGTAACACATTTCCACCAGGCGGGACGTCTACCTATCCGCTGAACTCATGCAATAAAAAAAAACTATTGGACTTTGTAAAATACGCATAAAACTAGTGTTTAATAAAGGTTTAATAGTAGCAATAACAGTTTGGTTCCTCAGTAAGAAATTTATTGCTGAATTTCAGTTGTACTTCGTTGTTGAGTATTTGGACAATGTTTCTATTATTTTCGTCGAGAAAGTTTCTCCGTAGTATAATTTTAATTATTGATAGTTTGTAATAAGACAGCAATTTAATATTATTCGTACTTAGGAGTACAGCAATGATCTTAATAAGAATGTCAAAGATAATTAGAACTCTAATAAATCGCTACTTAATTATCAAGGTTCGCTATTTACTTTATTTCAATAACCCACTAAACATGCGAATCAAGTTGAACTTTGCAGACATCGGCAAAGTTTCAAAAGAAAACTTTAAATAACAAAACTTGTGAAATTGATGATTCGCGATTAAAATTTTATAAGAATTTCTTGAACTATTAGATGTTATTAAATCTTCTTTCTTCTTAGATATAAAAATGAATATTTGTCTGTATGTCCTTTATAGAATCGTAAACTAAACATTTGATCATGTAATGCTGTTTAGCAAAGATATTGTGCATGAGCCAGAGAAGGTTTCTGAGTTGGTTCACTATTGGACCCGGTAGGTAGCACTGCTGTCGGCATATCGATTGAAGCTTTTCCGGGTATGACGACATCTGCCGGGACAGCTAGTAAATAAATAAAATAAAAACTTTTTAATTCTTACATTTTACAGTACCTATTCTTATTCTAGTTTATTTATTGGTAGTAATTTTAAATTTTTAGTAGTAATTTTAAATTAATTGTTAGTATTAATGTTTATTAGTTGGCTTCTGTATGTAAGAATTCTGTATTGGGTAAAGGCCTCCTCCAAAAACGCTCATCTGTCTCTATCCTGGGCTATTTCGACGGGTCCTACGTAGACTAATGCAACGGACAAAATGACGAAAACAGTTTTTTTGCATGAACCGCTCTAAAATAACTTATATTTTCATATCCTGAAAAAAAAAAAAATATCAATTAATTTCGAAGATACAAACTTGTATCCTGGTGCAAGTGACGCTGTTTTAAGCCAAACGACTGTCAACGCTGGTGTAAGTGCTTTGCACCAGTGTAGGTAGTCGCGAGCCGCGCGGCGCGCGAGTGCAAGTGGTATTTGCACCAACATGCGCGCGGCGACGTTACAGGGTGCACGTGCGACACTAGTACAACTGCAAAAAGTTTTTGTTTATGTGTTTAATGGGTAAATTAATGTTCTAGTCTTTGTTTCTATTTGATAAAAGTGACAGTAATATACGAACATGAAGTGGTCACGGGGTCAATTAATGATAAATTTATTAGAAAATAAACGCAGCAAATCAAACACGCCCGAAAGTTACGATGGTAAGAATCAATTTAACATTTTGAGTACTGTAATTATATCTTTTACTTTTATTTAACTGATAATAATAATTTTGTTAAATCAAATTATGTACATTTTTAGTATATTTTCACTTAAACCAGTAGACAATGTTCGTATTATTGTTGTTTATACCCGTGAGAGGTTTAAGTGAAATTCTGTTATTATTATTGTTATTTTTTAATTACATTTTTCAAATTATGTTTTAATATTATTCTATTTATATTTTTAGAATCGAATTCAGTTCAAAAACGAAGTCCATGTAAAGAATTAGATTTAAATTTGAATATGTCTCGAGCTAAGGAACCAACCGATATAAACGATAAATTAAATTTTTCGACTGAAAATTTTACAGCTAAGCCAGGTAATGATTCTTTTTATATAGGTGAATTATTTTTTTTAAATTTTTGTATCATATTTCGACCAACTTTACACTTATATTAATTAGTATACGTCGATTCGTCTATCTTTTTAATTTCCCGCTATTATAAAATACTTACTTAAATAGTTTTTAAACTACTAATTTGGATACTCAACGGGTAAATAGGATTAAATTAAAACAGATAATTCACTTATAATAACGAGCAGGTACATTTTATTCGCTATTAAGTACATTTTTAATATTTATCTTTTAGACTCTCCTCTACCTCCAAGTGCATCATTGGTAGCTGAAGAGATGTCATTCATCAATCAAGTTATCGACTTCAGCGATTCAGATGATATATTCGATGTAACGCCATCGGTGGAAAATTTGTATAGAAATTTATCAAATATACCGTCAGATTTCGATAGTTGTACTAGCTGTTCTAACGTCCAGACAGTAACTGCGATTGTGCATAATGTACAAGAAAGAGAGCCGCAGCCTTTACTTGCGCCTATTTCTGAGTTGATTGTGTCTAAGCCGAAGAACTTTTGTCAAGATGAAATTGAGAGCATAACACCCATGCCTTCACCATCAGTTTCTTTTTCATCAACCTGTCCACAAACTGAACGTGAGATTGATACTTTTTCACACATCGATTCCGATTACACTGATACACCGTTAAGTAGTCCAGTAAACATAAAGAGGAAAAGCCAAAAAAATAAAGACGCAGGCAGATTGCGAGAGAGATTCCAAAACAAGTGGTTAGATAATAAACGAAAATACAATTTGAACAGAGGCTTAGAATATATGAGTCGTACTGGAAAAACACATGAAAAGAAATGAAAGCTGCTTGCAAATGCCCAAGAAAATGTTTTGAAAAAGTAAAAGAGACTGCAAGATATCAGACATTTAAAAACTTCTGGGAGCTAGGCGATCATACTCGACAGTGGGATTTTATTACAAAATATGTTTCGAAGCTAGAAAAGAAGAGGGTAGTTACTGAAAATTCTCAAAGAAAATGCACTCTGCGATATTCAATTCCGGTATCAGAAGGCAGTAGTAACATCGAAATAGTTTATGTCTGTAAGACTATGTTCTTGAACACATTGTCTATAAGTTATAATTTTGTAAAAACGGCATTAGACAAATTCGATCAAGGTTTTGGGGTAGTAGCAGAAGATCGTAGGGGAAAACATACAAACCACCCAGTAAAGATACCTCAAACTGCCAAAGAAAGTGTGTGTTCTCATGTAAATATGTTCCAACCTGTAGAGTCTCACTATACAAGAAAGGAAACGAGTAAAATTTACCTAGACGGGTCATTGAGTTTTTTCCGAATGTTTAATTTTTACAAAGAATGGTGTGATAAAGAAGAGATTCCTCAAAATTGCAGGGTTGAAACGTTGCGACAATATAGAGACATTGTTAATAAAAACTTCAACCTCTCGTTTCATATACCGAAAAAGGATAAATGCGAGTTTTGTCACGCATTTGAAAACTTACAAAATCCTACAGATGAACAAAAATCAAAACACAATTGGCATCTGGCCGAAAAAGATAAAGCTCGGCAGTTGAAAGAAATTGATAAACAATTATCAAAAGACGATAAAACTGTAGTGGCTGTTACTTTCGATTTGCAAAAAACACAAAACTTACCACATGGAAACGTTAGTACATTTTACTACAAAAGGAAATTGCATTTTCACAACTTTACTCCGTTTGACATGGCTGATCTGCAAGGATATTGTTATTGTTGGGATGAACAGACTGCAAGAAAAGGAGCAAATGAAATAGCCAGCTGTGTTTATGATTTTATTTGTATGAAGGTAAAGGAAGGAGTTAAATCCTTTATATTCTGGTCGGACAATTGTGGAGGACAGAATAGAAACAGAATTAATTTTCTTATGTATATGTACTGCTCTTGGAAATTTAACGTGGATATTACTCATAGATTTCTTGTTGTTGGTCACACCCAAAACGAGGGTGACAGTATTCACTCTGTAATTGAAAGAAAAACTAGAAATGTTTTGATTTATACTCCAGATCAATGGACTTTGGCTTTCAAAATGGCAACGGCTAATGCAAAACCATACATTGTAAAAGAAATTACTCAATCTCACGTCTTCGATTTTAAATCTTGCCTTGCCTTTTTTGATAATTGGAAAAAAAATACCACTGGGGAACTTGTCATGTGGAGTAAAATTTGCGAGGTTAATGTTCAAGCCAAAGATTTATTCTTGATTAATTATAAAAATGCTTTTGAAGAAAGCGCCTACAAAATAATCCAATGTCTGAGAAGTAATACACGGACCAGTATACAAAACTTGGCGAAAAAATTTGCTGGCTTAAGTGTAGCTTACAGTAGCTTATTACCTATAGATAAAAACAAGTTCAAAGATCTACAAGATCTTTGCAAATCCAACGTGATTCCTGAACAATACCATTCATATTATAATAATTTGAAAGTTATCTCAAAGAATACTACTGAAGATGTATCTAACTGAATAATTTTATTTAATTGTGCAAACCTTACTCTTTAAATTCGAATGTGATACTTAATTTAGTTACCATTAGATAAGATATTTTATTCTCATAAGCATGAAAGACTGAAGTATTCAGTGAATAAGTAATAAACTAGAGATTACTAATAATACAGGTAATGTACGCTCGTATGTAAAGAAATACTTTATTTTTTAGATTTTGATTATTATGAAAAAAAGAATAATTTGATAAGAAGATATTTGTTTTTTTTTTGTGATAAAGCCATTGAGTTTTATTTTAATTTAGAATAAATCGTTGTATTTGATTATTTATTTTAATACATTTGTTTTATTTAACTGCAAATTTAGTTTAATCTTTTACTAGAGCATTACAGGTGTAACTGGCACATGTAAATTGCACTACTTTGTAAATTGGTGCAAGTGACAAAAGTTATTAAAAATATCTTAAATCTATAATAAGCTTCAGTAGCTCACCAATATTCACAAAAATAAAACATGTTAGATATTGTAATATTTTCTATTTTCCTTAATTTTCAAAAAATCTAAAACACTGTAAACTGGTACAAGTGGTCACTTACACTGCTTTTCGTGTTAAAACACTTTAAGGAAAACCATATAGGTAAATGCAAGTGAAGCTAATTTCTAAACTACAAAAAAATATACAAAAATAAGTATGCAGTCTTTTTTTAAACATGTTCATATATAACATTTCCAAATTTCGAAAAAAAACGTTGAACAATGTTAGAGTTACAACCGTTTGAACCTTTAAAACGTTCTCCTGTAAAGTTGTGTTTTTGCACTTGCATTAGTCTACGTAGGACCCGTCGATTTGATACCAGTGTTGTTAAATAGTAAATATATAGCCTGACTTGCTGTGATTCTTTTTCAATGTATGAGATGTGATCAACGTGCATGTATAAAGAGATTAATGAAAGTAGATGAAACGACTTTTTTTGGCAGGATTATCACAAGTGGAGACTCATAGTCACTGCCTACCCTCATGGGAAACAGACGTGATATTATGTATGATTGTATGTAGATGCAATTTAAAAATATTGATATGTAAAGCATTTTTGATAATAGACTTTTGGGATGTCCCGACTAGGTGGAGGAGCGGGATGGAATGCTATTCCGTCTCAAACGAAGATCTTCCAGCGAAGCTATTGCTATACCTCGCATGGCATTGCAGGCTTAGGTTTATCTTTTATTGTTGGTTTTTTTACAAACTTTGTACGTGTAGGCAATCGTTTGCGAGTTCAACTATTGTAAAGTGCCGTCTATTGGCTTGTAAGTGTTCCGCTACAGATTCAAATGTGTTTGAGTGGGGCGTGGGATGGTTTAGATTCACAATTAGACCCTGTAAGTGGCGCTGGAAGCGGGTTCTAGATTTTTATTTTTTCAGGGCAGGACAACCTCTGCCGAAGCCACTAGTACCTAATAGTGGTTTGGATTTATTATATTAGTACCTAGTACTAATATAATAAATCCGAATACAATAAAGAAGATACATAAATTTTTATGTTGTTCGCCATAAATTAAAACCATGCAATTTATCAATTACGATAATTTTTATGTCGGAAAATGGAATAATTTATGCTAAGGGTTCAAATTTTAAAAATAAACGAAGTGGAATAGATAGATAATTTTAAAATATGAGGTTTGTGTAAACTTGGACTATTTATATTTTATTGACGGCCTCTGTGGTTGAGCGGGCTAAGCCTTTGACGGCCTACCTCACTGCAACCCAGAGGTTCCGGGTTCGATTCCCGGTATAGTAAATTTCGGAAACGTATTTTCTCAGTTATTTACCATGGTCTGGGTGTCTGGGATCGGCCCCAGAGTGGTCCGTTGTATGTTACCCATAACACAAGCGTAACTTGCTTAATTTGGGGATATACAATGTGTGTGTTTGTCTGCCGATTATTATTATTATAGTATGTATGTCTTAGAAGACCACGGGCCATAAAAATGGCCCGGACTTTTGGAGGGCTTGCGCGGGGTCATGGAAAGACCAACACGTAGAGGCCCTTTGACAAATTTAATGTAAATGTGGCGTGACACTGACCGGCGATTATCCCTGACTACACCATATAATAATGCACCCAAGGACAAGCCCCGGCCAGTGTAGGACTATTGTGGGAAATGAGGACAAAAAGTACCGGGCTATTGAGGTGAACTGCTAGTGGTACTGGAGGTCTGGGAATATGGGGACTATGGCGTCTGCCCGTCGCAATGTTCGGGGAACATGGAAAAATGGGCAGACGGTGACTCGCCACTCCCTGCATGGGCCCCAAAAAATGCCATAAAAGGCAGGGGCAACATGGGTATGAGTGGCTAAGGGGTGTAGAGAGGTGGGCTGCAGGTTCACCGAAGCTACTTCTTATTATTATTATTATATTTGTTTCCTGTCCGTCTGTTATCTGTACATATATCCGTCTGTGTATGTATGTTACAGTTATTTATCAAAAATACTAGGCTTTTAAGCATAATAATTAATTAATAAAACAGTGTAGTCTGTATGCCGCTGCACAATGCTCTAGTGAAATTACAAAAAAATCATAGATTAGTCTAGTCTAGCTAGTTCTAAAAGCTGGCAACATTTTGGCATTGCCCCCGGTGTTGCAAATGACCGTAGGCAACGCGACGATAATAAACACTTTCCATCAAGTGAGCCATCTACCTGTTTTACTCTGACTGCTGCAGACAATAAAAAAATATCAACTTTTACTAATATAGTTAGTATATGATATAAGCATTTTCCGGTATATACCCTGGCATATGATGGTGATGATCTGGATGATGCTGATAGCGATGGTCCTGCAAGGCCCTCGTCTGCACGTCATGGTGCATCAGCTCTTCAACATGACCCCTCAACTGGAACTGCAGATTCGTGGACGAGGCTCCTCATGGCTGGGTGACATCTGAAAATTAATAATAAAGACACTTAGTATACTTCAACAAGATTATTTATACCAATCAAATGTTAGATTATAAAAAAACTACCACTTAGTTTCAATTCGCATTAAGCTACTACTATCTTAAATTTTTCATAATTATTCTCGGCCGATACTTGAACAATTAGATGCAGGACATATTTTATATGAGTTTAAAAACGATTATAGCTCTGTTGTAGTATATTATAGTAACGTTGGTCTAACGTATATGTTGGTGGCATTTGCTTCTTCCAAATAAAACTCGACATTGATTTAAATCTATACACAGGCGAGAAACAGAATATAATGCCGAATGCCAGAGAGAGTAGTAGTTGTTTTGAAGTGAAGTAAGCGCAATTAAGTGACTCCGACCTCCAAGGCCGCTTCTTATATCGGATGTTTCGTCCGACGCCTAGCTGCTAAATATGTGAGCTATGAGCGTCTGTCACAGTGTTTAACAGCGATGAACTCCGAATCTACTAAACCGATCTTGATAAAAAAAATGCTGGATTGTTCCAACTTAATATGGATTTCATTTTATTTAGATTAATTTTATTTTTACTGAGCTGCATCAATGCGTAACCAGGTCAGCTAGTTGGCTATAAAAAGACAATAAGAATCATGAATATCGTAATAATTTATAAAAAATCTTCTAACGATACTCCATACGCCTAAGTATTCTGACTTAGCGCCCATTTTTCAATCACCAGATACAAGTTATTCACAGAATAAAGCAAAACACGGGAAAATTAAAAATGACAGTTACGTGAATAAAACAATTGAATAGTTTCAATTTAAATTTAATCAGATCATAATTTATTCCACTGATATATTTTTTAATGATATAAACATCGGCCCTAAAACGACAACGCACGTCATTTGAACAAAAAAATAAAAAGTTCGTTTAAAAAAACCGACTTTAAAAACTAAAAAACTAAAATGTATAAAATAACTTATTTCTAAAGCTATTATTATTAATATATATTATCTAAAACATCTTAAAGTCGGTGCTTAGTAATTTTCAAAATATATTAATTTTTATGTTTTACTTTGCACCGACTTCAAGATGTTTTAGATAATATAATTATATTAATAATAATAGCTTAAGAAATAAGTTATTTTATATATTTTAGTTTTTGAAGTCGGTTTTTTTAAACGAAGTTTTTATTTTTTATTTGTTACTTTTTAGTGTCTAGCTATGTATGGGTGGACTGGACATACGAATGGTGCCGCGCTTCTTAAAAAATATAGGTCCCAAGAAACGGGAACAAAAAATGATCGTAAAATGAAAACTACTGGGCTAAACTATGTCAAATTTTTAGGGGACTACATGGCAGCTATTCCGCGTCGAACAAAAAAAGAATCACGTAAATCGAATCATAAATCTCAGAGTAATCGGTGTACATATGGAACGAAAAGGATTTTTTTTCATAAAAAATGTTCATAAAATGAAAACTACTGGGCCAAACTATGTAAAATTTTTAGGGGACCAATTGGAAGCTATTCCGCGTCGAAAAAAAAAGAATCACGTAAATCGGATCATAAATCACGGAGTAATCGGTGAACATACATAAAAAAAACAACAACAAAAAAAAAAGATCCCGACGAATTCAGAACCTCCTCCTTTTTTCGAAGTCGGTTAAAAATAGATGAGCTTCTCTAGAATAAAATGTCATTTACCCTGTCCGATAGGTGGAGCTACAATCGGTATTATATAGTCCTATATATACCACTAGATGGCGCTACAACCCATAATTCTATAAATTCCACTAGATGGTACTAATAAGTTATAACTTGTTCTAAATTGGAACCAGTATATATAAAGTACTCTGTGATTGGAACAAAGGAAAAGACAGGATAAAACTAGTAAAAAGAAACTTAAATATAATACTAAAATTTATATCAAAACAAAAAATGGTCCACTTGAAGCTTTATGCTAGTGTGCGAGATGTGATTTCATTTATGCTCTTCAGATCTCGTCAGCACGATGTATTTATTCAACGATATTGCACAGCACCATCTTAAGTGAAGTAAACTAGACTAAAAGGAAACTAATTATAATTTCTGACGCTCCATGGCTTATAGATAACGCTAGTTTCAGGAAAATTTAAAAAAATAATTCGATTATGTAGGAGAGATCCATTGGAATAATCTTTTACAACAAACAACAGCCGTTTTTGTATTTTTGGCTAAATCCCAATGCTTTCCGTAAACAGTCCCTATCTCAAGTGGCGCGATCTTTAAACAGCGAATGTTTACCGGAACAAAGTTTTCATAACAACAAAACTTAATTTCACAACTGTCAAAGTTATATATCGTATATAATTACTTCTACACAGTTTCATATAACCCATTAAATTATGGCATTATTATATGAGTAATCAGGAAATCCCCGCGACTCCATCCACGCTTGACTTGCGATTCCCGCGGTATTCCCGGGACACAAAATATCGCAGCATTTAAAAAAAGAATGTAAGTCATAATTTTAGTGGAAACTGTGTAGGAATAAGCTGATTTTTATGCATTTGAACAACTTCAAACCGCTTCCGGGAAAATTACCCCAGGATTCCCGGGATAAGAAATATCACACAATTTATTACATTAAATTTGCTATCGATCAGTAAAAAAATCAACTTTGGAATTCGATTTTTTAAATGTCGGAACATACCACAAAAAATACTACAGCCAGGTGGCAGGGCATTTGCCCGGCTGGATGGCTACCACCCCTGGTCTTAAGTATGTCGCCAAAACAACCTTGAGTTGTGTTCCGGCATTAGTGACCAGGTTCCAGTCTGCCTTAAGAGAGCAGCAGCGCATTTGTAACACCTTGGTGTTGCAAATGTCTATAGGCGATGGAAACCACTTCCCATCAAGTGGGCCGTCTGCCTGTCTGCTGAACTCCTGCAATAAAAAAAATATCTTTTGGTAAAAGATTGTGTTAACTGTTCGACATTTTGTTATTGAAGTACGTTTGAATTAAAAAATGTATTCCAAAAATAATTATGTTTTGTCTATGACATTAATGAGGTTTTACAACATTAAATAATTCCCAGAAAAATTCCCACGGGATTCCCAGGATAAAAAGTACCGCAGACTTTAAGTCTACGAATTAACTGTCGATCAGCGAATAGCGCATCGATATCGGCCCAGTAGTTTTTACGTGAATCCAGAACAAACAGACAAACACTCTTAAATCTAAAATTGCATCTTGTTCTCCATGATTTATATAGTCTATTCCAGTTGTTCATTTGTAAAGTAGCAGGTTCCAGTCAGCACTTGTAGCATTTGTAGCACTTTTGGTGTTGCAAATGTCCATAGGCGATGGTAACCGCTTTCCATCAACTGGGCCGTCTGCCTGTCTGCTGAACACCTGCAATAAAAAATAAAAAAATCTTCATGTACAGACATGGCATTAGAATTGTATAATACTAAAGATTACTACAGCTTTACGAAATCTCTTATATCAGTTGCCATATATTTTAGGTTGCCAACAGATTCTTGCCAGAGAAACAGCGGAACCCTAAATTTTTTGTGAATTTTATATGCAGTCCCTAGAACTTTTAAAGCGAATATGAAATGCTTAATGTTTTGTATTCGGAATATTTCAAAACAAATTAAAATGAAAGTTATTTAACAAACAAACAAATAGTTCGGCTAATTGCTCCCGAGAGCGTTTAGTAGTTATTTACAAATTTATCATGCAGACAAACTGTAAATATTTGTTTAAACAAACTAATAACATTATTATTAATTATATATTTCTAAAGTTATAATTTAAATGGATAGTAATCAAATTTTACTATAATTAGAAAAAAAAATTGGTAATAATAAATAATAACACTCCATAAATGTCCCACTGGTGGGCTCGCCCTTCCATTATAAGAGGGAGTGGACAATATACCCGCCACGCTTGACAAATTTCACACATCGGTTATCTCGATGTGCAGGTTGCATCACGATGTTTTCCTTCACCGTTGTTAGCATGTGGTGATTGTAACAATATGCACATTAGGAATTGCCTAAGTGGTGCATGCGTTCCAGCCAGGATCGAACCCTCGCCCTTTGAGTTCGGGACGCGTGCGCTAGCCATTATGCTACCACGACTTCAAAGAATAGGTACTATCTTTTAATCTAGAGCATCAAATAATTGGAATATAAATAAGTCCCTCCTTTTATTACACAACTGAAGGTTGTTATGGCGACATTCTTTAGACCAGGGGTCATCCAGTCGGGCAAATGCCCTACCACCTGGCTGTGAGTTGTTTTGTCGACTCTTACGACAGGCCGCCCGGCCGCAGGAAATTGTATTCTTTCTCCTGCTCGGATGAAAAATTACCTGCGGCAGCCTTTCGTGGGATGCGACAAAACAACCCACAGCCAGGTGGTAGGGTATTTGCCTGTCTAGTTAGCTAACACCCCTGGTCTAGGGTATGCCGTCATGACAACCTTGAGTTGTGTTCCGGCATTAGTGGCCAGGTTCCAGTCACCCTTTAGAGAGCAGTAGCGCATTTGTAGCACCTTTGGTGTTGCAAGTGTCACCGCTTTCCATCAAGTGAGCCCTCTGCCTACCTACTGAATTCGTGCAATTAAAATTAAGTTTTATTATGTGTACTAATTGCAAAAATATATGAAAATAATTATATTAAAATTAAAATACTAATATATACAGCTGAAGAGTTTGTTTGTTTGTTTGAACGCGCTAATCTTAAAAACTACTGGTCTGATTTGAAAATTATTTCAGTAGATAGCCCATTTATCGAGGAAGGCTATTGTCTATATATCATCACGCTAAGACGAATAGGAGCGGAGCAGCAATGAAAAATGTTTCAAAATCAATTTGGTTTTGACAACAAATTCTACGCGGACTACGTCGCGGGCACAGCTATATTAAATAAAGGGATGATAAGATAATAGAAATGTTTCATGGTAATCGGTGTATTAGTTAGCAAATGGTAATCGGTGTATTAGTTAGCAAATGGTAATCGGTGCATTAGTTAGCAAATGGTAATCGGTGTATTAGTTCACTGGGTGCCCATCAACGATTCAACAGACTTGTGTAGTTCACGATAAACTATTAAGGACCGTGACTCGATTACTAACAAAGACCAAAAAGTTCTAATGACTGAGTAGAAGTAATAGTAGTATTGAGATGAACTAGTACAGTGACTGAATTGTACTAGAAACGAGCGCTCACTTGGATGCCCGAATAAATACAACACTAAAACTGACTATAAAAGATTAACGTAAAGAGAAGTACATATAATATATACACCCTTGATTAACACTATAACTAGATCCTCCCTCCCCTTCCTACTTCCCTCCCTACACACATATTTATTTATTAGAATAATATTTCCCTTTCGGGATTTGCATGCGATAATGAGTTTGTCCTAAGAACACAAACTAAGGGGGCTGGTTGAGTAGCCGCAGAGGCGAGTGGCCCGCGGACGAGAGCCGCGACCGCTTGACCTGTGGTACAAAACACCAGCTCAACAATTAATACTGATTTGATGATTTCTGATCTCCGAAGGTGTTTTCTGTATTGACAGATTTTGTCACGTACAAGGACTACTCACTTTTAACCGTGCTAATTTTTTAGCAATTAATTATTCCACATACGTGATGTAACATGCGCAATTTACTCGAAATTTTGAGGATCAACAAGCCAAACGGACCTCAGATTTGGATTCAGTGCGTCGAAGTACATGTAGGTCTGGTTAAATATAGAGACCGGCCGGCTTTATTGTTTAAACATTAATTAAAAATACTTCTATAATGTTTGCAAAGATTTAAAACCATACTCCTTTTTGTATGTATTGTTTTAAAATGTATTGTTAGATTTGTTAAATACCCAATTGGTATAGGTCTGTTATAGTTGTATACTTAACAAATGAAGTGTGAATGTACATGCACATCAGCCTAAGTCAAACAAATTTTAGAGCTAAGTCCTTTGCGTAATATATTATTAACTAGCTAACCCGGCAAACTTTGTACCGCCTCAGAATCAATAAATAAAAAGCGTCGATTGGATATTCAAAACCAAAACTTTAAAAAAAACTTCACTTTTAAATTAAATTTAATTTTTGAACGACTTTTAAATTTAATTGATTTGTAAATGACAAAAAGAACATCAAATGTTTGACAGGTAGGAATAGTTTCTAAGGGAAAGCGAAATTGTTGTTTTTACTATATTCCAAGGCTTTTTTTTTCATATACTTTAAAACCAAAATTAGCCAAATCAGTCCAGCCGTTCTCGAGTTTTAGCGAAACTAGCGATCAGCAAATGATTATTGATATATATATATATACAAGAAGAAGGTATGTAATTATGGCGCTTATTTATTTTGGTTTGCATTTATCTTTAAATATTATTTATTTATCTTTTACTAGATCCTTTACGAAAGTGTTGCGAGCATTGAAGAAATTGTATGACACCATTTCTTCAATGCTCGCAAATCATTTTATTTGCTACCTACGTGAATTTTAGACAGTAATAGGACAAAATACTCTGAACGCTCCAATCTTAGACCATACCCCAGTGTCCTCGGCGGAAGTCACCCCCGTTCGTGCCCAGAAATTTGATTTATACGACGATCAAATTCAATTGTGTCAAAGGAGAAATTGACTGAAAATTCTAACACATCCCTACAAAGTTCCATTGTCGATATGCAATGCTTTGAGTATTTATAATGTATGTATAATTAATTTAAATTATAAGTTTGAACATTATTAAATTATTAAAATTAAGCTTTTGTTATCAAAGACTATAACTTCTATAATCACAGGTTTCGCCAAGGCTACACTGTTAATTTGACTTTAACAATAAATTAAAGATGTGATAAGAAGCGAGAAGTGTGGAATGATTTTTTATTGATTTAACGTATTTTTTATGCATAATTTAAGAAAAAATCTTAATTCCTTCTCTATAGTATAAACTATAAGTGTGCGAAATTTCATATTCCTGCGTCCGCGCAATTTCGTAAAAAAGGGTACAAAGTTTTTGCTTTAAATATTAATATAATGAATCCTGATATAGAAATACGTCTCAACATATTATATTATATTATATATAAATAAATTAGCTTTGCGGTTTATACGTGATAGAGTCATATTGGAATCATTATCCAGATTTCAGCTTTTAGGGCCGCCTCGATCTAAAATATGATATCTATTGAAGATCCAAATGATAGATTCCATTTAAAGTAGTATAGTTGTTGCGCGAAAGTATAGGTCTATAATAATGTTTACGCATTCTTCTAAAAATATACATATCTACACACAACGCTTTTCTAAGCTCACACAATAATCCCCAAAGGTATGAAAGGTCCTCATAAAATATTCCGAACCCTATCGATCCCAAATCACAATAAAGCAAACACAATAAACCACGAATATCCAAATATTCCAAATCTACAAATAACCAAACATGAACGCTGATGACATTATCGCAGAATTTCACATCCATTACTGTTTCGGTTGGAGGAAACTCAACCAGCCGTGGCATGTTAATAGAATTGTAAATTGAAAAGCAATCGGTTGGGAGACGGCCGCGGGCGGACACGGCCGCGTAATACGTCTTTATCAGTGATGGAAGGAAAACGGAATTCGGTCTAACGCCGAATATTCGGGAATGTATCTAAGGCCAAAGTTTCAATGTTGGAAATGCTCCTCTCTTAGTTCGTACAGCATATTCATACAGCTGTTAGCTACTTTATGCATGTTGTCTATGCACTGAGCTGAAAAATGTGTTTTCTCTATTTAGACTGAATATGTAGGTTTCCGAAAAACAATTACTAGGATTGGCGAAGGATCGTATCAAAATAGAATTTGAAAACAAACGGAAAATATTGTTCTAGTAATATTCATATCTGAATTAGCTTTTTTAATTTTTATGTATCCTGACTATTCCCAAGAGATTGTGTAGCGTAGCATTTAGAGAACAATGTCAGCTATCGTTGCAGGGCAATTGTGTATGAATCGATTATATGTTGGTTTCTTACTGCTTTAAACTGCTCCCGGGAAACATCCCGTGGGATTCCTGGTATGTAAAGTAGCACATATTATAAGACAGAAAGTTTATTATCCAGGAGTGATAGAATCTTATCGGAATAAACCAAGTCGTTTTACGTGAACCCCGAAAATGCAGACCAACCGACAAACGCAAAAATCTAAATAAATAGTATCGTATTCATTAGTCATATAGTCTACCCCAATGTACAGACGCAGTAACTTTACATTTTCATAATATTATAGATGACAATGTTATGTGTTAATTTATTTAAAACATCATGTTATACAGCTATACACTTTATGAGTTAACTAGCTTCTGTCCGCGACCTCGTCCGAGTGGAATAGTTACTTTGGACTAACGCTCACTTCTGTTACACATGATTTTAACGACACTTTAACCGTTTACGCAGTAGAAGCTCTCAAAAGGAAAAAAAACCCCAATTTTGCAACATGCTTCATTGGCGCTCCCATTGGTCTTAGCGTGATGATATAAGGTCTATAGCCTTCCTCGATAAATGGGCTATCTAACACTGAAATAAATTTTTAAATTAGACCAGTAGTTCTTGAGATTAGCGCGTTCAAGCAAACAAACAAACTCTTCAGCTTTATATGTTAGTATAAGATAGATTTATGATTGTGTGAGTGTGTATTAAGCAGTGAATAAATAAAATTAATACAATGAATGGTGTTTCAGAATATCTATATAGATAGTGGTTTTGACATGTTACTAATATGACAGGTTCCAGAGATTCGTAAATCGAAAACGAAGGGATGTATTGCGCCACGTCTAATTCTTATGTCGACCGCACAGCCCTGAGGCGATAGACTTTTTCAGTACTTTGTGCGCCTCAAGTAGCTGTTCATTTTGTTAAAATGATTTAAGGACGTTTGTCTTGTGTATCTTGTTTTTTGGTATTGTTTCGTTACAGGGTATTATATTTTACTTTCTTTATGATTTTCTTTGACTGATAGTGGATAGATGAGCAACAAACAAGAAACTTATTATTTGATTTTTATCTAATTATTATTGTAAAAATGTTTTCAGGGAGTAAGTCGTTAAGTTCTTATTAATTTGACTACAATATTTTTGAATCGTCAGAAGAAAGTCTAACAAATAAAGGGCAAAAACTCGACATTTTCCTATGAAGAAAGAAGTGAAACCACCCCACGGTATATACGGTATCGTTGGGAGGGCGTAATGTCCCAAACTGCCGGTTCACGCGGCAAGAGCCCCGCTATTAATCTCCCGTCAGGAAGTCGCTGCTCTCACTAAATTGCTTTAAGATGATCGGTTAAACGTTTATTAGGATTAACTGCTGTCTCTGCTGTTTGTTTTAGAACTACCTTTTCAAGTTGAACGCCTTATATATTTTATATTTATTATTGTATACAGTGCTTGAAAACTTTATCAATTATCTTTAAAAATATAGCTAATTATCGGTATTTCCGAAAAAGATACTGCCATACCAATATATATTTTTACTGTTACTTTTATGATTTTAACGTTATAATAAAACGTTAAAAATTGTATGTATAATGTTATACGTATCGGTAATTTTAACGGTATTTCAAGCGACGTTACCATTTAGAATTGGCTTTATTACGACTGCGTGTCACCGAAACAATCGACCAACTCTAAATATTACGCGCGTTCTTAGCATAGTACTGTTTGACAATCTTTGCGAGTCAAAAAGAGCTGCGATGGTAACAAAACATAGTTATCACGGTAAAATTACCGATAAAATGGCTAAAAATAACATAATTCATATCGAGGGCTTCATAACGAATGAGCGTACAAAAAGTGCAGTTTTACACAAGGGACAAAATTGTGAATAAAATAAAACTAGTTGATTGTATGTTGGCTGAAATTTGGAATACCCTTCATTTTAGGTACACTTGCAAACTGGCAACACTTTCTAAATTGTAACATGCATGGAGTTTTTGGCGGGAACTGAAAGGAGACGTTGGGCTGTGCAGTTTTATTTTCTAAAAATGTGTATAATTACTCTAAAATGAACAATAGTTGCAGGATATTGATAGTTTTTGAGTAGAAATTATGTGTTTTTGTGAGAAATGTAAACTGTATAGTCAGATGTGATCTTTCGAGTTTTCACAAGAACTCCATTGAATGGCATCGGTTGTAGCCTGCAATACAACTGCGCTACTATACGAAGACCTATTAATTAACATGTTTCCGACTGAAAGACTTTGATTCTATGGTCATGAATAAATTAAAAAAAATAATGTAACATGCATAGTTTTTAGTAAACAACATAAAAGTGGCATTTTTGAGTATACGCTGTTATAAAGACCTCGATATAATTTTAAGGCACTTTCGAAATCTGTTGGTTCGAGACAGCCCTCCTAATTTTGTTCTTAATTTTAAATTTAATGTACAAATTTGACGTCAACAAATGTACTATAAATTAAATTCTTGTTGAGTTATTGCCATGTTTTTGCTAACTTAAGAAAATCACGAGCTCTATTGTTGTTTACCGAACAGACCACCAATTACTACTATATTGGCCTTTGTTCAGTTTCAATACTTTAACAAAAAACATGTTACTCATTACAGTAACTACTGCCTATGGAGAAAAAACTTTTCCTAAAGATATAAATTTTGTAAGCGGTTTGTAGTCCACAACGATTCTGTAGATGTTACATCATCATCATCTGAGAATTATATCCTAGTTGAGATCAGAGCATTCGCTTCGACGCCTGGGGTCCGCTTTCTTATTTTTTCCACTCTACTTTTTTATCGCAGAGCTGGCAAACTGCCAGACGGTCCAGCTCTTGGAAAGTGGTTATCGTCACCTATAGGCGTTTGCAACACCAAAGATGAAAGCAACGCGTTGCCTGTCTTTACGATGTGATAGGGATCAAATAGGATACATAGAGGGATCAGACCGGAGTAATGGGATAGAAAAGATGGTATTGTTGCAAGCCGATAATAATTCTTTGCATGTGTCTTATGACCCCTTTGAATTTGAATAATCTATTGTTCGCGCTAACCTCTTTGTTCACGCCGTCGTAAGACGTCATAAAACCTTCTTTCCTCTGTTGGTGTTTCAAGCGAATTCTTGGAAGATATTATAAGCTGACCAATTAACGATTTCAAGAACCAGTGGGCGGCATGTTGCTAGAGGGACATGTCTAATTTACAAATGATTCCCGACTGACCAACCTACCTTAGGTTGGTCAGTCGAGAATCTTATAGTTAGTATTGCTCCCCATATAGCTAGTCGTTTTGCTTAAGCATTTATTCAAAGGTTCTCTAAGCGATTCTTTCTCCAAAAGTAGCCGCTTTTTCACCAGCTCTTTGTGTCCGTTTCTATCGCAAATTACTATTCCGGGAAGCGTTCATTTTCCTCATAATACGAATATTACGATACCAAGGGTTATATTATAATGCGATTAAATTGAAAATATCTTTAAACCCTCGTGGTAATAAGGGGCGTGACTGCGTATATTTTTGCCTCATCTTGGAATATTAAGCCTTGTAGGGCGACGCGGATTGCTCTAATGGCTGGATATTTTCGAAAATCAATATCTATATCTAATATTGATTCGATTGAGTTGTTAAAGCGAAACATCTAGAAGACTTTTTTAAACCAGCCGTGACTTTAATCTAACTTTAATAAATTTTATCCGTGCAGGATAGGAGAAAGAATACAATTTCCTGCGGCCTGTCGTAAGAGGCGACAAAACCACCCACAGCCAGGTGGTAGGGTATTTGCACGACTGGATAGCTACCACCCCTGGTCTAGAGTATGCTGCTAAGAACCTCGAGTTGTGTTCCGACATTAGTGACCAGGTTCCAATCTCCCTTAAGAGAGCAGCAGCGCATTTCTAGCACCTTTGGTGTTGCAAATGTCTATAAGCAATGGTAACCGCTTTCCATCAAGTAGGCTGTTTGCCTGTCTGCAGAACTTCTACAATAAAAATATTAAGGTCTAACAAACAATATATAACAATAAATCTAAACGCAAAATGGATACTAAAATAAGCAACAGTTACAAGTCAATATTTCGGCACGTGTCACGTAGGTGGGAGCGTTTTAACTGAATATTAAGAACTAATATTTGCCTCCGACTTTTTCTGTTTTGGATGAATATTAAATATATAACTGTATATTTCGTGGAAACTAAGTATATGTATATTAATTATGTTTCCCAAATAAATGAAATGAATAAATTAAAATTCTATTTTATTATTATTAACGTTACATAATCAGACATATAGATAAAACATACATAAGACATTAGACATAGACATCTACATAAGACATAGACATTTATGTTATATAAGTAGGAGGTAATTAAGAATTTTAATTTCTCTTTCTTTCTAATTCAGATTTACTACAAAACGAAAACCAACTGTGATTGAAAAACATTTACGAGTGGGTTACTGAAAGGTTTCCATCGGGACTCTGCTGCACCGGCATGCAGCACCGAGAGGTGCTGGACATTCCACCCATAATATAAGAACGAAGCGCTTTGCGCCCACCTTCATCATGCGCACCCCATTATTATAATTTTTTTACCAGGGGAAATCCGATTGAGGATTAAGCCGCGACAAGGGCAGAACCTTGGGGGGATAATACGCGACTTAGTGTGGGATTCGCCAGATCGGGGGTGGCACTAGCATGCCCAGTCAGAACTGGTGCCATGGCATCCCGGTTAGGGATACCCACTAAAACCCCTGGGTGTTCCGTCCTTCGCCTTTTGCCAGGGCTTCGGGTATTTGACCTAGCCTCTTCGCAGCCCTGGCAGGCGTGGGCCTCCCTCACGAGGCCTCTTCCATTCCATCGTCATGCTCTCTTTGGCGTGGGGCGGTCTGTAACGCGCCCCACTGAAGGAGAGATGAGCGCGCGCGGAACACTCGCGCTCTCATCTCGACGGCATATGCGGGTGAGGGAGAACCCCTATACCCCATGGGGTCCCACCCGCGCCGCCCGCTTACAGTGGCCGAAGGTCGAAATCCGCCCTCTGGCGTCGGCGCGTCCTTCTTTGGGGGGAGCGGAGCAAGGACGTCCGCTCACGCTCCCGCTCCGCCTCCTCCTTCGCAAGGATAACGCGCTCGCAGAAGGAGGAGACGGCGTCCCATCCGGTTGAGCTCCCGACCATGGTACGTACCACGGCCGGGAGCGAGAGGTCAAATCCAGTGACGGCCACGAGGTCTCGGCGCTGCTCTGTCCAGGCAGGACATTCTTGGAGTGTGTGCAGCGCCTCATCCTCGTTGCCGGTGTCGCAATGATGGCACCCTGACGTCAGTTCACGGCCTATGCGACACAGGTACCTCCCGAAGCAGCCATGCCCCGAGAGGACCTGTGTCAGCCGAAACGTCAGGGTGCCGTGTCTACGTCTTATCCAGTCTTGCAGGACGGGCCTTACCGCTTCGATAGTGGCGAGGCCCGCACTGGGGTGTCTGAGGCGTTCTTCCCAGACCACCATGGCGATGTCGCGGAGCTCCGACCGGCAAGCCTCTGTTTCCTGAGGCGACGGTCTTGTGCCCCTCGCCAGGGCCTCCTTGCGCCACTGGTAAAGTGACGCGAGGACCCTGGCCTCGAGGTCACATGGTGGGGATCTAGCGAGTAGCGAGGCCGCTTCGAGAACACCGTAGGGTATCCCCTTATCGCCCTGACGGCCAGTACTCGCTGCGCTTGCCGCAGCAAGACTATATTTTTGGACGTCAGGCGGTCTGCCCATACGGGGGCTCCGTATAGGGCCATAGACCGCACGATGCCTTCGAAGAGTTTTCGGCACGTGGCTTCGGGCCCCCCAATGTTGAGCAGTAGGCGCGAAAGCGCTCCCGCCGCCATTTTAAGCTTGGGGGCCAATTGCCTAAAATGTGCCGAAAGGTCCCATCGGCTATCGAGGACCAATCCCAGATACTTCATAGCTTCCCCGATGCCGATGCGGACGCCTCCTACAATGTTATTTGAGTCTGGAGGTGGTCGATTTCTAGGGCCGTGAAATATCACGGCCTCGGTCTTCTGCAGAGCCACCTCCAGACCAAGTCGCCGGATCCTGCCTAATCATGCGCACCCCAAGTGGAACTCATTGCCGGAGTTTGTATTTCCCGATGCTTACAACCTGGGTGTCTTCAAGTCCTGTGCGAATAGGTACCTTCTACGTACGTGTGATGTTTATCGTGAGTTCTTTGAAATGTCACGTCATGTCGTATTATTAAATTGTGAGAATATCAAGATATATTTTATTCCAAATAATACAGTAAACGTGCTCCATCTTAGACCATAATAAATATTTTCGCTCCATATCGGACGAGATCATGGTCAAATGCGAACCAATACTACTATAAAGAAAAAAAGGGATTTCCATTCTTAGTAGTCTTCTTCCATGAGTCTTCTTCTTCCACTTAAGGCCGATGTTAAGCGTTTCATTTTTTTTCAAATTTTCATTTAAAATCTCCTAAGCTCCTTACCTCCGTGCAGGAACAGAAAAAGAATACTAATTCCTGCGGCCGGGCGGCTTGCCGTAAGAGGCAATAAAACAACCCATATCCAGGTGGTAGGGTATTTGCCTGAGTAGATGGCTTGGTCTAGAGTTTGACGCCATAAAAACCTTAACTTGTGTTCCGGTATCAGTGGCCAGGTTCCAGTTTCTCCTTCATAGCCGGAAGCGCATTGGTAGCATCTCTGGTATTGCTAATGTAACCACTTTCCATCACAACTGGGCCGTCAGCCTGTCTGCTGTGCTTCAGCAATAAATTGTTAAAAACGACACCGGGTTGCCTGGAAGAGATTGCCATGAGCGACATTGCCGCCTCTTGTTCTTATGCAAATGTATCTATATTAATTGTCTATGTTTATATTTATGGTAAGCAATAAAGAGTTTTTATTTATTCATTCATTCATTCATTCATTTCGGTCTTTCAATGTGAATGAATCAACCAAAGTCATTCCTATAAGTAAAAACGCGAATCATTCAATGTCATCGAATATTGTCCTGTCCTTTCAGTTTTGTGCCTTTCAATCAAATTTATTAAATGAATAAATTAATGAATGAACGAATGAATATACTTTATTGTGTTTGAAAACATACAGTTAACAGAAATATTTTTTTACAATACCATAGGCGGTCTTATCGCTATTAGCGATTTCTTCCTGGCAACCCTTGGATGGACAAGAAATTTGATGAGAACAGAGGTATGTTGCATTATTCTCACTACCGAATCTTATAAATATATTCATACATTAATGAAATATAAAATTATATTAATATGATATGTAAACAAAATATTATAAAATACACTTACGTAAATAAATATAAAACGAGAAAAAACTGTCAATAATTGCTGCAGCATCCTACAGCTATTCGAGGTATAATAATCCTTCACAAGTCTATTGAAAATTGGCAGTGACTTGGCTAACTTGATATTAACAGGCAGCGCGTTCCTAAAACGAACTGCTTGCACTGTGAGGGATTTGCCATAAAAGCTAGTTATATGCAGAGCAGTTTTAAGTAAAAAAATTGCCGAGGATCTGAGAGACTAAGTAGATTGGTTGATGTATAATTAGAAATTTACATTCAAAAGTTTATATTCGAAATAAGTTTTACTGGAGAACACTTTCTAAAGGTCGCAAAAGTTAAAATTTTAATTTTACTTCCTATTCTTCCGCTTCGCAACATGTTATTACGGCTAAGGAGAAGAAGATGCGAGAAAGTCCCCAGCAACACGTCTAGCTAGAAATTGTTTTTCTTCTTACTTATCTAGCTCAAACTTATTTTTAATAAATTTTATACAGGAGTTTGTATTGTTACAAATTGGGCCACCTGCATGCCTATTTTTACATACCGAGGTGTGCAAATTACTTTTTCTTGGAAACTCCAGACCAGGCGGTCGATTTATTTGTATAGTTGGTATAAAACAATGCCCGAACGGAGGCGTGGGCAGTCAAACGACGACTACGATACGATTAAGTCGTGTGATACTTTCGATTAGCGACATAGTGACGGACTTTGCGCGTGTTGAATTGCATTGAATCGTGCCGTGTGAGCTGGTTGCATCCAGTTTTATTTTGTACTTTTTTATACGTGTTTGTACAGTTCTAATAAACTCTATAGTAATTCCAACAGCATTTATTTTAATTCGATTCCTGTAGCTCGTAACAGTATGTTTTGTAGAGGAATATGTTTAATACGAACCGACAGGCCACTCTTACTATTTTATATCATAGATATTGTTACGATCGTTAGGAACACGTGAGTTAGCTTTACTTTGATGTATGTAACATGTGCGAGCTTGGCTAAATAGGCCTGTGAGTTTGGAAGTGTGGACTTCTACGTAAATCTAGTCTATTAAGTATAATTGTTACTTATGTAATATTTTACATACTTATATGTTTATAAATGAATAAAATTACATATATTTTATTAATGAAGTCATTTAGTAACTGCATATTCTATAATATTTATATATACCGCCTTTAACAAAATTACGCTTTAACAGTTTCAAGTTATTCCGACGTTTCGGCCACTTTTCGTTGGCCGTGATCACGGAAGACAAGGATGTCAAATTGTCAACGAGTATTGTTAAAGTTTTATTTAGCCTCCCGCCGACTTGTTCATTTTAATTATTTAGTTTTAATTTTGTTTATGGTTATTTTTTACTCTATGGGAGCCTAATCTAATTTACCACCACTTCGCAACATGTTATGGCTCGAAGAGAAGAAGCGGCGCAAGAAACTCTTCTGCAAGCATGCCTAGTTCATTTTTTTTTATATAATATTAAAATGGATGGAAGGAAAATAAAACAAATTATCAGTCTAGTTGCTTTGTGTTCCATTCCACGCAGAAAGAGCTCACAGTGTCTTGAGGTCTGGCAGTTGGTTTTTGCTGGGTTTGGTTCTTTATAATTTTGATGATCGCATCCCAAACAGGTGGTACTTGCCAAAAATTTGGGTGTTTTTTGATTGAATAGAGAAGATGGTTGGCAAGTACCACCTGTTTGGGTTCAGATCATCAAAACTATTAAGAACCAAACCCAGTAAAAACCATATAATACAAAAATGGATTCCAGGTTGTCTGTCTTAATGTTATGCCAATTAAAGCCTATAAATATTTATAACCGATAAAGTGAATGAATTGGTTTTCACAGACTCCAAAATCATATGCCATAATACAAGAGATATCCCATATTCTCTATTTTTTGTTGTACACAAAAGTTACATACAAAATTATAGAATAGTGGTGATGTAGAAAGGCGAGCTTAACCCTAAAAGAGTTTTTTTTGTTATTGCAGGAATTCAGCAGACAGGCAGACGACCCACTTGATGGAAAGCGGTTACCATCGCCTATGAACATTTGCAACACCAAAGGTGCTACAACTGCGCTGCTGCTCTCTTAAGGGAGACCGGAACCTGGTCACTAATGCCGGAACACAAAAAAGGTTGTTATGGCGACATACTTTAGACAAGGGGTAGTAGCCATCCAGTCGGGCAAATGCCCTACCTACCTGGCTGTGGGTTATTTTGTCGCCTCTTACGACAGGCCGCCCGGCCGTAGGAAATTGTATTCTTTCTCCGTTCCTGCACGGATAGAAATTTCTTCCAGCAAACCCATGAGTCTAGGGAGAAGGGGAAATGCAAAGGCAGGGTTGTGTACACTAAAGCTATTTAACTATATAACATATAATATAAACGGATTAACACAAATAAATCATATACGAGATGCACTGAACATACATCTATACTCATGTATATAATGTAAAATAAGATATAGCTTTTGACCGCAAATTCGTCCACGTGGAATAGTTTAAAAAAAGGAGATTAAATTTTTTTGAAACATGCTTCATTGGTGCTCTGCTCGTATTGGTTTTAGCGTGATGATATATAGTCTATAGCCTTCCTCGATAAATCTAAAAGAATTTTACAAATCAGGCCAGTACTTCCGAGACTGGCGCGTTCAAGCAAACAAACAAACAAACTCTTCAGCTTTATATATTAGTATAAGATAAGGACAATTTAAGATACATAGTGCTCTTTGACTTTTTTTATGAAACTGTTCTCCGAGGAACTATCTCGAGTCGTGTATGGCAGGGCGTACCATATTCTAACTGCGTGGACAACATTCCGATGAGTGTATGGGAGCTTTGAGAAGAAGAGATTTAGAAGTTCTACAATGTTTGTCAGAAGGAACAAGAAATTCAAAACGTTAACGAAGATAGGATATCTGTTACTAAAATCGCTTTATACAAGCACAATTATTATTAAGCCAAAGTTAGCAATATGAACTTAAGTAAACATCAATTTGCCGGCAGATAACTCTGAGTAACGCGACGTTGCTGCTGTTTTATTCAAATTGACTGAAGACAAACAAGAATAGTTGAAGTAACTGTAAATCAGGATCAGCACTAGCTAACCCACTTCCAACTTTATTACAAAGGACTAACTCACTTTATTGTTCAACTTGTATATATTGAAAGAACTTTTAGCAACTCAAGCGTAATTTCCTTGGAAATTGCCTCGAGTAATGAGATGTAGCGACTTTGATGGGAGAACTCCAAAGTTTAGTGGAGGTACATTATACTTTTAATACGATAATTAACACGTGAAATTCTTGGTAAATATCATTAAGGACTTATATAATGTGAAGAAGGTATCTAATGCATGAAATTAAATCTTCCGTGTACTTATATGGAGAGTGGAGTTATATATGTTTGTCTTTATCTATCTATCCATCTCTCTCTCTCTCTCTCTCTATATATATATATATATATATCTATATATATATATATATATATATATATATATATATATATATATATATATATATATATATATATATATATATATAGATAGATAAAGACAAACACTCAAGGAATCTCGGTGCTTATTTTGACGAATCTTATCAGGAATCAAATTGCCAGAAATTGAAAAAAAATATGGTATGTATCCTAGTTTTCTTATGTTAATAAATTATGATTGTAATGAGGGTCTTTTTTAAGTCTGCCTCCACTGAAATTTCTAAACATACTATTACTATATTCTATTAACGATATATTGCATGTTTTCTATTTATGCTTTCTACACATACTAAAATTAATTTACTTTTACAAATATTTCCATTTTTTTTCATGAGTCTAGTATGTATTTTGTGCTTATTTTATTTAGAAACTAGTTAACCTACTTAATCTATTTATTTATTTATTACAATCATTTTGACAAGGAAAATTAAAACAAGTAATATGAATCTCTACTCGCCCATCTCTTCTGAATTAAGAGTTTGTGAACTTCACCACACTCCAGCGTCTCGGTTAACAAACTTCCAACCCCTTGTTGTTACTTTTTCATAACAATAACTAATTCCTTTGGTTAATTAACTTACAACGAAACGGAGAACATGTACAATAACGTTTTCGATACGCAACTTGGAAATAAACTTTGTACATTGTGGTTGCTTTATGTGTACTGGTTTGAGTGTTTTTAGGTTTATGTACTACTTAATTTAGTAAAACTTAAACTTTTGGAGTATTTACTGTGAGCTATGGAAATGTCGGTGATAGTGGCAGATAGAATAATTAAGGTTTAAGGTTTAAAACATTTATTTCTCAAAAGAATTTACAATTCACTTACACAGAAATAGCTAGTTACATTTAATTACCATTAACCCCTATTAGCGCATCTGTCCATTTATTATTGTAATATTTCAACTATTTTGTTTTCTAGTGAATTTAGTAAATTATTTATAATATGTGAGGGTAGTCTTCAGACAAAAGTTGGAGCAAAGCAAGTTGTTCATTAAGGCAACGGGCTTATTAAAACGCGTAAACCGATTTGAGAGTAAGGTTACGTGATTAGTGTGCTACATTTGTCTATGCCGCCACTGTCATGTTTCAATATTTTCCTTAGTTTAGGGGGTTGCCTGGAAGAGGTCGCTTTAAGCGATAGGCCGCCCTTTGTTCAACATTTACTGTATTTAATTTTTAAGAATGTGGTTTTTAATTTTGGTGAATATTAAAGTGTTTTCATTCATTCATATTTCGTGTGGTGAATGAGAGTTCTGTTTCACTTCCTCCTTCAGGTATTCCATTACCCTATCCCATCCCCTCTGTCAGACGCTTCTATCCCTCCCCTACTATTATATTATTTACACCCTCCCCTTCTATCGTATCTTAAACACTGGTAACGCGTTGGCTTCGGGCCCTTATATATCAAACGTCTCCAGACGACGGTAACCACTTACCATCAGATGGGCTATCTGCCTGCTGGCCGGCTTCGCAATGTAAAAAGGCAAATATCCAGATAAATGACTTTGCAGAAACAACAACAAAAAGAGGCGACAAAACAAACTACAGCCAGGTGGTAGGGTATTTGCCCGTATGGATGGCTACCACCAATGGTCTAGAGTATGCCACCAGAAGAACCTTGAGTTGTGTCCCGGCGTTAGTGGCCAGGTTCCAGTATCCCTTAATAGAGCAACAGCGCATTTGTAGCACTTTTGGAGTTGTTAATGTCCATAGGCGATAGTAACTGCTTTCCATCAGGTGGGCCATCTGGCTGTCTACTGAACTTATGCAATAAAAAAAGTTTTATTATGAGTACTAGTGGCGAAAACATAAGAAAATAATAATATGAAATGACGTGTTAGTTCATTTGATGCCCATCAACGATTCAACAGACTTGTGTAGTTCACGTGAACTATTAAGAACTATGACTCGATTACCAAAAAAGACTTTTTTTTTATGTTTGCTAGTAGGTAAACTGGCAAACGGACCACCTGGTGATAGGTGTCTACCGTCGTCCATGGACATCTGCAACACTAAGCCGATGCATTGCCTATCTCGTTGAGACTTTAGGTATCAGTCTGTTCACGCCCTTTTTGAAGAGCCTGGGAAAACCGTGGGAGGGAGGGAGTTCATTTCTTAAGTTGGACACATATGACATGAAGGATCGTCCGCCACGTACAGGTGGAGGACTTCCAAGAGTCTAGGAACTGTGGATGAACTCCCAATCGCCTGCAAGTGGTGCGATGATAGAATGGCGATGTAGCCACCAAATCAAATAGCTCATCAGAGCACTCGCCGCTGTACAGACGGTAGAACACGCTAAGAGCGCTAAGGTCTTTTCTATGGCTGAGAGACTCGAAGCCGTCTGTAATTTTGGGATCGTCAACAATCCGGACTGCTCGGCGCTGCAAGGAGTCAAGTAGGAGCAGCTGGTACTGGGGTGCACCAACCCAAAGATGGGAGCAGTACTCCACATGGGGACGGACTTGAGCTTTATACAGTAATTAAGTGATTGAATAGAAGTAATAGTAGTATTGAGATGAACTATTACAGTGACCGAATTGTACTAGAAACGAGCGTTTACTTAGATGACCAAATAAAAATACAAGACTAAAAGAGATTTTTACGTATTTTTATCACAGTTTCCAATACAAACGTAATCCTTCTCCATAAAAGAACAAATAAAAAAATCCGTTTAAGCGCCTGAAAAGCCAACGCAGTAACTAAAGGCCATCTCGCAGTGTAAACGCTTCGGACAAACTCAAGGAAATCAGATGGGGCGTGACTGGGTCCCGAAGTTCTCGCATTGTCCGAAAATGTCCCAAACGATCGGAACGAGAGGGCTGGAACCCGACGGCTCTCGCGGGACCGGCCCGACAACTGCCATTGAAATAGACCTATGGAAGCTTATACGGGCGATGCTATACTTTGAAACTTTACTTGTGTACTGCTGTGGTTTATGTTTCATATACTGTGTTACTGTCTTATTACATTTACTGTTACTTCCTGTTACATTTACTGTGGTGATGGGTCTAAGGCGGGCTGGAACTGAAAATCAGCGCTATGCTGAAAGATACTGCAACACAACATAAAGCTGAGTTGCCCTCATTTGTAGGAAATGACACCGCATTTCAACAACCTATCGAATCTATACTAATATTATAATCTATAATATTATAAAGCTGAAGAGTTTGTTTGTTTGCTTAAAAGCACTTATCTCAGGAACCGCTAGTCCGATTTGAAAAAAAAAATTCAGTGTTGAATAGTAAAAGTCCAATAATGTAACCCAAGGTGTAAAAAAATGACCCGAAAAATTTCTTAAACGGCGTGCGCTGCGAAAACTATTGATTATAGAACAAAACAATGTACTACCACTTTGCAGAAGATATAATTGTCTACAAAAAATATCGCGTAACCATAATATGTCTAACTATTGTGTTATCTCACAATACGTGTTTTTTTTTATTTTTTAAATAATTAAAATGCCGTCGCTTCAAAAACCCTTTATTTTGTACCTTAGTATTAATCCTTATCAAAATAAATTACTCCATAATCAAGACGAATTCAATACCTTTCTAGAACTTTTTGAATTATTCAATTCGGAGGTTTCATTCAAAAGACATCGCGATATTTAAAATGTAAGTAATAATGTTGTAGCCAAATAAGTATTAAGTATTGCGCGCGCATGTATGATGTGGTGGGCGGTCATGAGGGGCGATACCAGGAGACGGACATAGGATACTTTTTATTCCGTTGGAAACGGTAGGTGGCGCTGAGATCGGATACTAGAATCTTCCTTATCACCCGGACCGAATTTGGTGATTTTGTTTTTGTGTGTTTGAGTGGGTCCCTGCATGGTTTAAATCCACAATTGGAACCGGTAGGTGGCGCTGGGATCGGGTCCTAGATTTTATTTTTTCATAGCAGGACAACGTCTGTCGGGGCCGCTAGTTTAAAAATGTACGTTTAAATTATTTCTGCATCCTTGTATCGCTCGTATGTCGCTTTAATAGCAAATAGATTAATTCTTTCTTTCTTATCTATATTGCTAGATAACGGAGACAGGTTGTTAGCGTGATGGTAAGTGGTTATTATGGTAGGATACTAAGAAATTCCAGATTTTTTAAAATATATTCTATAGTACACTACCTTGAGTCTATCTTACTTTCAATTTAGATTATTTTGTAGTTAGTTATTTTTATATTTAGATATCTGTGAAAAATTAGTAATTTTGTTACTAAGATTTGTGTAATAAAGTTATTTCGTTAAGTAACTTCTGGTAATGGTAATCTTAAAAAATGTGGTAAAACTTTGTATATTTTTTTATTCCATGAGTTCATTAGATAGACAGACGACCCACCTGATGGAAAGCGGTTACCGTCGCCTATGGACATTTTTAACACTAAAGGTGCAACCGATGTGCTGTCGCTCTCTAAACGGAGAATGGAACCTGGCCACTAATCCTGGAACACAACTCAAGGTTGTTATGGTGGCATACTCTAGACCAGAGGTGGCAGCCATTCGGTCGCGCCAATACCCTACCACCTGGCTGTGGGTTGTTTTGTCGCGTTTTAAGACAGGCCGCCCGGCCGCAGGAAATTGTATTATTTTTCTGTTCCTGCACGAATAAAATGCACGAGCAAGATGGATAATTCTATTTAGGTAATGGCCAGCGCCTGCATTCCAAACTCAAAGGGCGCGCTTCGAGACCTGGGCTGGATCGCATGCACCACTTAGGCAGTGTTCGGCCCTAATGAGTATATTGTTACAATCACCACGTACGAACACCAGCCGTGGGTAAACTTGTAAATAAATACCAACAAGAGAGAATTGTGTACCTGTGTTATACATGTTTGTTAGTTCTAATAAATTCTATAGTAATTCCAACGGCATTTTTCAATTCGAGTCCCGCACTCGTAACAATATAAATGATACCAGCTAATGACTGCAAATATATTGTACTACATATTTTCTTTATTATATCTTAAATTCAATTAACTTCGAAGACGTGGAAACTCGTTTGTCGATAATAAGAACTGTTATATAAGAACTAGAATCCGGGGAAATTTCGTCACCGTAATTCAGAAGGGTAGCGTTAAATTTTGTTGGAAATTTATGGAGGTGATAATAATTCGATTTTGGATTACAGCTTTTAGTGAATTCACCTAGTAGATGTATTCAAGACTAAAAAACAGAAAAGAAATGGAAAACCAGAAAATCGTTATGCGCAATATACTGTTACACGCCGACAAAAGTAAATCACACCTGCAGTTTATTACCTTTCGGCATTTGGAAATTTCTTTTGTTTACGTTGTGTTTAAAATTTGTAATTATAAATACATCCTATTGTGTATTGTGATCTTTATGATAGTGTTAACCAGGTGTGATTTTTAGAAACTGTGGTTATGCGGTCGAGCATTGTATCAAGACATATTGTATAGTTTAGTATAAAACAATGCCCGAACGGAAGGGTTAAGCAGTCAAGCGACGATTACGATACGAGCAAGACGTGTGTACATACATTCGATAAGCTAAATAGTGACGGACTTTGCGCGTGTTATTGAATCGTGCATCACGTTTATTATGGTTGCGTCCAGGTATATTTGTACCTGTGTTATACGTGTTTGTACAATTCTAATAAATAAGACCCGTAACAATACATACAAGTGCATTACATTATGACAAGTACGAGTATGAATTATATTTATTATTTACTAGCTTCTGCCCGCGACTTCGTCCGCGTGAAAAGTTCTTTTAACTATCCCACGGGAACTCTTTAATTTTTCGGGATCAAAAGTATCCTATCTTACTTCTAATACCTTCAAGAATATGTGTACAAAGTTTCATGATGATCGGTTGAATAGTTTTCGCGTGAAAGCTTGTAAAAAACAAACTTACATTCACATTTATAATATTAGTAGGGATAATATTTTCTTAAGTTTTCGCGACTTGCATACATAATAAAACTATGTTTTAACGTCGGATAAACCAAAATCAAATAAATTACCGCGCTTAAAACCGTTAAAACGTAGTTTTATTAGTAGGGATATCAAAAAGTTACAAATTTTTTTATACTGTTTTTTTTTTATTGCAGGAGTACAGCAGTCAGGCTGACGGCCCACATGAAGAAAGTATTTATCCTCGACAATGGGCATTTGCAATAGTAGACGTGATGCTGTTACCAACACTGCCAGCCTCGAAGGGACAACTGGAACCAGGAGCCCAAAATAACAGAATTTAAATACAGCACGCGCGCGCGTGTGTGGTGTGTGCCCCTATAGTAGAATTATTTTGTCCGTGCAGTTTGAGTCATAAATAATCGGAGTATTTCGCTCTCTCTTCCACTCACGGGCCTTATGGGCGGGCATAGTGATTGCGCATTATTGTTGTCGATAAGCGTTATCGATAGTGTATTTTTGGTATTGTCATTTTGTGGGTTAGTGATAAAAATGAAAGAAAAAAAATAGATAAAACAATGTATGTATTAAAATAGGAATAATAATGATTTAAAATAAATTATTAATTAGGTATCTATGTATTAAAAAACTATAAGTACAAAAGTTAAGAATGTAACAAGTTATATTAAAAATAAATATAAATATTTATATCTAAGTTTAAAATTAACAGCAAAAAAAATAATAATGATTTTTATAAGAATGATAATCTTTCTTTGATAAGAATGAGTTTTTATCGATAATGGCGTTGCGCCTGCGCAACATGCTCACCGCCCTAGCCGGGCTGAGGCCGAGTTTGATTTATGACCCAAACAGCACGCACAAAATAATTCTACTATAGTGTTATATTATAGTAAGTTTGGTAATATGCATTCTGTGTCACTGTAATTCAATGTATTGTTATTTGCGGACAAAAACTGGATGCACATCTGCCTGCCATAAACCTGGTTCCTTACCTTTCCCGCATTCGGACTTCTTTTGCTTACTATGTGTTTAAAATTTAAAATTCAATAGCCGATTGTTATTGTTTTCGTTTATGGCCGTTCGCAGGAATAATTAACCAGATGTGCAGATTAAGTTTTCTTTGAAAAAGCCTCGGTCCACGCAGTCGATTGTTGCATTGTACAGTTTACTATAAAACAATGCCCGAATGGAGGGGTGGGCAGTCTAGCGAGAATCACGATCAAAGATCATAGTGACGGACTTTGCGCGTGTTATTAAATCGTGCAGTTTGTACTGGTTGTATCCACTTATATTTGTACCTGTTTTATACGTGTTTGTATAGTTCTAATAAATTGTATAGTAATTCCAACAAAAATAAATTCCAAGTAAAATAGATTACCTAGTAAATTTTTTTTTTTTTTAGGTTGACGTGTTGCTGGAGAATTTCTTGCCGTTTCTTCTCGCGGGGTATATAAAATAGGAAATGGATTTAAATTCTGACTCATCTGTATAACTTTCAAAGTGTTCTCTAGTGGAACTTATTCTGAATAAAAACTTTCGTATTTGAATTTACTTTGTAATTTACTAGCAACGATAATAACGAAGATAATTTCTCTTCGATGTATTCTCGAAATTGTTAAGGCTGTTTGTATGAATATGAAAACATCTCGAGGGAAATTTAAGGAAAACATTTAACTTATTAACATATTAATTTATGTATAAGTTATTTACTTTAAGTTAAACACGAAATCATTCATATCGGGCTTAGTATTGGGGAGTCGAAAACCAACTCAATTGACAATGAGTTGACTTTTATCTTCTTACCAAATGTCGTAGCCATACACACATTTTGTACGAATGTAGAAACTTACAATAAGTGTATAAGTTAAATGACCCGTGTAGGAACGGAGAAATAATACAATTTCCTGCGGTCGGGCGGGCTGTCGTAAGAGGCGACAAAACAACTCACAGCCAGGTGGTAGGGCATTTGCGCGACTGAATGGCTACCACTCCTGGTCTAGAGTATGCCTATAACAACATTGAGTTGTTATAGGCATACTCTAACAATAACAACATTGAGTTGTGTTCCGGAATTAGTGACCAAGAGAGTACCGTTTTCCATCTAGTGGACATCTCCCTGTCTGTTGAACTCTTGCTATAAAAAAATGAGTCAAATAGCGCAATTATTATTGTCTAAACAGTAATCTATAATATTTTCTTAAGTTTTCGCAACATAATAAAATTACTTTTACGGTTTTAAGCGGGTAATTAATTTGATTTTTACTATCGGATGTTTCGGCCACTTTTCACTAGCCGTCTCACGAAAGTCAAATATGTCAAGTGTCAATGAGTATTGTTAAAGTTTTATTTAGCCTACTGTTTATTGTTAAAGTCAAATTAACAAAGTAGCCTTGGCGAAATCTGTGATTATAGAGGTTTATAATCTTTGACAACAGAACCTTAATAATGTTCAAATTTATAATTTAAAATAATTATAACGAATTTCGACCACTGCGGGACCACTAGTGTTAGTTAATTTTATCCAAATTTTCTTTTAATTATTCTACCTAGTAGGAGCTCTCCTAAACCAGGAATCTACTTTAAGAGTAACATATGTTTACGTAACTATTATCTATACTAATATTATAAATCTGAAAAGTTTGTTTGTTTGAACGCGCTAATCTCAAAAACCGCTGGTCCGATTTGAAAAATTCTTTCTGTGTTGGATAGTACATTTATCGAGGAAGTCTATACGTTATAAATCATCACGATAAGACCAATAGGAGCGGAGCACCAATGAAGAATGTTTCAAAATCGGGGGGTTTTGAAAACAAATTCCACGTGGACGACGTCGCGGGCACAGCTAGTCTTTAAAATAGCTATTAATGCATTAATTAAATACGTATATCTGTCACCATAATCAAGGAAGCAAGACAATACCTTGCCAGGTTCAACCCCAAATGTATGGGGATTAAGTAATATATAATGCAAAGAGTAGGTGAATCCCCCACTATGCCGGCTTTAAATTATAAACATGAATCAGCAATGAGAAATGCGGGAGGCAGCTTAACGTATTGTTATTTCGGGACGCGTTCCAATATAAATATGCATAACTTGATATACTATTTATGAAGAGTTCTGCTTGTTTGGCATGGATGGGTGGCTGTATTATGACATGTTAATAAAACTACGTTTTATCGGTTTTTAGCGCATTACTTTGGTTCTTGTTATTCCGACGTTTCATCCACTTTTCAGTATCCGTAATTATGGAAGACAAAGATGTTAAATGTCAGTGAGTATTGTTAAAATTTTATTTAGCCTACTGCCAGCTCGATCATATTAATTTTTGTTTCTGGTCATCGTTTAGTCTATGGGAGCCTTATCTATTTTACCATCGCTTCGCAACATGTTTTTGCTTTAAAAGAACCGAAACGTCAGAACAATAAAAAAAATATACCGCGCTTAAAACCGTTCAAACTTAGTTATATTGTGTGTACTAGTCGCGAAATCTTAAGAAAATACTTAATGACAACTTGTTATGATGATGGTTATGGGTGTGTTGTCATTATTATAACTATAATATTTTTATTTTCTTTTAATGTGTCTTTGTCTCACGAAGTATGCAATGTTTGCTACAACTCCATTAATTCATCAAAAAGCAATTATGTAACACATTCTTTGTAGAAATTAAAAAAGAAAAGTTTGTATTAATCAATTTTTAGCTAGACGTGTTGCTGGGGAGTTTCTTGCCGCTTCTTCTCCTTAACAGCAAGAACACGTTGTGAAGCGGTGTACATAGTCTAGGAAGTAAAATTAACTTTTAACCTATACGTATGACCATCATAAATTGTTCTCCAGTGGAACTTATTTTGAATAAAAACTTTTGAATTTTGATCGTTGTAATTACATATTGAGTTATTTTAACCGACTTCAAAAAGGAGGAAGTTCTCAATTCGATTATATATTTTTTTTATGTGTGTTACGCGTTTTCTCCGTCAATTGTAGACCAATTTTCTCATTTTTTTCTATATTCGAAAAAGTAACCATAAGGTTTTTCCTGAACCGATTCTAATAATTATTTCGCTTTGGATTCAGTGTAACTTCAAAGCGGACCCATATCAATGTAATTGCAGTTTTTTTATATATTACCTCTCTTCTTTCGTAGGGCAAGAAAGAGTATCTATTTATGTCTTTTCTTTCTTTTTTTAAAACTCTTATACTAATCCATTTGTTTCCTAATCTATTATTTTTCTCATACATTACTTACTTTATTAGAGGATACGATGAAAACTATTTATCTACTACATGTTCTGTAATTGCTATTGGTCCTTAGACTCCGAATAGCAGAAAATTCCTAATAATAAAATAGAAAATGAATAATGATAGAGATACCTATTGTTGTAAACAATTTTAGCTATTGTATTATTTTGGTTTACATAACAAAATATATTAATTGATATCATTAAAACTATGTTTATAATGGAACTCATCCTTTAGCCAACATTATCAAAAGCTTGGATTGTTGTCACACGCAGTCGCGTGGATATTGCCAACGTTACGAACGCGTGCCGACGGTAACTGACAGCTCACCACAATGCGAATTACTTTGCTTGTTATTGTATATAAATCTTACTGAAGCTTTTTGTCTAGTGCCTAACCAGTTTAGTAATTAATTTATTTAAGGATCATCAATAACTTTTTACATAAATTCAAGTAGAATAATAGGCTCACAAACTTACAATCAGTTTAACATTGCAGTGTTAAAACTACTGTTCAGGTGGTCACCCTTTGAACTGTAATATCTTCATTGTTATTATTAAATTAAATACAAATGCAGGGTATTTTTTTCAAGTGGGTCTTCAAGACCAATTCAAAAACTCGAAAAAACAAAAAATACTCAAATAAATGTAGTAGGGGTCGATTTGGAACTGTAGATTTTTGAAAATTCAATTAATTACCCTAGTAAGCAATCGATTCGGATGTTTTTGAAAAAATCACTCCACTATTAAGTACACTAAGGGCCGCTTGCATAAGGTTGCTTAAATTTATTTAAGAAACACAAAACGTATTTAACACCCTTAAATACAATTAGCGTCTCGCACAACGCAAGATTTACCGCTAAATATGTTTAAAGAACTGTCAATACGTTTTGTGCAAAACGTATTTATGCAGTATAATATGATTAACTAATTTTATTTAAAGGCGATCGTTATGCAAGCAGCCATAAGTCATAGCTTTTAAAGCCTATTTCTATGAAGGAATGTTAAACGTCAAAGTAAAGGAAACGGTTCATTTTTAAAAAGTCTAATGATATCGTTTTGTTTTTTGTTAAAAACTTCCTCGAAACTCCTATGGAGTATTTTTGCCATGAGGTCGATTTGAAAAGTCCCACCTGTTTAGTAGTTAAGTGCTCAAGCCTAAACATAATTACAAATTGCTATAACTACGATTAGTTCAAGCCTAGTCGTTTCACGCCGATATCCTGTGAAAGCATGGTATAACACCGATCGAGTCGACCTTAAGAACTGTTATCAAGACAATGATTTCAGCATGGCTCTAACCACGTACAATAAATGCAATAGGTAACTATTGAATTAATAAATAGTAATAGATAGATAACACTTTACTGTTCACCAAAATAAACAAATACAAAAATGCATAATTACAATACTTCTTGGCAAAACAACAGGCGGCCTTATCGCTAAAAGCGACCTCTTTCAGGCAACCTAGCTTAAAAGAACTTCTTAAATCTGGCGATGTAGGTGGTGCAGAAAAAGATAGGACTGTATAATACAATTTAATATTATAATATTTTTTTTAAATGATTATCTTCCATAATTGTTTTCTTCCATAAATACTAAAGTAAAATAACAAGTTTTTTTTGCGTAAATAATTATAAAATATGAAGAATTATAAAACTAAGTAGCGGGAGCCCAAACTGAGAAAAGACTCGTACTATGGAATGCCTGGCCTTCTCCTCTTGTAAAGTATTAATTAAAATACCTACCTATAATAATTTTAAAATTTGTTCTATGGTTATGTGTGTATGAGCGTATGTGTCATTTAGACATAACTGTGTGTGTGACTATTTGAGTGTGAATTAAGTTATTAAGGTTACAATGTAAAATGGTTCTATAAGGTATTCAGTTTCCATATAATTTGCAGTAAGAATCCAAGATTAACACTATTTCACATTACGACCTTCTCATTGAATGACATTTTAAACTTTTATGAATCTTATTATAAATACTGCTAGTAATACAGTAAAAATCTTTCAGCAAAACATGTTTTAACTGTTTGGCTGCTGACAAACCATGTAGTGTCTTCGTGAGTCTGCTTTGTCACTTATCTTTTATTAATGGCATAAGGCATTGAAGTAATACCTCTAGAAGAAATAGCTTTCGTACAATCAAAAAATAAAAACTTCGTTTAAAAAAACCGACTTCAAAAACTAAAAAACTAAAATGTATAAAATAACTTATTTCTAAAGCTATTAAATATTAATATATATTATCTAAAACATCTTAAAGTCGGTGCTTAGTAATTTTCAAAATATAGTAATTTTTATGTTTTGCTTTGCACCGACTTCAAGATGTTTTAGACAATATATATTAATATTTAATAGTTTTAGAAATAAGTTATTTTATACATTTTAGTTTTTTAGTTTTTGAAGTCGGTTTTTTTAAACGAAGTTTTTATTTTTTATTTGTTACTTTTTAGTGTCTAGCTATGTATGGGTGGACATACGAATTGTGCCGCGCTTCTTAAAAAATATAGGTCCCAAGAACCGGGAACAAAAAAATGATCGTAAAATGAAAACTACTGGGCCAAACTATGTCAAATTTTTAGGGACCACATGGCAGCTATTCCGCGTCGAACGAAAAAAGAATCACGTAAATCGAATCATAAATATCAGAGTAATCGGTGTACATATGGAACGGAGTGAAAATTATTTTCATGAAAAATGTTCATAAAATGAAAACTACTGGGCCAAACTATGTAAATTTTTTAGGGGACCAATTGGAAGCTATTCCGCGTCGAACAAAAAAGGAATCACGTAAATCGGATCATAAATGACGGAGTAATCGGCGAACATACATAAAAAAAAGCAACAAAAAAACAAAAAAAGATTCCGACGAATTGAGAACCTCCTCCTTTTTTCGAAGTCGGTTAAAAATCTCACTTCCTCCACATAAAGCTTCGGTAGAAAACATACGAGGTTTATTTGACATACTTTTAAGATAAGTGTTTGGGCTCTTTCAAGCTGTATTAAGATATTCTTAGCCGTACGTCCCTAAGATGAGACGCAGTACGATAATACTGATTGACATAGCAAGCAATGAGCAAGGTAGATAGTTTTAATTAAGTGTCTATCTTCGACGTTGCAAAGTTGCTAAAAGACAAACGACAATTTTCTTAATTTTTGTGTTAGGTTATTTACATGTTCTTTAAAATTTAAATTTTTATCTATAATGATACCAAGATATTTAATGCTATTAATCATTGTTAGTGGAATACATTTACAATTAATATAATAATAGGAATGTGCTATAAGTTTTTGATCATATATTTTATCATCTATCGTGTCCCGTATCACAAAAAGAATATTTTTTTTTGTTAATGTTAAGGGTTAACAAAGTAACAGATACTCACTGGCATACTTCGTCAAAACCGTTTTGAGCGAAATCAAATACCTTATCCCGAGTACCCTCAAAAATCGGTTATCTGTAAAGTCAGTTTAATGACGATCGTTGAACGTGACAACGTCATAAGAAAATACTGATGGAATGGTTGCATTTTTCAAAAGAAAATTTTAATTTTATTTCTTTGATAGATATTTTGTATGGATATAGAGAAGGAGCTAAATGGAAATCACAATTGAATTGATCAAGTTACATATATTTGTACCCATAAATACAATTATGTCAATTACGCTGCCGAACGCTGAGGCCGATTGTGCCTCTTTGTCGCTCGTTCCGCGCTCTCGTTTGCACTTCAAGTCTTAAATGGAACGCCTCAGAGCGAGGTAACGCCGCATGAGTCATGTTTTTTCGTGCGTGCAGCCAGCTCCATCGACTATAAGGCGTTGTCACGACAAAAAAGTCAAAGCTGTGTCATTTGCATACGTCAAAACTTTACAATTTTGCAGATTAATATTACGTAATTCGTTTATATAACAGAGAAAAAGAGATGGTCCTAACACGCTGCCTTGCGGAACCCCATAGGTTCCCCCCATAGCCGATATTCGTGACTGAGAGAGTGTATTATATGCTAAATTACTATTACTTGCTATGCAAATGCTTGTATTTACCAATACACAGGCAAACCCTAATGAAAATTAAGATATAAGAACTCGGCTGCGGGCAAAATCGTGGGGTAGTGCTAGTAACACTATATTGTTTGGGGCACATCTGCGTGCAGTTGACAGCTCGCCGTATTATGAATACACTTCCCCATTTCCCCCTCTTTTTGTCAACGGAAAGATAAATAGGATTCATTGTTATCAAGACAAAATGATTACGTACAACTTTAATCTACTTTCAGTCTGTTAAACCTTTGAAAGTGACAGTTCAGTCTTTTCCAAAATAAAAAATTCTGACGAAAAACAAATCAAAAGAGCAAAAAAGAATCAGTTTTTGCTCTTTAGTTATAAAGAGCTAAAAATAATAATTATCTTTAACATTTTAAATCGATGCGAAGAAAACATAAATTTTAATTATTTTTTTTTACTTGGAACCGACTTTAGGGCGTAGAAAATAATATTTTTGCTTTTTAGTTACTTAATTTTTTTGTGTTGGATGAGTTTAGCAGATAGGCAGACAGCGCACCTGATGGGAAGCGATAACCATCGCCTATGGAAATTTGCAACACCAAAAGCGTTACAAATGCGCTGCTGCTCTCTTAAGGGAGTTTGGAACCTGGCCACCAATGCCGGAACACAATTTAAGGTGTTTATAGCGGCATACCCTAGACCAGGGGTGGTAACCCTCCACCTCCTCCAGACGGGCAAATGCCCTGCCACCTGGCTGTGGGTTGTTTTGTCACCTCTTACGACAGGCCGCTCGGCCGCAGGGAATTTTATTCTTTCTCCGTTCCTGCACGGATAAAAATTTGAATACTCTTGACATTCTTAAATTCGGCTTCTTTTGTGCTAGATTATTTTTATTTTTAGTTACTTATATGGTATTTCTAGTAAGGTAGATTATCGAATGTGGAAACGATGGCTCGTTGAAATTGAAGTCATAACTCATTTCATACGTTCGTGCTTTTCGTCGTAAATAATAGTAATTCAAATAAAACTTGAATTAAATAATTCAAATAACATTTGAATTAAATAATTCAAATAACATTTGAATTAAATAATTCAAATAACATTTGAATTAAATAATTCAAATAACATTTGAATTAAATGATTAAAATAATATTATTATTTTAACTACTATTATTTGACTTATTATTTATCATTTAACTGAAGATACCTCATAGCTCAATAATTGCTCATTGCTTTTAAAACAGTTTTAAGTTACAGTTTAAGTTCCTTGATTTTTTTCAGATTCAGTACATCGCTCTGAAAAAAGAATGAAGCCGACTGAGCTTCCAAAACACTCAAGGAAAAAAAAAATTGGGGTGGCCGCCATGTATATATAGCTAAGGTTTGAAATATTTGTTTCAATATTCAAAAACATAATAATGTTTCCCAATTACTTTTTTAATGCAGTCAAGTCAATAAATAAGTGACAAGATATTAGATCCAAAAGTCGTAAAATTTTTGTCTCCTCTCTAACTTAAAACAAAAAAAACGTGTGCGTCTCGGGACGCCCGACAGAAGTGGTAACTTGCCTGAGAGAAAGGAAAGCCAGACAGTCTGGCGCTGTAACGCGTTACGTAACGAATCAGTTTACCCTCCCAAAAAAGATATCTCTTCAAAAACTATCTTTTGAATCATACCCGTCGAGCAATTTACGAAATATGAACTAATTTCGACAAACTTTTTTATGCTTTCGTAGTCAAATAACGAAAACAGGAAAGGCTTTTTAACTCTATGGACCCTTCACTGTACACAGACAGTTAATTATTTACCCCGATTTCTTGCAAAAAATTTGTTATCAAACTTTTTTTGAGCTGGCAGGACACAGGTAATGTTCGTAGACGACCGTGACCACTTTCGATCAGATAGGCCCGTAGCCTATCTACTACAATTTAGCAAGAAAAAATGGCAGTTGATAGTTTTTAATAATCTATGGTTCTGGGTGTAGAAGTAACAGATATCTCCAAATACATTCACTTTATCGTTTGCCTGTGTACCTATATTCAATGAATTGCTGAAAATATTATTAATCCTGTTTATATAATAAAAAAAACATTAATATTAATATCACAAATATTTTTAATTTTTTTATTGAATTTATGGTCTACTAAATCCGCTTAAAATTACATAAATAATAATCAAAATAAGAACAGACTCACCACCACTACTTCATCCTTTAAACTAAACAATGCACTCAAATTGTCACACAATAAAAACGAATTCCCACCGCTTTTCCCGAAAAACACAACCGCCACGTGAACTTGGTTAAAACTTTTGCGGTGCGCGGTGAAAAAAATTCCCGTTCGATACGGAACGCGCGGCGGCCACAACGACCCGCGGGGTACTGCCGACCGCTTTTCAGGGTACAAAGCTCCACACCTCTAAAAGGATCCACTCGGTTACATGGTAAGATCGAAATTTGATCGCAGTTAGATAGAATGAGTGCGCACTAAGAAGGCCCGCTGGCTATTTAGCCCAAATGGGAGGATGCGCATGCGTGCGGTCATTCAACCCTTGCATTGCTGCAGCCTTGATGAGGTTACATTTAACTGCTGCCGATGGTGCAATCAGGGTGTCTACGTGAATTGTGTCTTTAGGTCTGTAGGGAGAAGATGTTGCACAATCGCAATATGAGCAAGGATTTTATTTTTATTTATTATTATTACAGTATGTCCTTCAAGACCACAGGCCATTTTTATGGCCCGGACTTTTGGAGGGCTTGCGTGGGGCCTTACAAAGCCCAACACGTAGAAGCCCCTTGACAAATTTAATCTAACTGTAGCGTGACATTGACCGGCGATTATCCTTGTCTACATCATATAATAATGCACCCAAGGACAAGCCCCGGCCAGTGTAGGACTATTGTGGGAAATGAGAACAGAAAGTACCGGGCTATTGGAGTGAACTGCTAGTGATACTTGGGGTCTGGGAATATGAGGACTATGGCGTCTGCCCATCACAATGTTCGGGGAACATGGAAAAATGGGTAGACGGTGACTCGCCACTCCCTTATTATTATATTGTATGTCTTTCAATCTCCAACAAAGGATGACACATAACAGATTTGTAAAAATATATATTTCCTTAAATTTTTAATCAATGTGCTCCTTCAATTACTGGAGACCCCGACATGCGTAAAAATATCATCATATAAATTTAATGTGTAATACATAATACAATAAACCGAATATAAAAAGCTAAACAATATAATATTATATATACATATATAAATAAATAAGTTTATTAATATAAATAAAACAATTGTATATGTCATAGGTACGGTACACAAATATTATCAGCCTTTATTAAGCAGACTGTAATAATACCATTCTCAAGAATATAGTATTTGTTCCCAAAACAGGATCATTATCGTTGAAATTACGGTTATAGGTATCACCAATTCTGGAGAAAACAAAGTCCTGTCCGTATTACTAAGGCATGTAACATGCAGCAGTTGTGTGTGTCTTGTCCGACGTAATGGGGAACAATATGATACTCTTTGCGTTATTGCAGGACAATCGAAACGACTATGCATAATATGATACAGCAAACCCATGCCAAGCAAAACTCGGCGTTGTTTCAAGTTAAGTAACCTACATGCCAAGCACCTCTGCTCATAAGTGTGTTATGTGTTAGATTCTATATTCTGGAATGAATTAACAACTACTGATTGTTGATTGTATTTCCTGTTATTTATTTAATGAAACAATCAACAGCTCAAACATAAAATACAAAATAAAAAAAAGAGTTTCTTGCGCCGTTTATTTTTTCCAGACACAAAATTTTGCGAAGCGGTGGTATATTCGATCCAACTGCCAAAGAGTAAATAATAACCATAAACAAAAATTTAAATTAATAATTAAAATGAATAAGTTGTAACAGGCTAAATACACACATTAAATTACTCATTGCCACTTGACATCTTTGTCTTTCATGATCACGGCGACTGAAAAAAAGCCGCAACATCAAAATAAAAATCCGGACCTTATAAAATATTGCAAACATTCTCTACCTTTTTATTTCAATCTAAAGCTTTTCACGCGTCTTTGCTTGCGTTCCGTATCTTGCGGAAAGTATAAAACACGCATGTTACTGGATATTTTTTTGCAACTTCTCCTAAAAACATATTTCGACTCTATGAATGGAAATGAAATTGCAAAATCACTGAAAGAGCGTTGGATAGTGTCATTGGCACTTCACCGCCTGACCAAGGGGCGAGCAGACTGATCAGCTCACTGCTTGAGGGTTATCGGAAACGGAACTATTAGAAAGCATTGACTCCTCGAAGCCGTTATGAACTCACGGAGGTCTTATGGAAGCCTTAGGTACTGTTTCTGTGTCCTAAACTGATGTACTGAGATTGATACTGTAATTTAAATTAAATTAATTATGATTTGGTAATGTTGTGCAGACTGATGGTTTTGTGTTATGCGATGAGAGTTTTATGACAAGAAGTGGCAAGTGCGAACCGTGAAATTAAGAAAAAGTAAAACCAGGAACACGGACCCGTAAACCAAACCTGGATTTAACGCTCGGGTGATGATGACTTATCTCAATAAAGTTCCAAACTAAATTAAAGCAACATAAAATAAGGCACATTTTTTAAAACTGTGACTGATTTTGAAACCTATAATAAATTAATTCGGAGCTATGATTTAGATATAACGGGTACTTCAGTGTCTAGATTTAGGAATAAACTCAATAATCTATATTTTGAATGTTAGTGTGTAATGAGCAGGTTTTCTTATTGTTGTTACGAGCTACAGGACTCGAATTAAAATAAATGCCGTTGAAATGACTATAGAGTTTATTAGAATTGTACAAACACGTATAAAACAGGTACAAATGAAACTGGATGCAACCAGTTCACACTGCACGTTTCAATGCAATTCAACCCTGCGCAAAGTCTGTCACTATATCTAAACGTCTTTCGCTAATCGACAGTACTACACACATCTTACTCGTATCTTAGTCGTCGCTTGATTGCTTCACCCCTCCGTTCGGGCATTGTTTTATACTATACTGTATAATAGAACAAAGGACCGAGTTAATCCACACATCTGGCAAGCTTCGATGCAATGCAATAAAAACAAGGATCAGCTCGATACTTAATGATAGCCATAAAACAAGTACGATAACAATAGCATGTTTTTCTGAATTAAAAATTCAAAACACAAAGTAAACAAAAGAATTCCTAAATCATAGAGGGCAATAAACTGCGATTTTTACGACAGTCAGGTGTGCGTTATTTCTCGGTATATAACATTATGTTAGATGACTTTTTTTAATGTTTAAATTACTATTTCTTTCTTCTTTGTTTTAAGTTCTTTGATCTCTGATTAGATATCTTAATTTATTTCTACTGTGGCGACTTGTTAATAGCTCACTATCGCTAACGTGTTATTATTATGATGTTAATAGCTGATAGTCATCCAAAAATTGAAAAATAAAATAAATAAAACTGACGACTCAAACATAATGTAATCAAATAGTTGTTTGTATATATCCCAATAGGAAGTCTATTTTAAATTATTTAGATGTGTGCCGGAAGGTTTACGTTTTAGGCTGTTCGTAATTTTAGCAGTACACGGCATTAATATAGAAAATCAATCTAATTTGTAAATGAAAGTCAGTTGCAGACGTTTATTAACGGAAGAACGGCTAAAAATACGCTTTCATACACAAACCAAAAATAGTGAAGTTAAAATTAGATTTAAGTGCACTAAATATAAATAACAACATCCCATAAATGGCCCACTGCTGGGCTCGAGCCTCCCATTATAAGGGATAGTATACCCAGCACGCTTGTCCAAGGCGGCTTGGCAGGTTTGACACATCGTTTATCTCGCTCGATGTGCATGTTGCAACACGATGTTTTCCTTCACCGTTGTTAGCACGTGGTTAAGTTACAATATTTTTCGGCAAAAACTTCAAAGAACAAGAATTTTTGTATTTCTACTCTATTATAGTCTTTATTCTTAGATATTTTGACCTTATTCATAATAATTCATTAAAATTATACTTTAAATCAAAATCATAAAGTTCAAAATTCAATGCACTGTTTCGCAAAATGTCCTTTGATCTACGTATAAAAGAATATCTGCCATAAGTATATATATGTCGCAGAACGGCCTCGTTCTCACGACATCTTTAGTTATTTCAGGTTTAGTGGGCGTCATCAGGATAAAATGCGAGCATAAAACACAATAGCCACGGTTTATACACTTTTAATTTAGATTTGATCAACATTATGACATAGTTTAGACCGAGCAGCGGGTTCAGGGCACCCGCTCATACTTCCAGCTTCAATACTTTCTTTAAAATACTCCATGGTCCAACTCGACCTGTTGCCACCAACCAAATGTGCCACAAAAACTCCTCAGTCTACCCAAGTAGATATTACTCAAAGTATAGAGGGCGCTGACCCCGCTCTAGACATGTTCTGCTCTCATTGGTCGTTTATTAAATTACAATATTCATAACTTTTATTAGGTTAGATCGATCTTTAAGTTATAGAAACATTTAACAAATCAAATTACATTAAATTAAGAATTTTAGAAGTAATTAAAATGTAAACAAATGATATTGTGCGTTATAAATCCAATCAACAATTATCAGATTTATATCTTCCCTCCGACATATATATAGAGCTACAATTCATTTGATATTTTTTAAGTTTTATTTAAATTGAAAATTAATATTACTGGTAAAGTGAGTTTCATCTAGTTTAAAAAGACAAGGATTCTAAGGAAGTTTCACTTAAATATAATACAAATAATTGCATATAGTTGAGTTAAGAAGAGTTTGTACTTCCTGAGTAAGCTCTTAAACGTCAGTCAGTCGTGCTGGCTTCTTGACTTGATTTGAAAGCGTGATAGCCTGCATTATAAAAGAGTTACCATAGAAGAATGACGTGTGTAATAAATAAATATTATTCATTTTAAAATTTATTATTTTTAGTTATTAGTTATATATTATTTATTAGTTATTTTATACTAGCTTCTGCCCGCGAATTCGTCCGCGTGGTGCGGTTTTTTAACTATCCCACGGGAACTCTTTAATTATTTTTATTTTTTACTTTTTTATTGCAGGAGTTCAGCAGACAGGCAGACGGATCACCACCAAAGGTGCTACAAATGCGCTGCTGCTCTCTTAAGGGAGACTGGAACCTGGTCATTAATGCCGGAACAAAAAACAAGGTTGTTATGGCGGCATACCCTACACCAGGGGTGGTCGCTATCCAGTCGAGAGAATGACCTACCACCTGGTTGTGGGTTGTTTTGTCGCCTCTTACGAAAGGCCGCCCGGCCGCAGGAAATTGTATTATTTCTCCGTTCCTGCACGGATAACTTTTCGGAGTCAATAGTATCCTATATGTTGACCAGGGATATAAGCTACCATCATATAAAATTTCATTTAAATCGGTCCAGTCGTTTCGGAGATCACCCGGTACAAACAGACAAACCGACAACAGACAAACAGAGAAACAAAAAATTTGAAAAAAATCTAAATTAGTTCTATTTTCACTTCTTACATCCCTCTGACTCGGTTTTTATTGTACAGAAATTCGACCACTACAGTTTTATTATACAATATAGATTAGAAGCAGTACAAATGTAGAATTTCGTGAACATTATTTTGAAGCGTTCTACTTGTATCAAGTTTAACAGGTTATAAACAAGGCTAAACCCAACAAATTAAGCACAAATGAAATCACGATCATAACTTATATGAATCCAGCGCGAAATCGGTCCCAAGTGTACATTTTAGCGGCGCAACATCTAAATCAGAGGCAATTAACGTCAAATCAAGTAATATTGCCCAATACAGTTGCTTAGCGATTCACTGATTTATTCATCGTTCCTGCCTGATGGACGGGTTCACTGTCGGCTTATTACGTCCCGTCCTAGTTAACTACCTTTATTAAACGTTTAAGTCGTACGATACTTTCATGATTTACTACTGTTTTCCACGTGGTTTTAGCGTTAAGGAGTCATTTAATTGTGGCTCGCAAATGCGCTCGCGCATTAACACATTATCTATACATAATTATAAAAAAAAACTGTAGAGGTCAAATTTGTGTACAATGAAAAAAAATTCTAAAAACCGAGTCACTTCATACATCCCATGAAGTGAAATACAACTAATTTCGATATTTTTCCAATTTTTTGTCTCTCTGCTTGTATGGGCTAATGACTAATGACTGGATCGATTGAAATGAAATTTTGTACGATGGTAGCATATATCTGTGGTCAACATGTAGAATACTGTTACGAGCTACAGGACTTGAATTAAAATGCCGCTGGAATTACTATAGAATTTATTAGAACTATACAAACAAGTATACCACATGGCACTAATATAACTGGACACAAGTAGTAGGTACAAACTGCACGATTCAATGACACGCGCAAAGTCCGTCACTATATCGCTTATCGAATGTACACGTCTTGCTTTGATCGTGGTTCTCGCTAGACTGCCTCAACCCCCCCCCCCCCGCTCGGACATTGTTTTATACTAAACTGTATAACAACAAAGGACCGCGTGGACTGAGGCTTCCGAGAAACCGTGATCGACAGACCTGCGACGGGTAAACAAGTACAATGATAATAGGCTATTGTCTAATTGTACATTTTAAACACGTAGTAAACAAAAGAATTCAAAATGCGGAAAGGTAAAAAACTTTGATTTATGGCAGGCAGGTGTGCATCCACTTTTTGTACGCATGTGATAATACTTTTGATCTCGAAAAGTTCAAGAGTTCCCGTGGAATAATTAAAAAAAAACTTTGATTACTTAATTATCCCGTGTAAGTCAGCCAACCAACCTATATGTCCATGTTCCGAATCAATTTACATTGAATGTCGTCTATAAAGACGCATTATAAGGTATTGCCATCTATAAAATTTTAATTGAAGAAATAATAAATACCGGTTGAAGTCGCGGGCATCAGCTACTTTATAATGTTATCACGTGCGAGCGAGGATACGTACTTGGTATTAGAAGGAAACATTAGTTGTTTTTCTAACTGATCGCTTTTATTAACTTACACAACCTTCTTCTCCGCAGGTTTGCCTACACGCATAACTAACGACGCACTATCTCGATTATAAGTTGTCTCACTCACGATACCGTCGCTGATATTACGTAGACCACCTTCTGCTGCTGCGGCGCTCACCTCCAAATTTACATATGTAAACTAAACTCCTCTTTCACTCAACTTACCACTAAACTCGCCACTGTCGTCTACTACTCTTCTTCCAACTCTAAGCTTGTCACTATCTTCTATTAAACTTCTCTTTCAACTGTCTCGAATCGCACTTGTCGCTTCGTTGTCTTTAACTGAACTTCCTGGTGCCTACTACGGAGTTCAGTTGAACGCCTTACGCTGTTTAAATATCGGGAAGAATTTTCTGGAATGCATAATTTCGATCCTCATTGCGTTATTCTTTTGTTCATTGTCTATTCCTTTCTAAAATGTATCGGTCCTTGTTTTTTTTCTTCTGGAGTCTTCTACACTTTTCTGAACCTCTTTAAACCAATTAGATCGTTCCACCATCGCTCGCCAGACTAATATAACATTCTAAAAATGGTGTGTAAAAATAACTGGAGCTGACTATACAAACGATGGAGAACGATGAATTTTTTTTTTAGATTAATCGTCTGTTTGGGATTCAGGTAAAAACTACTAAACTACTGGGTATTTTGCAATTTTGTTGTTTTTTTTTATATTTTACCTGACTTTAAAATATTCACTGTTGATAAATAATTAAATCATAATTTATGACCTTTAATTGTATAATTATTGTGTTTTTTTTTTTTTTTTGTTTTTTTTTTTATTATTAACTAATTAACTAATGACTAATGTTAGATTAATTCTATTAAGTATTTTGAATAATGTTATATATTTCTTTTTTTTGATAATTTTGTGACAAATAACAGAAAAATTAATAACAAGATAATAATAGATCTATATTTATAATGGCCTGGCAACATTATAAACTGCCTGTATTGCACGTTCGAAAGGACAAACTGTTGTTCCAACAAAGAACACAAGATCTCCTTTAAATTATATGTATGTGACAGTTTATGCAATAAATGATATTCTATTCTATTCTATTTTCTGTTTTTTAGGTGCAAAAATACTTGAATAGCTTTAGAAATATTAATTAATAGCTTCTGCCCGTGACTTCGTCCGCGTGGAATGTGGAAGTAAAAAATAAGTAAGTTAAAACAGTTCTCCGATTTTGAAACATTTTTCATTGGTGCTCTGCTCCTATTGGTCTTAGCGTCATGATAATTATCCTTCCTCGATAAATGGGCTATCTAACAACGAAAGACTTTTTCAACTCAGATCAGTAGTTCCTGAGATTATCGCGTTCAAACAAACAAAGAAACTCTTCAGCTTTATATATTAGTATAAGATATTAAGCGCCTACGCTAAACTACTACTAAAATTTAACAAAAAATTAAGCACCTGTTGAGATTATACCACTGGCACGCGTATACAAGATTACCTTTCGAAGACTAAGCGCTCGGCTTTTTTCAACAAGGGCTGCTAACGATTTTCCTGGAATCCATTCATCAGATCCTGACTTGATGGCAATGGGACTACCTCAGGAGTGATAGATACTCTTTTGTTTAAAAAAACATGAAAATCGGTCTGTAATTGAAGGAGAAATCGTGTAATAAACATCCAAAAAAATAACATAGCCGAACGGAGAACCTCCTCCTTTTGAAAGTCGGTTAAAATTACTAAAAATTAATAATAGTAGCCATATTTATAGGGCACGACTGAAGTTATTTCTGCTTTTACTGATACATACAATTTCATATAAAACCTTTTATGTATGTTTTGGCGGTTACTGGTTTTTAGGAAATGTCATGTATTATTAACATAAATCATTTGATTTTGGGCAACTATTCACACAAAATACCCTTTGATGTTACGTTACGTATGCCTTAATATCGGACCATTCAGGCATAAGGGAGGGCGTAGCGAGTAGCCCATTCATTGCCTTATCTTACTGACTTGCTAACGACTTACACACTAACGGGTTACATGGACACCTGCGAATCTCTACATAATTTTCATTGTATATCTGTTTGTTTATTTAGTTATTATTAAAAAGTACCCTATAGTATTTCCATAAATTTTTAGGCCAAACAATACATAATGGATAAAAAATGGATACTCTGGATGAATTTACGTTACAATTATAAACTCTATTGGAACGGATTATGGTGTGTCGATGTCATAAACGACGAAATACAGAAATGTCATTGGTTGATTTGAAAATCGCACCTTTTTCAATGTCAAGAGATAGACAGAATTAATGCTCTGTGGTCAACGCCTACCATTTCGACACACCTCTTAACATGGGTCGTTGTGAGCGAAGATGATGACGTTATTAGTAACGTTTTCACCACGACCATAACGACCACGGTCGCCTTGTGGAACGGCACACGGAGTATTTCGGGCGTTGTGAGATACTAACGCGTCCACTATGGGTGTCTGGTATCGGCCCCAGAGTAGTCCTATAGGTATAGGTTGTATAATAGGAGGTTGTATAATACCAATAATACAATCGTAACTTGCTTAGCTTGGGGATATACTGTTTGTTTATCGTTGTGTTTGTTTGTCGATTATTATTAAAAAAACATGACTCTACCTTGTCAGCTAAATCAGCATCTTATATTGCAGATGCATTTAGTACATAATATTAATAATTCATTAGAATAAAAGCAACAAGTAAAACCTGGTGCATCTGCTAGTTTCATATTCCATATTGATATCTACATACAAAATTACACCTGACCCTTCACACTACCATATAATAACTATAATACAAACTTTACAATTGCTTAACTCAAAACTATCTGAATAGGCGGTGAGTTGCTATTTTACTTTATGGTAATAGGTCTTTACTATGGCTTCGCTTATAGGAAAAATAATTTTATTTTTGTACTAGAATATGTCCGCGACTTCGTCTACACTTAACTTGAAATTTCCGCGGGATTCCCGGGAACATAACTAGTGAATATTTAAAAATGAATGTAAGCATTAGCAGAAATGAATAATGAAAAGCTACGAAATTTTTTAAACATTATTTCGCGTATTTTCAACCAAAATCAAGCAAAACTATATTGTATCTAATAGACAATAGTGTCCCACGATTTTGACGAGAGCAGAATTCTAGCTCTCTGGTTCTTCGTTTATGTAACGTTGCTGTCAGAAAGGTCACAAAAATGGTTTATTTATAGTTATTGCATTTTGCCAAAGCATCACTGGATATTGTATTGTTTGTTTGGTTCATGGGCAAACACCTTATTGAAGTGGATAGTAGTTAGTTTAGGCCTTTCATACCATTTTCTTACCAACGAACTTTCCGAAAACTGGGATGTATTAACTTTCAGACAGATCTTTATATTACTTACATTATTCAGAGAGCGTTCACAGTTGCAGAATGATCCCATAGGTCTTGAGCGACAAGCGTAGGAAAACTGCTGTCTGTAACTGAAGAACCTGTCAGATGAGCTTTGTTCAAAGACTCTTTTCTTTTCTAAGACCATATCTTTATAATCAAGTAAATATTATTTTACAAGTATAGGGTATACAGACTACAGAAATAAGACTGCAAAGAAAAAAACACCAAATGGCTTAAAATCCTGAGCTATGACGAGACAGAAAATAAGCTTCACCCACTTATATAAAATACCAAAATTGCTAATGTGTTATTCATTGGGATTATAAAATTAATATGCCTAATTAAAGTTATTAATACATATACCCACATACACCAACATTCATCCACACCTGTACATACATACCCTCACCCACCAACGCCTACATGCCCACACACATGCACACATGCGTTTACAGACACTCACATACATACATATTTCATTCTAACATTTATTTCTCTTTCTTAATTGGGTAACTCAAGTAATTATCATCGGTAGCTTGCTGATGCTTTTTAAAGTTGATTGGACCTGTATACCTAATTTTCTTTTTGATGGGAAGCTTGTCCCTATCAGTCATGAGGTCAAATCAGGTTGTCCTGGCGACCCCATATAACGAATTTGAGTCGGCGGTTGTTTCTTTCCTCCAAATCCATTTAGAACATGGTCAGGAAATACTATCTGCAATATAATGACATGTAATTTTATATAATTAGTAATATATTGCATATAGCTATATGATTATAATGTTTAATTGTTGCATTTTATGACTATATCTTGTAAACTGTAAGTAATTGTACAATAATTAGATATACCACCATCGCCACTCCTAATCAGCAATATTCTTACCATGGGTTTTCTGGAAGAGATCACTTTTTAGCGATAAGACCGCCCTTTGTACATAATTAGAATAATACTAGTTCGTAAGTTTTCTGTAATGGTGTATATTAAAATGTTAAACTTAAGTTTAAATTAATCTTAAGAATCTTTTATTTTTGGTAGCCATGGAGTGGAGTACGGTGACCTGACATACAGATTTCGTGTATTCTATTTCAGGCACCAGGCTCACACACCAGGTTTCCTTGTGAATCTGTTGTGTTGAGAACGGGACCCCAGGCGTGAAAACTATCCAGACGGGCAAATGGCCTACCACTTGGCTGTGGAATGTTTTGTCGCCTCTTACATCAGATCACCTGGTTGCAGAAGTTGTTATTCTTTCTTCCTTGTTGCTTCGATATAATAAAAGTATTAAAAGGAATGTTAAAGTGTTTCTTTTTATTTTTTAACAACTCTACGGACTCGAGTCCCGTACCCTTTTTTACAACTTAATTTCTAGATTTATTTTTTAGAATTTAAACACGACTATTAGTTATTTTGGGTCCTTGTGTGTGACATTAATTTAGTGATTTTTGTGTTGAGGTGTATGTATCTTACGAATAACTTATTATATTAATTTATTCTAATTTTAATACTAAACTTATTCTAATGTAGAGTGTATCTGTTACATGCTGGTGTTGTGAGGAAGTGCATGTGCAATGTGTGCCTTATGTCTATACCTATATATATCATCCTATGTTAAGGCGGTTTCGGCATATAGAGAGGATGGCTGAAAATAGAATCACAAAACAAGTGTATGACAGTAATGTGAATGGTAGAGCTGGTACTGGTAGACCACGACGTACACACCATGATCAAATAACAGAAGTGTTAAAACAGGTAAAAAGCATATCAAATAAACATGCATGTATGAAGAAGTTAATGAAAGTAGATGAAGCGAGAGTTGTTTGTCAGGATCATCGTAAGTGGAGATCTATATATAGTATCTGACTACCCCCATGGGAAACAGGCGTGGTAATGTCTAATGTAAAGTATAACATATTTATTATTTTTATCAATTTTTCAAACAACAGAAAGCAGGTAGACAGGAAATCAATATGACAGTAAAACGTCTTTTTTATAAAGTGTACTGCGAAAGAGATACTTAAAGCTGTCTGAAGAGTGATCTCTTTTGCCCTCCGACACTCGGAAAATTTGGATCAACTTCTTACTTAAATCGAACCCTATGGTACTAACAATATGGTTGGAGATGCTTAGTCATTCATATCATTCACAATTCACACGTTTGATGCAATACCTGCGAGGTTTTGCTGAAAATTATTTGCAACCCTTTGCGCTTATAAATACGGTGTATTATTGATTGTTAATGTTAAAAGACAGCGTCTAACTTGGCTTAACCTTTATTTACATGGTGGTGCATAAGTAATATTCCAGGGAATTGTTTTGACTAGTTTCAAACATTTAGTTCTTATTAGGGCCGATTTCCAAACACTAGAGAAAAAGTTATTCATAGAATGAAGTTAGTCCATTAAAAAGTTACCGTTACCTTTAGTGTTTAATGTTTTAGTGTTGAAAATGTCCATTGGCGATGGTAATCGCTTTCTATCAAGTGGGCCGTCTGCCTGTATGTTGAACTCCTGCAATAAAAAAATGTTACATTTAGGGTTGCGTTTTTCAGCTCATCAAATTTTTAAAACATCAAAAATAATTTTAATTACTATGCAAACAATAATTAATACGCTATTGGACTCCTTGTTCATGTTCCTTCATAGCACGTCATAAGGAGGATCTGAGTTGCTTTAATAGTCCGCTCTCCTATTGAAAAACAAACCTAAGCAACCATAGTACGATTGATTAGATAATTATTATGGTGCTTAAAATTTTCCTTGAGACGGCACTCTACATACATCAAGTATATTAATTAGCTAATCTTAATTTACACTCTCTCAAATCAGAGAATAACGAGAAAGTCTACCTCCGCTTATATTGAAAATTAAACGATCTCTCTCATTTTGTTTGCCTTCATAGCGCTAGGGGTGGCACGTGCATAAATTCAATATACCTAGACAATAAAAACTTACATACATACATACATACATAAATTCACGCCAGGTCCCTTGTGGGGTAGGCACGAACAACAGAGCGCCATTTAGGCTTATTTTTACACACCTCACTTGCTTCTTTGACATTCATAGTTCTTGTCATGCACGCTCGTCTGTTCTTAAGGCTAAGACAATAAAAAACTTAATGTCTTTATAATAAAAAATATGAGTTTAATTTTGCTATCATTAACTTTTTTACAAGTATAATAATCGCATCTCACACCTCTATTTTGCTGACCATATTGTTACTGTGGTGTGTGTAAGAATAAGCCCGAATGGCGCTCTGTTGTTCGTGCCTACCCCGCAAGGGACTTGGCGTGAAGTTATGTATGTATGTATGTATATTGTTACTTGTAGTGATTTTTTGAAGTTCTTCACAAGTATATCTTTTAGGATAAAAAAAGGCTGACACAACTTCGAAGGTAAAGTCAACAGGAGATTCTAATTGGGTTATTCTTATTGTAGATTATGCTGCTATGTTTGAAAACGAAAAACTTCAAGCAGTGTGTCCTTGAAAACGTGTAAAGTTCGTATGTGTATTACAAAGAAAATATTCAAATATTCAACAAACAGCTATTTAAAAAAAAATAGTTACCCAAATACCTGGACGATCGAGCTTTGCTGATTTTTTGTGTGTAAAATCGTGTTTTTTCAGAGAAGACAAACTTGTCCCAAAAAAACTACTTAAATACGAAATTCGATCCAAATCATTAGAGCCTTTATATACGTACATATATATTATATAGGTTAAAAAATATTTGTATTGAATAACTTTTTTAAATATTTAAAAAGTTGAATTTGACCAGCACTGAAGTTACTAGTATAAAATTATAAAACCTCTGGCTTATAGCCAGAAACTGCGAAATGAATAACAGTTGCTGAATGACAATTAGTTTTAACTTGCACTTTACAAACACTGATAGTCTCAAAGCCAAAGACACATTTGTAATCAAATTTATAAATAACATAAATCATAAAACACACCCACCCACACCCATACACACACACCCCTCCCCCCATACACACAAACGCACCCACACGTACACACACCATTTTATTTTCTGTGATTGTAGTACTTATTAGTGGTGATTATTATAGAGATAGTTGTTAATAGGGAAGCGAGAGCTGGGAGCCCCATCACATAGGGTTTACCTAGTTTGATCTCCCGTCTTTCCCTTTAATTAAATTTCTCTATTTTTTGTCTGTATTTACTTTCTTTTTCTTCTTATGGGAAGTGTATAAATAAGAATAAAAAATAAAGTATGCGCATTAAACAAAAAGTTAGCCACTCTGACTGACTTGACTCAAGTTTCCCCGAGATAAAGGTACGTGTACAACTTGGTGTAAGCGAGCCAATTTCAAGCTGCCCTTCTGTAAATATTTTGTGATCATACCTACAAGTGATTTACTAACTAAAATCTTTAGATTAATCTCGCACGAACTAATCTGCTTCCTTAATTACTCACTAATGATACGTAGAAATGGAATAATTAGACCGGATTACAGGGCACGAGGTTTCGATAGTTCAATAATCCGTGATTAACACAATTTGATTCAATCACAAATTACGAATTTTGAAGTGTCGTAATCCTAACTAATAATATAAATGCGAATGTAAGTTGTCTGTTTGTGAAATTATTAAGCCTTACTTAAGCAACTAATTGACACGAAATAACTTACACTAAGTAACTTTGTAAAACACTTCTTTAAATATTAATAAAATATTAACTCTGCGGTCTGTAATTATTTTAGTGATTAAAACTGTACGTGCCGAAATAGACGATGGTAATATTGAGAAAAAAAATCAGTAAAATATATTTTTAAAGAAATAAAACCGACCTCAAGCCTTCCAGACGGGCAAAAAACCCTACCACCTGGCTGTGGGTTATTTTGAAGCCTCTTACGGCAGGCCGCCCGGCCGCAGGAATTAGTATTCTTTCTGCGTTCCTGCACGGACAAATCATGCCTTTCGAAGAGTGTAGGCGCTTTGCGCTCTGCAACAAGGGTTCCTCTCAATTTCCTCGGGACCCATTCACCAGATCCTGACTTGGTACCAACAAAAATGGCTAAGGCGTATACTATTTCAAATAAAGTGAGTATCTTAAAATTCGGTCAACAATTGGCGGAACAAACGTACAAAGAAAAAAAATAGAGCCGAATCGCCAACGTTCTCTTATAGCAGTTAAAAACAAAAGAGATTTTAATTCAAATATGGCATATCGTGGCCAGTCACTGGCATCATCAACCAATTTTGTTACAGATTCTTTAAACTTATACAGAGCTTTAAACATATATGTCCTTAAAAATTGGTTTGAATTAAGTTATTATATTAAGATCATTTTGAGATATGGGTTATGAGTTATGAGATATAAACAATTCTAAAAGGCTCTTCAAAGTACGTTATCTGAAAGGCACTTCCTCGATATTTCTAAATTTTTCTTAAACTTAAGACAAGTATACTCGAAGGAGTGAATTGCTAATGTCATAATCTCGTCTAATGCTAATAGCGGAGTAATCAAAACACACTATTTGCATAATAGATGAGATATAATCAAATATGTACTGTATATAATTACTATTATAGAATACTGTTATTAACAAATTACATTATACGTAACGATTAATTACCTTATATTGTTACATAAATCCTATAATGTATTAATATTAAAACGAGAAATTTGTAAGCATGTTTGTTTCTTAATGCCAGTCTGAACTTATGGCGTACAGTCGTGGGGCTGTACCAAACCAAGTAGTATAGAAATCATACAACGCTTCCAAAATAAAGCAGTGAAAGGCATTGCAAGCCCGCCATGGTACAGTATAAGAAACTTAGCAAATGGGCTCAACGTCATTGATTAACTATTTTATTTAAAGGGTTATTGCAAGTTTTACATAATACTTTATAAAATATTATACTGAAAATTTTAAATGTAGTAAAATAAACGAAACACAATATAAATCTATCGCGTCTGCTAACATGAAAATAAAATTTAGTAAATACCGTCGATATATAATTGAGAGATTTTGAATTGTAATCTGTACACATTATATATTATATAATGTCAGCCCATAAATGTCCCACTGCTGGGCTCGGGCCTCCCATTATAGGGGGAACGGACAGTATACCCGCCACGCTTGTCCAAGGCGGCTTGGCAGGTTAATCTGTACACAATTACCACATAAATTACGGATAAATATTATTACATAAAATTATGCTAAATTATACAGAACTACTTACTCTATACAAAACAGGCGCTAATAACAGAATAACTAAAAATATAACATTATTATTCAATTAAGGAAATAGTTGATTTGATCGTTTAGAAATAAGAGGGTACATAGCAAAATTATTAACTTTAAAAAGAAACGTAATAGGCACAATTATGCTACCAAATAACTATAACATCGACTGTCCCTACGTACAGTATCGAAAATGAAAATTCGCGATTTTTTTTTCTTGCACAAACATATTCCTTTTTATGGATGTTTTCACACAAAAAAGAGAATAAGCTATAAAATACATATTAAACCACCATTTCAATGAGTATAATATCGATACTTAACAAATCATTCAGCGTAAAAAATCGAATGTTTAATTTCGGTACTATACGCGGATACAAGAAGCGTGCGAGCAGGACGAAACTACCGCTTTCGTTGCTATACGCGGCGCCCCGTGCGCCCCTGACGCAATTTTGAAGTAATGTGGTTCTAACGGGCGCGTGCCGAGTACTATGCACGTCTAAAAGTTATTAAGTTGTTGTAAATTAGAAGTTGTTATACTGTTATCATCATGAGTAAGTTAATTCAAGAAAATACACGGTCTTCACGAATACTAAGACTGCTAAATACAAACGATATAGCTGAGCAGCAAGTACAAATACGAAAAACTGGTAAGTATATTAATAGAAGTGTGTACGTGTATTAGCAGAAGGTGATGTCAGGAGCCTTAAGAACAGACGAGCGTGCATGACAAGAGCTATGAATGTCAAAGAAGCAAGTGAGGTGTGTAAGAATAAGCCTGTATGGCGCTCTGTTGTTCGTGCCTACCCCGCAAGGGACCTGGCGTGAAGTTATGTATGTATGTATGTATGTATATTAATAGATTTATTAATTCCGAGTGCATGGTGTTTATTTTTTGCTTGTTTTTTAATCTGATTTCCTTAACAATATTCAGTGACTAGTTAATTTTACCTCAAAACAATGCTTCTTAAAGTAAATGTCATTCACCCGAAGTATACTATCGAAAGTCCCAGATTCGATTTTGTACGTCGATTAGCATTTTTGTTGCAGTATCGAAAGTGGCAGTTTCGATATTATTCGCTGATGTTTAATTTCCTTGTGTAATCGAATCTGGTACATTCATTATTATACGCGGGTATATTAATCGATGAACCTATTGAAAATACCACTTTCGATGATTTCATTCGGAATTATATTTTATTAATTTTTTTATTCGATATATCTACTATAGATTTCTTTTCTTAAAATCAATTTCTATATTTTATTAATTTATTAACATATCAAGAGAACTATATTTTTTACAAATCAATTTCTGTCTATTAACTTATTTGATACATGGACTATATTTTGTTTTTATAATTTTAGAGTCACCATTGCCCAAAGAATGCGTGCTAAGTGAAACTGATTGGAAAGCATTAGAAGATATGATGGACGATGAAGTTAATTTACTGGAAATGCCAACAAAATTAATTAATATTTGCAAGGACGATGAGGACGTCTCAGTTATACTTGACAGCTTGGAAAATACTCCCATTCCGTCTCCAAACGTAGATTTTGACTCGCCTAATCATACATCGTTGCTGCCTGCGCCTATAGTTGGACATGAAGAGGTCACTTACACTTGTGCTTTACGGTCGGACACTTACACTAACATAGTTTCTCCTAATGTGGCCATACCTAGTGTCGCGTCACTTATAACTGAATCGGAATGTGAGTCTCCACTAACCTTGTCGGGAGGTGACTCTCCATCTACAGTTAAAAAAAGAAAATCTACTTTTAAAGTTAACCCAGGCAAAAAAAGAAAAAGGTGCAAGGACAACTGGATAGATGTTAAAAGAAAAATTGCGTTGAATACTGGTCAACAATATATTGGCAGGAATGGAAAGGTACATAATAAAAAAGCAATGGGACCGATTTGTAAAGCAACTTGTAAATTAAACTGCTACGAACATTTTAATGAAACAACTCGTCAGAAAATTCATACAAGTTTTTGGCAATTGGCGGACCATACTAAACAATGGAATTTTATTAAAAAATTTACCAAAAAGTTAAACAAGCGCCGTTTTACCACTGAAAGTACATCTAGAAGACAGTTTACCACTCAGTATTTCTTACCAGATCCAGTCGAAAGTTCAAACTATCCCTGCGAATATAGACGTGTTTGTCTTAAAACTTTTTTGAACACTTTGTCTATTACGGATCAATTCGTACGTACTGCTCATCAAAAACTAAATCAGGAAGGTATCACTTTACCAGATAACAGAGGAAAGCATTGCAACCATATAGTTAAGATAGATTCTAATATGATTAAAAGTGTATCTGATCATGTAGCCTCTTTTCAACCAGTTGAATCCCATTACACCCGAAAAAATAGTAGCAAGCTTTATTTAGATAACAACTTATCAATGAGAAAAATGTTTTCTTTATATAATGAGTGGGAAAATCTTCATCTTTATAATAACAAAGCGGAAACTTTACGCCAGTATACAGACATTATTAATGAAAACATGAATATATCATTTTTTGTACCAAAAAAGGATATATGTGACAAATGCCACAGTTTTTCTAACGAAAACTCTCCGACTGAAGAGCAAATTAGCGCCTATAACAAACACATTGAGAGTAAAACTGTTGCCAGAGAATTTAAAAATAATGATAAAATTATTGCTAAAACCTCGTCTGAAACAGTATGTGCCACATTTGATTTCCAGAAAATTTTGAATTGCCCTCATGGTGACGTGGGATTGTTTTATTATAAACGGAAGCTCTCTGTGTATAATTTTACTTTATTTGATATTGGGAAGAAGGAAGGGACGTGCTATATGTGGACAGAGTGCACAGGCAAAAGGGGAGCAAATGAAGTAAGCAGTTGCTTACTTCATTTTGTTAAAAGAAAAGTAGAACAAGGTGCCAAGGAATTTCTCTTTTGGTCCGATAATTGCGCGGGCCAAAACCGTAACCGAATAGTATACTCTTTATATATGTATCTCGCAAAAAAATATAAAATCGATATTACTCATCGTTTTTTAGAGCAAGGGCACACGCAGAACGAACGAGATAGCGTGCACGCTCTCATAGAGCGAGAGTCTAAAGGGAAACTGATATACACCCAAGATCAATGGTTTGCGTTAGTGCGTTGGTGTAAAACTAATAAAACCCCATATAATGTAGTGGAAATGACTCAAGATGACCTTTTTAATTTTAAAGCTTTATTGGATGATCGCAAGTGGAAAAAAGATATTAGAAACGAAAATATGAAGTGGAATAGGATTAAAGAAATTAGTGTGCGTAAAGATGATCCAAATTGTTTATATTTTAAATACAACCTAAAAGATAATCCTTCATGTTTAAACACCAAAATACAAACAAGAAGTCGTGGAAGAAAACCAGTAATTAATATCGAATTAAATAAATCGTATAGTGAAACATTACCATTACCTGAAGCCAAATATAAGGATTTAATTAAATTATGTAACACTGGAGTCATACCCAAAGAATATCATAGATATTATTATAAGGATTTGAAATATAGTAGGAACATCTTTGAAGAAAACTCTGACGATTCAGACTAAATATGTACAATATTACAGCTATCCTGTAGGATAGCTGTAATATTGTATTTAGTCTGAATCGTCAAAGTTTTCTTCAAAGGTGTTCCTGCTATATTCTGTACTTACCTGAATCTGTTAAGTTACCTGCTTTATGTTTAATTTTTAAGAAGTACCTTTTTTAAAACTTCTCTTTGTTCAGTATTTTATATTTTTATGATTATTTATAGAAGAAATTATAAGAAATGTGTATGTTTATAAGAATACTAAATCATTATTAGTATTACTCTAACAAATTTTAATGAGAATGTTATTTGATTTTATGTTAATTTGAAGCTTTTATTTTGTTTATTTTTTTACTTTGTAAAATTAAAAATGTTCGTATTTTATTCAAAAAAGTTTGTTATTTCTATATTTTATTTTTAAGCAACTGAAGAATAAAAGTGTTTTTCATTTGATCTCATTATATTAAACGTGAATCTGTGATTGCAATATTAGTTATGAATTTTATTGATTTCATTTTAATTAAACCTTAGTAAACTAAACTTGTCTTTGTTTTAATTAAAATCGTTTTACAGGCCAAGTATCGAAACGTATAAAATACTTTGACGTACTGTATCGAAAGTGCCACTTCCGATAATTTCTTAATATATATGTACAACGTAAAATATCGAAAGAGTCACGTTCGATAATTTTGATGAAATAGTTCCCAAATAAATAATCGAATCAGTCTGTTTCGATTGTTCACACTAATTGATTAACGTAGTAAAGTATCGAAACCAACATTTCTCAAAAACTATGAAGAATTTTGGATAAAATGACATATACATTTAATTGCCAGTAAAAGTTTCGCATATATCTGAAATTATTTGCAGATAGACCAATAAATGACAATTTGGTAAACAAAATTAACTTTAAAGTGCTCTCCTGAAAAGTACCGTTTTTCAATTTCGATATTATACGTAGGGACAGTCGACATTTCTTATGCCATTTATCACTTCTACCCCCGGAGCTTGAGTTTTAGCTCTAGAGATCTCCACTCCGTGCCTGCTGGTTAAGGCAAGCACGGAGGTGAGGCCTTGCCTTGGCCCCCGGAGTCAGGTAGGAGTTGTCGCTAGTCACCTAAAGCTTCGCCACAAACCCCCCATGCGGGTTTATTATTATGTGTCTTTGACGACCACGGGCCATAAAAATGACCCAGACATTTGGAGGGCTTGCGCGGGGCCATGGAAAGGCCAACACGTAGAGGCCCCTTGACAAATTTAATGTAAATGTGGCGAGACCCTGACCGGCGCTATCTCTGTCTACACCATATAATAATGCACCCAAGGACAAGCCCCGGCCAGTGTAGGACTATTGTGGAAAATGAGGACAAAAAGTACCGGGCTATTGGGGTGAACTGCTAGTGGTACTGGGGGTCTGGGAATATGGGGACTATGGCGTCTGCCCGTCGCAATGTTCGCGGAACATGGAAAAATGGGCAAACGGTGACTCGCCACTCCCTGCATGGGCCCCAAAAAATGCCATAGAAGGCAGGGGCAACATGGGTGTGAGTGGCTAAGGGGTGTAGAGAGGTGGGCTGCAGGTTCACCGAAGCTACTTCCGACATTAGGCCATTTATCACTTCCACCCCTGGAGCTTGAGTCTTAGCTCTAGCGATCTCCACTCCGTGCCGGCTGGCTAAGGCAAGCACGGAGGTGTGGGCCTTGCCTTGGCCCCCGGAGTCAGGTACGAGGTGTCGCTACTCACCTAAGGCTTCGCCACAAAGCCCCCCTGCGGGATTATTATTATATTATTAAATCGTCAATGATGTGGTCTGGATTAACTTGGTCCATTGTTTGGCACATATAATTTTTAACATATTTCATTCGATTTCCAGTATGGAAATAATCCATTTTTAGATATAAAAACAATAGATTTCGCAAACATGTTTGATAATTCCAACGGTACATACGTAGCACAAATGTTAGTTGACTTTCGAATGAGGATAAACGAATGGATTACTTACTCCAATCAAACAGGTAATGAGAGAATAATTAGTTAAACCTGCAAACTAAACGTTACAGTTGATATTATCATGTTATTTTTATTGCTGTAGTATAGCAGACAGGCTGACATGATGGAAAGTGATTACCGTTGCCTTATTAAATTTTCATCATCCGTGCAGGCACGGAGAGAGAATACAAATTCCTGCGGCCAGGTGGCCTGTCGTAAGAGGCGACAAAAATCCCACAGCACACACACACAGGTAGGATGTTCGCCCGTCTGGATGGCTACCACCCCTGGTCTAGAGCCAGCCGCCATAACAACCTCGAGTTGTGTTCTGGTATTAGTCGCCAGCTTCCAGCCCCATCTACGAGTCTGGAAGCACCTTTATAGGCAACGTTTACCACTTTCCATCACAGTTGGGCCGTCAATTTGTTAAAACCTGCCGTTAAACTTGTCACGAAGCGAAATAGGTAGCGAATAATTCACTTTACAAATAAGACAATATGAGAAAAATTAATAAAGGGATTTATTTTGCAATTTACAATATGTTTGCTTCACTCGTCGCAATAGTTATTAGAAAAAAAGAGGGACAATCCTTTATTTTGCAAGCAAACGGTGAAATTGTGCGGCAGTTAGAGCGAATTTATTCTTTATTTATAATGTTATCTACAAACACATGGTTGTTGAGTTATTTCTTTGTTATATTAAGCGTCAAATTTGTTCAGAGTAAAATAACGATTCATTCATTTCATTTATCATTTAAGAGCTATGCTCTTGTTGGTGGAGCCTCTTCCAATCTTCTCTATTATGGGCCAGTTGTTATACTTCTATGTAAGACACGACACTAAATTTTGATATATAAAAATGAAGGTCTGGCTGTATTTCCCTTACAGAATCGTAAACTATACATCCGATTTTGATGAAATGTCGTGTGTGTGTTTGAGTGGGTCCCGGGATGGTTTACAGCCACATTGGAACCGGTAGGTGGCGCTGTTGGTTCTAGAATTCCCCTAATCACTGGGAGCGATTTTGGTTATTTTGTTTTTGTGTGATTGAGTGCGTTCACGGATGGTTTAGATTCGCAATTAGAACCGGTAGGTGGCGCTGAGACCGGGTTCTAGAATCCTCCTGATCACCTAAACCGATTTTAGTGATTTTGTTTTTGTGTCATGGAACAAAGTCTTTTAGGAATTCAGAAAATAGGCGGTACGACGTTCGCCGGGTCAGCTAGTAATTATATATATAACTATATCCACAAAAAATAAAAGAAATCGTGGAAGATTTTCCTTTTGTGATCTTTTTTTGGTTAGTTCCAGAATATTCATACTTCGACTGTAATATGAATACTATGACATAGCGGTCAATTCCCCAATTATTTGTTACATCTGCAGTTTAAGCGGGATTCCCATGATCACGGGCATATTTACCGGAGTCGACTAACTAAATCCTGCATTTATTCAATTTTCTACTTTTTATGTTTTCTAAATAAACCATCTGTGAAATGTTTTTGTTTCTTTATAAATCTGCACTTTTTATTGCATGTGGTCAGCAGACAGGCGAACGGCCCAACTCATAGAAAGCTGTTACCATCGCCTGTGGACATTTGCAACACCAAAAGTGCTACAAATGCGCTGTTTCTCTCTTAAGGGAGACTGGAACCTGGGTACTTATGCCAAAGCACTGCACAAAGTTGTTATAGCGGCTTACTCTAGATCAGAGGTGGTCGCCATCTACTCGGAGCAAATACCCTACCACCTCGCTGTGAGTGGTTTTGTCGCCTCTTACGATAGGCCGCCTGGCAGCAGGAAATTGTCTTCTTTCTCCGTTCCTGCACCGATAAATTTTCTTCTTCGGTAACTTTTTACTGGGGATTCCGTGCCCATTTTGACAAAGTAGATACTTGATAAGTAGTTCAGTATGAATATAGTTGTATCGTGATAGCGTAGTGCCATGCGCCCGCGTCCCAACCTCAGAGGGTGGGGTTAGAATCATGGCCGGAACGCATGCATCACTTAGACAGTTTTCTGACCTAATGTGCATATTGTTACAATTAACACGTGCTAACAACGGTGAAGGAAAACATCATGATGCAACCTGCACATCGAGATAACCGATATTTCACTACTGCCAAGCCACCTCAGACATACGTAGCGGGTATACTGTCCGGGTATAAGTCTAATGTTTCAAAAGATTTAGAAAATAATAATATTTATATAATATTAAATTCGTGAATCCGAAGGTCGCCGGTTCAAATCACGCTCGAAGGACCATATGTTTAGGACATAGGCCGATCAAAACTAGTTAGAAAAAGGCAGAAATTGCACCACTTTAGAGATAAATATTAATTTATTTTAATTTACACCATCTTAGTAAGAGAACATTTTATGTGACAAAGGCAAGAGCAAGGTTGTTGGTGTTGCCAACGTAAGACAAAATTGCAAAACTTTCTATACGGTCTAAAAAAGATAGGAACAGTTTGTATGAGACATTAGCGCCTCCATTTTAGGTACGTTCCTTGATAGGGCCATGTTATACCATTAAAGTTAAATTAATTAAAATTTGGCAGAGGAACATACTTGTTGTATATCCCCTAAGGAAGTTACGCTTGTATGGATGGAACAACTGAGGTTGTTTTTAGTTTGTGTTTGAAATATGATTTAATTGTATAGTGTTTTAAGGGGTTAAGATATTGTTACGAGTTGCGCAGGACTCGAATTAAAATGCCGTTGGAATTACTATAGAATTTATTAGAACTATACAACACCAACAACATTTATACACGTATAAATTAGGTACAAATATAACTAGACACTACTTGTACAAACTGCACGATTCAATAACACGCGCAAAGTCCGCCACTATATCGCTCATTGAATCTACGTCTTGCTCGTATCGTAATCCTCGCTTGACTGCCCCCACCCTTCCGTTCGAGCATTGTTTTATAGTAAACTGTACAATACAATAATCGACTGCGTGGACTGGGTTTTTAAAAAAAAAAACGTATTCCACTTAATTATTCCTGCGAACTAGTGGTGGCAAATATAACCATTAACCAATAAATTTACCGGTAAAAAAAATTAACACTTCTATTCGATAAATAAAATTAAGCAAAACGGTTAAAAATACCATTTAACAAATACACTGCGTGTAGTCGCGTAGGTAATTATTGGAAATTATATACATGCAAGTTTCAACTTTATAGTCCTCAACACAAGATTTATTTTCGCATTGCAGATGTTTTCAACTTATCATGTAAATATTGAATTTTGAGTATTTGATTGTATGCTCTATGTCCCTCAAAATAAAGCACAATATTTAACTTGGTGTTTTTTACACTTATATATTGTTTGGTATTTGATATTACGGCGGGTCAGTGCATATTTTCTATTATTTTGGTAAAGTTGTGTTTTTGTATTTTAAGAGATTTGTACTTTGTGTTTTGACTTTTTTTGTGTGTGTTTGAGCCTTTGTTTACTTTGTTGTTGTCGATTTTTAAATTTTATATCTAACTTAAAATGTAGAAGTATGAAGGAAAGTTCATTGAATCAAAAATAATATAGGACACTCAACCATTCGAGTTAACATTAGTAGAATAAATTTTTCAACGGAAAGATTTACGGGTATTTTCAACCAATAAAAATATCGGTAAAAAAAATTATCATTTACCAATTAACAGATAAATAAATTCAACCATTAAGGCCATCTTTACTGCGAACGTTCACAAACGAAAATAATAGTAATAGGCTATTGTCTAATTGCAAATTTTTAACACAAAGTAAACAAAACATTTCCAAGTGCGGGAGGGGTGATAAACCAGGTGCGCATTTCTTTGTCGGTATGTAACAATATAGCCCTTGTGATACAGAATACAGAGAGAGATTAGTATTTGGCTTTTGGAAAAAACACTTCTCTGCCGGCGGAGGACCCTTGTGAGGATCCAAGTCCCTAACGTAAAAACGAAAAATATGAAAATATAGAATAACTGCACTTGCACGGCTACAACGCCCAAATGCGGCCTAATAAGGCCGCTTAAAAGGCCTTCTAATTTCAAATTGCCGTATATTATACTGATGGGTATAATTTTACTTCATTTCATTCCATTAAAGTTCGAAATTATATAATAAAAATTAAGTTAAAAGTCTCCCGGAGAACGTAAAACACTTTTTGCTTGTGTAACAATCTCTGCCAGTTCACTATTGTAAGTAGCGTTTAATAGTAATAGTAGTAATGATCATTCCAAAACACAAGTACCTACTATGATGAAAAATGAAAAACAACATGTAGAGGTAATTTTAAAATAATTTTAATTCATATTAATAGTTTTTTATTCAAAATGTTCGTGAGAAGAATCGTACGGTTAACTTAGTTCAATAAATAATTATTAATTTCTTCCAACAACCTCTGTGAATAATTTACTGCCACCCACGGCCCACGCTAAACATGACTATACCTCTACCAATGTACGTGTATCCATTTTATCGTCTTCAAGACTGCATAATGCATCTCTAAACCTCTTCACAAAACTGAACAACACTAGACTTTTCACGTTCATTATACGGCATATTCTCATATGATATTTAATACATTGCTTTATTAACAACTTCTTATTTCCTTTTAATCAGAATTTTACTAGCAATGGACATATCATAAGTCGATAGTATCGATCGATGCGGTTAATAGTAGAGGCATGAGGGAGAATTGAAGCATGTAGGTGTGTTTCGAATCCACTGCGATATTCATGTCTAGTTTGGTTCGTGTTCAATTATATCGATTACATTTACAGTCAGAGATGAATGTTGCAGTATTCGATTGACTCACCAAGATAGACGATGCTAAAGTACAAGAACTCGACTGCACTGATGAAGAATTTAAGTATCAACCTTTTAACTCAACTACACGAAATTGTTCGTAATGTCATATTGTTACAATTCGGGTCCCGAAAAAAACAAAATACACCTGCATATCTAAAACAAAGCACATTTATTACCCATCGGCCTTTGAAGTAATAACATTAAAATTCTTTTATGTAAAGTTGTAATAATATCTATTTTACTTTTTATATTAGTCCATTTGACGGCATTAACAAAGGATATTGGGTTGGATATCTATTGGAATCCTTTTATTACTATGTATGTACTTATTAGATCCGCGAATAAAGAAAGCGCGAATAAAGAGCTTTTACTTCAAAATCAAAATATTAATTTAACCGTTTAACGTTGCCGATATTACGTAGACCACCTGCTACTCCGGTAGTCACCTCCGAATTTACAGCGCGTACCTCTCTTCAGGGTCCCCTTTTATACTACATTAAACTCCTTCTTCACTGAACTCCCACTAAACTCGTCACTTTCTTCTACTAAACATCTCTTCCAACTCTCCGATATCGCTCTAATCGCTTCGCTGTCTTCAACTGAACCCCCTATAGGTGTGTCTCGCACTTCTTATACCCAGTAGTCTTCTGGAACTCAAAATTTCGATTTTGTTTTCGTTAGTCTTTTATTTACTGTCTATCCCTTTCTAAAGATATATCTATCTCTGTGTATTCCTTCCTGAACCTTCTAATCCAGAAGTTCAGTCTTTATTTCATTATTCTATTATAAATTATATCTATCCTAGATTAATTCTTCTAGAATCTACATCTGAAAGTCTCAAAACCAACTCAGGTTGCTAGAATGTTTCACCCTCGGTCTTCACAATACTTATCTATGTATAGATACGTGCTAAGGTTATTCTTGAGATATACATATATAATTAGTAATTAATTTTTCTCCTTTCCGCAATTGCGTAATAAATGTTGAATAATTCATGTTATTGGAGGTGAGGCTGCAATTTGGTGTCCCATAATTGGGTCAGCCCGATTCGAGTACAACGCGGCTAATGGCTTAACCGATAGCAACTAATATACCAGATAAGGAGAGTTAAATCTATAAATACAGGTTCAACGAATTTACAAAGTTAATCCGTTGTAGCTTAGTGGTAAGCGTACTCGCTTCCATGTTCAATGAGTACGGGTTAGAATCCTGTCCAGAATGCAAATATCTCTTAGGCAGTCTTCTGACTTAATTGACAAAATATACTTACCACAAATCCGTACCCCATAAGTTTTAACTTAAAATTTACGAATGTTTCACAAAAAATCATTTTCTCACACTTACTTGTTTTGTGAGTCTGCTCTCAACTGTTTTCTCTAGATGCCAAAACCACCTTAACTCTTACTATTAGGTTCACCTTTTTTCAATCCATAACGGCTTACAAAATATGTTCTACTATAATACGTTGAGAGACAGCACTACATATCGTGTTAGGTAAGGCTTATCCAGGTAAGGAAGGAAGAATTTCTTCTAACTGTCTTTATTTAACTAAACTTTGCTATAAGTACAACATCTTGATATATAAAAATGAATATTTGTGTCTATGTCCTTTATAGAATCGTAAACTATACATCCGATTTTAATGAAATTTTTTGTGTGTGTGTTTCAGTGGGTCCTGGGATGGTTTACAGCCACAATTAGAACCGGTAGGTGGCGCTGAGATCGGGTTCTAGAATCCTCCTAATCCCCGGGAGCAATATTGGTGATTTTGTTTATGTGTCATGGAAGAAAGTCTTTTAGCAATTCAGAAAATAGGCGGTACGAAGTTCGCCGGGTCAGCTAGTAATTATATAACATAACTATATCCACAAAATTTTAAAGAAATCGTGGAAGATTTTCCTTTTGTGATCTTTTTTTGATTAATTCCAGAATATTCGTACTTCGACTGTAATATGAATACTATGACATAGCGGTCAATTCCCCAATTATTTTTTACATCTGCAGTTTAAGTAGGATTCCCATTATATATAACATTCATTGTGCATAAATCAATAAAATACTGTAATTAATTTTTGTTGAGTTCACGGCACGAACGTTGGGCGATGTGAAATCGCCCAGCTACGATCAGAATTTTGATTGCGCTACGGCTCTGCTACGAGTGCGAGCTTGCTACGCTGCAATAGTACTACGCCAATGTTATTTCAGTCCTGCAGGTAACAGAAAAGCTATTTCGTCGATAAATCAATAATTTACGATGGGTTTTTGATACTTGTATACCGGTAAAACTCTGATAGTTATTGTAGTAGATTTTGGATCAAGTTTTTAAGCGTTTCATTTCGGATACACAGTCGGATGATTCAGAAAGGACTTTATTCAAAACATGACTTAAACTTACAATTATTTTTTTGTTTGCTGAGTTACTTTGTGCCCCGAGAATCCCGCGGGAATTTCAAGTCAAGCGTGGACAAATTCGGGGGTATATCCTAGTGAAAACATATCCATGAGTTCCATGGGCACATAAAAAGATAAAAAAATGTCATAATAGGGTTTTGAAGAGAAATGTGTTTCTTACTATACAGTACCTTATATTTTTTGAATGCTTAAAAAATGGCACAAATATACTAAATATACTATTACTAGGATTTGCTCGCGACTTCGTCCACGTTTGACTTGAAATTCCCACGGGATTCCAGGGACACAAAGTACCACAGCTATCGTTTTAGTGAAGACTGTGTCGGAATAAGCTATTTTTTACAAACTTGAACAACTTTAAATCGCTCCCGTGAAAATTCCCGCAAGGTTCCCGGGGTAAAAAAATTACACATTTTATTACATTAAATTTGATATCGATCAATAAAAAAATAAAATTGAAATTCGCTTTTGGCCATTTTAAATAATTTCCAAAAAAAATCCCGATAGGATTCCCGGTATAAAAAGTAGCGCAGAGTTTAAATCTAAGAATTAGCCGTTGAGAAGCGAAAATGACATCGAAATCGGCCCAGTAGTTTTTACGTGAATCCCGAACAAACAGACAAGAAATCTAAAAAATATTGCATCGTCTTCACCATCTCCATTCAAATAGCTTTAATGTACAGGCATGGCATGGTTAATTATATAATTCATATATAATTAATTTGGGGATATACAATATGCGTGTTGTTTGTCTGCCGATTATTATTATCTATTTCTAAAGTTAAAGCCAGTATGAAAATACGTAAAGCCCATAAACAAATCTAGCCCATAGACAAATGCCTAGCAATTTCCCAGAATATCATTTCAAGTAATCCCCAACCGTGTCCAATATATCAAGTGCGGGTACTTCCTACATGTGATTTGTCGCGATGGCCGAGATTAATACTCCATTCGTGCCGATAGATGGCGTTGTTAGATAGATACCGGACTCACGACTACGATTGAGTCATTATACGATTACTCTGAGATTGCTTTGTCTGCAAAACCTTTAAAAAGGGCTGTAAATACCTGTGTTTATCTTGAGAAATCCAGAAATAAAACATGTTAAGGAGCTTCTCACCCAACGCAGTACGGATATTATGGTCTAAGATGGAGTACGCTTATCTACGTGTATGGTACAGATTGTGTACTCAGTGAAACACCGCTTAAATATGGACTGTATTTATTACAGGCGGTACAACGTCAATAGGTATGATTAGCACTACTGTATTAAACGGCACGTTTAAGTCAATCAACACAAGTTGGCATTAGGACCCGGTTCCTCTGAACATTGATAACACTAATTGTATCGATTTCACCGATCAATACTATTTGCACTAATCAAACATTAATTATTAATCAACATTCACAAGATCCACGAAAGTTACGCTGAGAGACTAAATGGCTGTAGAGTCTTCCGAATGCTTCCTGGTCTTCCTTTTCTACTTTTGTGTGTATAACTTGATTCAGAAACTGGTTGTATACTTGACCAATTGGCCATTGACAATTGCCGGTGGATCGCAACGCACTTGCTAAGTTAGTACTTTTAAGCAGACGCTTAGCTGCTAATCGAGCGAGCTATATATTCGCGGTAAGCGGATAAGAATGTTTTAATGTACATTTCCTTTCGAATTTCACAGAACATCGGGAATTCGCAAGCGTTATTCAAAGTTTATAAAAAACAAGAGACTGAATTACAGTGAAGCGAGGATGGGTTGAGCTATTTTTTGATAAAATCAACCGACACTTTTAAACTTACTTTAATCCATGATAATATAACCTGAAAGCAGTTTGTAGTTGGTAGATCCCACTTCCGTATTCAAGTCGCGGAATTCTTCAAGTTTTACTAAACCAAGCTTGGATTGATCCGCAAACCAGTCAACAGATGGGTCTATTGCAGTGTGTTATGTAGGGTTGAACCAAATTAATTTTATAAATTCGAACCTTACACTCATTTAGGGGCCTGGTGCAGATTATGAGCATGACCTAGCTAGAGATAAGTGATTCTCTTGTACTTCTAGCCTAATTTAGAAAAACAGTCGAAAAACAGTGCATGAACGATATTGAATTTTGAATCAACACTTTTGAATGTTTTGCCTAGATATAAATAATAATCATTATCAATTAGATTTAGCTTATTTACAGATCATTAAATAGTGTATCATCGTTAAAAAGTCTGCTCGTTGACCATCCCGTATTGCTTGAAGACGAAAGTCTTCGAGCAGTGCATCCTCCTCGTCGTGACCTACGGAGTTGAGACATGGACACTGATAGCAGGATTGGTTCACAAGTTCCAAATCGCATAATGGGCTATGGAGCGAGTTATATTGGGTGTTTCGTTTGTGGATAAAATTAGAAATGAGGATATCCGTAACAGAACCAAAGTAACTGACATAACTCGCAAAATTAGCAAGTTGAATTGGCACCGGGCCAGACATGTCTGCCACAGAACCGATAGCCGATGGAGCAGATGAGTCTTGGAGTAGAAAGCGCGTCACGGTAAACGTAGTGTCGAACGCCCTCCAGCCTGATGGACCTACGACTTGTGCGAGGTCTTCGGTAGGTGTTGCATGAGGAACTCAGAAGACAGGGATGGGTGGCGAATGGTTAACGACGACGAAATAGTGTATTGCAAAAATCTTGTTTGTGATATACGGAAATCTTATAAGAAAAACAATGTATATATTTTGTATCCCCAAGATTAGCATGTTGCGTTTGTATTATTGAGGACGAACACAGATGAAACATAGTAAATTACGGTAAGTTTATTTGCGAAATTTGCCACACCAGGAATTGGACCTGATTCTCTTAAAATCCAGTGAGCTATGTTAAAGACTTCCCAGAAAACTACGAAAAATGTAATGGTTGAGTGAGTGAGTGATTTTGTGCCTACGTGCGTTCGCGCACAATAACTACTCACTAAAGATGTCACGTTTAGTAAGTAATTTTATTTTTCAAATACTACAACCATTTTTTACATTTTTGTATTTATTAAAAGCACTGATTAAATATTATCTTCTAAATATTTTTGTACTATCTATATATTAATACGTGAAACTTTTTACGAAAGTTGCGCGGACGGAGTAGTGTGAAATTTCGCACACTAACTACATAGAGAAGAGGCGACGAATACAAATATTTTTAAATTATGCATGAAAATACATTAAATCAATAAAAAAGACATTACACAGCATTTATTTGACACACGCATGCATATTTAATCTTTTGTTTATTCTTCAAGTCAAATTAACAGTGTAGCCTTGACAAAATCTGAGATTATAGAAGTATAAGTCTTTGACAACAGAACCTTAATAATGTTTATACTTATAATTCAATTTAATTATGGTCGAATTTCGACCATTAGGTGACTACTAGTATTTATTAATTCTTAATCACCAAAGTAGGAAGTGTCAACCCTGTGCTCCAGTTGCAATGTAGCCAGTTCCCGGGAGTTATCCGGCCAGCCTTTGAGACAGACGTGATGGAATTACGGCGTTTTAAGAATTAATACACGCCACGTCGACTGGACGATGTCAGCGGAGCATCGAACGGGTTACGACCGAATCGTACTGGAGATATTTTCATCGAAACTTCTGGAAGAAAATGTTTTTACCAAGCTGGCATTCGGGCAGACGGCCTATCTCATGAAATGTGGTAACCGTCGGTTATAGGCGTTTGCAAAACCAATGGCGAGGCCAACGCATTGCCAGTCGTTAGGATGGAGTAGCGGAATGAGATAGTCGGGGCAAATACCCTACCACAGCCATGTGGTAGAGTATGCCACTATAGCAACCTTAAGTTGAGTTCCGGCATTAGTGGCCTCCTGCCTGCCCTTTGGAGAGTGGGAGCTCATTGGCAGCACCTTTGGTGCTACAAATGTCCATAGGCGATGGTAACCACTTTCCATCAGGCGGGCCGCCCGTCTGTCTGCTGTGATCATACAATATATCAAAAAGTCGAAGGATCAAACAGAAGGAATGAGATAGAAGGATTGACTTTTTGGATTGCTTGGTCGGAATTTTACCTTCGGAATTTTGAGGCTGTATGGACCAAACTGACTCCATATTCGGATTCTGCACATCAAAATACAAAAGAATAGATGGTCTGGTCAAAAGTACACACCACTTGTGAACCAGGATAATTTTTTGAAAATTTCATGTCATCCAAAAAGTGTGGTAGAATGCAAGAATGTTATTAATAGATGGCAAATTTCAAATTTGTCTTTCTATTTAATTGAACTAATCAAATTGATCTATTCATAAGTCATTCAATAGCATTAAATGTTGTGTAGTCCTTCCAGCTCGGCACCTTTCAATCAAGTTGCTTGATTAGGTGAACTGTATATGTAATGCTAGCTTAATGATTTGGCGCTATCGGAACTATGCGCTCATTCTTTAACATTTCTCAAGCTTAATGATAATAGTTATATCACTAACTTTCCACCGTTATCCGGACTAACCCAGTGGGGGGTAGCACAGGCTCATCACGCGCGGGAACATAATCGCGCAGCTCGCGTGACCTGACTCTGGAATAAGGACACCCTGGGGAGTATCCGGTAGCAATCTGCGCGGACATGTGTTATATCTTGAATTTATTACTTCTTTAGTCTTCTAGAGGCTTGGTTTATTAAACCATCAATAAAGGCTAATGCCGATGTTTCGCTTAAAGGGATCATCATCCTAACGTTAAATCCCGGTTGCGTTCGGAGCGTCTGTTTGGTCCGCTTTCCTGCTTTACTTCTCGACTTCGCGCGGTCTTCGGAATCCCTAATTGTGAGACCATTGGTACACCATCATTTAGGACGTCAAACCAGTATTTCTTGGGTCTACCCCTTCGATCAGGACCTGACATAGACAACATGGTTAGAAATTTATTTCCCACATAACTAGCCATTCTAGCTGTAGTATTCGATGACATTCTTGCAGTTTGTCTGCTATGTCACGGATATGGAGGCTGCCGCAGATACGAGAGTTTCTAACGCGGTTCTTCCGCGTTACTCCACACGCCAACCGCAAGATATTAATCAAATGCAAGAATAAAACTTACAGTTAACATATTTTAAATCTGGAACATAATTTGTAACATTGGTATATGTGACATATACTTAAGCTAGTTTATTAATAACTGTAATACGAATGTAGAATACATCACTTGTAACGACAAATTGTATTCACCTTTACACATATCGAGTCTTTCCGCCATTTTATCGTAAGCGACATTTGGAACTTGAAGACTATCCGTTTTAGATAAGAGCCTACTGAATCAAAAATTGAAGGTCTGAAAACAAAATAGTACTTTAAAATCTCTTTTGCAACAAAAGATATATTTAGGTACAATTGTCGCTTACGATAAAATGGCAGTAATGGCTCGATATTACATGTAATAAAGAACATTCATACATAATATATATTTTTTTTATCAGTTAAAACAGAATTAAATATCTCAAATTTGTTTTATTCTTTAAATACGTTCTATCAGATTAAGTTCAGTTATTTCAACTCTCTTTCATACGTTAAATAATCGCTGTCCAATTGAAATTAAAAATATTCAATTAATTGAAAAGTTATTGAATCAACCTGTCAGTTCAGACATTCCTTTTGTTATATTTAATTAAAATAGAGACAAGAGAATCCTTTAGCTAACATCTTTAAAGGTTATACTCTTTAGTCTACAACGGCAATATCTGCAATTTAATTTTTTTCTAAACTTTATAAACTTTAAGCCAAAATTAAATGGGCCCGATTAGTACGGGTCCGATCCGGGTTAGATATATAGGCAAGTAAAAAGTCACTGTTGAAAAAAGTTGTAATAATGGTTACAACTTCCTTCAAAAGTGACTTTTTAGGTAACAATTTTTTTATATTTATAATGCCGATTTCAAATTAATGTAACTCAAGATATCAAGATACAATGTTTGGATTTTAATTTATTGTTTTACAGCATTTTTGTTTGTGAAGTTTCTAGCCATGCCACCAATTTTCAGCTGCTATCCGCTATTCGCCCCACTTTTGTACTATTCCGTGTTCGTCCTATTCGGCCACTTTATTACTATACAGTATTCGTCCAATTCGTCCACTTTTTTACTATTTGGTATTCGTTCTACGAGGCCACTTTTTTACTATTCTATATTCGGCCAAATACTGTGTACTGTTCGGGAGATACCGAACACCAAATCTCTAAAAACAGGCACATAGTGCTCAAAAACATAGAAAAAAATGATAGTCAAAGTACGTCTAAACAGTGTTAAATTATTTTTTATTTTAATATTATGGTTCTACCCGTTTTTAAAATGTATGAATCAAATTAAAAAATAATTTAAAATCACGATTAAAACTGTTAAGACATTATTACTCTAACCTGCTACGCGGGAATCGAACACGTCTTCCGTCGAACATTCGGCAGCCGAATATGCGGTACTTCAGCCAAAAGCATGGCCGAATATTCGATATTCGGTCAAACCACTATTCCTGACATCCCTAAAGATTTCTATTACATTTAAAGAGGACTTATAATAACTACATTTGTATACACACAAGGTTATATTTCAAATAAAAGATGTACGGTATGTTAGAACTTGTTTTTATTTACCTTAGGGCTGATATTACCTAACTAATTACTCTACTAGACCTACTCTAAAGAAAGATTTATGAGATATCATGCTTTGTTTCTTTATTTAATTTCAAGCTGATATGAGTGAAATTATTACTCTAGTTTATACACATAAGGTTTAATATAAAGTAAAGCTCTTTGTGTAATGATCTTTTGGTTCTGCGAAGTCTAGTACTGAGTGCATCGAGATCAGTACGTGCACCCCTTCGGAATGTCAGTTGGAAAATTCTCATTACCGCAATAATCCACTGGAGTTAGGTCATAGAGATCAGTGAAGTTTTTAGAACGAATATGAGGTAACGCATCTAGAATAGAAAAGAACGTGAGGGAATTCTTAATGACTCTTTCTGCTTTACTTACTATCTGGAGTAGTGTATATTACACTATTCACTCTTTTCCATTACCATAAATAAAAACATTGACATTACTAGGGTAAACATTACTATATTGAGTATCCCACCATGATTTACACTCACTTGTTGAAAATATTAAAGTCTTAATATTTCTTTATTTTCAGGCCATAAAAAATCATAATAATATAATAAGCCGTGGAATTTGTCTGTACAATTATGCAAATGGTTATCATGAAGAACAACTGCAGGAAGTACATATTAAACGACATGATCGACGTACGGCGTGCCACCGCCCGGGCGAGTCCATTAGGCGTTTTACTTCCTGTTGTTCTCGTCTTGCTATCTCTGAGTACTTGCACAGGCACAATCTAGTAGCCAGAATCATCCACCAGCAACTTTCTAGTCGATACACTCTAATAGAAACTGAGTTACCTGATTATATATATACCTCTGAGTCACAACACGCTCTACTAAGATCGACCTATTATCACACACAAGATTATAGTTGCCAATAAAACTAATACTGTGATAATAGATCGACCTGTGAGACGTGCGATGCTCGTTGATATAAGTATTCCACATCACTGTAATCTCGTAAAAGCTGACACTGATAAATTAACGAAATACCTTGACCTCGTGCTCGATATTACTGCCATGTGGCATGTGGAGTCAACTATCATCGTACCGATAGTGATGTCCGATAACGGTCTAATAGCGAAGATCCTCGACATCTAAAGAGGCTCTCGCTCGATAAATGGAATGAAGAGCCAAATACAGAAGTCAGTACTCCAGAACACGGGACGCATTGTGAGGAGGACCTGTCTCTGGAATCTTAACCACCGGCAGGTTGAACCATAAGCCCCACTACCAGCCGAAGTCATATTTTAATATGTGTTTTTTTTCATTTGGTTTCGTAAGAGAAACAGTTGCACAGCATTATATTAGGTTAATGGCGTTCCGGCTTCTAAGTAACAAAATCAGGATTTATAAAACCATCATACGACACATCCTGATTTACAGGTTAGGAAATTTGTTAGTTTTTTTATAATTATTTATAGATATGTATTAAAAGAACGTAGTAAAGAAGGAATAAATATAAAGTGAAATCATAATAATTATTTATTTACTCTCACACTAGTAATAATAAAATTAGTATTTTTTTTCTTATAAACTGAAATGTTGAGAGCCTATTATTATCATTGTATGGTAACAAAATAGAAAAACATTAAGATTACTTAATGTTTTATGTATATTGTTACACGCCGACAAAGTGAATGCACACCTGGTTTATTATCTTTCCCGCATTTAGACTTATTAGGTTTACTTTGTGTTTAAAATTTATAATTAAGAAAAACATTCTATTGTTATTATTGACTTTGCGCATGTTATTGAATTGTGCAGTTTGTACTGGTTTCGTCCAGTTGTATTTGTACCTGTGTTACACGTGTTTTCTACTTTAAAAATAAATAACTAAAAAAATAATTACTATTGGATAAGTTCACCACAGTACAAAAGTTGGGAATGCAGAAAATATAAGTATTTTTTCAAATGCATTCATTAAACCCTACTTGGATGCGATGAAAGGAACTCTTCAAGAAATTCAAGCTCAGAAAGATACCAAAACTAACGAATAAATAGTAAAATTTGCATACAGCTGCGTAACCAGAGACACGCCCAATGACATTTCAAAAACGAATTCAGGTCTGATGCAAGATACAAACGGTTAAGGAAGAACTGTTATAATCCTTCAAGGTTCTACATAGATATTACGACGCTTGTTTCCCCATAAAGGGTAGGCAGAGATAATGGAGCTCCAGTTGATTTTGGCATTAATTTATCGCTTCATCTAAGTAGATGAAATGAAAGATCATTAAAACCTGGAATGTAGGCGATACAACCGTTAGTATCTTCTCGAAATCCCGAATTGTGCCACTGGTTCGTTTCCTGTGAAATATGAATGATTCAACTTCAAAATGTGTTTTTAACCGACTTCGAAAAAAGGAGGAGGTTCTCAATTCGTCGGGATCTTTTTTTTGTTGCTTTTTTTATGTATGTTCGCCGATTACTCCGTCATTTATCCGATCCGATTAACGTGATTCTTTTTTTGTTCGACGCGGAAAAGCTTCCAATTGGTCCCCTAAAAATTTTACATAGTTTGGCCCAGTAGTTTTCATTTTATGAACATTTTTCATGAAAATAATTTTCACTCCGTTCCATATGTACACCGATTACTCTGACATTTATGATTCGATTTACGTGATTCTTTTTTTGTTCGACGCGGAATAGCTGCCATGTGGTCCCCTAAAAATTTGACATAGTTTGGCCCAGTAGTTTTCATTTTACGATCATTTTTTTGTTCCGGGTTCTTGGGACCTATATTTTTTAAGAAGCGCGGCACCATTCGTAGGTCCACCCATACATAGCTAGACACTAAAAAGTAACAAATAAAAAATAAAAACTTCGTTTAAAAAAACCGACTTCAAAAACTAAAAAACTAAAATGTATAAAATAACTTATTTCTAAAGCTATTAGTTTTTTAGTTTTTGAAGTCGGTTTTTTTAAACGAAGTTTTTATTTTTTATTAAACATATTTTTTATTGTTTACCTCATTTTATGAAAAAAAGTCCGGCATTCCAGGGGTCTCTATATTAATGCGCGTTTAATTAAAATGCCTTTTTACATGATCCTTCTTCAAAATATCTGTAATTTGAGGTTTACAGTACCTCACCAGTTTTTATGTGCCAAACTGAATTGATCAAAAACAATTAATTAAAATCAATATTACGTTAAGTTTTTGAATTACCTATAGTTACATGTTATGTTGGCTGGATTAGATCACTTTAAACGATAAGACCGCCTATTATTTTGCCTAAAAACATTGCAACTAGTGCATTGGTTCTTTTGTGTTAGTGAGTAATATAGTTTTATCTATCAATTTGAAAATCTCAAACATATTATATCAACAGGCGTATTATTATCAAATCAAAATACATATAGTTGCAAATGTCAGGATGTATATTGACTATTGCTGATCTGATTTTACTGTAGATAGACATTTTTCTAATTTATTGTCATCCAAAACTCATGAATGTTAACACAAAACATTTTTAAAATACTTTATTCAAATTCAGTTGAAATACTTTTAAGATTTTAGCAAAAATGTTCGAGTGCTCTTAAAATGTTCACATTTTCATGTTATGCTAAGGAATCCAGAAACATAGTGCTCTAGGTATGAGACAAAAGACCGTACACATTTGCGCTTCGCCCCCTCAATTGTCTTTACATCTTACATTTCTGCATCATATTCCGTCGCAATGAAAAGTAAAAACATTGCAGATGAAATAATTCTGCAACGAACACTAAACCCTATGTCCCGAATGATAAGGTGTGCTTTGATTTGAATGATGTTATAGTAAATTCAGATGCAAAAGGCGAGAGTGGCTGAATTGAGGTGGAAACCAAAGTGCGGAATAAAAGTGACGGGAACGAACGGGGTAAAGTGAACTGCGGTCGATCGGGGGCTGCCTTTGTGAGAATTCCATCGTAAATACATAATAATTTCGTATGAGTAAAGAATAATGCACGTATTAGATAGTGTACTCTGTTTCTGTATCGATATATCGTCAGTCTCTAATCTTACTATCTATCCTTTTAAGGTTACCATTGGTTGACAAATAATATTTGGATTTTGACATCATCAAAAAATAATTTCCAATGAAGCAGACAAGAAGAACGACAATGTCAATTTAAAGCAAAATTGTATAGAAAAGTAAACATATAAAAAGGTTTTCCTAAAGGGTTCCCCCAGAGACCATTCTAAGATGAGTGATAAGTCAGGGAACAAAACTCTCAGTCCCGATCGCGTCCTTGTCCCAGGGTTTTTGCTGTGATGGTGTGACGTCAGAGGTGCAGTGTCCATCAGTAACCATAAAGCCTGGATTCAGCCTTTCTATGTTTTCATATCCAGCTTGTAAATCTTGTCGATCCAATCTAGAATTTTGTAAGGATCTGTCTAAGCTGGCTGAAGAGCTCCATGCACGGTGCCATCTCTGACGAAGACATGAAATGCAGTAGGCAAGTATCTGAAAATGAAGATGTTCCTGTTGCAATGTCTTGAAGTTGGTGTAGGACGTATGCTATTTATAATTGCGCGAAGGCGCGCTGTGAAATCAGTCACATCAGGACTGGAATGAAGAGTGTTTGTCGGGTAGAAGGAACTCGCCAGACAAGCGAATTCTGCCGAATATTAACCAACATCTAGCAAGACATAGTTATCCGTGCGGAAAAGGAGAAAGAACATTAATTTCTGCAGCTGGGCGGCTGTCGTTGGAGGCGATAATACAATCCCCAGCCTGGGTGAGCATTTGTCCATCTGGATAGCCACTACCCCTGATTTAGAGTATGCCGCCATAACAACTTGTGAAATGAAACTTCTTTAGAATCGTTGTGATTCGAATTTCGGTGAAACGAAAAGACGAAATGAAAAATCAACACTAATTCCTAGCAATTTTTATTTGTTATTTGTAATTTTTTTAACTTGGTACTTTTGGTGGTTTTGATATTATTGGTAGTTATGGTAGTGTTGGTAGTTTTGGTCGTTTGGTAGTTTTGGTAGTCTTTTTTATAGCGGGTGATTGCATATACTCAACTTCTTGGACCGCAGAGGTAGTCAACAAGGATATATGGGGCGGAGCTCCTACACACGTATTCCCTACGAAAAGAGTTATGAGATTGTGGCCGCTAGAGTGCCCACTAAACTGACTAAACCTACCAGCGTCTTGCCACATTTGGTGAGGCGCTGCCAGGCCGAGTCACAGGTAAGTTCAAGCCGTCAATATGTATGGGCATGGGCGTTCCATATTACGGAGGAGAACTACTGCTCTACTCAGTAAACCCGCCACGCTTGAATAAGGCTGCTTATGGAACTTGACACCTTGTTTACCTTGATGTGCAGGTTTCATCATGACGGTTTCCTTCAGTATAATAAAATGGTAATTTTCAGGTGAAAATAATCATCAAAATTCCAAGCTTACATGTACAAGGTTAGGTTAGGTTAGATGAAGCCCTAGCTAGAGGCCTGACCTTCTGTCAGGTCGAGATAGAGACGATCAGGAAGCAGGAAACCGCTTCCTGCATAGTCGAATGGTCTCGAGACTTCGAGAACCCTGCGGCCGGCGGCTTTACGGTGGACGCAATCAGGCCACAGCTGGAGAGATGGGTCACCCGCACCAGCGGAACCCTGACCTTCAGGACGACGCAGATACTGACCGGACACGGGTGTTTCAATCAGTATCTGTGGCGCATTGTGGGCTGCTTGCCTTCTCCGGACTGTCGCCAGTGCGGCGCACCCGACACGGCGCTTCATACGCTAGTCGAGTGCGCCGCATGGGCGCCGCAGCGTCTCGAACTCGAGGCGCACGTAGGAGCGGTCGATTCGCTCGGTGACTTGGTAACGGCCATATTGCAGAGCGACGATTGCTGGGGAGCTGCGGTTACTTTTTGTGAGGCAGTAATGTCTCTTAAGGTGGCCGCAGAGCGGGACAGGGAGCGAAGTCCTGCAGCGCGTGCTAACGTCTCTACTTGAGGTCGCCGGCCTTCAGCTGGCACCCGGAGAGGCAGGTACGCGCATTACTTCCCACCCTGGGTTAGGTTCCATTAACGGGGGGCCCTTAGCTGCTAGGAAAGCAAGGGACCATCGACCCCCGTCAACGAAGTGGGGTGTGTTCTCTCAGGGCATACTCCAGGCACTTTATTGCGCTGGATCGACTGGGTGTAACTATGTTCTAAATCTCAGCCTTTCCAACACAAACAAAAGCGCAGGGTCGACAAGGAGGAGGGGGTTTTTAGCGGGTATTGGGGTTGCTCGCTCGTGTAGCAACGTTCGGAGTCGCCACACTATTCTGTGACATCGATCGCGGACGGAGCACAAACAAAGCATACTATTGCTAGTGTTATCGCCCCCGACCGACGCGTGCCGCTTCCTAGCAACGGCCCAGATTGTGCGTAAATCGGTTAAGCATTTTCCCTCGCCTCAAAAAAAAAAGGTTAGATGAAAAGCTATACAATTAAAATAAAGAATTCAAATTATTCTCAATAAAGATTTTGCAAAATATAAAGGCTGAAATAACATACTGGTTTGTGTGGAAACCGTGTGTTTTATTTTAAACAAAGGATGTATAATGTTTAAACAGTTAAATGATGCATTAACTGTTGCTTTGTGCTATTTCACATGAGTTGCCAGCAAAATGGTATATAATTCCTAGTATTTTATTAACGACTTTCTTTGTTTAAATGCTGAGTAATTTTACAGCACTTATTACTGACAATAAATTGTGATTTTGATTTTGAATTGATTTTCAATCAATTTTGTAATTATTACTGACAGGTTTTTATTAATATTCCTTTATTTGTAATGATTATACAAAAAACATTATTTACAATAATCCAAAAATGGGCCAAATTAAATATTTAAAGAAAAATAGATATCTATCGGCTGCGGGCCTGGGGTGAACATTGTTTTTAGAACTTAAATCAAAGAGAAAGTTCTAGGAGATTGGCACTGAAAATCAGTAGTGTGTTGGACTACGTTTTCTTACAGCAAAATATTGAGTGCTAATCTGATTTGCAAATGGCTACATACAATCTTTTTAAATGTTTTTATGTTATGGGTGTTCTGTTGTTTTGTGTGTGTCCCATTTGAAAAAAAAACTTACTTTCTTTCCAATTACTCCTTTTCAATTTCGACAATTTCATTAACTTCATCGAATTAATGAGGAACTAATTAGGATTTATTATTTAATACTGATGAAAAAAAATTGATTAAGTAAAAGGATTGTTTATTTTAACAATCAAGTCTTTTTTATAATCCTCTTTTTAATTTAGTTAATAGTCAGAAATGTAATTACTAAAAAGCATTATACCTAACATTATATGGGATTAATGAAATGGTGGTACTTAGCTGTAAGCAACTTTTGTAATAAAATAAAATAGTATAATTGCTATAGCTGCGTATTACAATATCATTCCGCAAGACGTAACCCGAACCACGCACACATATCGCTTCAAATTGTAAATTCAAACGGACATCCCTAAGAAGCGACTTCTTAATTCTTGACGAGGTACGTTGCTCAGCAAGTCACGTATTTCTTTTACAGCCGTCTCAGCTGCTTCTCTTGGCCAATTGGAAAAAAAACCGCGTTTAATATTTCAACCACCCATCCACCCAACCGCCCGGTTTCGACTCGATTGCCAGGGTTAAGAAATTATCGGGATAGTGTAGATAATAAAGATTGCATACACTCAAATAAAACGCTCCACAGCGACAGCGATTTGGACTACATTTCATAATGGTGTTTTATTTTTACGTTTTTTATAGTGTAGTTTTATTCTTAGGATAGTTTAGTATAGATCTTTGATTTGTAATTAATTAATATAGTTAGATGTACTATATCATTAAAAACTCCTTAGTATTATGCTAGTGATTATTGTGATAAATTTTTCACACCACGAAAACAATATTTAACATGATTTCGATTATATATACTAGCAAAAAGCGGTGATTAAGGAGTAATAATGAATTAATTCCTGAATATTTATTTGTGCCTAACCAAAAAAAATATCGGTGTATTTTTAACTAAACAACATCCTGTTGACATGTTTACATCGATATTAGCTCTTTAGTATATATAGTAGTACAGACGGCGTTAGTAGTAACAGTCCAGTTGATATTACACATGTGTTGGAATCTCTAACAAATAGTTTTTATTGATTTGAGCAGCATGGTACTGGCCACCAAATATAAGTACTAAATTTTTAAAGTTAGAACATGTTCTTTTATTTTTTTATCTGTTTTTCCCTGTTTCTTCCCTGTTATTACTAATATCGTCATTATGTCACGAAAGTGAAGTTTTATTTTGTACAAATAAATAATTACAGTCCATAAGGAATTAATATTTAAATAAGTGTTTACAACATGTCTTATTGATTTTATAATTTTTCACAGATGGCGTTAGGAATATAGTAAAATTGTAATTAATTAAAGTTGTTATATCTTGCATTTTTTTAATGTGTTCAAAATAATATTTTAATGATAGATAACATAGCCAAAAATAAATTGAAATAACTATGTCGAAGTCCAAATCTGAAAGTGTATAGATAGTGGGATAGTGTTAGGTTTCGCTTCGCTCGCCCTGAAAGGCATATTAAGAGTAACTTAGGCGATAGTTTTTATAAATGCCGTGGGTTATGTACGGCGTGACACTGTACACGACTGATGATTGTTTATTAGGAAAATAAGCCATAATGATCTTTCTCAGACGCCTGACACGACTCGAAGACCCTGCAGAGCACGGTGTCCTTACATTATACTCCGCCTTTGCTGTCATTCTCGAGCATTCCACGTAAAGACGTCGCGACATGACATCAATTAATGTTTCTAATAAACCTATCCAATCATAGTGTGCACAAATCTGACGCACGCTTAGATGTTTCCAAAGTGACCTTCGATAACCTCAATCTGGCTCAAAACTCGTCGCCCAACATTGATAGATGCTAAACGCTACTCTCAGCATCGGTGACAGACATGACTTTATGATTTGTAAAAAAAAAAATAGAAAGAAAAGACAAAATGCTGTAGCCACAGACGTCCAATCACCACGGCGGCCTTTCGCACGGACGGCAAGCGCGCACTCCTCGTCGGCCCCTCGTGTTTCCCTATGCGCACACCTCACCTCATTTCACCTCAGCACGTCCAATTGCGCTTATTATGATTAAATCTGATATTTCGTTTAGCAGCTAAATGTGTGCTATATTATAAAATCTTAATCGACATTTTTACAAAATAAACATGCAATCCTGCACTGCAATTCAAACACACAACAGTATTTTATTTCTACCTGAAGATCTCCAAAGTCGTACAAGCAGATTTCTAAAATTCTATTTGTGATAAAAATAAGGTAGATTATAAAATAAATACTTCAAAAAATTACATTTTTCATTAGTAGTAAAATTTTCGATAAATATATTTGTTTAGAGCTATTAAAAACAGTATTTCGTTTTGGTTTCTCTTTTAGATCCTGGTATCCCAAACAGACATTAATAAGATTTTCACATTTTGGTAACAAATAATGAATTTGCACATGGCATCCCCCGCTCATGGGGGAGCCCGATATATTTTAAATTCTAATTCGGACCAATACTCAAAGTCTTTTACAACTGCAATCGATCCCCTTGAATACAAATGGAGGAAACTCCCCGGTGATTTAGACGCGTTAAGATTGTGTAATGTTCAGAGCCAGTAGTTTTGGTTCAAGCGATTCTATTATTTATTGCTTGTCCTGGATTTTTGCTTTACAATTTAATTTATAAAATAAGCAGTTTAAGTATGTTTATTTGTGATGTAACTAATGACAAGAGCTATGAATGTCAAAGAAGCAAGTGAGGTGTGTAAGAATAAGCCTGAATGGCGCTCTGTTGTTCGTGCCTACCCCGCAAGGGACCTGGCGTGAAGTTATGTATGTAACTAATGTCAGATCAGGTTAAGCTATTCCTTAAGTTAGGTTGCCTGGAAGAGATTGCTTTAAGCGATAAGGCCAGTCCGCCTTTTGTTTCTACCATGACAATATTGTAATTGTGTATTTTTGAAATTATATATTTGGTGAGCAATTTAATGTTATCTATCTATCTATTAATAGCAACTATTTATTTATATATATTACTAGCTGTCCCGGCAGACGTCATCCTGCTCAGAAAAGCTTCAATCGATATGCCGACAGCAGCGCCACCTACCGGGTCCGATAATGAACCAACTCAGAAACCTTCGTTGGCTCATGCACAACAACTTTGCTAAAGATCATCATATGATCAAATGTATGGTTTACGATTCTATAAAGGACATACAGACAAACATTCATTTTTATATATAAGAATTTTTATTATAGTTATATTGCAAAACCCACATGTTACACAATTTTTTTTTCTAATATATCCTAAGGTTGTCTGGAAAAAATGCTTTTACTGATAATAGTCTTCTGTACTTAAACTTCTTGAATTGTATCTTAATTTATGCAATAAAGTATATTCTTTCTGCTTTATATAATATTAGTGTGTATTATTCTAACACTAACTACATAAAACTTCTATCCTACTTAACAGCTAGTCCGGGCAGTTATTGAGTTTGCCAGAACAAAGGGTGTTTACAAAGTAACGCTTTCTAGCTCAAATTTCCCTCTGACCGTCTACTGCGTGCAAGAATATGGAATGAGTTAACTTTGCGCTAGGAACATTGTGAAAGTGTATTAACTTCCCGCTGAAATTTTCAATGTCATTATTTATGTTTATTTGAAAGGTTTTGTTGATTTACGTTTCTCTATCAAGCTAGAGTATTTGTGGACTCTTAGTTCGTGATGCAAGTGGACCTCGGGTGACTGTTTCTTGTTTTTAGATTTGTGTAGCTGTGTTAACGAGAAAAATTCCTTATGAATCGGCACGTTCATCTGTCTTTATATATTTGGTCATCTTTATGTAATCCCTGGAATGTCGGACTATTTTTCGTAAAATGAGGAAAAAAATAGATTAATTAATTATAAAAAAATGAAAAAAATCTTTTCAGTTAGCTTCTTCATTAGTGACATTTTAACCACGACCATAACGACCATGGTCGCCATGTGGAACGGCTGACGGAGCCGTCCATGATGACATGAAGATTTGTGGCGTGACAGAGGACGTATGTCAGAATAGAGGAGTATTGAAGGAAAATACATATTGTGAAGACCCCAAAAAAATTGGAAGAAAAGAGAGAAATGAAATTTAACTATAAAATAAAAGTATTTTTTAAATTTATTTTCCAATATGGTTATATAAATATTCATATACATAAAAACACATTCGACTGTGGCACAGAAAGCTCAAGGAAATTATTCTTGCCGCAGAGGATCGTGTAGAATACATTAGGTTATGATACATAGTGACATTTTAAAAATGACTTTAGTCAATATTAATGTTATATCAAGAATAGGAGTAGAGGCGAAGAATTGTTATCATGATTTAAGTGTTCTGTTTTGGTAATAGAAGCGGAATTATCTTCGTTCTAGTATATGGTTTTGATTGAGTCCCAGGTCTGCACATGTGAAGCTGATGGTGGGTATAATTTACAGTCAGGCGTTACGGAATTAGGGCACTAGCCCATGTAGATGGCTACCACTTGTCTCGATTATTCCGCCATAACAACCTTGGATTGTATTCAGGCCCAGTCTAAAGTCTCTAAAAGGCCGACGGCACATTGGTGTCACCTTCGATATTCCAATTGACCATAAGCGACGGTAATTACTTACCACCAGGTACGCCCTCAGTCTATCTCCTGTACTGCAACAATAAAAAAAGTTTTTTTTTTAAATTGACATTAGGGTACTGAATAATAGTATTATTTTAAACATGCATATTTAAGCCATAAATTAACTGAGAGGTATTTGTTTATAAATACTATATAGGAAAGCAGGTCTACCATCGCACAGTTGTGCAACGTCAGATCATAGCAAGTGAATTCTAAAAAAAATCAGTCTTCTGTCCAAAAAAATGTCACAAACTTCAACGACATGTTATTTCAAAACTATTTATCAGCCTATCGGGAGCGATACTTTATTGAGATACAGTTTTTATACGTTTAGACAAGTACAGTAAATCAGCATATGTGTAGCAAGACGATAAATGCATAAACATTAATATAAACTAGTGGTCGCCCGTGGTCGAAATTCAACCATAATAATTTAAATTATAACTTTGAAAATTATTAAGATACTGATGTCAAAGGCTAGACTTCTAAAATCACAGATTTCACTAAGGCTACACTTAATAAAACTACGTTTTAACGGTTTTACGCGCGGTAATTTATTTAATTTTGTTATATCCGACGTTTCGGCCGCTTTCCAGTGGCCGTGGTCACAGAAGACAAAGATGACATTTGTCTAACGTGTATTGTCAAAGTTTTTATTCAGCCTACCGCCAACTTGTTCATTTTAATTATTTAGTTTTAATTTTGTTTTGTGTTTATTATTTACTCTTTGGGAGCCTAATCTAATTTACCACCGCTTCCCAACATGTTGTGGCTTGAAGAGAAGAAGCGGCGCAAGAAACTCTTCAGCAAACATGCCTACTTCTAAAAGGTTACACTGTTATTTGGACTTGAACAATAAACACAAGAGTATATAATTATGCGTGTGTGTGTCAAATACAAAGTAGTGCGTGTAATGTCTTTTTTAACACGCTTTTATTAGCTTCACCTGTATGTATGTATGTATGTTTGTAACCGACCCCTTTGAGCTCGATTTTGTCCTACTTTGAACGATCAGATTTAATTCAAACTTTGCACACCTGTCAAAGGTCGATGACAATGCAATAATATAGTACCATGGAGCTGATCTCATGATGGAGTGAGAAGGTGGCCATAGGAACTCCTGTACTGAACAAGATAGACCCGTCGTGTTTGGGCTCGTTTTAATTGTCTTGGCTAGCACTCTGCTGCTACGTGATATGCAGGATCTCTTATTTATTAAAAAGCTTGTATTTAAAAACATTTAAAAAAAATCAACTAAAAAATGAAAAATAAAAAATAGTTTTAAAAAAAACAAAAAAACACGCTTTCATAAAAAATAAAACGAAAAACAGAAAATAAAATTTAATAAATTTGGTTTCTGATAAAAGCGTGGGGTGTATTCAAAGCGCTTTTTAAGATATTATAATACACCCCACGCTTTTTTACAATAATGTACATTCATTTTTTTTACACTGTACTTAATCAAATTGATTAATTATTTCTTTTTTGCACTCCACGGTAAGACCCCATTCATCAGAAACCAAATTTATTAAATTTTATTTTCTGTTTTTTAGTTGGAATTTTTATGAAAGCGTGTTTTTTTTAGTTTTTTTATTGATTTAATGTATTTTTTATGCATGACTTAAAAAAAATATTAGCAACCTTCTCTATATTAAACTATAAGTGTGCGAAATTTATTACTCCTCCGTTTGCGCAACTTTCGTAAAAAGGGGTTCAAAGTTTTTGCTTGACGTATTAATATATAGATAACAATGTCACTTGCTTGGTTTCAAAACTGCACATAATAATATGAGTAGTGGGTGTTAAAATTTCTCAAAAATCGTTTCCATAAACATCTATGTGCTGTATCAATAATATTACTTTTCAATGAATACACGGCTCTAATCTTACATCCTCGTTAATACTAAAGTAATAACAAAATATTTGTACGTATAATAAAAACTCTCAAAAATAGTAGATAAATATCATCCATAATCCCTAAGGTTAATCGGCTAATCATCCCCAAAGTTACCCCTAAAATTCTCCCTTCCGAAACATTTTATCTCGTTTTATTTCCACCTCTAGGTCCAGTTTATTCATCATTCCGCCTTAAACACATTTAGATGCGTTAATGACTATTTGATTGCTGCAATAAATGTCCCCTCTTCGACCACCTACCACGTAACATTTTATCAACCTCGTTGACGTCATACATCGTAATGGTCGCGATATCTCTGTCATACTTCATACGTGCGAAAGAGATGTGAAATGACGGTTTATTATCGTAGAGGTAACATAGTAAAAGACATCCCAAGTGGGTAGTTAATGGGGTAGTAACTAATTTGTTGGTTAGTTTGAAATATTTATGTCTGTTTCGGACATTCGATTAAGATACATTGTATATATCGAAACTAAATGAGTTTTTATTTCTTAAATACTTCAATTTCAATTTACTCTATCAATTATTTAAAAAAACTTGGTAAAGTAAGCTAGTACAAGTAAAACTCTAACTTTGCTTATTACAGATACTATACGAAAAACTAGAGTTAGTAATCTTCAAATTAGTTGATAAGTGTTTATGGTCACAACATCTCATTTCAATACATATTACTCAAATTTTTTTCTTCGAAAAAACCTCCTTGGCGTATTTTACGGTAGTAAGATGACATTATTGGCTGAGTTTAAAACAGCTTACCTAAGAGATGCCTTGAATATACATTTATAAGAGGTGGTTTAAAGTGAACCAAATTTAGCAACAGGACTAGTTTTGGCACTACATGAAGATACTAACTACTTCGTTAAAAAGGAATCGTTTTTAAATGTGAAATATCTAGAAATAGACACCGTCAAAGCATGATTGTGAATATTTATTCATATTTCGCCTCTTCTCCTCTCTGCTCTTAACTAATCTGCTACTTCACTGAACTGCCCACTAAACTCTCCACTAAAATCGTTACTGCCTTCTACTAAACTTCCCTTCCAGTTCTCTAAACTCGTTACTGTCTTCTATTAAAATTCTCTTCCAATTCTCTCGTATCACATCTATTGCTTCGTTGTTACGCTGCCTTACGCTGTGCCTTGCGCTGCTTATATACCCGGAAGAATCTTCTGGAACCCATATTTCTTGTCTTTGTGGCAGTCTATCTGGATGTTCCGGCTAATCTCTGAAACGGCTCGACCGATTTTCACGGAAATTATAATTAGAAGGAGAAGCTTAGGCTACTTTGTCTTTTATGTAATAAATTATTTTATTTGAAAACAGCAATCTATAATATGGCTAGCTATATCGGCTAGCTATATCCGCCAGACATTATCCTGCCTTTGAAAAATAAAAATCTAGAACTGGGACCAAATGGGTCTAATCGTTAATTTAAACCATTCCGGGACAAACTTGAATAAATATTACAACAAAAAAACACCTACTTTCCGGTACCCGATTGCAGCGCCATCTACCTGGTTCAAATTTGAATCTAAATCATCCCAGTAGAAAATTATTAAAATACTAATATCGCTATTAAAAAATAGTGGTTAGTGGTAGAAGGGTGAAAATTTTGGGTCGTATGTATTTTTTAATGTAGAATCACAAAAAATCCTTTCTTTTTAAATAATAATATTTAGGGGTGGTCACCCCAAAAATAGATGTTGGCCGATTCTGAGACCTACGCGATATGCTCACAAAATCTCATACAAATCGGTTCAGCCGGAGGAGTTTGGTAATTAACACCGCGACACGAGAATTTTATGTATTAGAAGTAAAAGTAATCGACAGTTCGGGTAAAAACCACCGATATATGAGCAGAACTCCAAAGTAGACGTTTCGAATGTAACCAGGAATATTTATTCGCACGAGTAGCTTATACTATAATGGCGTAAAATTTAAATATGCCGGAAGGCTTGTCCCTAGGGACACGTTAACTGTACCGTTACCTATTAAATTACCAAACACACAATAAATAAAGTTTTAATCTCCCATCTATTGTTAACAGGAAGCCTGTTAACTCCTGCCATATTCCATATAACATATAACTAATCCCGTGACAATACACGGGCTATTGTCTACCACAAAGGGCACTATCTTAATGTACGGGGTTAACCATCGCATCACTAATTTCGAGTGATTGGTGGTATGTCGTGTAATATATTATAGCGATTTATGCAAGGATTTCACCTTGGATCGTTTTCGAACATTTCTTTTTAAATAATCATCTACTCCTCCGTCACATGCCAAGCCTTTTCTTTATCTTGTCTTGTTTTTATATTATTCTTGTATACGATAAGCTAGATAAGATAAGGGGGTGATCTTTTTTATGTTTTCTTATCTTTTTCTTTTCTCTCCTTTTTTAATAAATACAGATCTTATTTACTAATACAGTTATTTATCTATCTATCTAATTAATTCTATTTGATGTGTTTGTTAATTTATTATCTACACACTATTAAATATTAAGTCATTTATTCTATCTACTTTCTTACTACTTCTATTCGTTTTCGTACATTACAAAAAGGCTTTCTGCAATGAATCACATTATTTAATTCAACAATTTAAAATAAGTTCCATCGGAGAACACTTTTTGAGAGTCAATACATATAAGTTAAAATTTAACTTCCTAGTCTATGTACACATCTTCGCAACGTATTATTGCTGTTAAGGATAAGAAGCAATCAAAAACTCCCCAGCAACCCTTCAAGCTAATAATTGATTAACACAAACTTTATTTTTTTTAACCGACTTCGAAAAAAGGAGAAGGTTCTCAATTCGTCGGGATCTTTCTTTTTTTGTTGCTTTTTTTTAATGTATGTTCGCCGATTACTCCGTCATTTATGATCCGATTTACGTGATTCTTTTTTTGTTCGACGCGGAATAGCTTCCAATTGGTCCCCTAAAAATTTTACATAGTTTGGCCCAGTAGTTTTCATTTTATGAATATTTTTCATGGAAATAATTTTCACTCCGTTCCATATGTACACCGATTACTCTGAGATTTATGATTCGATTTACGTGATTCTTTTTTGTTCGACGCGGAATAGCTGCCATGTGGTCCCCTAAAAATTTGACATAGTTTGGCCCAGTAGTTTTCATTTTACGAACATTTTTTTGTTCCCGGTTCTTGGGACCTATATTTTTTAAGAAGCGCGGCACCATTCGTAGGTCCACCCATACATAGCTAGACACTAACAAATAAAATTTAAAAACTTCGTTTAAAAAAACCGTCTTCAAAATCGAAAAAACTAAAAAGTATAAAATAACTTATTTCTAAAGCTATTATTATTAATATATATATTATCTAAAACATCTTGAAGTCGGTGCAAAGCAAAACATAAAAATTACTATATTTTGAAAATTACTAAGCACCGACCTCCGAAACGAGAGCATGCCACGTTTCACGATCCTGTGCGGTTTCTGGCCAATTACTTGCTCCTATCTCCGACAGGTCAGCCTCTACTCTGTCCTTCCAGCGATATTTAGGACGGCCGACCGGACGCCGACCTATCCTCGACCTCGCGCTGCGATCCTCTCCCATCCGTTCTACGTGACCGAGCCAGCGGAGGCGGTGATCTTTTATTTCTCCTATTATGTTAGGCTCGGCCACGAGATTTTCAATTTCGAGGTTGCTACGGACCCGCCAGCTACCATCTTCTCTTTTGGTTGGACCCAAGATCTTAAGGAGAACCCTCTTTTCCGCTACTAAAAGCTGGTTCTCCTCTTTGAGGGTAAGCGTCCCTTAAAAAAATAGTAAGTTATATATAAATATGTGCACTTGAGCGGCGACAGCGCGCGAATGCGGCCGAATAACAACGGCGATTATAAGATCTTCTATTTTCAAAACAGCGTATATATTATTAATATATAATGGTTATGATATTTTAGATTTTATTTCATTGCGTTATTTTCGAAATTATATAATAATATACAGCGGTCAGCATTTTTTTTGTTTCAGGCACATTTTTTTTTTACCGAGCTCCCATGCGATAAGGAACGTTGTTCCAAAAATCAAGATAGTTTTTTTGGACCATAGAGCATTGATTGAAGTAATATGTATTTCAGAATGCACACAACAGAAATTCAAATCTATAAAATTTCCATATCTGATAAGGGGTATAGTTTGGCTATTATATTAATGTACTCTGGTATTAAAATATACCGGTGAAACCAAGAGCTTCATATATTGAAAAAAAAACTTGAGAGGTGTCAAGGGACACCCGGATGGAACGAAGTTCCATATTTATTATTTACAAAAAACCTGTATACACTCAACAAAACAGTAAATGAGTAAGTTTGAATCCTATTTACTTCAATATAAGAAACAATTTAAATTTAAAAATTTAAAATTTAAAAATCGAATCACATCCTGCAATTCGACTCTTGAAACAAATTTAACTTTAAACCAGATTCGCGATATTGCTCCTTATTTTAATGACATTAAGACTCTATATGTCCGCAAATGCTATCTGTACGTCAGCAACCCATGACATTTAAATAATGTACTCCAAATTAAACTCTAACTGCGTGGGCATAAAGGGTTATGCAACTGGATTTTATCTTGGCAAGTTCAAAAACTGTCGTGACAACTTTTTTCGTAAGAATTTTTTCCGTCTAGCCCTCATTCGTACCGCGCGATAAGGAACTACGTTCCAATAAAAAAACTCAAAAAAGGTAATGCTTAAATTTCTAATATGAATAATGAACTGCGTGGAGTATGCAAATGCAGTGTACACAATCGGCCGTCTATGTTGGGCCACGTTCGCGTACATATTGGTCAACGCGCATTGACGCGTATTTTTAGACCGGGAGCTGATACAACAATTTTGTTTTCTAATTAAATTTAACATTAGAGAACACATTTTTTTAATAAATTAACCATGAGTGTAGTTCAAAATAGACATTAAAAATACTTGTGTGCGTTCGAACTCACGCATGAAGGATTTGCCTATAAAGTACGGTTCGGGTATTATATTAGGTCCAACACGACTTTTTAACAAATTTGAGTTAAACCAACCAACAACTCCCTAAACTAAAATACCCGCCCCGCGCAAGTATCTCTCGATACTTTTGATTTTATAAAATGGTATATTATTTATGCTTATATTATTAACTCAAAGTTTTTTTAAACCTCTAAGATAGAAATGGGGATTTGTCACTTTGAGATTATGTCACCCCGTCCAATCTTACAATTATTTATATTTCCTTACACTAAGTACACAAATATAATAACTGAACGAGTACTCTGGCCTCCCCGGAAAATGGAGAAGATATAATCGACCGGAAGCTAACGCCGCAGCGCCTAGCCCCAGACACACTCCGCCAACACGTGATGGATATCTTAAATTTTTTGGCATTCAGAGCAATTTGGTGAATTAGAAACCTTCATCATATAAATAATCCACAATTTATACAAATATCAGCATATAGATATTATTGTCTATAATGTATAATGTAAGAAATTTTAACCGATTTAGAGAGATATTAACACGCAGCACGAACAGAGATAAACACTATTAAGTGAAAACAGACCAATCAGGATTTTGTATGCTGTTATCTCCATGTAACTTTGTTTAGCCTATAAAGATTTAAATGAATTTATATTTCCTATAATCATGCGTCTTACGACATTCTGTTCTTTGAAATAGACATATTTTACGTGTACCTGATTGATTTCATTAACATCATCCTTAAATTAGGATGTGATGAACAGAGAAACGTTTCAAGTAGAATTCGAAAATAGTGAATACTATAAGGTTTGGTGCTTGACAATCGTTTACTCTAGACTAAATTAAATTACATATTGAACTTTAATAAAAAGTGTAATACCTATGTTGCCCTCGCTAACCTTGTACGGCATTTTTTAGGGGCCCATGCAGGGAGTGGCGAGTCACCGTCTGCCCATTTTTCTATGTTCCCCGAACATTGTGACGAGCAAACTCCATAGTCCTTATAGCCCAAATCTCTAGTTCCTCTAGCAGTTCATTCCAATAGCCCGGAACGTTTTATCCTCGTTTCCTACAATAGTGCTACACTAACCGGGGGTTATAGGGTATACGGGGTGTAGACAGAAATAATCGCCAGTCAGTTTAACACCACATTTACATTAAAATTGTCAACAGGCCTCTACGTGTTGGCCTTCCCATGGCCCCACGCAAGCCCTCCAAAAGTCCGAGTCATTTTTATGACCCGTGGTCTTCAACATACAAATTATTATAGTTAAAATGTGAATACAACCCAACTCCCGTGGCATATTGTTGACTGGAGTCCCGAGTTGAATATGCAGTGGACTGGGCGTGTCCTAAACTCTTGTAAGCCTTTGTTTGGCCCCGATATTGGATCCCCGTTTATCGCCCACTTTGATACACTCGCCTAAAATATTCATTCTGTTTACACTGCGCGCCCGCCGGTGCGTGACTTTGTACCGGCCGCAATACACGGACGCGCCGCAAAGCTATGAACACTTAATTAAAATTTACGCTTTATAGCGTCGTTTAACTCGTGGTAGTGTAATGGCTAACGGACGCCTCCTAAACTCAAAGGTCGCGGGTTCAATCCTGGCCGGAACGCATACACCACTTAGGCTGGTGTGCACCAACTTTAACCGATGGTTAAAATAAAATAATCGCCAAAAATGGAAAAACAGTGATTATTTTTGGTTAACCGTTGGTTAAATTTCGATGCACACCAGCCTCAGTCAGTTTTCTGATCTAATGTGCATATTGTTACAATTACCACGTGCTAATAACGGTGAAGGAAAACATCGTGATGCAATCTACACATCGAGATAACCGATGTGTCAAACCTGCCAAATGCCTTGGACAATCGTGGCGGGTATACTATCCATTCCCCTACCTACAGTGGGAGGCCCGAGCCCAGCAGTGGGAGAATTATGGGCTGTTATTATATATTGCGTCGTTTTAGAAACTATTACAACAATAACACGAAGTAGTAGAGCCATGCTAGAGTCATTTTATTATAGAGATAAATACAACTAAAGTGTCTGTTTGTAATGTCAAAATAAAAGATTTTTACTAAATGCATGAAATATCAATTTTTAAATTTTTGTCTATCTATCTGGATGTTCCGGGTTATATCTGAAACGGCTGGACCGATTTTGACGGGACTTGCTCTGGAAGTTATATTATTATTCTTGTAACAGATCTATTAGGTGAAACTTTTATATTCATTTCTAATGTAACGAATTATGGGTTGCTGATTTAAAAAACAATCTGTATAATATATTTCACCCCTTAAAAATAGTTTTTTCCTTCCCCAGGATCATTTAACTTGCTAAATTTCGTCAAGATGCCTTCATCATTGACTAGCTTGAAAAGTCGCTTTTTTTAGTTAGTCGCTACTTTGAAAATACCATACTTTTCGTAAGAAACACGATTTGAAGACTACTATATATTCTGCCGCGACTTCGTCCGCGTGGAATAGTTTAGTTTGGCCTTAGCGTGATTTTAGCCTATATAGCCTTCCTCGATAAATGGGCTATTTAACACCAAAAGAATTGTTCAAATCAAGCCAGTAGTTCACGAGATTAGCGCGTTAAAGCAAACAAACTCTTCAGCTTTATATATTAGTATAAGATAATGATTGATATGAATTTTTCGTGTATTTTCTTGAAAAACTTTGAGAAAATATCTAATAATCGTGTAATACGAAGACGAATTCTACGCAGGTGAAGCTGGTTGAAATTCTTAATAAGATAAACTGTGTTTTTCCAATAAATTGCAATACAATATCTGAAATAACTAACTATTGCTATCAACAACTCTTGATAACCCTTATCTTTTCTAAGAACATTTCGAAAGACTTACAAAATCACCTGATAACATCAAATACTTATATTTGCCTCGATATATTCCCCTCAGTGTCTTCATTGAAAGTCAAGTACGACTCAAAGAATACATCTAAATAAAGACTACCACTTTAAAATAATAGATATTAAAAAATCAACAAGAGAAAAGTAACATTTGAAATCATAAAGTTTTAAAGAGAATTCAACTACTTCAAACATTAAAAGTATTATTGATAAAAAATACTTATTGAGAAAAATACAGAAAAAAATAATCTAAAAAAAAAATTCATCCAGCATTTTGTCTACAGTATATAATTGAGAATGGTTTCAATCAAGCTATGTTTTTTAGTTTTAAGTGTGTTTGTAAGTTCCACTGTGAGTGAAGATTTACAAGTAGGTACCAGTATTAACAATACGTTGGTTTACATTGAGAATGTGAAACTCAGCAGCATCCCTCTAACGACCAGGACCAAGAATGTCTTCTACAATGGAAATGATACAAGACTTATAAAGGTAAGCTTGTTTTAGGATATCACAATACAAGACTATTTGTCGTCTTAGCCTAGCGAGACACTTCGGCGACTCTGAATTTCCGCTGATGTGAAAAAACAACCCACAGCCAGGCGGTAGGGCATTTGCCCGTCCGCATGGCTACCACCCCTGGTCTAGAGTATGCCTCCAGAACAACCTTGAGTTGTCTTCCGGCATTAGTGGCCACGATCCACACTCTCTTAAGAGAACAGCAGCGCATTTGTAGCACCTTCGGTGTAGCCGTCTGGCTGTCTGCTGAACTCATGCAATTTAAAAAAAAGTTAATTAAAAAACATTGCAAGCATATTTAGCCAAACTGTGCGGGCTACGTGCCGCAGGTGTGTCGCTACACTAAGTGTAACACCTTACCTGTGGAACGTACCACGTGGAAAGTTCGGCGACTGAAGGATCGGCGCTAATCTGAACTCGGCGGAATTTCCGCTGATATAAGCCGCGTGCAGAAGGTTAGCTGATGACTACTTACTATTATTGTATTGTATTACTTACTATGATTGTACAGTGTACACACTTATATAAAGTATATAAATATAAATTCAAATAATACATTTATTGCAACAACTATTTATGTAACCTTTTTCTGTCAACTCTGCTGACCATCGACGCGTGACATCATGAGGCTATCGGCAAACCTTCTGCGCACGCATAGTATATCCGACATTAAAAGTAGTTGAGAGTTAAGAGTTTTGTTGTAGTTCAAAATAAATCTGTTTCTTTCTTTCTTTTCAAACACTGTGAGCGTATTTAGCTTAACTTTCCGCTCGTTACCGCAGGTGTATCGTTACACTAAAAGTACTTGCTCTCTAGGAGTAAGCAATACTTTTCTCATGTATGTAAAATACATTTTGACACTACCGTAGTTTATTTATCGTTTATTGTGTTTAAAATACTCTAAACATCCCTATGACATATATATGATGAATTACGATTAAGAGAACCTAGATCTGAAAAAATCAAGTCCTAATTAGCTTCTTTTCAATTACATTTTAATGAAAATGATATATACTCGTATACCTAAAATCTGTCTCTAGAATGTTAAACTACAAGATAGACGGGTGCAAATGTAGAGGTAGACCAAAAAAAGATAGATGGATTGTGTGAAGGATGATATGATGATATGTGGTGTGAAAGAAGATGTATGTCAGAGTAGAGGAGTGTGGAAGGAAAAGACATATTGTGCCGATCCAAGTAACATAAATAGGGATATGGTGAAAGAAAGGAGAGAGACCTAAAATCTGTCTCTCTAACGCTTATTAAAAGAAGAACATAACAATAATTACTTTTTATTTTCAGGGTATTTCTGCCATTGATTACGATCAATCCAAAGCTAAAGTGACGGTGACAGCAGGAGGCGTTGGATTTACTTTCACAAATGTCAAAATCAAAAGTGAACGCGGCGATGGAATCAATTATCAAGTGCAAATCTTTGTATAAATATATAAGATTTAAAACTATTATTACAACAGATTTTCTATTTAATATTATTCGCATTATACAAACTAGTTAACTAAATCCAAACATTTTGGCGTTAAAAAATTGGTTGAAATGCATAGAACTGGAAGCACACAACGGTGTTCAATAACAATAAATGATTAAAGTTTATTTGTACATGGAACACTTTGGTTGATTCAACGAAAGTTAAAGTCGAAAATAAACTTTGAAATATCGGATTTTTTTATTGCTGAAGCACAGCAGACAGGCTGACGGTCCAACTGTGATGGAAAGTGGTTACCGTTGCCTATGGACATTAGCAATACCATAGGTGCTGCCGATGAGCTGCCGGCCTTGAAGGAGAAACTGGAACCTGGACACTGATGCCGGAACACAATTCAAAGTTGTTATGGCAGCATATTCTAGCCCAGGGGTGGTAGCCATCCAGTCGGTCAAATACCCACCACCTTGCGTGTAGCGTATTTGCCCAACCGTGGTAGTGTAGCTTAAGGCAGTCGGCCGTCACAAACGCCGTAGGATGTGTACAGCGTGATGCTTTACGCGTCCGATGTACATAGACTAGGATGTAAAATTAAATTTTAACCTATATGTATGACCTTCAAAAAGTGTTCTCCAGTGGAACTTATTTTGAATAAAAACTTTTGAATTTGAATTTTTGAATTTGAATTTGATGAATACTTATTATGAAAATGCCCAATACTAGTCTATGTTAGCTAAGCATTTGAGATACGGACGCCGCCTCATGAGCCATCAAGGGACATGGGTTCGAATCCTGGCCACGAAGCATGGAGTTAAGCAGTTTTCTGACTTAATTTACATATTTTACCAATTACCACGTGCTGTTAGTTAAGGAAGACATCGTGATAACTGATATGTCAAACCCGCTAAGTCACCTTATACATACAGACAGACAGATATATATGACAAAAACATAGTTTCTATTTTTCTAATATGGCTACGAAAACTTAATAATGAAAATAAGTTAGACGAAATTTTGATTTTCCTTCATAAATAACTGACCGAAAAGTTTTTATAAATTACCAAAACATCCCTGGTTGTTCCGATCGTTTGAGATGTTTTTGTTTGTTGGTTAAAAATCAAACAGAGGGGCTAGTAGCGATTTATTTGTATACAACGCGTGGGAAAATTTCAAAACCTTGACCTTTGTTTGTGTATTTTCTGAAATATAATCTTGAAAGTATTTACAAAGTTATGAAGATTTCCTAATATTTAAGTAATCAAGACATAATAACACTACGTATTAACGATTCTAAACGCAGAATCTTATTTGATTTTTATTCCGACGTTTCGGCCACTTTTCGGTAGCCATGAAAACGGAAAGAAAATTCGCTTCCGCCAACCAACAATACAATTTTCACCCATTTAAATATTATGAGTATAAAGTTATTAACAGTATATTGCGCCGCTTCTTCGTGGTAAATTAGATTAGGCTCCCATGGAGTAAATAATAGGCATAAACAAAATTTAAAACTAAATAATTAAAATGAACAAGTTTGCGGTAGACTAAATCACGACCACTGAAAAGTGGCCGAAAGAAACGTCGGAGTAACAAAAATCAAATACATTACCGCGCTAAAAACCGTTAAAACGTAGTTTTATTATTAAATAAAAAATAACATATGATTCTAATCGCATAGACATCAATCTAGGGTAAACACTCTATAAAAACTTAAAGGCATTATGGCCAGATGTCGCGGAATGAGAAGTTCTCAAGTTTTTTTCTTTTGCAGCCATTTACACGTGGCATGAGGAATTATGACATCATTTGTTACACGTTTTCACTCACATTCGAGAGTTGGCGCATTGAACGTGTTGTCGTTATTATGGGAATTCAGTATTTTCTAGATCAAACTAGTTTTTTTGGTTCTCATTATACATGTAATAAAACTGTAGAGGTCGAATTTATGTGCAATGGAAAAAGATGCTAAAAACCGAGTCAGGGGATAAGAAGTGAAATATAATTAATTTAGATTTTTGCATTTTTTTTTGTTTTTCTGTTTGTAGGGGCTAATCTCCGAAACGACTAGACCGATTTAAATAAAATTTGTATAGTGGTGGCTTCCCTTTCCCTGGTCAACATATAGGATACTTTTGATCCCGAAACATTAAAGAGTTCCCCTGGAATAGTTAAAAACTTAATTACTTAAACAGCTTATTATACAACTTATGCATCTAATAAAGTATTGATATTGCCGGTATCATCATACAATAAAACAACTTATACATTTTAAAAAAAAACTAGAAGTCGCTGATAGTATTCTACATCGCGATGGTGACGCGAACGCAGTCGCAGGCATCAGCTCTCGTAAATAAAATTGAATGCGGGCGCGTTGCGATGGTCGGGAGAAGGCAGAGGGTCGTGGAAGAAGAAGCAAGAGAAGAGTGACTTACCTCTCCACCAGTTCACCGCCACACTGCAATCGTCCCCGGGGGTTCACACACTCACTAGGATTTGCTCAGGAGAATTAAGTTATTAAATTAATTTATTAATGTTTTCTTTCTGTCGTATTGCAACTATATAATCTTCACTATGTATTGCGGTGACAGCACTGACACGAATGTTTCTCTTGTTTTGCACATTCTTCATTTGAAAGTTTATTCTTTTCTTGATGGCGAGGACAGGGAGAAATAATTTATAAGGTGTTCCTAGGTGCAACCATTTAATAAACTTCTTTTATGAACTTTTATGAACAGCGTAATAAAGGAGATTTTAATTTATAAGACAACATTCAGGACATCTTTTAGACTAAATTATAACTTGAATCGACCGTCATTACAAATACAACACAAGGTTGAAGTACATCAGATAAAAACACAAACATTATCTACAACTTAAATGTTATGAAGTAATCGAAACCTTAATTCGGCTATTCGTACAATACTCGTAAATTAAGCAGACATCCGACTCGTTCGGAAGTCAAGCGAGCAGTGACAGTATTGCACCGTCACCACCATTTATAGTGAGTGCGCTTTATATATGTCACTGCTAGATTACCCTCTTTCTTCCAACTTATTTCTTCTTTCGTTCTTTGCAACAACTTCATTGTAACACTGTAATAATTGTTATTTCACAAGTTAGGTTTTTATCATTTGGCTACGAATCCATAAAATATATATTTGTAAGTTCTACCAATGTAATTTCTATTAAAAATGCTTAAGCCTAATAGAAAAAATGTAATTATTTTTTTCCAATAATGTATGTACAATATAAGGTCTCATGTTATTCCAGTATCAATACATTTTGCCTCATTAGGCGTGTAATATTAAAATTTGACAATGTATATTTTTACGGTTATTCCTAGGCTAATAAGCTACACGGAATTTTATGAAAATGTGGATGCATATGTCTATAGATTTAACATGAAAACAGAAGTAAGTGTTTGCCCGACTAGATAATAAATAATTACCTCTGATCTAAAGTGTGCAACTATAACATACTTGAGTCGTTTTCCGGCATCCGTAACATATTCCATTCCCCTTCGAGGCTGGCAGCATGCAGGTAGTGCTTTTGGTGTGACATACATATATATCTATAGGCGAGAGTAGCCAAGACGGTTACTCTCGCCTCTTCTCGCCTTTGGAAATGCGGTGTATAAAATCATTAATCTATACAGTTGTATGAAATTAATTAGTTTTTAATATAATTATATATATAATAGATTATAAATATATTTTATAATCTATTATATCAATTATATAATAATAATTATTATTATTTAACAAAATTGGGTCGTTTTAGTCTTACGCCAAAAGGAAGGTTTGCACTGAATATCAGCGTAGTGTCGTATATAATTCCGGCACAGCAATATACAAAGTGCAAATCTTGTTTGCTGAAAATGTTGCGTACAAATTCTCGAAATAAGCTTTGTGTAAAACTTATAAAATGTATAAGGAATGTCGTTACGTCGGTATTTCTGCAAATAAAGTTTTTCTTTCTTTCCATTAGAGGTTGATCTCAGTGCTGTACAACGACAAAAATGAATTTGAATATAATAGAGCCATGCTGGAATCATTGTTTCAAGTACAGCTTTTAGGGCCGCGTCAATCGGTGTGATATAACGTTCTCATAGAATATCGGCGGGAAACGGTGAGCCGTGAGCTCATCGTGTTTCGTGCAATGAGTGAGAGTTCCAAATCCATCCTTCCCCTCTTTGTCCCATTTTAAAAGTTGCTAACGCGTTAGCTGGTGTACCAAACGTATATACGCGACGGTAACGACTTCCAATGAGTTCGGCCATCTGCTTGTAAGGTAACTTCGCCATAAAAAAATTGTGTGTATGTAGTTCACATGCAATAGAAGTGAAACTTCAGAGAATACACAGATAATTCTTCTGTAACTTTTATCAATATAAATATAATCTTTTAGTCTACATTTGTCAACATAATTATCATAATTCAAAATAAACTTTTGAGTATCACTTGAAAATTTTCACTGTTTTAGTCTAAAAGACATTATTATCAGATTTATTTCGGTCCAAATCGGAACTATGTTTAATCATCGGTTTTATTGACTCTCTAATCTGTGCTGCACAATGCAAAAATTGTATCTCATATTCTCGCCGGCTAAGTCCTATTATACATTTGTGTTTATCTCTTTTTAGTTTCGCTTTTTCGTTACCTCAAGTTTCTAATCAGAACGATTCTAAAGAAGTTTCACTTCAAAATAACACGTTCCAAATTCAAAAGAGCAAATACAACCGGCAACGCAGTGCGGTCATTATTTTTATTTTACGACGTGATAACACGGCATAGCACTTGTATTTGTGTGCGGCGAAACTTTTGGGACTAGCTGTACGTTGTGCTAAGCCCAAACGTACTGGCAGGGAATAAAATTGCAACTTTTTATTTCATATTTTTCAAACAATGGAACGTATTGAACGGTGGTGGTTTTTCGCTGTAATTTTTTGTAGCGTTTCGTCGGTTATCGTAAATTGTTTCAACATTCTGTCATAACTATGGTGGGAGAATAACCACGTTTTTGTTGAGTGAGTATTTTAATTCGGAAATATACTGGTTTAAATATTTTATTTGTTCTTTCTTAGGCCTATATTAGATGGTTTATTTCTGTTTTTCAAAATAGATGAATCAACCAAAGTGATCTACATAAACATAAACTTGAATCATTCAATGCCATTGAATACCGCAAATTTAATTAATTTGGTTAAAAAGTGTAGTACTTGACTAGACTATTAATTCATTTCTATTATTCTATTTGTATAGAAATGAGATATAAAACAAAACAATCGTAACTGTTTAAAAAGTTTTATAACCAAGTGACTTTTTTGACTGCTTTTTCGTATTTTTTTGTAAATAGATTCATTTTAGTTGTTTGTACTTATTTTAGTTGTTGATACACAACGATAGTATACACTTTAAACACATTTGTACTATTTTTTTATGTGTAAATATGTGAACGCCTTTGCAACCCCACTATCATGCTCTCCAATTAAATCACATATACAATTAAGTACCTCAAACCATATTGTCTATTTATCGAACTTTTTTTATTGCATGAGTTCAGCAGACAGGCAGACGACCCACCTAATGGAAGGTTACCATGGTTACCATCGCCTATGGACATTTGCAACACCAAAGGTGCTACAAATGCGCTGCTGCTCTCTTAAGGGATATAGGATACTGGAACCTGACCACTAATGCCGAAGCACAACTCAAGGGTGTTATGGTGGCATACCCTAGACCAGGGGTGGCGGGATGGCTCCTGACGGGCAAATACAGGCAGGTAGCTTAGAACCAGGAGACGGATATAGGGTACGTTTTATCCCGTTGGAACCGGTACGTGGCGCTGAGATCGGGTTCTAGAATCCTCCGAATCACCTGGACCGATTTTGGTGATTTTGATTTTGTGTGTTTGAGTGTTTTCCCGGATGGTTTAAATCCACATTTGGAGCCGGTAGGTAGCGCTGGGATCGGGTCCTAGATTTTTATTTTTTCAGAGCAGGAAAACGGTTGCCTGAGCTGCTAGTTACAGATCATTTAACAATATCCTTTGAGTCAGGTTGCCTGGAAGAAATCGCTTTTAACTATAAGGCCGCCCTTTGTTTTACCAAGTAACTATTATCTTATTGTGCATTTTTGTAATTTTTGTTTTGGTGAATAATAAAGTGTTGTCTAAGTCTAAGCTAGGTCAAAATTTAAAAGCAAAAATGAACTGTCTAAAGGATAATACCGACTTGAGATGAAATAAATTATTTAAATGTAATTATCATTAAACAAGCAAATAGAGAGTAAGCATTTATCTCTGCAATCATACCGAAGCGTGTTTATTCGAAGCGAGAGCAGAGCGTTCTAAGAAAATGTAGCACGGTCCAAATAGGGCCGGGCCCCTGAATTATGGCGTTATCATATAAATAAGGATTTAGGAGGCTTCAGCATAAATTCCGCGAGATGGGGCCGAGCTTACTGTGTTATTTCACCTGGAATTTGCTTTTATTGCCACCGAGCGTGTTTTAGTCGAGTGCTGGATCCAATCATATTATACACCTTCCCAGATAAAACATTATATTCAATTGATTTATAGTGTGATTTTTTTTCTTAATGCTGATATTAGACGGAATAAAGAATTTTGCATAGAAAACACTTTATTGTTCACACAATAAACAATAATTTAACGGCAAAACAAAATATTTATCGTTTAAAGCGATTTCTTCCAGACAACCTGACTAAGGGGATACTGTTAACAACTTATGTCTAGGTATAATTAAATTAAAATGAAGTAAAGTAAAAAAGGAAGAACAGTAATTAATTTTATTAGTAAGTAATTTTATTTTTTCTTATATATATATTCGTTCCGCCCTGCATTAGTGGCCAGATTTCAATCCCCCTTCGAGACCAGTAGCATGTTCCATTGGCGACGGTAACCGCTTTCTATCAGGTGAACCGTCAGCGTGTATGCTGTACTCCATCCAAAAAGAAAAGCCTGTCCAGTCACTGGACATAGCCATTTTAATAGACATCTTTTCAATATAGATGCTACTGATAGCCCTTGTACTGAGCTTGGCTGGAGGCAGAAAAACAGCCGCCCATGTTCTATTTGGATGCGGACAAGTGGCCTATCTGGACGCCCCAGGTAGCCTCCGAGAAGTCTCCAGCAACGTCAAGAAACTGGTGGACTTCCTGGCGGAGCTGGGCTACATGGAGTAACCACTCATCCACCCTTTCACGCAAAATAGGCGCTAAATTGTCGAGTTTCGGAAACCACCCGCTTGCAAAAGTAGTAGAAAGTCTGGAAGCAGTGCCTTTACAATGTAGATTTCCTTGAAATATGATTAAATGGAAAGTCAACAGGTAATGTTGATTCGTGAAGAGTTGTAAGTAATTAATAAGGGCTGGCAGAGGGCTAATGCGGAGAAGTTGCGCGACCGACGATCCCTTATGCCGACTAAGCATTTACGTAATCCTCGTTCAGACTAACGAACAAAAGTATATTTTAATGGAAAAACGCTTTAAGATAAAATTATATAAAAATATGTTAATTTATATGAAGGGATAGGTAACCTCAAAGACCTCCCCATCTGTGAGTTGCTCTTTTTTTTAGTTTTCCACTTTAGTTGTTTTTGTAAAATGTCGAGATATGGTCGAAGTGAAATAAATTTTAATCTTTGTTTATTTCCCTAATTTTTTTGATTTTAAGTCTTTATTAATAGGACCCTGAAATTCATACAAAAATAAATAATCGCCACCCTCACATCATTGAGAAGCTCCTCTTTTAAAGTCGGCTAAAAAGTAATGACCCTAACACTGAAAGAGGAGAACACGCTGTTGGTGACTGAAAGAAAGGTCCTTAGAAAGATCCTGGGCCCGACACGGGTAAGGAAATTGAAGAACTGGTGGATGAGCCCAATATAAAAGGCACATAGCTTGCGCTGGCTTGGCTGGACAGAGCAACGGGACGGCGACCAGTTGGTCGGCCCAGATATCGCTGGAGTGTCGTATTGGAGGCTGATCTGCGCGAGCTTCATACTGATGACTGGCAGGTGACAGCGCTGAACAGGAAGGAGTGGAGTATTCTCATTTCGGCGGCCAGGTCTCATTTTGGGTCGCTCGGCTCGGGCCTCCCATAGGGGGAACGGACAGTACACCCGCCATGCTTGTCCAAGGCGGCTTGGCAGGTTCGACACTCGATGTGCAGGTTGCATCACGATGTTTTCCTTCACCGTTGTTAGCACGTGGTAATTGTAACAATATGCACATTATGGAAGAAAACTTACTAACTGACGCGTGCGCTAGCCATTACGCTACCACGATCTAAGCAGGAGCAGTAAGTTAGTTAAAAATAATAGAAGGCAAGGAGATGTCAGCCAATGCGAACAGGCCCCCGTTGGGCTTAATCACTATTTAATTATGCGGAACTCTTGGCGCGCACTCAAAAGAGGGAAACTTGCCGATTACTCCGTGTTTTTGTTGTTCAACCCACAATACAATGAATCGTCATAATTTTAATTAATTTCGCTTTCGAATACAACAAGTTTCGGGAAATTACCTAATTTCGTTTGTTTTGAATTTTGTTACAATCCACCATTTATCTTGAAGTTCCACTTTGGGCTTTGTTTGACGAGGTGAAAATGGGAAATTGACTTTCGATTGACAGCTGTGCTTCAAGTGTTGCGTAATTGCTTCAGTACTTTATTTCCGTTTATTTCCACCTGTCACGAGCTCGATATTTTCAATGCATCGGTTAAGCACATCAAGAAGTTTCACACCTTTTGTAAATTATTTATTGCACTTTATTATTTATTTATTTCTTCTCCTTTTTCTAAATTATTATGTACCCAATGTCTATATGTAATACATGCTGTGGTCGCATCAAGAAAGCCATTCAGCAACCATATTCTCTGTGTTCTAGGTTTATTTAAAAGTAAGCTAAGGTGGCTAGTTTGTGAAACAAACGAAATAATAAAAAAAATATTTTCAAGTCACGAATATATAATTGCTTGGCCTTAATGACTGACTGACTGACATGTAACCCAAACAGAAGTTTGTGTTGTGCTTGATATGTCAGCCAGTCAGTCTCAAGCATAGGATCGTAAAAATTTACATTCGGGTTTTTTTTATACTGTAAGTGCGCACTAGGAAATGATTTTAAAAATTTAACTCCTTAGCGGGTGAAAAGGGGATGAAAATTTGTAGAAGATCCATCACTTTTTAAAGTAAGAAGCATGAAATTTTATATACCTGTTTCTGTTTAGAAATACATATATATTTACGTGTATCGTCATTTTTAGAAATTCAACCCCTTAGGGGGTTAAAAAAGGTACTACCTTTTAACATTTTTGGCTCAAACTATGATTATTTTAATCCACTCGAGTCAAGCCGTTTGCCATGGTTAGCTCTGAATAATCTTAGATGGTAAAATTGTCGCATGCAAGCCCCATACGTATAAGTGGTTGGCATCTTAGGCAGTTCGTTTGAGCGGCCAACCGCCTCATGTTTTTGGAATAGCGGCTAATCGCCATGGCTGCCAAGTGTGACGTAACTAACTAAACTAAGACCCATTTGAAACGCCTAGTGTGTAGAGGCAAACAGGGATTTCTGGTGTTACAAGTATGGATAAGGTGAGAAATTAGGGGGATCTTTGAAAGTTGCACCCATGACTGAAAATCGAGAGGAAGAAGACCATACCAGAGGTGGTGTGGGCATGAGAAGGGATGAAAGTCACGTCAAGTCAGATGAAAGTATGAAGTATGTCAGAATAGAGGAGTGTGTATAAACAATAAAAAGGCACATTTTGTCGACCCCAAATAATTGGAGAGAGAGTCTGGACAGACAAACGGCTGCTAGCCGTCGCTCTTCGTTCAACCGTTGTTAAAATATTGTGACGGTTAAGTGCATAATAAACGAAAACGCGGCGAACCGCTCGTTTTCCTTCCCCGCGGTTAGGCGCTAGTGCATATCAGCTCTCAGATAACGGCCATTATTAAGGTTATGTTCTCAAAGACTATACTTCTATAATCAGAGATTTCGCCAAGGCTACACGGTTAATTTGATTTTAACAATAAACAAAAGAGTATATATGCGTGTGTCTGTCAAATACATGATAGTTATCATTTTATGTATTTTTATGCAGAATTAAAAAAATATAAGCACTCTGCACTCCTTCTCTATATAAACCCAAGTCCAAAAGTTCTAGCAGTGTGACTTTTATTTTAACTGTCTTAATGCCAGGTGGTAGGGCATTTGCCCGACTGGATGGCTACCACCCCTGGTCTAAAGTATGTCGCCATAACAACCTTGAACTGTGTTCCGGCATTAGTGGCCAGGTTCCAGTCTCCCTTAAGAGAGCAGCAGTGCATTTGTAGCACCTTTGGTATTACAAATGTCCATAGGCGATGGTAACCGCTTTCCATCAAGTGGGCCGTCTGCCTGTCTGCTGAGCTCCTACAATAAAATAAAAATAAATAAAATAAATATTTAAATTTTGAGTATCGTTTGCGTGTTCGGTGGACAGTCGAATATAATGATAATATTAGACGGATAACAAAATTGAATAATTTTGTCAAGTTTCCGCGACTTGTATACACATCGGACTAATAAAAATCAAATATTTATTTGATTTCTAGGTTTTAAGCGCTATAATTATTATTATACCACGCTTGAAACCGTTAAAACGTAGTTTTATTACAAATTGAATCAATTTAGTTGAAAGCCATATCGACTGATAGTTGTAGACCATATTTTAGCTAATATAAAATTTTGACACTTCCATATGGAATATGGATCATTTTGCTTAATGCATCCAAATTGAAAGACAGAAATGTGTTGTCTAATGTCGGCTTAAATGTGAAAAATTGTTATACGGTTAGCAAAAATAACAAAACATTACATAACAAACCATTATTATCAATTAACAGAAGAGGTCCTAGAATGGGACAATGGGCTTTGTCGGTTGAGGTCCTTCAGTGAAGAGGCCTTTACTGGAGGGGGCTTAAAGCCGATAATAGTAATAGGCCCAAATAGGCTGTTTGTCCAAGCCTCTTGTTGGGATGCGTTGTAATGATTTTGATGATAATTTTGTTTGAGGAATATAGGAAAACTAATTTAATTATGCTTTTACACATAAAATTACATATATAAAATAACATACATAAAATTATAGTTTGGAGGAAAACGGATAGTATACTCGTAATTAGGTTTAGCTGGTTTTAAACATCGGTTCTCTAGACGTGTAGGTCTCATCATTATATGAGTCCATAAGCACCATTTAAAGCATTCCTCATTCCTCAATAAATTTAAAAATAGTCCTTACATAAGAAAGCGGGTATTTAAAAACATTATTATGTACTAATTTTACTCGTAAAATATCACGACAAAAATAATTTTAATTCGCATTAGTATGCCGATCCAGCGAGGAAACGTAGCCAGTCTTCTGGGCACCTTACCCATAGAAGACGATGATCTAGGCTCAGTATTCTACTTGTAGTCTTGAGGGACTATGGATAGAATACACTATAAATAAGTTCTGTTTTTTTTATTGTATTAGATAGATAACATTTTATTTCTCACCAAATATACAATTTCAAAAACACACAATTACAATATTGTCTTGTAGAATCAATAGGCGGCTGTATCGCTTAAAGCAATCTCTTTCAGGCAACCTAAGATAAGGAATAGTTTAACCTGATCTGGCGATATAGGTTATACAGATTATTAGGTATATCATACACAGACATACTTAATCTACATATTGTTACAACCTAGGCGCTGACAAAGACAAATTCCACGTACACATCCGTAGAAGCACATTTTATTACTTGTCGGCATTTTAACTAATTGTAATCTTTTTATGATCGTTTTCTTTTGTTCACTTATTTATTGGCATACGTTTCTAATTATTGTGGAGAATAGGCTATTGTCCTATTGTACTATGTCATTAGTATCATTAGCCAGGTATTGGAGATTGTTTTGCATTTGTGAAGTATAAAACGACGGCCTGATGAAGAGAGGGGGGCAGCTGATCGACGATTACGATACGGGCGTGACATGACGTACATTCGGGAATCTAATAGTGATGGACTTTGCGCGTTTTATTGAATTACGACCTTCTGCATTACGTTTGGATTTGTTGTGTTCGGTTAGATTTGTACCTGTGTTATACGTGTTTGTATAGTTCTAATAAACTCTATAATAATTCTAACGGCATTTTAATTTCGAGTCCCGATAACTCGTAACAATATTTTATAAATTAAACACACATACTTAAATTACTTTATTGATTAAATACATAAAACATATATACATATAAAAGATATATATGTAGATTATTTGTTGTGTTTAGCAAAAAATATTTTATAAAGGCTAATGTGTATAAATATTAATAGTATTCTGCGACATCGGGTCCAGTGGAAACGTCACAGCCGTACTCAAGTGCACAAAGTGTTCAATTAGAGTAGTAAGCCTGAAGGTATTACTGGTGCTGAGCAGCGAGTGGCCCGGACGGGGCCATTGTGTCCGGGATGTGCACACGCGCGGGTGTGTGCCTTAAACACAAACCTTAGCTTATTTAATCCAATAGCTCCTCCTTATCTCAAGGAGCGTTTTAAATATATATATATACATTATAGTCATACTCATCACCTCAGATCATCGGAAAACATACGTCTGGAAACACCTGTAAATCACTGGCGATTTTACAATAAATCTTTCACAGTTCATGCAGTGTACCTGTGGATTGCGCTACCTGAGAAATAAAGCGTGCCCTGACTCTTTACGCGTACCAAGGACTCGTGAAGGATTACCTCGGGCTCTAAAGTCATGTATAACATACGTAACACCAGCGCTATTATCATCTCAATTCATTCCTGGGGTTCTCTGGAAGAGATCGCTTTTTAGCGATAAGACCGCGTTTTGTACATAACTAGATATAATTTTAGTCTTTAAGTTTATTTTGTATTGGTGTATAATAAAGTGTTATATATGTTATACATATATTAATAGTAAATAGAAATACATATACATATCAATACATATAATAAAATTGTAGAGGTCAAATTTCTGTACAATGAAAAAAAATGCCAAAAACCGTATCGGAGGGATGCAAGAAGTGAATTAGAACTAATATAGATTTTTGTCAAATTTTTTGTTTCTCTGTTTGTCTGTCTGTTTGTACCGGCTAATCTCCGAAACGACTGGACCGATTTACATGAAATTTTGTATGGTGGTAGCTTATATCCCTGTTCAACATATAGGATACTTTTGATCCCGAAAAATTAAAGAGTTCCCGTGAGATAGTTAAAGAAGCTTTAATTACTTAAACAGCTTATAATAGACTGAAAGCAATTTCTTTGCAACATGACATAATAGAAGCGGAGAGTTTGACAGGGTGTGGTGTCGGTGAGATAGTTTTATCTTATATTACTTTTTTTACACTAATCCACGCGAACGAAGTCGGGGGCAGAAGCTAGTTTTAAATATATATACATAGAGTTACATACACACACATAATACTGTTTACAAATTTAAATAGTGACCTTTGAGGAGTTTATTAAAGTGACTTCGCACTTCTGGTGATCATTGGTAATGTATTCCACAACCTTACAGCCTGCACAGTAAAATATTTCTCATTACATTACGTAGTATGTATTGGCGTCATTAGTCGGAATATACATACGAACTTATAATAAAAACCTAATATTACAATAACAACTAGGGCAACCCGCACTAGTTTTTTGAACGCGTCGAAGTTATACAGCAACATACCGAGTGTCAACCTAATTTTTTCAAAATGCAGGATAGATATCTTAAGAATGTATTTTATTCTGTTATATGTGTTGTGTATATTTGTGTGTATATATTGTCATTCTTTACGTATAAAAAAGTAAAACCGGAGAATCTGTCTATTAATTAAGCTAGATAATATTACCTTCAATGACTCCAAAGCTTTGTTGAAGCACCCGCTATGCTGTCCTCGCTTGGACGTCGCCGTCTCTCCGTTAAACTGAAAAACAGCGGCACGGCCTTTTGTCCCAGAGTTCCTTTGTCTCAGACAAGATACTTATCAAGCATTTACCTGCCTTTTTAATAAGATGCCTTGTTTATAAGTTTATCAACAAGGGAGGACAGAAACGTTTAAGTGACAGTCTTCTCGTTGCTTGCAGCGTGAATAGGGAAGGGGTACATTGCAAGAATATTATATTATTAACTAGGATTTCCTCCCCAGTTTTGTCTTTATTATTTCAGTATTAGTACGGGAACTCTTTAATTTTCCAGAAGTAATATTATATTATTATATTCCATATATACTGTATATCTTTGTGTGTGTGAGTTTGTTGAGCCTGTTCTTCTCCTTTAACAGTAAATAAAATTGCAATAGAAGTGATGGTATACTCATGACTTCAATAAGTAATCTATAACATTCCATTTTGAAATACCTTCATTTTCCTTTTAGTATATTATCCGTTAAGTAGGATAAACGCAGTCAATACATAAATATATGCTTCTACCTACCTACCTCATAAGGTAAGCGTGAATTATATAATAAGGATTAGTGTAATAAGGGAACGTGGTGGCTTGAAAGAAGATGTAATAACAAGAGTCGGCAAAGAAATATTAAGGTGGTTTGCACATGTACAGAGAAAAGAAAGCATGTAAGAAGAGTTTAACGAAAGTAGATTAAGTGAAAGTTTTTTGTCAGGATCGTCGGAAATGGCGCTTTATAGACTCTTTCTACACCCATGGAAAACAGGTAATATGTATATATGTATGTAATATTCTACATTACAGTTTGCAGAAAAGACAAATAAATTCTTTGTGAGCGCCATTTAATTTTTGAAACTCCTTAATTTGTTGACAACAATTGACATGACGGTTTAATATCGTGAATATGAGTATTATGTGTGTTCATGTGTGAATTTGAATGTATATATATATGTATTATTTATCTTATGTTTGTTAATCTAAATATTTCTAATTATAATTGTTTGTAGTGAAACTTCTTTAGAATCATTGTGATTTGAAACTCGATGAAACGAAAAAGCGACACTAAAACGACGACGACGACGCTCTCAGTCAGTCTGATATACCGCACTCCCCTAGGCAATTTCCTCCAGGCAGAGAAGGAAGCGTTCCGGTTTAAGGTGGTAGTCCTCTCAGGTATCTTCTTTTGGCTTCTGACAAAGCTTATTACAAATCCCAAGGGTAGTTCCTGAAACGCAATCATGCGAGGCGTATTAGACCGCTGCATAAACTAAGCACAAGGAAAACTCTAAGTTCATGAGGCAAATCAGAAGTATACAAATTAGCATTTGCAAGGCAGGCAAGATCAAGGTGGCGAAAGAAAAGAGTTGAAACGGTTACAAATATAAAGCTACTAAGATGTTAAATAACAGTACTAGTACATATAGGTACTAAGTATTCGGTATCGATATATTATATTAGGTAATATCAGTATATTACCTAATACTGGAAACTAATATACTTAAGCGAAATCACAAAAACTATTAACAAAAGATACTTTTAAACACTCATTAATTATAATTATGAAAATATTTCTTTCTAATTGAATTAATATTAACAAAATCATTTATAACAAAATATAGTTTGATACAACGTTAATTTGTGCACAACTTACCCGAATTGGGAAAATAAATTGCAATAGATATATTTGCTGCATTTACAAATGCTAGACTGAGTAATTAAAACAACACTAGTTGGGTTTATATTAAAATAATAATACGGGCGCAGTAAAAGTGACACAGCCGACTCAGTTGAACGCAAGATGGCCGTCGATCGCTTATTTGATGTCGGCGCACATGGCAGAAACAAAATGAGTTGGATGCATTCACTATTTTCAAATTGAGTTTTGTTCTATACCTCCATATGTTTAAATTAAACGTGTAAATTAATAAATAGTAATAAAAATTTCAAAATAAATAATGTAATTAATTGAATTAGTTTACTCGTAAATGTAAATAAATGTAATTATTTATAAAATTTGAAATATATGACATGTCTGGGGGAACTAGGAATTCAAATCGTTCGCGAAGGTAAGGGGGAAAATGAGGATTATGTAGAATTTTAAATAGGAATGTAACGACGTTACATTAATTACGTATATTAATAAAAAATAAAGAATAATATATAATCTGTGAGTAGAATTATTCTCTGAAGTTTTACTTCTACTGCGTGTGAACTGCACACACTAAAAAATTTTTTAATGTTTTTTTTGTGTATTGTAATAATAGATATGTTTTTCTTAAGTAATAAACAAGTTTATATTACTGCCAAAATAAATAGGGAACCCTGAACAGAAGTAAACAACAAGCATGTATAAAACAGATGCCTGCTCATACAAATGTGTTCTCTTACTAACTATCCCGAACAAAACATTCCCAGCACACCCTGCATTTACCTGAAATAACTTTTACCTTATCATCATATTTATCAAAAGCCATCTTACTTAGACGTGTGCCGGTAAATATCTCTCATTTTTTGTTAGCAAAAATAGTGCTAGCTCAAAATAAGGTAAACAAAATTAGACTTTGCAGACAAACCATTTACTTACAAATTGAGATTTGGCTAGTATTATTACGCTCATATTCTGAACAGAAATATTGAACTGCATGTTAGGATTGTGAATAAAGTCTTTGTTTTAACTCTACTAGTTAAGCAATAGGAAGCTTTATATATTTTCAAAATTGAGTTTTTAGATTCAAATGACACTTTAATACAAAATTAAAGTATTTGCTGGTAATGCCAAACTAAATGTATATATGGCACTTACATCAAGATTTTTTTTTAAATTTTTTGTCTATCTGTCTGTCTAGATGGTTGGTCCGGCTAATCTCTGAAACGGGGGGACCGATTTGGATGGGACTTTCACTAGTCGATAGCTGATATTATAAAGAGTAATATGGGCTACATTTTTAGGGTTCCGCAAAAATAATAGTTTAAAAAAAAACTAAAAAAAACACGCTTTCATAAAAAAATCCAACTAAAAAACAGAAAATAAAATTTAATAAATTTGGTTTCTGGTGAATGGGGTCTTACCATGGAGTGCAAAAATAAAATAATTAATCAATTTGATTAAGTACAGTGGAAAAAAAAGAATGTACATTATTGTAAAAAAGCGTGGGGATACACCCACCTCAAAGCGCTTTTTAAGATATTATAATAAACTAAACTATTATTTGTTTTTAATTTTTTAGTTGATTTTTTTAAATACAAGCTTTTGAGATCCTGCATATCGTGTAGCAGCAGAGTGCTAGCCAAGACAAGTAAAACGAGCCCAAACACGACGGGTCTATCTTGTTTAGTACAGGAGTTCCTATGGCCACCTTCCCACTCCATCATCAGATCAGCTCCATGGTACTATATTATTGCATTGTTATCGACCTTTGACAGGTGTGCAAAGTTTGAATTAAATCTGATCGTTCAAAGTAGGACAAAATCGAGCTCAAATGGGTCGGTTACAAACATACATACATACATACAGGTGAAGCTAATAAAAGCGTGTTAAAAAAACTACGCGGTCGATGTGGCGTAATATTTTTTTAAGCCTAATACCGATATATTAATTATAAATATATAAATGTAACAAAGCTGTATTAATTTGGTTTCCCTATCCCGATATAATGAATGTATATATTCACGGGGTGCCACATCACTGAAAATTTTCCGTCCTTCCTTAACCTACAAATCAAGAAATATTTACTGGTAGATGTAATTACTTTTACCTGTTATGCACACAGCCAATCAATACAATTGTATACATATTGAGGAGCCGCAGGTATGGATTGCCGCCGCTGTGGATTTTTCCTTCCTTCCACCACCAACAATTTACCTCTGCCACCCGCTCCACCAGATGTATATATGTACCTAACTAAAAATCGAAATTTGAAACAAAATTTCAATTCCATACAGATCAATATTTGGTCTCCACCAAAGGCCGTATACAAATAAAGCAGCAAAAGTGCGACAGCAATCCGAAGTTGTCACGTCAATCAACTGCGACAAAAACAGGCGACAAACACTCGCAACAACGAAAATACCTATCGTTAGATTTGTTTCGGCCGCTGATTTGTTAACTCCAAACAAATATTGAATGCCAGTGTAGAATGTAGACACGTTTGTATAGCTTGCCGATTTCGTCGACTCTAGTTTTTAACCTCAGTATGTTCTTTTTATGGATATATAGGTTTGCATTAGACCATTTTTTAAACCACTCTAGAAGCTTTAGTTCCGTACCCTTTATCACAATTTAATTTAGAAAAAACAAGAATAGTTTAGATTAGAATTGTACACGCTTATTTATTATTGCGTGGGACATTTGTTGAATGTATGTTTGTGTTGTGGTGTACCTTAGGAATAACTAATTATATTAATTTATTCTAATTTTAATACTAAACATGCACTAAAGTAGAGTGTATCTGTTACATGCTTGTGTTGTGAGGAAGTGCATGTGCAGTGTGGGCCTTATGTCTATACTTATATTATTATCCTATCTAGTACCATGTGTGTTGTTTTTTCTGTTTCTGTGTTATTAATTTGTGTGTCTTAGTTTATGAAGTGTGCGTGTAATACAAATGCAAATAATTAAAAAGGGGTGTGGTCTCATAGTAAATGTCCCAGTTTTCTTTTCTTCTTTCTCTCTTTCTTTTCTTCTCTTCACCGTCTTCCAATTATTTTTGATCGGTACAACATGTCTTTTCTTCCGTACTCCTCTATTCTAGTATACGTCCTGTTTGGGGCACTTCGTAATTTTCCCTGATTCAAAGAAAGGTTGACAAACGTACTCCTGTATTGCTCTCACACCGCAACTCATCGTGGTCGCTTGCGCGCACTACTTAGATGCGTTGCACCTCGCGACCCTCGTAGTGACAATTACCATCTCATAGCAAAAGTAGTGTCCGTGCGCGCGGCAAAATTAAGCTCAAAAACCTCTCGTGAGTGGCCTTGCGCCTTCAGATCATCATACCAGGTCTGGTAAAAACAACTTGGTGACAGGACAATTCTTGAGTACCGTTTTGGTGTGCTGACAAAAACGACTTCGCTCTTCCTACGCCTACTTGCATTTGATTTTAATTCGGTATTTCATATAATCAGTCATATAATTCGCTAATTCAATTCCACACGTCTTTTGTCACATCATGGAGTTCTTATGTCATCCTTCACACAACCCATCTATCTTCTTTTTGGTGTACCTATACATTTGTACTCATGAATTATTTTTGTCACGTGATTTTTACTCTTCCTCATTACATATGACTCTTCTTACCTCTATGGTTTTTATATATTTGCAAAATGGCTACCGTACCCTAAAAATAGAATGGAATTGAAACGCTTTCTGTTTAAAAGCATCTTGAGTGTACAACATTGAGAATTCAGAAACAGCGATAGAATAATTTCCATTTGGCGATTGGAGTACAGCCGCAACACCTGCGCCATTTGTCAACATGACAGACATTCTACTTGTATATCTGTACACCCTCGTTTAATAGTTATAGAATATACAAGCAAGTTGTCTTTCCAACTTAAATTCTTAATATTAATACGACGGCCTTTGTGGTTGAGCGGGTTCATCCTTTTTTTATGCACGGGGAATAATAAAGAAAGAAAGAATTATTGAAGAAATAACGACGTTCATTGCTGACATTTATCTTAAAAATAAAAACATATTTTGAGTGTATGTACGCTGCATTTTCAGCAAACAAGGTTTGCACTCAGCTTATTGCTGTGCCGGCATAATATCCGACACGACGCTGATTTTAAGTGCAAACCTTCTTTTTGGCGTAATATTAAAATGACCCGAATATTTCTATGAATTTAATTCAAGAACTATTTAATTTGTAAATAATAATATATAACTACATGGAATAAACCGTATAAATATTCGTTTGAAGACCACAGGCCGAGTGAGAGGGAAAGGTCACGGCCCGTTTGTGGGACTCGCCAGGTCGGGATGGCACTAGCACCTAACGTATGAAGTGTTATTGTCATGCCGCAGTTACGGATACCCACTAAAACCCCTGTCCAACCCTCTAACGTCCCTTGTCCGGGATGTGGGCTCGCACGCGCATTCACTTCCAGCCCGGACACCGGGTCCTTTAAGGGTTAGCTTCTCTATTTGCTAACTGGAGAGCTACGTGTCTGTGTGAGCGGGTCCGGTTTCCCCGCCAGTCGCCCGCGTGGCCGTAGCCTTCGGCGGCTGGAGGTCGTCGCAGATGATCTTCCGTCACCGTTGCCTACTCTGGTGGGAGGAGAGCGTGATGGTCTGCTCTGTCTCTCGCTTCGCCGCCTCCTTCGCGGGCATGACGGTCTTGCAGAAGGAGGCGGCTGTATCCCACATGTCGGCGCTCCAAACCATGTCTGGGGGAGATAAATCCGCTTGATGGCCGCAACGAAATCACGGCGCTTCTCGTCCCAAGCTGGATACACCTGAAGGGTGTGCAGCGCCGTGTCTTCGTCGCCGCCGACGCAGTAGTGGCATCCCGATGTTCGCTCACGCCTTATTATGGTACCTCCCGAAGCATCGATGCTCCGAGATGATGTTAATAACATATTAATATCATGTACCCAATATGTTTGATAATTTTGGAAGAATAAGAAGAAAGTTTGAGGACAATGCTTTCTGAAGCAATTTTCTAGACAAAATGAAAGAGACATTTTACCACAACAAAATACAAGGCTACAAACACACTTTTTAGATCACCAGGTATGATCATGTGCAGGCATGGCAGCTCTCAGTGTGGCCACTATGTATCGAATCATTTCGACCATTCAGCTTGCCTCCTAGGTAACCTTCAAGCGTACCACTTGCGGTGAGGCCGATACCAACACATAACACACTACATGACGTAAAAAAACAGTTTGTTCTTGTTTTTATAGAAAATGTCTACTAAAGTTTCAAATATAATTTTATTTAAAATTATTTTTTTAACTCAAATCAGTCATTAATTGATAACAATAATTAACCTACTTTCAATTTTTTTAATTTAAATTTTATACCTCTCCAAAATTTTGTGTCACAAACAAATCTTTTTGGCAAAGTTTTATCCTATTTGGAGACCACCTGTTTTCAATCCCTCCTTGAAAGTCGCCAGCATATTGGTAACACTTTTAGTGTCGCAAATATCCTTAGGTGATGGCACCCCTTTATATCAGGTAGGCCATTGGCCTGTCTTCTATATTTCAGTAATAAATAACAGCAGTAATTTTGTCTTTGCATCGCATGTCCAAATACTCCGGGATCTCTTAATCAAGCCGACTTTATTCACCAAAGCATCATTCTATGGCAATATAATATAAAAATTCAGAATACCGCAACTATAACGTTTGTTCCGGATGGATAAGTGCAATAAATGCTAATCGATTTTGAACTTAAAGGTTATTTAAATAAGTTTGCGTTTCCATTGGGCTTGTGTTTAGAACGGAGCATACCAAACTTTCCGGGTGAGAGGCGAAGTGTCAGCAAAGGCGAGAACTTCAGCCGTCTCATTTATTATTTGGGACCATAACCCGTTGCGGAGAATATCCGCAACGCGAGCCCAGAAAATGTTTCCAAAGGTATTTGTTACAACTTTTAAGTGTTAATTTTCATATTTCTGTAAACTTGTTAAACTGAAAGCTGATATTTAATGAAGATTTTTAACGCTTAAGTGAAATTTAAGGTGTTGATTTCAGGCTAATTCTTGTATCAAATTGGTCTCTGAATATAAATACTAATTGAAAACAAAATACATAAGTTAGATTGTATTCAAATTCAAAAGTTTTCATTGAAAATAGGTTCTACTGGAGAACACTTTTTGAAGGTCATACATATAAGTACATACATACATAACTTCACGCCAGGTCCCTTGCGGGGTAGGCACGAACAACAGAGCGCCATTTAGGCTTATTCTTACACACCTCACTTGCTTATATACTTATACATATAAGTTAAAAATTAATTTACTTCGTATTCTATGTACACCGCTTCGCACGTGTTATTGATGTTAAGGAGAAGAAGCGGCAAAAAACTTTCCAGCAACACGTCTAGCTAAAATTGTTTCTCTTTATATTTCTTATTCTATTTATATCTTAAGCTATTTTTTGATAAGTTTTATACAAAAGTATGTTACAGGATTACTTTCGAAGAATTAATGGAGTTATAGCAAACAGTGCACACTCAGTAAGACAGAGACACAGTAAGAACAAACAAGAATATTATTATTGTTATAATAATGACGAGACGTACTAAAATTGTACTTGTACTGCAACATATTTCCATAAAGTCCTTACATGTTTGGCAAAATTAAAACGTTATTCAGACGATTGTATAAGAGGCTGGAACGAGTTGCTATGTAAATGGACGTTTATCATTTAAATATTCTTCAATAGTGTAATATCCCTTTTTGAGTAAGATACTTTTCAATTCGATTTTAAATTTAGTGAAAAGCAGATGTAACATTTTATTCGTAATCTTATTAAAGAAACGTACACCAACCTCCAAGAAAGAGGACAATACTTTTTCTGTAATTGTAAACATCCTTATGTTGGCTCAGGATTTCCCATATTAAGATGTAATTTTTGATGTTATAGGATAGAACGATTAGACAAGATGAATGGGATAGACGATATAGGATAGGGGAATAGAGTAGAGGGGCAGGATAGGGAATATGGAAAAAGGGGAAGGAGAAGTGGGCCACCAGAACTTTAACTCATATGAAATACAATTAAGTAGCTCCAAGCTCACCATTTCACATGGACATATTATGAGAGAGTGGAATCACAGTGATCGGTCCAGTCAGCTGAGGTCAAGATTAATGATTCCAACATGGCTCTTTCAGATCAGATATTTTCTATAAAATTTAGATATTCTACAATAAAAAGTTATGTTAATACTTATGTATGCATAATATGTAGATCATAACTAGCTATATAAACTAATGCCAGCAGTATATGCAAACCTAAAATTAACAAACATAAATAAGATCCAATATCTTTGACAATATTCAAAACAGTTGTTTCTCAAAATGCAAATAAAGCTATTTATTTATGTAGAGACGTGTTACAACGTTATAAGCTGTCGGAGCGAAGCCTGGTCTTAACAAACTTATATTGTCATTTTCGCGAATAAGGAATTAAGACATGATACAGGCAGAGTATAAACGAACATTCTAAATATTCACAAAATGTGGTAGGGATTGTCTTGAGTACTAGATTTATTCTTACTTTCTTATACTAGCATTTCAGTCTCTTCATTGCTTACAAACTTAACTGAATTATTAAGTTTTTTTTTTAAATCCGGATTCAAATTAATCTTATGTAACATCAGCCCATAATTGTGTCAATGCTGGGCTCGGGCCTCCCATTATAGGGGTACGCTTGTCCTAGGCGGCTTGGCAGGTTTGACACTTCGGTTATCTCGATGTGCAGGTTGCATCATGATGTTTTTCTTCACCTTTATTAACACGGTGTGATTGTAACAATATGCACATTAGGTCAGAAAGGTGCCTAAGTGGTGCATGCGTTTCGGTCAGGATCGAACCCGCGCCCTCTGAGTTTATGACGCGTGCTCTAGCCATTACGCTACCACGACTTTTTACGATTTAAGTTATTGAACACTAATTATTTAGTAATAACAGTATAACTGACTACAAAGTCAAAGCTTTATCCAAATTCAAAAGTTTTTATTGCAAATAAGTTCCACTGGAGAACACTTTTTTTGAAGGTCATACATATAGGTTAAAATGAATATTTTTTTTTTTTTTACTTCCTAGTACACCGCTATGTACACCGCTTCGCAACGCTTTGCGACACTAAAGATATACGATAGATATGAAATCTACAGGTGTGCCATTTCAATACTGGCTATTAATATATTTTAGCCTTTATCCAAATCTTATTACCGTCGTAGAATTAGAACGTAAACGCTAGTGAAACTCTTTTTGAAGACAACATGAGGGTATCTTCAGCAAGCTCTCTCTAGAGGTTCAACAAAGCAACAGTTAGACGTCCTGAAATAAGATTTAAGATATTCTGATAATTAATAATAACCTTAATAGTCCGAGATCCACCGTCCATTTTTGCTGCTGATTACTATCAAGCTAATTTTCTGTGAGTAGCTTCATTTTGACGAGATGCCCAACTATATCTCTTAGAAAAACTTTCGATTGTGGTAGCTAACAAGGGAGTAGGGATAAAATATGTCGATTTGATAATTCTCAAAAACGAATTATTAAATGGTTTTTTTTTGTTAAATCTCAAGATAACTATCTGAATTATTCAAAAAAATATTTGTCCTACAAAATGTACGGTTTGATCAAAGAGTGTCCTTCCAACATGTATCGATAATGAGGCCATCAAAAATGATAATTCACCAACTGATGGGTTGCCCCGATTCTGCAGCCCATTAGATATGTTTGCTGAAGTATGAGTGAATAATTACTGTGCAATTCTCTGAAATAGAGCATCCTCGTTGCTCTACAGAATTCGGGCCAGCTCCAACCACATTCTGAAACTACTGGCTAAAAGGTATGACGCGACAATACTTGTTGTGCTAGCAAAGTTAAAGCTAGCAAAACAATTATTACAAAATTTTAAGATCTACTAATTCTAGCTATAAGGTTCTATATAATTTAGTAACAATTATGAATTGTTTACACATAATTAATTGTTTGAAATAAATGATTGTTATCATTATTTTTAAAATCACCAAATTCTTTCCATTTCAACAGCACGTTCGTTAGTTATGCCTCTAATGTTGATATGTCCATAGGCGAAGGTAACAACTATCCATCAGTTGGGCCGTTAGGTTATCTGATTGTGTTTGAATAATAAAAAGAAACTAAGCAGCAGCCAAATATTTAAAACATAATAATTTTCAATAAGAAAGAAATGTTTATATCAACTGTTACGCTACTATATTAATCACATCTATCCTACCTACATCCTTAAAACAATTAGTCATTGCCAAAAATAAGTCTCGCGTATCTAACTCCGGGAAACTCATTACAATTTGCACGCAGACTTTGAAATTGTGTTCAGCATCAATCAGCCCTGGGACAGATGCAAATCCCGCTAAGCGTTTCATTAGTGAATCCATATTTTTCCCTGTTGCGACGGCCAGGTGTGCTTCGACCCGTAATCAGGCTCCGTGAGATATAGCACCGAATCGATCCCGGATCGCTTATGGACGTTAAATTTGCGCAATTTGTCAACAGATTCCTCTTGCTTAATTTAGTTTGACCTATTTAGGGACGAATAATGTAACGCTACAGACGGATGACCCGGATGACATCAGGTCGTAGCTGAACAAAGTCATCGGTATCTGATAAGTACTGGATTATCTCGCTCGTAAACTGTTCAGGAGTGGACGGCGAGTGAATTACTCGGTGACAACCTGCTGCTTGGAGTGATTTACGTATATGCTTGGTTTTCAATCGCTTATAGGGTCGGGTATCACGCGATGTTCATCCGTTGACATACGACGTTCACTGGTTGACAACGCGGCGTCTACCCGTGAAAGACAGTACTTGTCAGCTGCTGTGTGACTCTAATAAGCTATGACCCTAAAACAATATTTAATTAAACTAGTTGACGTGATATGCTGCTGATAAATAGTTTTTTAACCGACTTCGAAAAAAGGAGGAGGTTCTCAATTCGTAGGGGTCTTTTTTTTTTTTTTTTGCTTTTTTTTATGTATGTTCGCCGATTACTCCGTCATTTATGATCCGATTTACGTGATTCTTTTTTGTTCGACGCGGAATAGCTTCCAATTGGTCCCCTAAAAAATTTACATAGTTTGGCCCAGTAGTTTTCATTTTATGGACATTTTTCATGGAAATAATATTCACTCCGTTCCATATGTTCGCCGATTACTCCGTCATTTATGATCCGATTTACGTGATTCTTTTATTGTTCGACGCAGAATAGCTGCCATGTGGTCCCCTAAAAATTTGACATAGTTTGGCCCAGTAGTTTTCATTTTATGAACATTTTTCATCAAAATAATTTTCACTCCGTTCCATATGTACACCGATTACTCTGAGATTTATGATTCGATTTACGTGATTCTTTTTTTGTTCGACGCGGAATAGCTGCCATGTGGTCCCCTAAAAATTTGACATAGTTTGGCCCAGTACTTTTCATTTTACGAAAATTTTTTTGTTCCCGGTTCTTGGGACCTATATTTTTTAAGAAGCGCGGCACCATTCGTAGGTCCACCCATACATAGCTAGACACTAAAAAGTAACAAATAAAATTTAAAAACTTCGTTTAAAAAAACCGACTTCAAAAACTAAAAAACTAAAATGTATAAAATAACTTATTTCTAAAGCTATTATTATTAATATATATTATCTAACATCTTGAAACATCTTGAAGTCGGTGCAAAGCAAAACATAAAAATTACGATATTTTGAAAATTACTAAGCACCGACTTTAAGATGTTTTAGATAATATATATTAATAATAATAGCTTTAGAAATAAGTTATTTTATACATTTTAGTTTTTTAGTTTTTTAGATAATATAAAATATATTAATAATAATAGCTTTAGAAATAAGTTATTTTATACATTTTAGTTTTTTAGTTTTTGAAGTCGGTTTTTTTAAACGAAGTTTTTAAATTTTATTGATCTTTAGGGTATCACGCCACGTTCGGCAAAATCGGTATTCTGTTTCGATGTATGCCGTCATGCATACTCTTCTTTCCGTCTATCTATATGTATTAAATCCACTACTCAGTCTATCCACAATTTAGTCTTAAAAGGTGTTTTTATACACTCCAATGAAAGGGATATAGTAATAAGACCGTAAAAAGTAAATCAATAAAAATGATCTCTAGTCTAGAGTATGCTAGCTTTATACCCCTGAGTTAAGTTCAGGCATTACTGGATTCCAGTCTCTTCAGCGCCGGAAGGTCGTTGGCAGCCTGTGGTGTTACAAATACCATAATTGACGTAACCACTTTCCACCAGGAAAGTAGTTAGCTTATCTACTGTAACTAAAGTAAAAGTTTTTGGAAAATGTAAAGAAATAAAGTAGATCCCAGGCTTCAAGTAGAAACCGGGATTTAAAGCAAATATAATCATAATTTGCCACTGTCTTGCTTATTTTTAAACCTGGCAGAAGGTGGTGTTAAACCATCTAGAGATAATAACAGAAGTTTTAATTCGCGCCAACCTAAAAACAAAATTTTAATAAGCAAACTAAGTGTAAATTTTAAACGCTCTTCCATTCATGGTGTTCCAAACTTGATGATAAATAACGCCTAAGTCCTCCCGAGGTTATCTTTTTAAGCGTCCCCAAGCTCTTAGTGGCTCTCGTAAATTTAATTTTATTGCTTAATACTTATAAAATTTTGCAATTGTAGGCTTAGTAAGGATTAGCACAGATCGGAAACTTAAGGCAACTTTTAGTTGCCTCAAGTTTCCAATCAATATTGCGAACAAAATGTTGCGATATAGTTGTATTGACAGTTAAATCAGTTTTCTATCCTTTTGTTATGTCTTTGTCTTACTGAGTATAAACTGTTTGCTACTACTCTATTAATTCTTCAAAAACTAATTTTATATCATACTTCTGTATAAAGGTTATTAAAAAAAGATAATAAAGAGAAGAAGAATATCAATTTTTGAGTAGATGTGCTGCTAAGGAGTTCTTTGCTGCTTCTTCTCCTTAACACGTTGCAAAACGGTATTTATAGAATAGGAAGTAAATTTAAAATTTAACTTATATGTATGACATTCGAAAAGTGTTCTCCAGTGGAACGTAATTTGAATAAAAACTTTAGAATTTGAATAAGTGAGATTCTCTTTATTTATCCGTACAGGAACGGAGAAATAAAATAATTTCCAGCGACCGGGCGGCCTGTCATAAGAGGCGACAAAACAACCCACAGCTAAGACGTAAATATTTGCCGGTCTGGATGGCTACCACCCCTGGTATTGAGTATGCCACCATAACAATCTTGAGTTGTGTTTCGGCATTAGTGGCCAGGTTTTAGTCTCCCTTAAGCGAGCAATAGCGCCCTTGGTGTTGCAAATGTCCATAGGCTATGGTAACCGATTTCCATCAGGTCGGCCGTCTGCCTAACTGCTGAACTCTCTCAACTGGTTTTTCTACGACTATAGTAAGTTATAATCAGATAACCTTTAACCAAACAAATATTGTACTAATTATAGTTTAAACAATATTTATATTACTTGTAAAGTAAGATAAACTATTCTAGCGCTCAATAATATTATGATAACTCTGTAGAGGCTTCGAGTTCATAATATAATGAATGTATAACTAAGCAAACAACCAGTGGGGTTAATTAGGACCAGCAGATTTCCAACATATGTATACATGTTTATCAGTCTGTTTAATAATCGTTATACTCTTAGTATTACGTCTCTGTTAACAAAGAGCTATCCTATATTCCGGGTCAAGATTTAGGATAGTTTTTATCCCGATAAATGATAGACATCATCCCTGGGATAGACGTATATAGTGGAAAAGATGGTGCTGCTTGTTTGTGCCTTTGTTGCAAATAACTAATATGTCTTTGGCATGGTAACGTAAACTAACTTTCTATGTCACATACTAGTTAGTAATAATACACTGTAATTAGTGCGTTAATTTAAATATCACAATACTGTATACAAATTACAAAATTGCTGACATTCAACTTATATAATACAGTAATATTGTTTTGGGATTAAGTAACAAGGAAAACAAGGTTATTTCATAAAAAAAAATAAGTGATTATAACAACAAGTTGCCCCTTCTGTAACGAGCCTAAATGAGGTACAGCGTAATGAAAACATCGGGCGAGATAACGCGGGAAATGTCTTGTTCAAATTCGTAGCGAGTGCGTTGGGAACAATTTTTTATCTGCTTTTTTATTGGGGAAAACATTGGGGAATTAGGGCAACAACCAAATTTTAAAGTTTATACTAGGAATATAGCCATAGCGGCGTTTCATTATCATTATTTTAGAGATTTTATTGTGTTTCAAGGAGATTTTTATTTTAATAACTTTGAAAGAAAATCTCCTCGAAATCTTTAAATCGCAACGCGTGCTCCAACTATTGTTGTTGCCACTAAACTATTCTTATTTTCATAGAAGACTAGCTGTTGCTCGAGCCTTTGTCTATTTAGATTGTAAATAGTCATAATTTGAGTAAACTTTTATCCCCTTTTTATCTTTTTAGGGCATGAATTCCAAAAACCGCTATACCCGTGCATATTTATTTCTAACTAGAAGCCGGTATATAAAAATTCGTGCTTTTAAAATTGCAAATGAAGGATTTCCATACAACTTTCATCCCCTTTTTCACCCACCTTGGCGGTTGAATTTTCAAAAATCCTTTCTTAGTGCTCCCCTACAGTATAGGAAGAACCCACAGGAATTTTCACGATTCTTACCCCAGTGGTTTGGACTGTGCTTAATATCAGTTAGTCAGTCACTCAGTGTTGCCAAGTAATTCTGATTAGATGTATTAGGTATTCCATCATCATTATTATTTTATATATTCAAAACAAAATATTTTAATTTTAATCCGTTGAGAAACGGAGAAAGAATACAATTTCCTGCGGCCGGGCTGCTTGTCATAAGAGGCGACAAAATAACCCACAGCCAGGTGGTAGGGCATTTGCCCTACTTGAAGTATACCACCCCTGGTATTAAGATGTCGCCTTAACAACCTTGAGTTGTGTCCCGGCATAAGTGACCTGGTTCCAGTCTCCCTTTATGAGAGCGGTAGCGAACTTGTAGCACCTTTAGTATTGCAAATATCCATAGGCGATGGTAACCGCTTTCGATCTAGTGAGCCGTCTGCCTGTTTTCTGAATTTCTGCAATGAAAAAAATACAGTTATAAATTGGATGTCCTAATTGTTTCTGTTGCGTCACATTTTATCCACCAATTTATTGATGTATAATTAAGCGGAATTAAAGACCATTGCAAGTAAATGAACGTGATGGTATGTAAATTTGAATAATAGATATCGGTGTTAAAGCTGTCGATAAGAATGGGCGTTTTTCTAGAACATCAAAAATGTCCAATTTTATAAATGTTGATTAGAATACTGATGTGCACCCACGTAAACGATAAGGTTTCTGTATATATAGTCTAACTTAAATTAGGTACAATGAAGAAATTAATATACCGCAAGAGGTACAACAACTCGTTTTATTTTGTACTCCCCTCTCGGGCAATAAATAAGCCGTAGGATCTCGCCAGTGGTGGGTCACTATCCAACGGGGTAGCCATCATTGACGCACCACACACTTACTATAACCCCCACAGGTTCCTTTTCAATTTCATGAAATTTACAATTGGATTTTTAATTGGATCATAAAAACCGTTCTAAACAGTTAGCGCTAAACTTGATGACCGCTTTCCATTAGTGACAGATGGCTGTATGGTAAATAAGCAGGTTAGCTTTTAGCAATCCGTTTTAGAATTATAAAACCTCACGAAAACAAACGATAAGTTTTTTATGAGCGTCTAGTACAAACTACATAGTAAGCCAGGTAGACCCTGTAATACAAGGTAGAAACTTGTACAGCAAAGTAACAAGGTTGGGTGAAAAGATACGCGGTGGAATAGCGTAAACTCAGGGCGCTTCTATAATATTCATAACTAGAGACAATGTAGTTGGCAACTTCCAGGGCTGTGGTTTGGAGTACAAGTGATGAGATCGAAGCGATTTTAAAAATAATTGAGAAATAGAGACCTTAAAAACGAATCCTCTATTAATTAACCCAGGTTTTTATTTGTAACCTTTAAGATACTGTATAAGTTGTGTTACATTATAATAATGAATAATATTAGGTAGTATAAAAATCCCAACACCCGATATGAAACTTTGTGATTTTAATGGTTTTTTTTCAAGTTCACTCACTTAACGAATCACAAAGTTCTTAAAGATTTCATCGTAACTCTCAAAATTTAATTAAGCATATATATAAGCAATATACTAAAACTGGTAACCATAATAAGAACTACTATAAATTTCGCTCTGTCTTAATTTTGGAAATGTAGAAACTCCTAACTCGCACCATCGGCTACAATAACTTAATACCCATGCGAGCAGTAGATCAAATTTTATAAAACCTTAAAGTTTTGGAGCAATTTGAAGCTAAAGAATATTTAGGAAGTTTATTCTTGTAAATGTTTAATAATTTAAGAACAATATATTCATTTTTCTTTCAAAAGATTTAGCACAAATGGGTGTAAAAGTATATATGTATTTGCCAGGGTAAATTAGTGTGTATATATATTTATTTGAAAAATCTTTCTTCAATGCTCGAATAAACCGTTACAATTTTGATTAAATTTTGTACGTATTGTTACGAATTTTTAGGGGATTTGTAGCATGAATATTAGAAGATGCCGTAGGAATTATCACAAAGTTTATTATAAGTACACAAACACGTAATTCACAGTTCTTACAAGTATAGCCGAATACAAGAAAACTAAACCATAGGACAGAAAATCGTTATCACATAAATCGCGCAAAGTTCGTCGTTATAAGATACTCGCTCCGAAAGTGCACCAGATAACGCCTCGTTCACGCAGTCGAAAGACGACTAACGCATTTCCCGACTGATCGACCTTCCTCCATTTATAAATTAGACATGGCCTCTAGCAAGATGCCGTACACTATAGTAGAATTATTTTCTCCGTGAAGTTTGGGTCATAAATCAAACTCGGCCTCGGCCCGGCTAGGGCGATGAGTATGTTGCGCGGACACAACGCCATTAACGATAAAAACTCATTCTTATCAAACAAAGATTATCATTCTATAAAAATCATTATTATCTTTTTTGCTGTTAATTTAAAAATTATATATAAGTATTTATATTTATTTTTAATATAACTTGTTACATACAAACTTTTGTACTTATAGTTTTTTAATACATAGATACCTAATTAATAATTTATTTTAAATCATTATTATTCTTATTTTAATAAATACGTTGTTTTATCTATTTTTTCTTTCATTTATATCACTAACCAACAAAATGACAAAACTAAATACACTATCGATAATGCTTATCGACAACAATAATGCGTATCACTATGCCTGCCCATAGAGCCCGTGAGTGGAAGAGAGAGCGAAATACTCGCTTCACTGCTCCGATTAGTTATGACCCAAACTGCACGGAGAAAATAATTCTACTATAGTTCTTGAAATCATTAAATGTTCAGCTTAATGGCTTCCAAGAACTCGCATGAAATACAAACACAGGAAAGATGGCTTTATGTTATCTTACGGCGGCGTGAACAAAGAGATTAGCACGAACAATAGATCACTCAAATTCAAAGAGGTAATAAGACACCTGCAAAGTATCGGGTTGCAAGAGTATGTATATTCTTCAATAACGATGACAACATAGGAAAATATTTGACAATCATTTCATTTGATTAATTTTCTTAGCTTACCTGAAATCTGTTTTTGATATTAGCCGTAGCGTACGGTATACAAAGGTATTTGAATTAAGTTCTATCTGTTCTAATTTTACCACTCAAAATACATGATCAATTTCCACTTCTGGAGCTACTCGATCGAAAATATTCATAGCTATCAACGTGTATAAAACTATTTTCTTATAATTAATCATTATTGTTAACTTTTATATTTATTTATGTGTTAAGAATAAATAGTAATTTATATACACTTCAAAATCATGTTAAGCTTATACAATGAATCAAATTCAGTTTCAATCTATTCTGTTTAGGTAATTTAAACATTTTATACAGTAAACAATTTTAACGTTATGTTACTAGGATATGTCCGCGATTACGTCCTCCACCCTTGATCTGACATTCCCACGGAATTCCTGGCATACAAAGTACCATAATATTTAAAAAAACATACGCTATGTGTAAACTGTGCCTGAATAAGCTAGTTTTATGCACCCGAAGAACTTCAAACTGCTCCCAGGTAAATTCCCGCGGGATTCCCGAGGTACAAAATATCACACATTTCATTACTTTACATTTTCTATCGATCAGTGAAAAAACCACATTGCAATTCGATGTCTTTTTAAAATCTGGTCATTTAAAGTCATTCCCAGAAAAAATAGCGGGATAAAAAGTAGCGCAGATTTTATTTAAGTCCAAGAATTTGCTGTCGATCAGCTAAAACCGCATCGAAATCAGCCTTGTAGTTCTTACGTTAATCCCGAATAAACAGACAATGAATATAAAAAAATTGCATCGTGCTCTGCATCGTTTGTATAGTGTATTCCAGTTGATTTTTTTAAATAACTTCGATGTACAGACCCGTCCGGCATGTTTAGAATTTTATAATATTATAATAAAAATATTTTATTAAAGAAGAGACTGCCATTCAGTACAAATTGTATAACACACTGAATTATCTAATCTTGACTGAAGATTAATTTATATTCAATACAAGTATTCAGATTGGCGAACCTCGTTTGAATCATTTCTAAAATATCGTGGCGAATGATGGTGGAACCATCTAGTTAGTTTAAGAACTTTTAGAAAAAGCTAGAACATTCTAGAAGGAAAAGACAAGGACGGATATATTTTAGAAAGGGATAGACGATGAACGAAAGACAGGAATAGATAGATGTTAGAAAAGGATAGACGATGAACGAAAGACAGAGATAGATGTTAGAAAGGGATAGATGTATAAACGAAAGTTCCCGAACAGAAGGTTCGGGAAGGAAGAGACAGAGATAGATAGATGAGTTCCAGAAAATTCTTCCGGGTATATAAACAGAGTAAGGCCAACCGGGCAGTTTTAGAGTTGAGTTCAGTTCAAGACGGTGAAGCGACAAGTGCGATACGAAGAGTTGGAAGAGAAGGTTAATAGAAGACAGTGACGAATTAAGTGGTGAATCTAGTGACAAGTTTAGTGGACATTTAAGTGGAGGAGGTGTGTAGCGTAGTTCGAGGGAAGTACCAGAAGCGAGCTACACGCGGCAATATCGGAGGTGAGCACTGCAGTACCGGGAGGTGGTTTACGCAATATCGGCGACGGTATTGTGAGCGAGACAACTCATCGTCGGGACTGTGCATCGTTAGTCGTGCGTAAAGGGACAACCCTACTGAGAGGTATGACGCGCGGCTGAGTAAGTCACTAAAAGCTTTTAGACAAAAACGGGTGTTTTCTTCTAATCCATAAGTGCGTACCCCCGCTCGCACGTAACAATATGATAGAAAATTTACAACACCAAAGACTTTACAAATGCACTGCTGCTCCCTTGAGGGAGTCTGGAACCTGGCTACTGATGCAAGAACATAACTCAAGGTAGTAATGGTGGCATGCTCTAGACCAGGGGTGGTAGCCATACAGATGGGCAGATACTCTACCACCTGGCCGTGGGTTGTTTGACGTCTCGACAGGCCGCCAGGCCGTAGGAAATTGTATTCTGTCTCCGTTCCTGCACGGATAAAAATAAACGGTGATAGACCATTCTGTCGATATTGTAATAGCAAATTTGGGGCCCTGATAGAAAGCATCTCGGTTTATTTGATTCACGACTACTGTTACGTAATTTGCACAGGTCATTATAATAGTAGGGTGGACCAAGCGGGGATTTTGGGAGTTACTCGAGCGTGGCAGAATAACCTTGAACCCTATTATGTACCCCACCATATAATATGAACCCTTCATATAGGGTGGGGGTATTTTTTCTTCTTAGATTTTTTTTTCTTCACGTAATTGACAGATTATGGGTCAGCACGAAAAGGACATCAAGCTGAACCGTCTGTATATTAATCTGACGCGCTCGAGTATTTCAATGGTCCTTTTTTGTGCGTTTTCAAAAATCGGCCATTACTTTTGGTGTCGCGTCCAAACCGTCAGTCTTTTGAATAAGAGTTCCTTTAGGGTTCACTTAACATTCCTTTTGAATATCTGACGCGCTTGAGTATTTCTGTGTGACTCTTTTGTTTTGAAAACCTGTACACGCTCCCCCCCCCCCCCCCCCCCTACCAGTGAAAGGGCATACATCATATAAGCTTTTTTCTTTTTAGCACCTATTCTTCACAATCCAAAAGGTCCCCGCGACGCTCGAGTAAATCCACATTTAGCATCTTAGGCCTACTACAACCCTTATATGTGGTCTTGTGTCATCACACAATATATTAACATGAAACATTTCTGAAATACATGCCAAATAATTTAAATTAGGAAAGAAAACATCACTTTATAATATTTTCGTGTTAAAATTCAACGTCGGTTGTCGCCGGCCGGTCGGTCACGCGCTGGATAGGGTTGAAATTCAAACGCCTCTCGGCGAAGCATAATTTATTCAAATAAATTTCGGACGACACGCGACGAGATGAGAAAATGGGACCTTTGTACCGCGACAGAAAAGAGTTAATACTTGTAAAGTCAACCAACAAGGGTTAAACTCACTAATAATTATTTTTAATTGATTTTCCTTCCTCCCTAAATGCAATATATTTTATTTTCAAACGAAAAAAAAATCATAATGGGCTTAGTAGATTAATCCAATTTTAAAACGCCAAACGAAAATTTTCTTGTCTCTCTTTAGTGTTAAATATTTCACATATTATTATGTAATTTAGAGAAATCAGCAAAATACGTGTCTTAACATGTACAGGATATTGTGGAGGTGATTAAGTTCAACTGTTTAGTTTTTGTCGTTTGGCTATGGAACCATAAAAAATTATCAATAATATCATCTCGAAAGCTTATTAAATTTATTTTAAATTCTTCTTTAATTTTTTTAAAGTTTTCCATCCTATGGTACAAAATCTGGAGGAAAGGGGATACTTTTTATGACTTTAAAGCAAACAATATTTTCTTACCTATTGGCTTATACATATCTCATCAAATGTTACTGCTATTTAGACTAAAAGTAAATCATCTCTTAGTTACATGTCTATAGGCCATCATTTTTTTTTCGATTCAACGCATCACCTGTAAAGAGGCATTTTTAAGCCAAATACAATATTGTATATCTCTAAATTTTCGAAAAAATAACCGAAACACAAAGACACCCTCGTAAATTAACAAGACAATGGACTTAAGAACGGATAACAAATTTATGATGGTTCTGTTTTTGCCAAAATGGCTACGGAACTACAGATAAGTATTAGGTAGTGTAGTTTAATAATATATTGTGATAAAAGTACCAAGTTGTGTAAGCTGTCCTATATTTAACACTTCAAAACGTTTTGTATTTTAAACATAACGATGGTCATTAGTTCAAATTATGAAACAGAAAGAACCCTAATTAAGATTAAGACTAACTAGAGTTCCATTAACTAGGTTGAACTATACCGTCTTGGGGATAATATATGCTATAAATACAATAAATTATTTTCTTTTTATTATTTCAGAATTTTGACTACCATCTCCCTATATCGCTAACACGGGAAAGTAATGAAAAATTATGAATCTAGAATATATTAGAGTGAGTAATGCCAAACCGCGTATGGATATTTTTTATTTATTTATTTGGACAGTACAACAGATAACAATCAGTAATTTATTTATAAATAAATAAATAAAAGAAATAATCGGCACACAAACACACATATTGTATATCCCCCAAGTGAACGTAGTTACGCAAAAAGGATCCAACTCACAAAATGTTACTTTTGAATTATTAAAGATTAAAGTTTGAGCTGTAGGAAAATATAAGTGTAAAAGTATCATTTTTTATACAAATAAGTTTAACTGCATCAATGCGGAAATACAGCTAAAACTTTAATCTTTAATAATTCACAAGTAACATTTTGTGTGTTGGATCCTTTTTACGTAACTACGTCCAATTAAGCAAGTTACGCTTGTGTTATGGGTAATATACAACGGACTACTCTGGGGCCGATCCCAGACACCCAGATCATAGAAAATAACGGAGAAAATACATTTCCGAAATTCCGAGCCTCTGCGCTGCAGTGAGGTAGGCTGTCAAAGGCTTAGCCCGCTCAACCACAGAGGCCGTTAAATTTATAATAATTTATATAATATCGTTTGTAAATTATTACATTTAGATTGAAAACCAAGTGTGCTGACGCATCAGTGTTAGAATTATATTTTCGCAAACAAAATTATTTAAATAATGTCAGTAATAATGATTTAATCAATATTGAAGCTAGAACACTAATTTTAGTGATACATAATAAGGTAATAGATTTAAAAAAAGAAAGCATTAAACAAATTATTCAACAATAATTGAAGAGATGTGATCTTCCAGCACAGAAAATAGCAATTTTTTAAAAGCTAAAGATATTGCATTAATAGAGAGTTAGTTGTAGACACGACACATTCCTGTCCACGGATTATAGTATGATGTGTTGTTTTTACAAATTTCCAAGACGATTGATATATAACTCTTTATTGTATATGAATAATAAAAATGTCTTAAAGTCGACTTTTTCTTGCACGAGTACAAGGAACAATACTGCCAACATCTTTTTTTATGTTACGTTTATAAAATATACAAACGTGAAAAATGAAAATTACAATGTTGACAATGACAGACGCTGAGATTAAAAACAAGAAACAAAGAGGATATAATCACTACACTTAACATAAATATTAAAACTAGTAAAAAGGTACATGTCTAAACAATCTTCTTAGAGAAGATACAAATTCAAACAACTTTGATCAAAGTAATTTTAAACTTCATTGTGAAATAGTTGAACATAATTTTCTATGGAAGTCTGTTTTGTCATTTAGTTTGAAAAAATAACATAAATACTTGCAGAACGATCGATGACTCAAACTGAAAACTAGCGAACATTTTCATACCAGCTTTCATCTGCTGCTTTCATCCATGCTTTGTGCACCTGTTTGTTGTTTTTGGTGCACCGACTTTAAGATGTTTTAGATAATATATATTAATAATAATAGCTTTAGAAATAAGTTATTTTATACATTTTAGTATTTTAGTTTTTGAAGTCGGTTTTTTTAAACGAAGTTTTTATTTTTTATTCGTTATTTTTCATGAAAAATGTTCATAAAATGAAAACTACTGGGCCAAACTGTGTAAAATTTTTAGGGGACCAATTAGAAGCTATTCCGCGTCGAACAAAAAAAGAATCACGTAAATCGAATCATAAATCACGGAGTAATCGGCGAATATACATAAAAAAAAGCAACACAAAAAAAAAAGATCCCGACGAATTGAGAACCTCCTCCTTTTTTCGAAGTCGGTTAAAAAAGAAACATCTGGAATTGGTAACTGTAAGCTTATTATCTTTTTCTTCTTCTTCTTATATATAAAAATGAATGTTTGACTGTATGTCCTTTATGGAATCGTAAACTATACATTAGATCATGTGATGATCTTTAGCAAAGTTGTTGTGCATGAGCCAAAGAAGGTTTCTGCGTTGGTTTGCAATTGAACCCGGTAGGTGGCGCTGCTGTCGGCATATCGATAGAAGCTTTTCCGGGCAGGACGAAGGACGCCAGGACAGCTAGTGTATTTATAAACGAACAAAAGTTTCTTTTTTATTTTCGGTGATTAGTATTCACTTTATACTTGAAATACAGACAATCAAAATACCTGCGACAGAAATTAGAATTAAAACATTACACCGGTGATACGACATCTAGCAAGGTCAACCACTTTTTATCAAACTATTAATATCAAATTGCTAACTTCACGTCAAACTGCTCGTCACAGTACTGGGAGCGCTTGCACATCAGTGCGTGCTGCCGCGCCTACTCAAGGCTACGCAACCAAATTGAAATCATTAATTCTCTAACCAGACCAGTAGAAAATTGTGTCCAGTTAAATGTGTCGTGTTACATGTGTACATCAATATAATACAAACAAAACAAATTAACATCCTTTCTCACGCTGTGATTATTTATACTGTGACTTTTGAATTAAATCATGTATTATGTATTGCTGTGATATTGGTGAGGTTATTTAAGGTTATGTTAGTATATGGTAATCTATATTAAAGTCAAGTCTAATTTACAGAAAAATCAAACTTATTCATTAGACTCTTTGTTGAAAATTACGTGATATCGAATCAAGAAACAAAACTCAAAAACAGAAACTTTAATTATTATTTTTTAAATTAAATATGAATACTCAGTATAAGTTTTGTCGCAAACGTTTTTTATTATCGTTATATTGGATATTATCATCGTAGATAACACAAGCATTGTACAGATAAAACACAATATGATGTAAGTAAAGGTCTTAGAAACAGAAAGAGGTATTAATGATAGAGTTGAGATTTGATCGGAATTTATTTAATTATATAAAACTTGAACAATCAACATACTTTTAAAATGAAGCACGCAAAGAAAATTGTTTTGTTTACGTTGTTTGCGATGAATATAATCGATCAGCCGGCACCAGAAGTTGAAATCGAGCAAGGAATTTTGAGCGGTAAAATCAGCCCGGATGGGTCATTTTTCGAATATGTTGGCATACCCTATGCTACGACCAATAGCAGTACAAGGTTCAAGGTGAGACAAAAAAAAATGTTAACTGTATAAAATTATCATTATAAGGTAGGTTACAAAATAAGGTAGTTGATAGTGAATGAACGTACTTGATACTTGTTATCATTTTACAAAATATCAAAAATATACCTTAGACTATGTATCAGCGTAAAGTTATGACATTATTTCTTTAGGGAATCAAATAGCGTGTTCATTATAATTTGAACTATAGTTACAATTATTTTTATCGTGTTGTTGAAGGTCAATGCGAATTTGTTATTGCATATATTGTTACAACTCAGGTAACTACAAAAACAAATCCACCTGCATGACTGAAAAAAAGAAACACATTTTATTACCTGTCGGCATTTGAACTAATAATCATTTTTTTATGATTGTCTTCTTTTGTTTACTTATTTATTGGCATACGTTTCTAGAGAACAGCCACACAGGCAGTCGAGCTAGAACCACGATCAAAGCTAGACGTTTTGGAACGTAGTTCCTTATCGCGCGGTACGAATGGGGGCTAGACGGAAAAAATTCTTACGAAAAAGTTGTCAACGACACTTTTTGAACTTGCCAAGATAAAATGCAGTTGCATAACCCTTTATGCCCACGCAGTTAGAGTTTAATTTGGAGTACATTATTTAAATGTCATGGGTTGCTGACGTACAGATAGCATTTGCGGACATATAGAGTCTTAATGTCATTAAAATAAGGAGCAATATCGCGAATCTGGTTTAAAGTTAAATTTGTTTCAAGAGTCGAATTGCAGGATGTGATTCGATTTTTAAATTGTTTCTTATATTGAAGTAAATAGGATTCAAACTTACTCATTTACTATAACACTTCGCATTGAACAGTGTGGTGTCGCGACGATTATTTTTGTTGAGTGTATACAGGTTTTTTGTAAATAATCGAAAGGAATTTCGTTCCATCCGGGTGTCCCTTGACACCTCTCAAGTTTTTTTACTACAATCGGGAATCTAATAGTGACGGACTTTGCGCGTTTTATTGAATTACGACTTTCTGCATTACGTTTGGATTAGTTGTGTTCGGTTATATATATGCCTGTGTTTTACGTGTTTGTGAAGTTCTAATAAACTCTATAATAGTTCTAACGACATTTTAATTCGAGTCCCGCAACTCGTAACAATATACAAAAATACAGGTTACTATACTATATAATAGAAATAGATTACTATCTCCTATCTACCTATCTACTATTACTATCTCCCATGATTATACAGCCATGGGAGATAGTAATCTGCTTATCAAATCGAATCAAAATAATTTATTCTATAAAAACATGGTTTTACAATAGGTCTTGTTGTTCTACATTGAGCACATGTTTATTGCCGGTTGGGCGTACAATTTTTTTTAAATGTTATAATCACTAATATTTTAATCTTAAAATTATACATATAATAGCCTTAAATTTACAAATACTAAACGACGCACACTTTAAATTTGTTTGTAATGATATTTACATAGTACAATTATTATAAATATATTTAAACAATTAAAATTTTAACTTATCATTTACATTTAAAACTTATCATTAAGGAACTCAGTTACACTATAGTGGCTTTTTCTTATTAATACTTTATATTGGTTTTACCTTATTTTCAATATACATTCTAATGGTATCATCATTAGAGATGTAGTATAGAATATATTTGTTTAAATTAACAACCCAGAAGAGATAAATACATAGATCAATTTGACAAAGGTCACGCTTCCCTCGGTAACAATGGGGCACATATTATTTAATTAGTTTCATTTTTAGTATTTTTTGAGTGAACCAGATCACTGATTCCGGAACACAACTCCGGTTGTTATAGTGGCATACTCTAGACCAGGGGTAGTAGCCATCCAGTCGGGCAAATGCACTACAACCTGGCTGTGGGTTGTATTGTCGCCTCTCATGACAAAGTCAAATTAATTCTTTTACTTGTCTTTTGTATAATCTAAGTCCAAAGTTTAAATTTATCAAAACAATCGTTATCGTAACATACTAATACATGATTCACCTGTAGTCTATGCTGAACCTTCTGGCCGTTCTTAATTAGTAAGTGATAGATGAACAAAAGATGCTTTTACATTAAATCAGGTATCGTCTATCGTATTGGGAATTGAAGAGTTAAACATGATAAAATAATGTATGTATACATACTAATGTGACTATGCATTAACGATTTTTTTTAACGGTTTAAGTTGGACGCCATCATCCACAGCCCGACGGTGTTATTCATATTTAGTTAAAGTAAGTTTATACGCTTCTTTAAGGTTTTAAAGAAGCCTACACACTTACTGTAACTTAATATGAATAAGACCATTAATACTAACACTAACGCCCATAAAGTCCCAGCAAGAGGAGAAGTAAAATTTAGCGCGCACTATAATTGGTGGACCTTCATAGTTCGAATTATTTTTTTTTTAAAAACGATACGATTTTAAGCACTCATATAAAAAGACGAAGAATTTGCTAAATTGTGTGGCTCATATTTATTTCATTGATTGACTTTAGTAATTCAAACCTTTCTTATAATTTATTCATTACAGGCACCATTACCACCCCCAAAATGGAAAGGAACTTTCAAAGCCATAGAAGAAACTGCAATATGTCCACAAATCTCAACATTCGGCGTAACTGGCACCGAAGATTGTCTCAAAATTAATGTTTATATACCTACGTTTGCTGTTAGACCTCTTCCAGTTATGGTTTACATACATGGAGGTGCATTTATCTTGGGAAGTGGAAGCAAACTGCTCTATGCACCAGATTTTCTTATGAAACATGATGTCATACTTGTCACTTTTATGTATAGACTTGGAGCACTAGGCTTTACGTGTTTGAAAACTAAAGACGCTCCAGGAAATGCTGGTTTGAAAGATCAAATAGCTGCTCTGAAATGGGTAAAGAAAAATATAGCTAGTTTTGGTGGCGATCCCGATAATATTACTTTATTCGGTCAAAGTGCAGGCGGTGCATCCACTTCAGCGTTAATAGCCAGTCCAGTCACAAAAGGACTATTTCATAAAGCAATTGTTCAGAGTGGTTCTTCTATTGCTAATTGGGGTATAAATAGAGATCCCATTTGGATAGCCAGCCTACTTGCCAAAGATTTAGGTTATGATGCCACAAGTCCCAAAGATATTTATGATGTGCTTTCTAAGGTCTCATATAAAGATCTTACCAAAGCGAAACCAAAAAAGCCGTTAGGAAAATATTTAGATACAGAATTATTGCACCTTCCTTGTATAGAAGACGTAATAGAAGGAGAAGAAGCTATACTTGATGATTTACCATATAATTTATTTAAAAAGTACCCAAAAAATATACCCCTAATATACGGATCGACAAGTAAAGAAGGTTTGTTTTTAATAGCAGCAGATACAAAAGAAACACTTGAAGAGAGGGATAAAAGGTATTTATACGCTTCAGATTTAATATTTCCATCAGAAGAAGTAGCAGAGGAAGAAGATAAAAAAGCTAGAAGACTGTACTTTGGCGATAAAGAAATGAATATGGACACAATCATGAATGTATCAGTCTTGTTTACAGATCTTTACTTTGAAATGCCAGTTATTTTAGAATCAGAACTGTTACTTGGTAAATCTGCTCCTACTTATAATTACTATTTTAATTATGAAGGTGGAAGAAATTTTTTGAAATATTTGACTGGTTATAAAAACGAAAGTGGCGCCTGCCATGCTGATGAAGTTTTATATATATTTAGAGGAAATATGTGGCCATTTAGGATAAACCAAAAAGATCAAATAATGATTGATTGGATGACTAAAATGTGGACTAATTTTGCGAAATATAGGTAAGTTAATATTAAGTAAAAATAAAATTTAATTAAATTATATTTTTTCAAATTTCTGTTTGATATTTTTTTGCTTTGATATTGTCTTAATTATACCTAGAATAACCTCACCTTTCTATTTTGATTTATTAGTTACCAATTAATCTATTAATAATTGTTCATATTATACTTCTATATCTAGTCTTATAATTAATTCTGGCACACATATTTTATTAATTAATGTAGCCTCTTAGAAGTCCTTTTAGCAATAAGATGAGCCTTTATTCTGTTACATAAGTATTTCAAAGTGTTTAAGATAATAAATCAAAATGTCCTGTTATTTGTAACCGGCAAAGGGAAGTAAATACAAGACAACTTAATTTAAAATTTGAATTACATTACTGATGTAAGCATTTCTGTGTGGAATAAAGAATGTTCTACTGTAATGTTTCAGCAATCCGACGCCCGAAGGGCAGAAAGACATTCCAGTACAATGGGTTCCCAGCAAATCCAACGAATTGAAATTTCTTTACATAGAAGAGGAGTTGAAGATGGGTCCTATACCCAACCCAGAAACTTATAAGTTTTGGAAGTATATGTATGACAAATATCGAAGGACCGATCTGAAAGACTTTAAATCAATATGATTAGATTATTAAAGATTGTCTTTTTATGAGTCACACATATCAGATACGTGTTTATTAGACATTTATAATTGTATGACTAACTAGCAACTTGCTTACGCTTCAGCTCAGTCTGGTATTAATTATAATTGGGATTTGCAAACTCCTTGTTTTTTTTTATTGTATGAATTTAGCAAAGAGGCGGCCCACCGGATGCAAAGCGTTTGCCGTCGCCTATGGATATTTGCAACAACAAAGGGGATAGAAATGCACTGCTGCTCTGTAAACGGAGACTGGAACCAGGTCACTAATTCCGGAACACAACTCAAAGTTGTTATGGCGGAATACTCTAAACCAGGGGTGTTAGCCACCCAGAAGTAAGCAATTACCCTTCCGCCTGACTGTGGGTTGTATTTTCGTCTTTAACAACAAGCCATCCGACCGCAGGAAGTTGTCTTCTTTCTGCGTTCCTGCACGAATAAAAAATTGATACGGTGTAGAAAAAGAATAAAAAAGCCAAATAAACCCTGATGACATTTAAAAATTCAGGTTCTCAGAAGGACAGTTCATTATAAAAATTTGTATATGCACGGGTAAAAATATTCTTTTATTAGAATATGCTACGATAAAATTAAAAAATTCTTCTAATTCGAAGCTGGCAAGTAAGTAAGCATACGGCGGACTTGAAGGAAAATGTTTACCTTGTCTATAGGCGCTTATGTCAGCAGGAGCGAAGTCAACGCGTCAATACTAGGCTTTTTATTATTATTATTCTTCTCTCTTTTATAGCAGGAAACAGTGATTTCTATTTTCTGTCTTTCTTATCTGTTTTTTTATTTTTCTTCTATGTCTAAGAATGTAAGGGTGTCTTTCTTTTAGTCTTCTCTCTTTTTATATAATTTTGTTGCCAGTCCTTAATATGGGATAAAAGAGATGGGATTCGATGGACAGGATATAGACATGGGATTGGGAGAATTACATGAGGAAGATGGGATGGATGGAACTCTCAATTCCACACTGAATTCTAAAGTGTAAAACTACCAAATTCTCGAAAATTCTTTATACGAAACATAATTATCCCAAAGTTAACTGTCTCACGCCGATATTCTGTTTGCGCGGTCTTACACCAATCTATTTGGTCCAAAGAGCCGTATGCAACATGATGATCCTAACGGCCCTACTATACAACAATGACCACAACGTTTTCAACAAAAATTACGGAATAAGACTTTGTATAATTACCTAATAGTTTCATATTTTAATAACATACAAATAACAAAACAACAAAAAACAAACAATAGTCTGTATTGTTAATGATTTACATGTGGGAACCACGTCTCAAGTAGTAAAAAATATAATTAAAATTAATGGAGGAGTAACGACGAGTTTCGACGGACTTCGATGAATCGACGCGGGCACGGCGCTATGTCACCGCACACTCGGGTTGCAGTCCACCGGCCGGCACCAACAATTGTCCGCTGGAACGATACTGACTAGACGCACGTCGCTCCGCTATAAATCTCACAAGCTTTCTTACTACTCATCTTCAAATGTTTTCTTTGCTGTTCTGTGCTGTGACTACTGTCTTTCTTGTCTTATTCTGTTTCTTGTCACTGTACTATACCTATTAATATTCGTACCTACCGTCTATAAAATTATATTGTTGATTTCTTACCGCTGTTTAATTTGTATATATCACAGACAAATAATACACAAGAACCTTAAATACAATGATGTTGTAAATTGGGTGGTCTTATTGCTAAAGTAACTTAATTTCGCCACTCCGTTAATATTTCTTTCATAGTTATTTGTGGGGGGGGGGGGGGGGGTAAGGGGTCTACGCTCAATATCCTGTCGACTCAATTGTCAACCTCACCTGCTCGCGGTACCCCCTGCCGTCAGCAAACGAGGCTCTGGCGACCGATATATGGTGGTATAACCATCGCAAGAAAGCCGGCCTATAAAAATCCCCTGGTCAAAGACGGGCAGCAGCGTCTCCGATGCAAATAGGCCGGCACTGCGGTTACCAACCCCAATACCAAGCGTGATAACTATGGCATATATCCCCCATGAGAACGCACCATAGAAACGGCCCTCAGTTCCCGGTGACCCCGCTATTCCCGGCTACAGCAGCGGTCGCGGTAACGGCGGGGTGGAGGGTGCTAACAGTCTCCGGGTTACGGGAGGCTGCCAATCCACGAAATTGACCTTGGCAACGTATAACGGACGGACGATTAGGCTGGACAGTCACCTCACAGAACTGGAAGTAGAGCTAAGTCGAATTAACTGGCACATTCTAGGGTTATCAGAAGTCCGAAGAGAGGGCGAGGATACGGTAACCCTAGAGTCTGGCCACTTACTCTACTTCCGAGAAGGTGACAGGGCCTCCCAGGGTGGTGTCGGTTTTCTCGTGAACAAGACCCTCGTTAACAACGTTGTGGAAGTCAAGAGTGTATCGAACAGGGTAGCGTACCTAGTACTGAAACTTACCAACAGGTATTCCCTGAAGGTTGTACAGGTATATGCGCCGACCTCGGCACACTCTGGCGAAGAGGTTGAGGCTATGTATGACGACATTACTAAAGCCATACATGGCACAACCTCCGCTCACTACAACGTTGTTATGGGGGACTTTATCGCCAAAGTGGGAGTACAAGAATGCGACGAACCGATAATCGGACCTTATTGGGGATTGGGGCGCAGAAATCACAGGGGGCAAATGCTGGTCAACTTCTTAGAAATGTAGGGGCTCTTCTTGATGAATTCCTTCTACAAGAAGAAGCCCCAAAGAAGATGGACCTGGCAGAGCCCCGACACTGTGACGAGGAACGAGATAGATTTCATCATGGCAGATAAGAATCATATATTTAGATATGTCTCAGTGGTCTTGAGGAGACCTACGACCAGCAGTGGACTGTGAATGGCTGACGACGACGAGTTATTTCATTTCAATCTATTTTGTTTCCCATAACAACCAGCGCTAACTTCCCTCCATCTTATTCTTATCATAAGACAGCTGCCCGACGGCCCTATTTCAGAACCAAGTAACTAAAAAAAATAAAATTTTCTAACTGACGTTAAAAAAGAACAGATGCTCAATGTCTCGTGTAAATACTTCTTACATAGTTATTATATTCTATATGTTCAGACATAACTTTTCCTTACTGAACCGATTTCGGTCATTTTGTTTGCGTTGTATTTAATATAGCTTCAAAGTTGTCCCGCGTAAATTTAATTGGTATTGAATTTTTGATTCCGAATATAGAGCAAAATATTCCACGAAATCAAATAGAAAATCTGTAGTAATTTAAGTATTATTAAGTTTATGATAATCTTAAAACAAGTATGTACCTAATTATGATCAAGAACTGGACTTTACGAGGATTAGAAAGGCATAGGATAGAACTTAACGAAAAATAGTGAGTTATGAATTCGGTTTCATCTAGCTATCGTTTCCACATTCGAGAACCTACTTTACTAATAACATATAACAGTTAAAAGTGTAAAATAAAGATTTTCTAACAAAATAGAATCTGACTTCAAGACTAATTAAAAAATAATAAATAAAGAAACACCTAAAGACTTCTGATAATTAAATCTTATGCTAATATATAAAGCTGAAGAGTTTGTTTGTTTGTTTGAACGCGCTAATCTTTGGAGCTACTGGTCTGATTTGAACAATTATTTCAGTGTTAGATAGCCCATTTATCGAGAAAGGCTATAGGCTATATATCATCACGCTAATACATTGGTCCTATTGAGAAGCGGATCAGTAATAAAGAATGTTTCAAAATCGGGAGGTTTTGAAGTCGCGGTCAGAAGCTAGTAAAGATATATTCAGTGGATACAAATATATATATAAGTAGATGAATAACGAGCTGTTTTCGTTTCGCCATTAGAATTTTCATGAAAAACTGTATGGTGAGTAACTCCCTTGAGCTCAATGCATGCCTTGATCCCGTGGACTATAAATCGTTACGTCACCGTCGTGACGTCATCTTATCTCTGCGATGACAATGATAAATCGTCCAGAACACACCAATTCAGTTATTTAATACTGTTTTATTTTGTACTAGACAAACGTCTGTGTTAGATTTTGATTGGGTAGCATAGATAAACATTTAATTTTTAATACATTTTTTTTTATTGCAGGAGTTCGGGAGACAGGCAGACGGCCCACTTGGTGGAAAGCGGTTACCATCGCCTATGGACATTTGCAACACCAAAGGAGCTACTAATGCGCTCCTGCTCTCTTAAGGGAGTCTGGAACCTGGCCACTAATGCCGGAACATAACTCAACGTTGTTATGGAGACATATTTCAGATCGGGGGTGGTAGCCATCCAGTGGGGCAAATGCCCTACCACCTGGCTGTGGGTTGTTTTGTCGCCTCTTACAACAGCCGCCCGGCCGCAGGAAATATGTATTCTCTCTCCATTCCTGCACATATATTGGCAAAGCATTTGATTAATTTCACAACTTTAATTTACTTCAATTTAAATACTTCTACTCAAAACCAGTAAACAAAGAACATTATTTAATTTATACTTTAACATAACATTCGGTAGCCGAATATTCGATATTCGGCCAAACCACTATTAGCAGCATCTTTAGTACTTTTATATAAAAAATAAAAACACTTTTTTAAATATTTGTCTATCTGTCTTTATGTTTCGGCTAATCTCTGAAATAGATTTTGACGGGACTTTTTCACTGGCAGACAGCTTATGTAATTAGTAGTAACATAGGCTACTTCTAATTAGGCTGCCGCGAAAAAAAGTTGCGGACACAGCTAGTTACTAAGAGAAGTACAAAAAAAGTAAAACAAGTATTTGTGACAGGAAATATCTTTCATTTTCAATAACACTAGCTTCTGCGCGCGACTTCGTCCGGGTAGAATAGTTTTTTTTTTTTTTATACCCGATTTTAAACATTCTTCATTGGTGCTCCGCTCCTATTGGTCTCAGCGTGATGATAAATATATAGCCTATAGCCGTCGATAAATGGGCTATCTAACACTGAAATATTTTTTCAAATCAGATCAGTCGTTCCTGAGATTCGCGCGTTCAAGCACACAAACAAACAAACTCCTCAGCCTTATATATTACTATAAGATTATCTATCTTTATTTCTATTAATTAATGATTGGTAGTTTCTTTGCTACTATGAAGTAAAAGCTTTCTGGACTCTGGTACAGGTTGTAAGTAACCGACAATACGAGCGACGATCTGTCGAATTCCACACTAGGTGCTGACCGTGCGGTCACAACCAAGCGCACATAGGTCGTTCTGAGCCATCTGGCGGTTCCTGAAACATATTTTTATTTTCAAATTAAATTAATTACTTATTTAAAAGATAACTATCAAAATTACATTAACGGTTATTAGGTTTATAATGATTAGTCATAACTAGGGTACAATTTTTATGGACAATTAAAACTTACATAAAGCTTGAACATACGTCGCATCGTCGTCGAACATACCTCAATAAATTTATTAAAATTCAAATTCTTAACTAGTGACACTATTGACAAGCACCTGTTGGTCCCTGAGTTGGCTAAACAGTACAAGGCGCTAACTTCACTCGTTACAAAATATAGAGAGTGTTTGAAAACAGTAAGAACGCCTAGCAGACGTAGATAAAGATTCTAGAGCTTAACCGTATTTTTTTTGTCCACTCTAATACAGGGGTGGTTACAGTAGCAAAAAATCCATAACGGTTTGAGTTACTACTGTATTTTTCACTAAAATAAAATATCCATACGAAAGGCTTTATATGAAAGTCGATACTCCATTAAAGTATATTGTGGCGACCGAGGGTAGAACTTTCCGGAAGCGTAAATCAGTCGCAAGACTTTTGGAAAAAAGTAGAATATTCTGGAAGGAAAAGACAAGGACGGATACATTTTAGAAAGGGATAGACGATGAACGAAAGACAGAAATAGATAGATATTAGAAAGGGATAGATGTATAAACGAAAGTTCCCGAACAGAAGGTTCGGGAAGGGAGTGACAAAGATAGATAGATGGATTCCAGAAAATTCTTCCGGGTATATAAACAGCGTAAGGCGCGCCTACCGAGCAGTTTAGAGTTGAGTTCAGTTCAAGACAGTGAAGCGACAAGTGCGATACGAAAGAGTTGGAAGAAGAGTTTAATAGAAGACACTGACGGGTTTAGTGGTGAATTTAGTGGACAGTAAGTGAAGAACGAGTACAGCGTAGTTCGAGAGACGAACCAGAAGCGAGCTACACGCGGTAATATCGGAGGTGAGCACTGCAGTAGCAAGAGGTAGTCTACGCAATATCGGCGACGGTATTGTGAGCGAGACACCTTGTCGTCGGGACTGTGCGTCGTTAGTCGTGCGTATAGGGGCAACCCTGCACAGACGTATTGCGTGCGGCTGTGTAAGTCAATAAAAGCGTTTAGTTAACAACTGGTGTTTTCTTCCAATCCTAAGTGCGTACCCCGCTCGCACGTAACAATGTTATATTTATATATATAGTGTGTTTCACAAACTAGTGCTTTAATCAAAAATTTATCTCGTAGAAAAGGTATATATGTACTTCTTTTTCTATATTGCATGAGTTCAGAAGCCAGACAGACGGCCCGGATGGATTTAAACGATAGTTAAAATTATTTTTATCGAAATGTTTAAAGGTCAATCGTCCTTAGCCATTCGCAGTCCACTGCTGGACGTAGACCTCCCGTACGTAGGTTAATGGTATTTTTTATATTAATTAAAGGTCAATGCGAATTTGTTATTGTTTATATACAAAATAGGGCTGACTATATACCTTTTATAGAATGGAAGCAAGTAACTATATCTCATGATTGGTTTCATTTCATTGTCATTAGAGATCTAGGAAAGAGCTAGATGCATAGATCAATTTGACAAAGGGCACGCCTCCAGCTGACTGGCTGACGGCCCACCTGATGGAAAGCGGTTACCATCGCCTATGGATTTGTAACACCGAAGGTGCTTCTAATGTGCTGCTGATTTCTAAAGAAACATTGAATCCTGGCCCCTAATGTCGGAACACAAGTCAAGGTTGTTATGGCGGTTTACTCCCACTGGGTAGCCATCCAGACCTTGCCACCTAGCTGTGGGTTCTTTTATCACCTCTTAAGACAGGCCGTCCGGCCACAGGAACTTTTATTCTTTCTCCATTCTTGTACGGACCAAAACTCGTTGGAGAAGACTTTATTACTTACAAAGACAAACAGGTCATTAGTGTAACTGAATGAAGTGATAATTCCATCTTGAGCCATGTAAATATCTCCAACCTAAAAATAATTGTTATACCTAAGCAATTAGATATCTATATATTAATACGTGAAACAAAAACTTTCTACATTTTTCGAAAATGGCGCGGACGGAGGAGTAAGAAATTTCGCACACTTATAGTTTATATAGAGAAGGGATGCAGAATGCTTACATTATTTTAAAATTATGCATAAAAAATATATTGAATCAATAAAAAAAACATTACACGTACTGCGATGTATTTGACACATACGCATATATACTCTTTTGTTTATTGTTAAAGTCAAATTAACAGTTCAGCCTTGGCGGAGTCTGTGAATATAGAAGTATAGTTCTTGGACATTAATTATTATGGTCGAATTTCGAGCACGGGTGACAAGTAGTATGTTATAATTATATTAAAAAAGGAAAACTTCCTTAGCAACCGTTAAACAAATAGCTTCAAAGTGATTTTCACTATCATATTTTATTCAAATAAAAATATATAAAGTGCAGTTTCCAACTCAAAAATTTAAACAAGATCAATATTATCGACCAGTGTACCATGTAATTTAATTTATGTGATCCATATTTTCCCCCCTAATAATAACATCAAATAATAACCTGAAGCGTTCAAAGCAAAATTAATTGTCATTTAATTCGTTAAAGAAGAAAATATTGTCAAGAAAGCATTTTACAAATCTACATACGCATACCATTAGATAACAAAACATTGATCGGATTACAAACGTTGATAAGTGTAGTTATGAGCGAGTTGTCTGCAAAAGAAAATATAACAGTAAAAAAAAAGGCTGAGTCTATTAATACGGGTACTGTACGAACAATTTATAATTATTAATACGGGTACTAAGCCCGGATAACCTCGTTCGTCCGGAGAGAGGATATTAAAAAAAAACCTAACCTAACCTAATTAAAGATTGAAAATAAGTATTTTACGAAGTTCTTCCAATCCATACAAGAGCAGTACGCAAATACTCGCGTATACTTTGTAGTAACATATAAGCAGATCTTGTTCCGTAATGTACAGCGCCAGTACACATAGGGACTAATCGTGTATGTATCGGAAAATTATTTTTGTGTGGTTATAAAAAAAAATAACCACGAAGGCTAAGGCGGGTGCGAAGCGAAGCGGAGCATTCTTTCTAACCTATGTTAAAAATGTTCCGATTTGTTCATAATAAATAAATGTGCCGTGTATCTATACCCCACCCTTATTTTAGAATTTATTTATTTATTTTTATTTTCATGTTTTCAATAATTCTTTAAAACATGTCATTAAAAAAAACCTAACCTAACCTAATTAAAAAACAAGCTAATCATCCAATTCAGTCTTAATTTAAAAAAAATTTAATATCTGTACGAATAAATATGATTTATTCGTCCAGTACCCGTACAAAAAGTCACATCGAAAAAAAAGGAAATACATAATATGGCATACACATAGAGGACGTGAAATTAGAAGCATAAGCAGCATACATAAAACAGAAAGGAGTGATTTACCTATAAGGAGGAGTTGTGTTTTTAAATCTTAAGACTTTTAGATAGTGTACGATATCTATTATTAATTTTTCTTACTTTTAATTTTAAGTTTCGGTTATAATGTATATTTTATAAGTTTATATGTTTTAAGCCTTAACCCTTAAATATTTATTATATTTTTAGAGTATAATGCCCGAATCCTCCCATGGAGACAGCCACCTGAATGTGGCAGATATCGGAGAAACTTTCGTGCGATGCCAGCATTGTTCCCAGGAGCGTTTTTTTAAAGGGGAACGAGGTTTAAAAATCCACATCTCAAAAACTCATAAACCTGTTAAAACAAATTCCATTTTAGAAACCACTTGCCTGGACATATGCCCTCAAAGTCCCAACGATGTGCCATTTTACCAGTGTCTTAGCAACCACAAAGAGCATACAAATGTCATCAAACGCATACCACGAGGAGCCAGAATTGCGGTTGCTGAGACATTGTCAAAATCAATCAGGGCGGTTCTGTCTGAAAACTCTAAACGCACTTGGGAACTTCTCCTAAATTTACCTTATAAAATCCTACACGCTTCAACAAACATTGAAAACTCATTTACTTCGAAAATTAAATCAAATTGCAGTAACGAAATTATACATACAAATGATCAGTACGGTTTAACTAACAATTTCCAACACGACAAGAAATTCCGACACAGAGCACCATACAACTTAGTCGAGAGCCGTATTGCTGACGGCGACCTTAGCGGCGCCGCACGTCTGCTTTTCTCCGAAGATAAAATAGCATCCAATAACGCAGAAACTCTTGCAGCCTTAAAAGATAAACATCCACCCTCAGCAACAGACCATCTACCTGAAGAACCCAATATTTTGAACTCATCTTTGTGTGCATCTAAGGAGGATGTTCTAAAAGCTATTAACTCCTTTAGACCCGGTTCTGCAGGAGGCCTCGACGGCTTGACACCACAACATTTAAAAGACCTCACAAGTGCGGTAACGGTCATGCTGGCGAGAGACTCCTGCAGGACATAACAGCTTTAATAAACCTTATGCTCTCAGGTCGCGTTCATAACGATATTTTAGACGTGCTCTATGGTGCCAACCTTTGTGCACTTAAAAAAAAAGACGGCGGCATCCGCCCAATAGCCGTCGGCACAACATACCGCCGTCTCGCCGCTAAAATCTGTTGCACCAAACATAAAGACGTTTTACAAAATTATCTACGGCCAGTTCAACTCGGTTTTGGCACACAAGGCGGGTGTGAGGCAGCGGTTCATGCTCTACGTACATTTCTTGATGGTAATAGTGGAGAGATGTTGCTGAAGGTGGATGTTAAAAATGCCTTCAATTCTGTAGACAGGGGTGCCCTTTTGACCCAAATTAAAGAAAAAATTCCCAACTCTTTCGGTTTTCTTTGGCAGTGCTACAGCACACCCACTAAATTAATGTACAAAAGTAATCTAATAGACTCGGCCGTTGGCTGTCAACAGGGTGATCCCCTCGGACCATCCATATTCAGCCTCGCGATTCACCCCATCATCACCCGTTTGAATTAAAAATTTAATGTGTGGTACTTGGACGACGGAACCCTAGGTGGTGATGCAGATACAGTTATGAGAGATTTGAAATATATTATATCTGAATTCGAATCAATCGGCTTGCATCTTAATTTGTCCAAATGTGAACTTTATATACCTCCTGCGTCCTCAAATAAGGATGAGATTATCCAAAAATTTAACCTTATAGCACCCAACATTACAATCATTGACGATACCTCTCTTCGCCTCCTAGGTTCACCAGTTAAGGATGAATCGATTCCGTCGTTTATAAATGATAAAATTCAAAATTGATGTTGTCAATTCTGGAAGCATCCAATAATTTTACAGACACTTGACGACATCGTGAAAAATACTCTCATCAACGTTTTGAATATTGACCTACAAGAACGCATCTGGGCCCAAGCCTCGCTACCAGTGAGGTTTGGTGGTCTGGGTGTACGCAAAATTTCGAATGTGGCCCTTCCAGCATTCCTGTCTTCAGTACATAGCACCAAAAAAAACGTTCGAGACATACTCCGTGCCGACTTGGAACCATCACTATCAACTGAAGCCAGGAATGCTTGGCAGATGGCTTGTCCGGGTAGCAGTCTGCCCACTGTCCCCTCTATACAGGGGTCCTGGGACGGACCGATCTGCGAAATGTCACGTAAAAAACTATTGGAAAAGTCGACTAGTTCTGCAGATCGAGCCCGTCTTTTAGCTACCTCTGTATCGGAATCAGAACTTTGGTTGCAGGCCCTACCGTCACCGTCGATAGGGACGTTAATGGATGCAGCCACATTCAGGTCAGCAATCTGCCTTCGTCTTGGGGCAAATTGCTGCGAGCCACACAACTGTCGCTGCGGCCGGGCCGTCGACCGGCTTGGCCACCATGGCCTATCGTGTGGCAGAAGCGCAGGCAGAATTCCGCGACATGCCAGCCTCAACGATATAATACGTCGGGCTCTTGTCAGCGCCGACGTGCCAGCTGTTCTCGAACCGAACGGCCTGGTCCGCGACGATGGCAAGAGACCCGACGGTATGACTTTAATTCCCTGGACCTTGGGAAGGCCACTTGTGTGGGACGTCACCTGTGTCGACACACTGGCGTCTTCTCATATCCAGGAGACCAAATTTGGGGCTGGTCGCACTGCCACTTCTGCCGAAAATCTCAAACGGCTCAAATACGCAAACCTTGGAACAGGTTACATATTTGAGCCGTTTGGGGTGGAAACTTTGGGCCCATGGGGGCCAAGTGCCCACAAATTATTTAAAAATATTAAAAAACGTCTGGTCGACACAACAAGAGACCGGAAGGCTGGAGCTTACCTCGCTCAAAGGATTAGCCTCTGTATCCAGCGAGGTAATGCTGCCAGTCTTCTAGGTACAATGCCCAGCGACAGTGGTCTGGTGGGGCTGGACGGGCTATGATATAGGTTTTTTATTTTTATTTGTAAGCTAGGTTTTTTTAGGATTGTATTATATTTACTACTTAGTTTATTTTTAAATTATGTTATTGACTTATGATTATAATTAAATTAAATAAATAAAATAAATAATATTAAGAAAAAAAGGGAACAAAAATATTCGAGACATATATCATTCACTTAATTAACACTCTCCACAGGAATAACTCTCACCATACCATTGTAACAGTAACAATCCACACTAGAATAAGTAGTATAGAAATAAATTAGTAATAAAACAATAGCATAATTAAACTTTTTATTATTCATCATAACCTAGACAATTTAATATGAATACATTTCCATTAGAACAATAGGAAGCCTTATCGCTAACAGCGATCTCTTGCAGACAACTCGGTGTCCAAGGAGACTTTAAAAGAAAAATGAAATAATATTTGGTTGTTAATAAAATATAAAGGTAACATTTATAAAATTACATACTATTGAATACAATGTAAGAAAACTTATTTCTATTGTATTATACCCATATTCCCTCAAGACTATAAGTAGAATACTGAGATCTGGGCTCAGTCAGCTCATCTTCTATGGGTAAGGTGCCCCGAAGGCTGGCTACGTTTCCTCGCTGGATCGCCATACTGATCCGTTGGCCGAGGTAGGCACCAGCCTTCTGATCACCTGAAGAGTCACTTAATTCGCTTCGATAAATTTTGGTAGAGGCTCATGGCCTCAGGACCCCACAGTCCAAGCGTCTCGACAGCAAACGGCACAAATATATAACTCTCACTGAGGGTTGCATATCTGCGCCGCTTGAGTGATTCCGCTGTTTCCGCCGCCGAACCGGCCGATCTAGACGTGTTTGGTAAATGGGATGCGGCCAACGTGTCTACGCAAGTCGCATCCCACACCAAAGGCTTGCCACGCTGCCAGGGAATTAGAGTCATTCCGTTAGGGCGCCTAATTTTAATTTAACTAAATTAAAATTAATTCAATCATAAATAAATATAATTACAGAAAAAACAAAAACACCATTCTTCATTGGTGCTATTGGTCTTAGCGTGATGATATAGGCTATATATCATCACGATAAGACCAATAGGAGCGGAGCACCCAAGAATGTTTCAAAATCGGGTTTTTTTCCTTTTGAGAGCATCCGCTGCGTAAACGGTTAAAGTTTCGCAAAAATCATGTGTGACAGAAGTTAGTGTTAGCCTAAAGTAACTATCCCACACGGATGAAGTCGCGGCTAGCAGCTAGTATTTAGTAAAAAAGTTAAGATAAAGAGGCTTCGAGTGGGTAGTTGGGGGCATCATAAATCTATGACGTTATTTAACGGCGTGTTATCTCGTTGACGTGACGTTGAGGAATCGTCCGGCGGCCGTCCGGCAATATTTTTGATCGCGTGCACTGTCTACGCGCTTCCATCGCCATTATGATTAAAGACAAGTACTAATTTTTAGGAGTTCTGTAGCCATTTTAGCAAATAAGATCTCTTGTGAAGTCGTCATTCCCCTGCCAGGCTGTGTTTGTGTTACAGGAATTTTTAACCGACCTCCAATTTATTGGTGGAAGGCGCTGGCCCAGCATTAAGACGTTTATTATTATTCTTTGTCAGTATACTTTCCTCCGCTGTTATGACGGAGACCTTTTGCATCACTATTTACTTATATGTATTTTATGATAAATAAACGTTATCCATATTATTTCTCACCTATCATAATCATGTTGTAACATTTTGAGCCACCTGCATATCTGCACACAAATCACATTTATTACCCGTCGGTGTTTGAGCTAATAACATCGAAACTTTACAATAAAACATTGGGCTGTTTTATAATCACAAATTTGAAACATAAAGTAAACAAAAGAAATCCAAATGCTGAAAGGTAATAAAATATGTTTTTACAGGTATACAGATGTGAAATTTTTGTTATCGGCGTCTAGGTTGTAACATTATAATTAGACTGTTATTATAATATTTTAATACCGAAATCTAAAGAACCGCGGTTAATTCGTTGTAAATTATAATTGAATCGCATTTTCTACGTTTGCCTTGGTACGGCATCATTATTACGATGTCGAATAAAGAGGTACAGCTATTCACTCCGCCCCAAGCTCAGGACTACTGAAAGGATGCAACTTGCTTACAAAAATATTTACCTCCCCCATTTCGCTGCATTTCAGTTCTATTTTTTTAGTCTCATTATGAAATCTTGTATTTTTTACGCCTATTCAAATGATGCTCTTTTTTATCTTAGCCTTTTTTTAAATAAAGTTGGGCAAGTTGTGTAAGTTTAATTTGTTAGTCTATGAATTTGTAACAAAGCTGCATGTCGAATATCTAATATGTAAATGTGGAAGTGAGTTTGTTTGAATATTTCTACTTCTTAGTCGTGTTTTTACAACGCGGGAGATGGCTCTATCGGATGAAGAAGTAACGCGATGTGTGCGGAGACTCAATTGACGCTCCGCTGAGTGTAAGCTTGATGTTACACAAGTTAAATTCAGTAAATTATGAATTAGTATAAGGAAGGACACTTAACAAAGTTATTTTAACATTTGCAATATGAGAATATGCCTTCAGAGAGACTTTGCGTCCCTCTGCGCATTTTACCCCCTGTATAACGGGGAGTGTTCCGAGGAACTGTTTGATCTGGTGCCAACGCCTCACTTTTACAACCGCACCGCTCGCCAGCGACGGGATATTCACCCCCATTTCCTTGAGCTCCCACGTTCAACTACGCAACGGTTCTCTAGAATATTCCACATACATAATGATCTGGAGGGAAATTCCCGCCGCGGTTTTCCCTTTGCGCTATGACATTGGGTTCTTTAAGAAGGGCGTTATAAAATTTCTTAGAGGTCGGCAACGCGTTGGCGACACCCATGGTGTTGCAAACGTCCATAGCCGACGGTAACCGCTTTCCATCAGGTGGGTCGTCTGCCTGTTTGCCCGCTTCAGGCTATAATAAAAAAGTTATTAGAAATTAAACTATAATGTAATATTAGTCTTTCCGTGCAGGAATGGAGAAAGAATACAATTTCCTGCAACCGGGCGGCTTGTCATCAGAGGCGACGGAATAATCCACAGGCACTCCTAGTGTTCTGGCATTAGTGTCCAGGTTCTAGTCTTCCTTAAGAGAGCAGCAGCGTATTGGTAGCACCTTTATGTTACTAATGTCTATAGGCGATGTTTTGCCTCCATGTTTGAGCTGGTCAAGTAAGCCTGTACTTTACTACGACGCAGAGGCTCCAGGTTCATTTCCTGCTATGGTAAATTTCGGAAACGAATTTTCTCCGTTATTTACTATGGGCGTCGGGGTGTCTTTTTTATTTCTTGTTGCAGAAGTTCAGCAGACAGGCAGATGTCCCACTTGATGGAATGATGCGATTACGGTCGCCTATAGACATTTACAAGTCCAAGTGCTACAAATGCGCTGCTGCTCTCTTAAGGGAAACTGGAACCTGGTCACTAATGCCGGAACACAACTCAAGGCTGTTATGGCGACATATTTCAGATCAGGGGTGGTAGCCATCCAGTCGGGCAAATATTCTACGGCTGTTGGTTGTTTCGTCGCCTCTTACGATAGGCCGCCCGGCTACAGGAAATTGTATTCTGTCTCCGTTCCTGCACGGATAGATCAGTCCCAGAGTAGTCTGTTGTGTATTATCCATAACACAAGCATAACTTTCTTAATTTGGGGGCAACAATTATGTGTGTTCAACCGCTCTCCGTCAGGCGGGAATCTGCCTGTATGGTGAACTGCAATAAATAAATGAGTATAATTTTACGGCAAGTAAAGATTTGCATCTTAAAATAGTACGTTCAATCCAGAAATAAACCTGAGCTGCTAAAAGGTAAGAAAAAACCTCGCAAAATTTTAATGAGCCACTCTCCTCAAAAAAGACACTTTAAGAAGTCAAAGGCTCCGTTCGTCGCTAAAAAAAGGTGTTAATTATTCAAGAAACAGCACCGTCTAGAATATTAATTGGGCGCTCTCTTTATTAGGGGTCTTAGTGATATTTTGTCGCAGCGACTACACGCCGTTGGCGAATGGCGAATAGGGGACTTGGCAAATTGCGCAGAAGCTCGTCGACAACCCGTTTACTGCTGTACCATGAAAACAAATAGAGTATTTCGCGCTTCACAATGAATTCTAATGAGGTTTGTTTTGATGAACAGTTAAATTGTGATACTAGAATGTCCCGTGTGTTCGAGTAAACTTCAGAGCGATATTCTGCGACAAATATCCTACTGTTTGGGATGAAATGTTTACTCCTGGTATAGAAACTATTTTTTTTATTGCACGAGTTCAGCAGACAGGCAGACGTCCCACTTGATGGAAAGCGGTTACGGTCCCCTATAGACATTTGCAAGTCCAAAGCTTCTACAAATGCGCCGCTGCTCTCTTAAGGGAGACTGGAACCTGGTCACTAATGCCCGAACACAACTCAAGGTTGTTATGGCGACATATCTTAGACCAGGGGTGGTAGCCATCCAGTCAGGCAAATACCCTACGGCTGCGGGTTGTTTAATCTTTTTGTGTAATATTTTTCCGTTCCTGTACAGATAAAAATATATCTGTAATTATCTGTGCAGGAACAGAAAAGAACTTACTAGAAACTCTTTAAATCGAACCTCGATAAGCCAAAAACCTCCGAAACTCGAAGAAAAATGTGTTCCATACCCTTCAAACCTAAAACCTGCGTTGCTAGATCTATAAGTCGAAATAATGAATGTCTCCTACCTATAAGCAAAATAAGTACTCATTTACCCTCTATAACTAGAAAAAATAAATTGGATTATTGTATCTCGAACATAGCAATATCTTATTTTATAACCTTTACAACTCAATTATTAGACTAATTTTTAAACTATACAAACCGAATGTTTCCTTAGAAAAACAAGTCGAAATCCTCCGTAAGTCGAAAACTCTATAACTGGAATTATTTTGGCGTCTCCCTTCAAGTTCAACTAAAAGTAGTTTTACTGTACTAATTATCTGCAGTCAGGTGGTAAAACATTTGCCTATCTGGATAGTCACCACCCCTTATCTAGAGTCATCATCATCATCATCATTCGAGCATTAAATCCCGGTTGCGTTCGGAGCGTTCACTTCGACGCCCAGGGTCTGCTTTCCTACTTTTTCTATTCCGCTTCGCGCGATCTTAAGCATCCACCGTTTTGAGACCATTGGTACGCATGTAATCCTTCACAACGTCAAGCCAACATTTCTTGGGCCTTCCCCTACGACCGGGACCTGGCGGAGGCGGTATGGCTAGACATTTGTCCCCCACATAATTAGCCGGTCTCCGTAAAACGTGGCCGTACCATCGTAAGCGACACTCTTGCAGTTCGTCTGCTATATCACGGACATGAAGATTGCCGCGGATGCGGGAGTTCCTGATGCGATCCTTTCGCGTGACTCCACACATCCACCAAAGCATATTCATTTCCGGGACACGTAGCTCCTGCTTGTGTTGCTCAAGTACAGGCCACGCTTCTCTGCCATACAAAAGGACAGGTCTAATGATGGATTTATTGACCTGTCCTTTTAATTTAACCGGCATTTTGGGGTCACAAATGACACCTGTCACCTCACGCCACTTGGCCCAAGCTGCTGTGATACGGGCCTTAACGTCGTGGTCGGTATCCGCGGACGCACTAAGTACAGATCCCAAGTACTTAAACTGATCGGTGCGCTCGACCGTATCGTCGCCTATGCGCACGGATGTGGGATCTGTAGTATTGCAGGCCAAGAACTCAGTCTTCGCCACATTTAGTTTCAAACCGCCGTTCTCTAGCGACCTCTTCCACACATTTACGCGTCCCACCAGGCGCCCCCTGTCCGAATCTGCCAACGCGATATCGTCAGCATACATGAGCAACCATGGAGGTTGCTCATGCGCATCTCTGATGCTGTTCGATACTTCGTCTAATATTACGCTGAACAGAAACGGGTTAAGGACAGATTCCTGGTGCACTCCCACGGTAATGGGGAAGGGTGTGGTGTCGCCAACCACCCCTTATCTAGAGTATGCTGAAATAACAACCAATCATCTGCTGTGTTCCGTCATCAGTGAATTTTTTTTATTTCGTTCTAGTCCGTTCTACTCCGTACTATTTTGTTCTTTTCCCTTCTATTCTATTTGAAGTTTTTTTTTGAGAACGGTACATTACGATACAATGAGTACGCATATATCTCTTTCGTAGGATCAAACAGTCTTCACCTATATCATTACTTACGTCATGTATTGTTCTTGGGGCTGGAGGACCTACAGTTTTTGCTACTACCGATTCGAGGAACAATATAGCACTTTGAACCCCAGTAATCATGTCACAAACAGAATAATTTAATATAAATGAATTCATAACATGGTCTCTCTATATCTCTCGCAATTAAATCATACTTTAAATATCTTATATTAATATCCATTATATTGAAATAGCAGAATAGGGTCCCAGACCAGAGAATGATAGTCATCCAGACAGGCAAATGACCTACCGCCTGGATGTGGGTTGTTTTGTCGTAGCAATTAGTATTATTTCTACTTTCCTGCACCGATAAAATGTATAATAAAATGACGTCACGGCTTTGGAGAAAAATTAATTGGTCTCAATAGGACGTAGTACGTGGAGAATAACACCCGTCATCGCCGGGTATGGGACCTGAAGGCAGACAGACGTTATTGACGTAGTGTGCATATTTTAAATTTGCCACACATAGACTAAAATTACGTATGTTAAGAAACAAATAACACAAAAAAGCATTCGCAAATCAGAAATGCTTGCTAAAATTTCATAATCCTTTTCAATTTAATTCGAAGTGGTTGTTTCGACGTTGGCAAGGGACGCTTACTGGCGCACCGGTGCATGCCCCGCTTTGAGATATCGGCCTGCCAGGCGAAATTAAATCTTAATTGCCGAACGTTAAGAGCGGTAATTGCGTTTTTTTTAGATAACCCATGTCTGCGGTAAAAGTGCGCCGTGCTTGAGTCGCGGCGTTTGAGTCCAATTTACGACATTTTAGCGGACGCCCATAATCTCGAGGCCGAGCCTAACATAATAGGTGAGATAAAATCACATCGCCTCCATTGGATCGGTCACGTGGAATGGATGGAAGAGGATCGAAGCGTCAAGAAACCTATTTGGGACGATCGGTTGGGCGACGTCCTGTCGGTTGCCCCAAGGACAGAGTGGAGGCTGACCTGAGTGAGCTTGAAGCCCATAACTATTAAGAAATCGCACAGAACAGAAACAGGTGGCGTCCTCTCGTTTCGGAGGCCAAGACACATTTAAGTCGCTGAGCCATCAAAACACTTGGAAGTCCTTCACAGGACTCCTTCATGCCAAGTTATGGAATAAACTCCCTCCCGCTACAATATGGGGCTCTTCAAAAAGGGCGTGAACAGATACTTAGTCTCAACGAGGTAGGCAACGCATCGGCTCCCCTTGAGTTGCAGATGTCGATGGGTGACGATAGGCCACCTACCACCACGTGGTCCGTTTGCCACTTTGCGTACAAGTTAACATAAAAAAAATCATTACTATTAATTACTGTTATAACATTAATATCAATTCTATATCTACAATCAGACCAATTGAATTATGACCCACAGACAGAGATAGTAATAGCGCGTAATACCATTTGTCAGATGTTACACGAGCATAGTCGAGTCTCTCCGATCTGTGTAATACAACGTAGTCAGTAACTGTCAGTGTCTAATAAAATGATAACAAGTTCGTTATCCAGGAAATGTATGTTCAGGCAAATTTCAACCCAATTGTATTTCAGAAATGTAGGAAAATGATCTCATGGTGGTTCATGGTTCAATTGGTCTATTAGCATATATACACGTAAGAGTATGTGTTTAAGATTTTATTGTTGTTATAATTATGCTATGTAATGGTGTCAAGTCTGCCGTAACGATTCCTTATGGGCTCACAGTTGGTCCACAAACTAGCATTATCATGAGACTGATGCCCCCTTTAGGACTAGTTTTGTTTTAAGTCTATTTTTGTTAACACTTACTTTTATACTAGTTTAACTATCTTAAATAAAATTATTTTATTTCTTTCTTTCTAATCAAGATAATTATTCAGGCATGGCTCTACCACGCCAAAAAAAAAGAATTGATACCAAAATAACAACTTTACTTTCACTATATGTCATGGACGTACTTAAAAAGTGACTCCAGTAAACTTCTTGTGTTTATGTCTGTTATGCCAAAAGAAAACTCGCTTTATCTCGTTCCTTTAAGCCAAGACACCTAGAAGGCAAGGTTTGCTTGAGAAAGGTTTCTGGGAGACGGCGTAGTGGAAAATTTAAGCCTGCATTTACGTTAGTTTATTTTTCGAGTGTGGGGTAATTTTTTCAATGTTACTTCACCCTATTTTGCTTTTTATTTACAATTTTACTGTATCTACTAGTGTTTAGTTCTTTTCGAAATCAAAGGTATTGCATAAGCATGTAGCATGATAGCTTAGTAGGTAGTAGGTAATTTAGCAAGTTAGCACTTTTAGTTTATAAATAAAATTGCATATTGTTTTATGAATGTATGTATGTATGTATGTACACGCTTCATCCGCGTGGAATTTAATTTGCCTTCCGGTGCGGCAACGGCGGCGTCGTGCGCGTGGGCATTTTTTTTCTGAAATAAAAGTATCTTAAGTTACTCTTATTAACATGACATTAGCTATCTGCCAGTGAAATTCCCGTCAAAATCGATACCGCCGATGATTACAAACATACACTTACATTGTATTCATATGCATATATGTATGTATGTCTTCGAACCAACAACATAAAGTTAAGTCCAATAAAAAAACATCCGATTTAGATATAGATTTAACTACTAATTTTATTTGAGAAGTACTTGTTTGTTTAACTAATCAGTTTATATTTAATTGTCACTGGGTACTCCTGGAACCCGATGGCAGCGGCATATACCTAAACCACCCTGAGACCCATTTAAACACACGCAAAAATAATTCACCTAAATCAGACAAATGAAAATGAGTTTACATAATAATTCATTACAAATGAATGGTTAGACTGATGTTTTTTGTAATGATATTTTTTGTGTTGATGAATGAATACTTATCATCCTATTCCGGACAAAAACAATTCCAAAAACACAAAAATCATAAAAAATTGTCCAGCCGTTCTTGAGTTATAAATGGTGTGATGGGATGATGGAAATGTATTGAACGAATTTTCAAGAGGTTTGGTGAATATTATTATACTTTAGATATTGTTTGTAAATATTGTAAGGCATAATACAAAAATTGGTTAATCGAATCATTTAAGTTAATTTATATTACAATTTACTTAAGTATTTAAAACAGAATATATAAGGTATAATTTAATATGATCCACGAGAACGCTGCTGACTAACTGCGTTGCAGTTTGGCAATGAAATTGTTTGTAGGAAGTAAGAAAATATTAAACTAAATACTTAAAAATAAACTAAATTATAAATAAATTAATATATAGTATGTAACAAATCGTTGCCAGAGGAAAGCGTGCCCAGAAGGCTAGCTGCAATGCCACGCTGTATGGCAATGATGATTCGTTGCGCGAAATACAAAGCAGCCTTCTAATCATGGGTGGTATCAGAGAATTTCGTACAAATTTCTTTGAAGAAACCTTTTCCCGATGGACCCTACAGACTTAAAGCTTCAACTCCAAACGGCACAAATATATACCCACAGAAAGTTCCATATTTGCGCTGTTTGTGATCTTGAGCTGTTGAAGCATCGTTGCCAGCCCCTGACTTAGTCACTGGAAGATGTGATGCCGACAGAGTGTCAACGCATATCACGGCCCACACGGGCGGCCTTCCCATCCTTCAGGGAATAAGTGACATTCCATGCGGCCTCTTGCCATCGTCGCACACCAAGCCATATTTGGCTGGCATGACGAGATCTTCGGCCAACACTATGTAAACATGAGACTCCGTGGTGTCCAATTATTCGTTGTATAACATTTTTTTGTATAACCTTGTAACTGTATATGTTGATTGAATATCCCCATATTATTAGGCCATATCTAAGAACCCATGCTAAATAACCATGATTGTCAGTTTCCCAATGGAAGTTTTGAATTTGTAATAAAAAAATAACCCTCCTTTATGTGTAAAAAGCAGAATACACCACAGCCTTACAACTGAGACAGTATAACACCTTTTATAGGCTGCGATGTGCAGTTATCGCCGAGGCGACTTATTTTATTTGTGTTTACACGAAGATATGCGATACTCTATGGCATTATAACGGGCTATATAATTTTTATAGTTCCGCTGTCTGTACGTCGTGAATGATAAAGGGCGATAAAAGGAACGCGCTCCAGTGCCAGATTGAAAGGTGAAAATTATTGCCAACTTTTATGACCAAAGTAAATTATAACTTTATCGTGGTATTTTTTTGGAAATTTCAGAATATTTACTGTTATTTTTTATGAGATAACAGAGAAAACTAGGGCAGATGATGACAGAGTAAGATGATAAGATGTTATTTTACGGCCTGTTTCTTTATACGTAAATAATGTTAGTATTTATTGTAAAATTAGAGTTTACCCTGCCGCTGAGCCGCGGGTCAACCTCTAGTATGTACTGTGGCAGCCATATGATATCCATTGTTTTACGAGGCATTCTATTCAAATTTAAATAATTATATTTCTTAATATAATTGACGACTAAAACGGTTTTAGTCGTTACAGTACCTCTCGTTTAATAAGCAGGCGTTAATACAGGTTACATTGTATGAAATTTTTATGCTAGTGCTATTTGCCCCAGCAAGATTCACTTCATTTTATATCGCAACCTATCCCATCCCGCGTCTATCTTTATACTACATAAATGACAAATCGTGTCAGAAATTACAAAATCACAAAACCTTTCCGGATAACCTTTACATAAATCTATCCCAGAATCTATCCCTTCTTCCGGGATGAAAAGTATTCTATATAGATCCTAGATATTGAACTTAGTTATATATATCGATAATCAGCGAAATCGGTACAATAGTTTTTCCGTGAAAGCATAACAGCCAAATAGAGAAATATATTTATATCCTGGAAACTATTCCATTTTCGAGATAAAAAGTATCTTATTTTCATCCTTGGCATCGAATATATGTACTAGTATACCTACTGAGTTTTCGCTTAATCAGTCCAGTAGTTTTTCTGTAAAAGAGCAACAGACACACAGAGCTACTTTCACATTTATAATATTTATTGATGGGGATTAGTCCGCATCCCTGTTGCCTTAATATTGTTGCGAGGCCTTATTCGGCAACCCTATTAGCTTTGTATGAATACGTATTTTATTACCCTTGGTATTTTAATTATTTACTAGCGGCCGCGGCAGACGTTCCCAGCGCCACCTATACCGGTTCCAATTGTGGATTTAAACCATCCGGGAACCCACTCAAACATACAAAAACAAAATCACCAAAATCGTCGTTACGAGGATTCTTGAACCCGATCTCAACGCCATCTACCTGTTCTAATTGCGAATCTAAGCCTCCGGGAACCCATTCAAACACACAAAAATAAAATTACCAAAATCGCTCCAGGTCATTAGGAGGATTTTAGAACCCGATCTCAGCGCCACCTGCCGGTTCCAACGGGACAAGAAGTATCCTATGTCCGTCTCCTGGTTCTAAGCTACCTCGCCACCAATTTTCAACCTAATCAGTACAGCCTTTCTTGAGTTATAAATAGTGTAACTAACACCACTTTCGATTATATATTATTTAGATCATTCTTTTAATGATTGTCTTAATTGTTTACTGCCGTGTTCGCGTTAATTTTCTGAGTGTTGAAATGTAACAATCTGTTGTCAATCGTGAACACTTTTGTGTTACTGTTTCTATTGACCAAATTAGGTGCAGATTCTTGGAAGCCATGTTCTTTTGGATTAGAATTATACGTCATAAAGCGAGAGAAACATTACCTATGTCGCTGTCTTAGGATTTAGGAGTTTTATAGAGTAGCGTTTTTATGGGCGACATTGAATTTTTTTTATTGCAGGAGTTCAGCAGACAATAATACGGCCCACTTGATGGAAAGCGATTACCATCGCCAACAGACATTTGCAACACCAAAGGTGCTACATATGCACTGCTGCTCTCTTACGGGAGACTGGAACCTGGTCACTAATGCCGGAACACAACTCAAGGTTGTTATGGCGACATATTTTAGACCAGGGGTGGTAGCCATCCAGTCGGACAAATGCCCTACCACCTAGCTGTGAGTTGTTTTGTCGCCTCTTACGACAGGGCCCGGCCGCAGGAAATTGTATTCTTTCCCGTTCTTGCACGAATAAAAATCGAATATGAACCAACGCGGTAGGTGTTAGTGAAATTATAAGATAATACATCTTGCGAAGCAGCTCATAGCAATAAAGTGAATTATGCACACTGCAGCAATACTTTGTTCCGCGCCCTGGAGAATGTGAACAGGTTGTTGGTCCTGTGATAAGAGGACGCAGAAGCGACCAGTTTCAAAATTAATTTATTGAATGTATCGGTAGTTAGACCTTTGAAAATCATGATGCTATTCATTATTGGGTATTATAACTCGGAGGTATCATTCTTCAGCGCCAACTTTTGCAAACGTATATATATACACGTCAAGAAAGGACACAAACAGTATATACACGTCATACTATATTATATATATATATATATATATATATATAGTATTATCTATGATAATATACACGTCAAGAAAGACAGACTTCGCCTATGTCTGCAATATTATAAAACGTTCTCTGAAATCTCAACAAACCCAAATTTATCTCTAACATATTGTGGTCATTTAGAATATTCAAACTACTATAGTGGCGCCCAACGTGGGGCGCCAGTGTAGTAGTAGTAAATCCTAAGCATATATTGCTTAGCTATCTACGACAAGATATTAAAATGTGATGGATTGTAAAAGATTTTAATTCAGATCACAGAATAGTCGTGCACAGCGGATAATAACGGATTGTCTTGATTTAACATCATGAACAGTATATTATTTCACCTCAAAGAATAGAAGCTCCGTGTCACATCCTATTTTATTGTGGTTTATAGATGAAGAGATATTAGCTCCTACAGTCGAAAGGTATGTTACTTCCTCTATGTCCCATGTATTTTTTACTACACTGGACCCGTCCTTTCATAGATAAGTCTATTATTGATAAAACGTAGTGCACATTTATCCCAAAATTTACAGATATAATGTCGAAAACAAAAAAAGAGTATATAAACTTCAAAAATATAACAAAGTTTAATTTAAATAAAATTCGTAAGTGTTTTTTTTATGAGGATTATTTTTGCTTAAATGCTGTTATGGTTGCGTAGTCAAATAATGAAAACAGTTGACGTCATTTCTATAGAGTTTTATTACGCGTCGTGGATTGCCACGTCTGCCAGATTTAATTTATATTAATATGGATAGTATTATGATTATCGTTAAGTTTATTTTCGTGGGACAAAACTGACGAGTATACCATCCAGTTTCTAGCCGTAGAGTACGTTAGAGTTTATGTTTTAGTAACCATGGTGGTGCATACGCCACGTGGTAACCACGTGCTACGTGGTTAGCATATCCATGTGCATAAAAATCCCGAAAATAATATAGACAGAAAAATATCAGCTAACAACGCAAGTATCAAAAACACTCTGTTCTATAAAATAACAGATTTTATTATTATTTATGAAGCGATAGCGAGTAAAGAGTGCCATAACGCGCTATCGCTTCTCTAATAAGTGCGCTGACTTAATATCGTCTTCCCAGGAGGGTACTAATGCGGACTTACAGCAGGCTGCACTGTTCAATTTAAACTTTAATATGCAACCGACTGCACAGAGAAATTGGGAGTAATGATTTGCACACACTATGTCTTGTTAATCCAGGCTCTCTTATGGGTAGCTATTAAATTGGAAGAATTGCGAAATAATGTCAAAATAAAAAAAAATTGAGAATTAGGCCGCAGCATTTTCAGAAAACGAGATTTGCACACAGCTTATTGCTGTGCCAGCGTGATATCCAATACAAGGCTGATTTTCAGTACAAGCCTTCCTTTGGCGTGATACTAAACCGACCCGAACATTTTGTGAATCTATTTAAATGATCATTACAAAAAAAAACTGAAATCAAAACATATATTATATTATTATATACATAATACCATTTATTTATATATTTATTATTATTAATACCAATATAGTTGATAAACAGCGAAGTGAACGTGTCGTGGGAGCGATCAACGAATTCCTGTATTGAATGATAACCGGTAATAATAATTAATTTTAAATTTAATTCTTCAAAAAGTACAATAGTTGTATAATATACACTGTTGTATTGTATGCATAAAAAACATGGCCTATAAAATGGTATTATAAAATAAATTATTTTTATAGCTATAGATGTGTTGCTGGAAAGTTTCATGTTATTTCTTCTGCTTAAAAAACATTGCGAAGCGGTGTACATAGAAGAAGAAGTAGAATTTATTATTAACTTTTATATACTTTAAAAAAATCAGTGGAACTCAATTTGAATATATATATATATATATATATATATATATATATATATATATATATATGTCGGAGGGAAGCTATGACTATGACGATATGACGATGTATTGTTGAGTTGAGGAATAACGCACAATATCATTTGTTTACATTTTAATTACTTCTAAAATTCTTAATTTAATTTACTTTGATTTGTTAAATGTTTCTATAACTTAAAGATCGTTCTAACCTAATAAAAGTTATGAATATTGTAATTTAATAAACGACCAATCAGAGCAGAGCATATGGCGGAGCGGGGTCAGCGCCCTCTATACTTTGAGTAATATCTACTTGGGTAGACTGTGGAGTTTTTGTGACACATTTGGTTGGTGGCAACAGGTCGAGTTGGACCATGGAGTATTTTAAAGAAAGTATTGAAGCTGGAAGTATGAGCGTGTGCCCTGAACCCGCTGCTCGGTCTAAACTATGTCATAATGTTGATCAAATCTAAATTAAAAGTGTATAAACCGTGGCTATTGTGTTTTATGCTCGCATTTTATCCTGATGACGCCCACTAAACCTGCAATAACTAAAGAAGATGTCGTGAGAACGAGGCCGTTCTGCGACACACACACATTATATATATATATATATATATATATATATATATATATATATATTCATATATAAATAATCTAAATTATAATTAGTCAAGCCTAAGTAACCAGGTATAGTAGATGTGTCATAAAATTGACTATGCCCAGTAAAATGAAAATATCTGCTTAAGGCAGGTAGCAACGCCTACAACTTTGAGGATTTTTCGGGCGATAGTGAGGATTCCATAGACACGGTTGGTTTTTAGATGCATTACTATTTTATTGTGAATAAATAAAGTAGTATTTAAAAAAATAATGAAACCTAATTAATTATTTCTGTATATATATTTTTAGAATAGGATGTATTTGTTTATTTTAATTTTAAGTTTGTCTGTATAATACTTATATGAAAAGCAGATCAATAAAAAAATTATTTCTTTTTCATAAAGATGTAGATATGTTTTCATCCTGTTCTGAAAAATTGAACGTGTTAAATGCTTTCATGTCAACAATTCGAGTTCGAGAGAGGAAAAAAATCACCAAATTTTTTTTGGGACGATTTTTGTTATTTTTTTGGTAAATTATTAATTGGAAATTACCAACTTTCGCGGCAACGGGAGCCTTAAAGCGCGCAAGTACAGGCTTTGTAAAAACCTGGCTTGTAATGAAAAGGCTTCTGCATTAGCTAAGTCCTGAGTTAAAGCCTGCGTGGACTAATTAATCCGTCTCTGGAACGAACAATATGAATCTCATTCATCTTATATCTGTAGTACTTTGAAGTCCTTGAAATACGTATGGAAATCTCTTGAATTTTCTCTTTGGTATGGTAATAAGGTTATATTAAATAAAATAAACATATACAGTCATAGCCAAAAATATTAGACACGTAATAATTTTTCGATATGTACATTTTGGGTAAAGAAATTAAATTATTATTGTTTTTTACACATTATGTTTATATATGTAGTAAAAATGTCAATCAGTATTCAGTGGATGAAAGGTATTAAACGATAAATATTTTTGTCTGTTGTCGATGGGACCATAAAAACATTCGATTGAAAAAAACGGTGTTTCTCAAAAACTACCCAAGGGATTTTATTCAGATACATTGAAAGTATTTTTAAAGCACTGCTACTAACTCTACTACTAAAATTTCCAAAAGATTGTACTTTATAGTCCAAAAACTTCGTTTAAAAAAACCGACTTCAAAAACTAAAAAATCTAAAATGTATAAAAAAACAACTTATTTCTAAAGCTATTATTATTATATATATTATCTAAAATATCTTAGGTCAAACTCGGTGCTTAGTAATTTTCATAATATAGTAATTTTTATGTTTTGCTTTGCACCGACTTCAAGATGTTTTAGATAAAATATATTAATAATAATAGCTTTAGAAATAAGTTATTTTTTAATACATTTTAGTTTTTTTAGTTTTTGAAGTCGGTTTTTTTAAACGAAGTTTTTATTTTTTATTTATTACTTTTTAGTGTCTAGCTATGTATGGGTGGACCTACGAATGGTGCCGCGCTTCTTAAAAAATATAGGTCCCACGAACCGGAAACAAAAAAATGATCGTAAAATGAAAATTACTGGGCCAAACTATGTCAAATTTTTAGGGGACCACATGGCAGATATTCCGCGTCGAACAAAAAAGAATTACGTAAATCGAATCATAAATCTCAGAGTAATCGGTGTACATATGGAACGGAGTGAAAATTATTTTCATGAGAAATTTTCATAAAATGAAAACTACTGGGCCAAACTATGTAAAATTTTTAGAGGACCAATTAGAAGCTATTCCGCGTCGAACAAAAAAAGAATCACGTAAATCGGATCATAAATCAAGGAGTAATCGGCGAACATACATAAAAAAGCAACAAAAAAAAAAACAAAGATCCCGACGAATTGAGAACCTCCTCCTTTTTTCGAAGTCGGTTAAAAATTACAGAGAAAACACAAATATTTTCGACTTTGGAAGCCTCCCGATATATTGCCATAAACAAAAATAATTTAACTCTCAGTTAAATAGACATAGACACACTTTATTACAACTCAGTAATTTCTTGAGAAAGTTACTGTGACATAGACAGACACTCAAACGAACGAACACGACGAAAACATAGGGCTGCTCTCTTTTTACCAAAAATAAAATTTGTGTGTGCAGTTCACACGCAGTAAGTTCACTCTTACAAAGTGTGACAAAGAGTGTGAGAGGGACTCTACATTTCATGACGCTACATTGTATATATTATAAGGACATGAAATTTAGAATATTAACGGAAAACTTCAAAACATTTTTAACTATATCTGTATGTATGTTAAAATTATTAATTTCATTTTAATACATTCTCTTCTAGGCGTAGTCCTTTAGACTTATGTGTTAATCTTTTTATAGTGTCGCTTTTTCATTTCATCGCGTTTCAAATCACAGCGATTCTGAAGAAGTTTTACTTCAATTTAAATAAATTCTCAACAATGCGAAACGTACAGAATTATACTAAAAAAATATTTTCTAAAACACGATACTAAATAATGCGAAATGACATTACGTAACAAGTAGCGGCGAAGGCCCGAGGCGCACAATGCGGGCCCGTTGTAAATTGTCGATTTGTTCGACTCCAAATGATTGTAAATAGCCAATAAATAGCTTACGACACGAATTTTGTTAGAAACGTACTAGCTATTGGAAATTGGTAGATACACGGGAGTAGATTTTGAACGGGCACTTTGGAGCGGTTTATTTTGTTCACTCTTTATACTCTGCAATAATAGCAATAGAAGAAAAATCGAGAAAAATAATGGGTCGGGAAGTATGTATTGTTGGTGAAGGAAAAAACATGGGAAACTATCGGTTTCCTCCTCTTTAATAAGGAGCAAGCTATAGCCTGATAGTGGGACGTTTGTATCTTCTTTAAAAACGTGATAAAGAAAATAATAAATATATGTGGTAGGTATACAATATATAACACGCTTTAAGAGATCACAGTGAATTACATTTATTACTCAATTCTTCTTCTAATTAGTATAGACTGAAAAATATTTGAGATAGTCCTGATGTTACAAATGTCCATGAGCAGGAGACGGTCATTAGTTTCCACCAGGTATTCTAAAGAAGTATAAACTAACAGCTTGAATTTGTATTATTCAAAACAAATGGTTTAGACTATTAACATGTTGTGTTTTTTTCAATACATTAACATTAACTCATTAGCTCTGGAACGCGCTTCCTGTTACAATCAGACAAGCAAAATTGCTAGCGATATTTAAAACTTTGATTAAAAAATACTATCTGTCTTTGGAATATGATATTTAAATTCACTTATAAATATTTATATATTTTGTAGATATTTATTTGTATGGTATGTATATTAAGTATATATCTATGTAATATATAAAATTTATCCATATATTTATATATAATTTATGTATTTATTATTAAAATGTAAGTAGTTTGTACTATATGTTACGTATACCATCATCGCCATTATCATATAATTTCATTTCTGGGGTTGTCTGGAAAAGATCGCTTTTTAGCGATAAGACCGCCCTTTGTACATAAGTAGATATAATTTTAGTCTTAAGTTCATGTTTTTATTGGTGTACAATAAAGAGTTATCTATCTATCTATTAACAAATACATATGTAACAGTAGATAGTAAATTTCACAACTTAAGAACTGTCAAAACTTAAAGTATGGCTATTTACACAACAATCTATTTTTATATTAAAGTGTATTAAAATTAAATTAAATTTTATAATTCATAAAGAGCTATTATATATTCTTCAGCGAATAATTATTAGTTGCGCTGCATGCAGATTTATCTCGCGGTTTTATATCAACTATTTTCGGCCCGTATGTCCGCCCGCGTATCGGTAGTTAGTTGCAATTCGCTCCACGGGCCGCTCATAAAGTGCGCGGCGCTAGTGTCGCAGGTGGCGCCCGTCCCCGCATAGTTTCGCCAAACATTATGCGCGAATACTGTATCTATATTTCATATATATTTTATTGGAAAACGCTTTGTAAGGAATATTTTCTAGGGGTATCCGAAAACTCCTTTATAACAAGTTTCATAACATTCAATGAGTCCAATATGAAAACTTAAATGCAGGTTGAAAACTTCATTTAAACGTAGTCACGTGATTCATAAAGAATTACTGAGTTGGCTTTTAAGACTTTTTGACCATACTCTACAAATCTTACCCTACGCATAAGAACTTTGCGCTTAATAATTTGAACAAAAGTAAACAAAACTATATATATATATATATATATATATATATATATATATATATATATATATATATATATATATATATATATATATATATATGATCTATAATATTATAAAATTCTAAACATGCCGTGTCTGTACATTGAAGCTATTAAAAAAAACTGGAATCTTATACTAATATATATATCTCAGGAACTAATAGTCTGATTTGAAAAATTCTTTCAATGAGATAGGCCATTTATCGAGGAAGGCTATAAGCTATATATCAGTACGCTAAGACCAATAGGACCGGAGCACCAATGAAGAATTTTCGAAGTCGGTGGGTTTTGAAAACAAATTTCACGCGGAAGACGTCGCGGGCATAGCTAGTATACTATATAAACGATGGAGAATATGTTTTTTTTTCCATAAATGATGCATCTTAACGACACAACATTAAAATTACAATCTAATCTAGGAAATAAGACTAATGAGTAATTTAAATGTGACCTAAAATAACTAGATATAACTTTAACTAAGAATATGTCCAATAACACGTTTCCTATTGTCTTTATTAAGGAGAAGATACTTTGTTCATGTGTTCTTTCTTAATATTTAGAGTTAATAGAATATGATGCAATATTTTTTGATATCTTCTCTGTTGTTCGTCTGTTTGTTCAAGATTCACGTAAAAACTACTGGGCCGATTTCAATGTGGTTTTCGCGGGTCGACAGCAAATTCTCAGACTTCAAATCTGCGCTACTTTTACTTTATCCGGGAATCCCGCGGAAATTTATCGGGGAATAATTTAAAAATGGCCTCATTGAAAAAAAAATGAATTCCAATGAAATTTTATGTAATAAAATCCCGCGTATAAATGTGTGAAAAAATTACAAAAGAAAATATTTTCATTATATCTGCGAATTTCTAGACGCTGTGACTTGAAGCGACGTCATCAAAAAACCTTTACCCCATTAAACCCTTATTTAGGGGTAGTTGATGTACCACATACGTCTGTACGTTTGCAATTGGCTTCTTTAATGAAAGGCACGTACGCGAAAAAACGGGTACGCGACTGCTGAGGTTTCAACATGCTGTTCTGTGAACCAGGCCTCTTTTAGGCTTAATTAATATTTGGCTAGATAGGCATGTTGTCTGTTGTTATAATTTTGTTTTCCTGTTGTATTTTATAGGCCTTCCGTTATTAGGGCTTGATAATTTGCAATACGGACACAACCATCAACGACGTTTGTCCGCCTTGTGTCATTTGATTTACACTGCACACAACCAATATAGTTATAGGTATATAGTCAGTGCTCGACCTGTACAAAACCAATATCGTCATAGGTGGGTATATAGTTGGTGCTTGCATGCACCCAACCGATATCGTTATAGGTATATAGCCGTTGCTCGCACTGCACATAACCAATATCGTCATAGTATAGTTGGTGCTTGCATGCACCCAAACGATAACGTTATAGGTATATAGCCGTTGCTCGCACTGCTTATAACCAATATCGTCATAGGTAGGTATATAGTTGGTGCTTGCATGCACCCAACCGATATCGTTATAGGTATATAGCCGTTGCTCGCACTGCACATAACCAATATCGTCATAGGTATATATATATATATATATATATATATATATATATATATATATATATATATATATATATTTGGTGCTCGTACTGCACCCAACCAATATTGTTATTGGTATAGTCTGTATGATAAAAAAGCCTATGTTATTATAAGTATAGTGTCGTCAAGAAATACCTACTTTAAAAAGAATGAATAATGCGCTTAGAAAACAAGAGACTCACGTCTTCTGTCAGTGTCACCGCAAAATTTCATTGTAATACACAAAAATAAAGAATAATATATACTAATAATTAAATGCTAGTGGTGTGTGCAGCCTCCAGGGGACAAGTAAAACATGGCTGTGGACTGGTGGCGAGGTGAGTTCTTCTTCCATTTTCCTGAGCTTTTCCCGATCAACGCATCCCACCAACCTGGTGGTAAAAACTTTAAAAATCTACAAACTTACTCTATCTCATATAAATAAGATCGGCAGTCTGTGTTATTCTAATATATAAGTTACTGTTGTATTACTGTAAAGTTGCATTACTTCCATGATCAAATTGATGGTGTACTAGCAGAAGGTGATGTCAGGAGCCTTAAGAACAGACGAGCGTGCATGACAAGAGCTATGAATGTCAAAGAAGCAAGTGAGGTGTGTAAGAATAAGCCTAAATGGCGCTCTGTTGTTCGTGCCTACCCCGCAAGGGACCTGGCGTGAAGTTTAAAATCCGTACAGTTTCAACACAATAAATAGACTAAATGTACGATGAATACTTAACTTCTTCTTTTAAGTTTTATGGCACAGTAAAAAGACCTTTAAACCAATTCTTCTATAAGTTAGGAAAACTTCATTCATTACGCGATTTGTACGATCAGTGCTGGGTCTGAACATAGCTTTCATAATAAACACAAACTAGTGCAATCTATCACAACTATTCCGACATTACTGACTATGCAAAAAGCATCAGTGTGTGTGGCAATAAATTTTAAACTACTTAAACAGCAACTAGGCGAACACAAGTAAATAGAAATTCTGTTTATGGTGGGGTTGTTTATTTAAACACTGTGAACGCAAAAAGATAGCGTTACAGCAATATTTCTTGAACTTGCTGAAAATCTAGAGGAAGCTGCCAATCGATTGTTTTTTACAAAAATCAAGAAGAGTTCTTCTAAATCAGAGCCAAGTTAAAAAAAAAGTTACTTCGAATTTGGCAAACAAGCAGATGGCTCATCTGATGGTCAATGTTCAATGTCACTTATAAACGTTTGCAACACTACGAGTAAAGCCTCGGTGCTGCCAGCATTTAGGATGGAACAGAGGGGATAGGATAGATGAATCGTACAGGTGGAATGGCACAGAAGAGATGATATTGCTACAAGTTGGGCCATCTGCACACCTATTTTTTTTTTTTTTTTTTTTGTAGACCCGGTGTGTCTTCGCGATGGGGTAAGGCAGAGGTAATCTTTTCCCTATTTGGTGGTGATTATGGGCGTTGACTATGATTTGGAATAAGGTAATTTGGATGCTTGATTCAATAGAATTTAATTGGATGTGATTATTTTAAAAGGTGTTGGAAATGGTTGGAAATGGTTGGGATAGTCACGGCACCCTAACGTTCCGCCTGACGCAGGTCCTCTCGGGGCACGGATGCTTCGGGAGGTACCTGTGTCAAATAAGGTGCGAACAATCGTCAGGGTGCCACCACTGCGTCGGCGGAGACGAAGACACGGCGCTGCACACCCTCCAGGTGTGTCCAGCCTGGGACGAGCAGCGCCGAGATCTCGTCGCGGCCATCGGGGCGGATTTGTCCCTCCCGGCCGTGGTGAGGGCCATGGTCGGGAGCACCGACGCGTGGGACGCAGCCGCCTCCTTCTGCGAGACCGTCATGTCCGCGAAGGAGGCGGCGGCGGCGTCGGAGGGTCGTTCAGGACGACCTCCAGTCGCCGTAGGCTGCGGCCGTGCGGGCGACCGGCGGGGAAACCGGATCCGCCCGCACATTAAGGCCGGAGAGGAGGGACGTGCGCCGATACGCGCGCCCCCTCTCACCTCGTCTCGGTGAGGAAGAGGAGCCGGAGAGACCCAGATCTCCGGCCACAAAATGGTGAGGCCAGCCCGCAAAGGGGCCGGCCGACGTCCGTCCGGGCTGGTGGTGAATGCGCGAGCGAGCCCACAGCCCGGACAAAGGACGCTGGGGATCGGACAGGGGTTTTAGTGGGTATCCCTAACTGTGGCGTGGCAATAGCTCCTCACACTCTCGTGGGGCGCTAGTGCCACCCCGACCTGACGAATCCCACACATGGGCCGCGACCTTTCCCCCTCGCGCGGCCTACGGTCCTCAAACGGATTTCCCCTGTATAAAAAAAAAAAGGATGGCGCGGTCTTTTTTACTTTATTATTATCTCTTTACATAAATCTTACTTACTAATTTACATATTTCTTAACCGCTATTTATTCACTATCGTGGTTGCCTAATTTTTACAAATCTAATTTTATATATTATACCTTGATAAATTTACATTTTTGTTCGAAATTTTAAAGACTTTATTGTAAACATATTAATTTCCTAGTTGGCTATAGTTTGTTTGTTCGGGAATTTTGTTTATTCTAGTTACGGACTACAGGAATTATAGGGTAGTACTTATTCTAATTTTACATACTATATATTCTTATTTATACCATTTTTTGCTACGCTGATTGAAAATATACTTAAGTATATAACTGCAGTGTCGTTGTTATTATACACTTATTTATCGCGGTTCATTTCACTGGTTAATATATATGTATGCACACCTATTGTTACATACCAATAAAGAAATGCCGCGCACCTGGTTTATTGCCTCTCCCCGCATTCGGAGTTCTTTTATGGTCGTCGTAATTAAAATTTGCAATTAGACAATAGCCTATTGTTATTGTTTTCGACTTTGTTGGCCATTCGCAGGAATAATCAGCCAGGTGTACAAATTACTATTTCTCGGAAATTCACTGGTGTTCCCTAGTGCCGAGCGGTGCACTGGCACGCGGTCGTTTTTTTTGTACTGTATAGTTAGTATCAGACAATACCCGACTGGACGGGTGGGGGAGGCATTCGACGACTACGATACGATTAAGACGTGTAGTACTTTCGTACTGTAGCTCGTAACAATATAAAGGATATAAGATATAGAGTTGGATAGGAGGATTTGATTTTAAAATGAGTTTGTAAGAGTAACATGACATTTTGTACTGAACCAGTACAATGTACCACTTCAAGTGAGGCGAGGAGATTCGTATGGTTTATACCGCGGCAGTACATTTGAAGTGATAAAGCCGTTGAGGCGGTGAGCGTTATTCTCTCATTTGTCCTATACAAAACTTCTAGTTCCAAAATGTTCGTTAAGAATCGGTTGTGTTTGACCTCGGTCACCTCTTTTACTAGCAGTCGTCCATGTCATGTTATCTCTCTTTGTCATGTGAATATCCGTAGAGGCGTTATTGTCCTGTTGTCCTCGTTCCGTCCTTCCTTTTACATTTGACGCGTGAGTAGCAGTAGGACAGAATTTTTGAAGTAGTACAAATTTAAACTTTGAGCCGTATCAGTACAAATCTATTTTGTACGGGACAAATGTACTGCCTCACACGTGTACTACTCATCATTAATAGGATAGGGGAGATAGTATAGGGGGAAGAGAAAGTTGGCCATCGGTTCTATCACTCGCTGTACGTATACGTAGCTCTAAGAGCTGTATTAAAGATTCTACCACGGAAGACGTGCCCAGTTTATGAATTATGCATTTTTTGGTTTAATTGATACTTTATACTTTACTCCCGATGCAATTTTTAAAATAGCGCTTGAAACAAAACAACTTTTTACCCTATATACGATCGCAGTTTGAACCAGATTTCGTACTAATGATGCACTCTATGCCCTCTTATTGGACTAGTGTTGCACTTTTTGTACTAGGATGGCACAATCGCACCAGAATTGTACTCGGACTGTACTGAAGCTGCAATACAGAAGCATTAATACTATATTATTTTAAGCTTAGTCATTTATCTTTTGATATAGTTGTTTTGTTTTTAAATATTTAATGTTGCATAATATTGTGTTATGTAGGGAACACTGAGTACAGAATTATCGAATTAAGTTTCTGTAGTCATTTTGGTAACAATGTATGTACTTTTTCTCATAAACTACTTACTGAATTTACGTAGATGAAATTTGACAGGAAGGTGTACTCTGTGTGGTGCAACAAAATTATGTAGTGAAATCGTAAGACAAATATTTGGCAGGTCTGTCATACTTGGAAGTAAGAGTTAAATTTCTTCACACATGTCATTGTAAGGAATTGTAAATGTTGAACATGTGTTGCTTTATTACGACGTTGTTTGGTACAAGGTCGTTCTAAAAAATACTATCTGTATTTATAAAATCTCAGCTTGAGATAGATACATATGTAGTAATAGTAGATTGTTACAAGAGGGTTTCACCTATTAAGTATGAGATAGTTTAGCGAACGAAGGTGGCGCGGGCGCTAATAGTTCGAGTGCCTAAATATGTCTTTCACGCGAATTAAACACTGCTTTTCAATTTGAATATGCGGAAAGTAAATAAGAACTGATTATTTAAACAAACCATTACTTTTCTAATGAAATCAGCCGTTAAATCCATACCTAAATCTGATGAACTCATTTAATATGTCACATGTCAAATGTCAAGTAAATTTCTTTTCTTTTTTTGGCATTCTACCAGCCAGTTTTTTTGACCGACTTCAAAAAGGAGGTCGTTCTCAATTTGATTGGTATTTTTTTCTATGTATGTACACCGATTACGCTGAGATCTATGATCCGATTTACGTGATTCTTCTTTAGTTTGATGCGGGATAGTTGCCATTTGGTCCCCTAAAAAAATTAACATAGTTTTACCCAGTAGTTTTCTATTACATTATATTAATTTTTTACCAAAATTTATACTTATACTTTTTCGTTTTTGAAGGCGGTTTTTTTTTAAATTTCTTGTCACTAATGATATTAAATATCTTAATATTGTTAAGACCAAATGCCGATAAAGGAAATAATTCACACCAGCAGTTTATTGCCTTTCGGCATTTGGACTTCTTTTGTTTATTTTGTGTTTAAAATTTGTAATTGGAAAACATCCTATTGTGTATAGTAATCGTTTATGATGGTCATTAACCAGTTGTGATTTTTAGATTATATTGTTATGCGGTTAAGCATTGTGTCAAGCCATATTGTATAGTTTAGTATAAAATAATGCCCGAGCGGAGGGGTGAGGAAGTCTAGCGACGATTACGATGCGAACAAGACGTGTGTACATTCGATAAGCTATATAGTGACGGACTTTGCGCGTGTTATTGAATCGTGCAGTTTGTGCGTCCAGTTATAATTATATATGTACCTGTGTTATACGTGTTTGTATAGTTCTAATAAATTCTATAGTCATTCCAACGGCATTTTAATTCGAGTCCTGTATAAGGATAACATAACATAAGTGTAACTTGCTTAATTTGGTGATATACAATATGTGTGTTTGTCTGCTGTTTATTTAGTCTCTCATGAACCGTACAAATAGAAATTTAACATCGCAATCCCTTGTAAGATTGAAACATACGATATAATACAGTGCAAAAGTTCCCGGCTTAGAAGCTGACTACCCTGAGTTAAGGAGGTGCGAACACCGAAAAGTTTTTAATGTTGGGCCCCCGCGGCCCGTGGAATTTATCCAAGGGCCCATCACGGCACGCAGATGGTTAAAATTTTACTTTTCATTACTTTGCACTCATTTATGTTTGGGCAACAACAGCGCAAATTGTTTTTCTTAATTTTACGAGCGCTCCATCTCTTGGGTCGGCTTGACTGATGGAAACAAACTTGTTTACAAATTTAGCTATGATCATAACTTTTAAGTTTAAACTCTAGGTACATATTTTTAATTTTTGATACACCAATTTGTGAGTTATCAAAGATTGATATAAATAATCTTCATACACTTGTAATGTGACTACTGTAAATTGCTGACTTAATGTGTATGTCGTGAACAATAAAGCGTTTTCTTCTCTAATCGATAATAATCCATATTGATGCTGATCTATACTAATATCATAAATGAGAAAATAACTCTCTTTGTTAGTAGCTTTTCGACTGCAAGAAAACATTTGTATTTAATGACTAGCTTGTTTGATAAAAAGAAAATTATGAATTGTATAGTAACACTGTAATTATTAGAATAGAAGCTCGATTTTGAACAGCGCCATCTAGTTTAAACTAGACAACCAATACGTTAGCTATGTTTTAGAAGACGATGTTAGCAATATTCATTCTATTTTGACGTGAGCAAGCTGTTTGGCCGGTTCTTATAATAAAAAAAATACAAAAAAAATCCTAGCGAATAATACTCGTGTCGACGACATCGTTTTGCGTTTTCCGCGACACCGCCAAACAAGGGGACTGGAGATAACTTTGGCCCTGTTAAATAAAGACGACAGTTTTATTGAAAGTAGGGCCGTTTGCCCTCAGTAATTTTCCCGGGATACCCTTAAGTTGGCTTAAGTTAAGACAGTTGCGGACAGGCCCAGTGCCGTGTTCGAGTCGGTACACATTCATTTAGATCTTGAACATGGAACTTATATCTATCTACTACACTTTATGGTTAATTCTATTACATTAGTTCCTTCTTCTGATTTATTTGACAGCTTCCGCCCTTAACACTGTTTTTTGATTTTGGTTTATCCGACGTTTCGGCCGTTTTTCAGTGGCCGTAGTCACGGACGACAAAGTTGACATTTGTCCAACGAATATTGTTAAAGTTTTATTTAGCCTACCGCAAACGTGTTCATTTTAATTATTTAGTTTTAATTTTGTTTATGGATATTATTTACTCTATGGGAGCCTAATCTAATTTACCACCGCTTCACAACATGTTGTTGCTTGAAGAGAAGAAGCGGCGCAAGAAACTCTTCAGGAAACATGCCTAGTTCTAAAATTTTTATATTACATTAAAATGGGTGGAAGGACTATTTTTTAATTTTTAAGATTTATATATTACTATTTTATTTATATTATTATTCTTTACATAATCTTATATATGTCGACAGGTATAAATACCTGTCGACATATATAAGATAGATAGATAAATATCTATCTATCCTATTTATGCTTTATTTCTATTTATTTTGATTGCCTTTAAACAATAGTTTATGAAATCTTCAACGTGTTTTACTCATTAGCTTGTCTAGATTGTTATAATTAATTTCCATGCGCAATTTTACCTCTAAATTAGACCTCGCCTGGGAATGTCTCTCGTCAATTGGGCCAACGCGTAAAGGAGATAGAGACATTTTTCGCTTCGCCACAAAGTTAAAAACTCGTTATTCGCATGCGAAAAGTTGGGGAAAGCAACCGTTGTGTCTGAGCCAAAATTTATCGCCGCCATCACTTATGGCTATTTTGCTTATTTTTAGATTGCAACCACGTAATTAGTAAAGTTAAGTAAACGTGGAAATATGGTATTTGACAGTCATATCTAATTTATGGAACCATAAAAAAATATTGGAACACAAAATAAACCTGAAATTAAATTAATTTCGCTAATTTTTATTAATTTTAATTTTTTGTTGTGTTTGTTATTGCCAGGAGAAGGTTATGTCCAGAGTTATATCTATTTGATAGCATGAAAGTTCGATGATAAGACGCATATAGACAAATAATTATTTTTTATGTAAATGACATGTTATTAGTTATAAGTAGTGAGGGACTGACCGACTGACAGCTGACAATTTTCAATTTTAATTTGTTAATTTGTATCTATATTTTATTTTTTAAGTTCTTAATTTAATTTATAATAATGTAATTTGAAATTGTAAAATATGTTGTTTTTTTTATGGATCTTTGTGTCTGGAATAAATAAATAATTATTATTATATAACAATTTTGTGATATAATATTTTCTTAAGTATTCGCGACTTGTATTCATAGTAAAACTATGTTTTAACTTTATGTAATTTATTTGATTTTTGTTATTCCGACGTTTCGGCCACTTTTCATCGGCCGTGATCACGGAAGACCAAGGTTTCAAGTGTCAACGAGTATTGTTAAAGTTTTGTTTAGCCTACTACCAACTTGTTTATTTTAATTATTTAATTTTAACAACACTCGTTGACACTTGACATCTTTGTCTTCGGTGATTATTGACATTTTTAACTGCTATTTCATTTTCATTTATGTATTTTATTGAAAAAAGTTCCAAATTTCATTATTTGTATTTTTTTATAATAATCGGAAACAAACACACACATGCATATCCCCATCCTAAGCAACTTACGCTTGTGTTATGGGTAATATACAACGGACCACTCTGCGGCCGATCTCAGACACCCAGACCATAGTAAATAACAGAAAGGCCGTTTCCGAAATTTACCACGCCAGAAATCGAACCCGGAGCCTTGGCGCTCCTGCGAGTTCGGCCGGCTAAGACTTGGCCTGCTCAACCACAGATGTCGACAAATTTCTATTAGTTACTTATACAAAACAATATTTTATATTTTAAACACATCCTTGAAAATACTCCATAGCCTATACATACAAATAAGCAGATAAAGAGATACATATATGAAACCTTTAAAAAAAATTGTAGCGTGAGGCCCTTCACTAGCCGCGACTACTGTTGGGAATGGGGGGGACAAAGGGGTACGCGGGGCATGACGCCTCGGTTACGACGCGCGAGTCGATCGACACTTAGGCAGTCGACCGGGATCCACGAGGCCTGTGACACCTCGCGCCTTGTCTATACCTCAGCTAATAAACGTGATTAAGAATTATATCTTGTTGTTTGCTTCGAACCCGCCACAACTGGCCGCCCAACGTGGTTTGGTTTGTAAGCGTTTTGAACAGTCTGTAACAGTGAAAGTGCGTAAAATGCCGCGAACAAGGCGTATGTCTTCGGAAGAAGAGAGTGCCGTCGGCAACGAGGGCATCAGTGCAACCACGCCCAATGTGACTATGACGCAGGAGACACTCTCCACATTAATAGCGTCATTACAGAAAACGCAAAACGATTTCTGCCAAAGTCTATTGAGGGAAGTTCGCTCCTCGACGCCCCACGCCGCCTATGACGTCCCAGCGTCAGTCTCGTTTATGCCTAATGGCAATTTCGCAAAATGCAGTTCGAGATACGGAGGAAAGGGCGAAGAGTCGGTAGAAAACTTTATTGACGCCATTGTTACGTACAAAGACTGCGTAAACGTGAGTGATGAGAATGCTCTCAGAGGGTTATCGATGTTGCTAGAAGGCCCCGCTGCAGTGTGGTGGCAAGGCATCAAAATATCTACCACAAGTTGGAAGGATGCTCTCGAGCAACTCAAATGTGCATTCGGCGAACATGATCCGCCGCACCCGCGCACCGCGTCACAGGAACACACAGATTTGTTTATTTCCAGAATACGAGCATTGTTTGCCAAGTTACCACCAGGTGATCTGTCCGAAAAAGTACAACTGGATATGGCATATGGACTCCTGAGTCATCGCATTAGACAGCGACTAGCCAGAGAAGACGTCGACTCCTTCTCTAGCCTACTCAGGATGTGTCGTACGATAGAGGATTCATTTTTAGAAGGAGAAACGTCGAGCACGGTTCCTGCTAAGCCACAGACTTCAACTCACGTGCCATCGACAGGTGTAATACCTACATCGGTGGTCGGCGAACCTACAGAAACGTATGATGTCTCCAGTAAAAAGACCAGAGACTTTTGCGTATACTGTAAACGGTACGGACATAATAAAAGTGTATGCGAAAAATTAAAATTAAAAAGTGTTCAAAGTGTAAGTAAAACCGAAATAAAGTGTTATGGGTGCGGCACGCCAAACACAATAAAGTCCAAGTGTAAAAAGTGCAATCAAAACAGTGAACAATATTATTCGTTGAACAGTCATCATACGGAATCGAATGCGTTACATTCGTACTCTTTGCGGGCCTCGCGCAATGGTGCTGGCGCGCGATCCACGGTCCCGCCATTTTCGCAAAATACGCCCATCGCAAGTAGACAAGATACGACTTGTTGCGATGCGCAGAACGGCAACGGCGCAATGGCTACGCGCCGACCGCACTCCGCGCCCTTCCCGTTGGCATGCGCCCCGGCTGAGCACGGTTCAACCTGGCAACAGCGCAATCATGCCCAGCTGTGCGATTTTGAACCTCAGATTTTTGCCAAGGGTGAACCGGCAAATTCTAAAAATAGATTTAATATTTTTAATAATTTTAATGTTCCTGATTTTAGTTTTAGTAATGAAAATGTTTGTAATTTTGATAATAATATTGTATGTAAACCCTATCTTAGACCTGTGCTTTCTATATGTATTTTGGGTAATTATGGCACAGCTCTTGTGGACTCGGCGGCTAAAAGCTGTATCGCCGGTCACACGCTATATGCTCTTCTTCGAAAGTTAGGACACCCGTTAGTACCGGCAACAAAAATTATTAGGTTAGCCGACGGTGTGAGTAGGGAGATGCGTGTACTTACCACAGAGATAGAGGTGACACTTGAAAATAAAACTAAAAGTGTTATGTTTACAATTTTTCCAGATTCTAATAATAATGAAAGTTTATTAGGTATAGATTTTCTTACTGAGTTTAATCTTGTTTTTAATTTTGGTAAAAGTAGTTGGCACTTTGCTGAAAATAGTAAGCAGGAGTTTAAGATGCGCTTTGAGAAAGCGTCACCTTTATCTTCGTGCGCTGCTTTAGAGGTACTTCGGGATGATGAGGCGACTCTACTTAACAATGAACAACGCGAATCTCTTGCTAACTTCCTTGTCGAACACAAGGATATCTTTGAGCCAGGGGGAGAGGCTACACCCTTCGCAGAGCATGTGATTGACACAGGTGATCACCCTCCCATTGCTGTCCCACCATATAGGTTGACACCAGCCAAGAAAGAGGTCATGCGGGTAGAGCTCGATAAGATGTTAGCAAATGGTATAGTAGAAGAGTGTGAGTCTGCTTGGGGTTCCCCAGCGCTTCTTGTTCCGAAGTCAAATGGTAAGGTTCGCTTTTGTGTTGATTATAGAAAACTTAATGCGGTCACCAAGACCGATGTCTATCCAATGCCTTTGATAGATGAATTAGTTCAATCTACAAAAAGAAATTGTTATATGAGCACCATTGATATGCGTAGTGGGTATTGGCAGGTGAACGTGCGAGACAAGGATAGAGATAAAACTGCATTTCTCACACCTTTTGGTTCATTTAGATTTAAACGTATGCCGTTCGGTCTGAAGAACGCGCCGTCAACATTTCAACGGCTCATCGATAGGTTTCGCACAGGTGCCTCTTTGAAGGATGTCACCTTGCTAGCATACCAAGATGATTTGCTTGTCATATCCGAAGGTGATTTTGAGAAACATTTGTCAGATTTACGTGCTGTTTTTGAAAGGTTAAAATTATTCAAGTTACGTGCGAATAGGGATAAGTGCGTCTTTGCACGAGATAAAGTTAAATATCTTGGCCATGTCATTACACAAGATGGTGTTTTACCTGATGGTGACAAGGTTCGTGCAGTCTTAGAGATGAATGCGCCTTCTTCTTTACGTCATCTTAGAACCTTTCTTCAAACATGTTCGTGGTTTAGGAAGTTTATTTCAAATTTTTCTTCTATTGCTGAACCGTTGACACGCTTACTGAAAAAGAATCAACCGTGGTCTTGGGGTCCAGACCAGGTTCGTGCCTTTGAGGAATTGAAGAATAGACTCTCTTCCGCACCAATTCTTATTCAAGCTGACTATAGTAAGCCGTTTGTGTTACGGACAGATGCTAGTAATTATGCCATAGGAGCAGTGTTGCTACAGGGTGATAGTAAGGACGAACGTCCAATTGAGTATGCTAGTCGTTTACTTATTCCAGCTGAAAGAAACTACAGTACAGTAGAACGGGAAGCTCTCGCGGTGGTGTGGGCTGTAGAGCGCTTCCGTGGTTATATAGATGGTCATGAGGTTATTGTAGGTACTGATCATCAACCCTTGAAGTGGCTGTTTAATTTAAAATCGCCGTCGGGTAGGCTTGTTCGATGGGCTTTAAAGCTGCAATGTTTTAACATTCAAATCCAGTATACCCCTGGTAAAGCCAATGTCATTGCTGATACGCTTAGTCGTCCTGCGTGTCAGGAAGAAGATAAAGATCAGTGTGGTGTATGCTCAGTTGTCGTAGACTTACCTGCTAGGAGTCCTGCAGATCTTAGGCGAGCGCAGCTCGATGATCCAGAACTTGAGAAGATTATTAGTGAGTTAGAGGATACAACTGATCATGAGTCTATAGGTGTTAAGCGTTGGCTAGAACGAGGATATTTTATGCAGCAAGGCGTTTTATATAGATACAATCCGGATGTTGACAGTGAGGATTCGCAACTAGTAGTTCCGGTATCACTACGTCTAGAGATATTGAAAGAATGCCATGACTCAAATGTAGCTGGTCATCATGGTGTCGATAGAACTTATAATAAGATTGCGCAAAGTTTTTACTTTCCGGGGATGCGCAGAGTTATACAGGAATATGTGAAAACCTGTGAAGTATGTCAGCGTTACAAAGCTTCCAATGTTAAGCCTTCAGGTCTTTTACAGACTCCGATTCTCAACCAGAGAGGTGAGGTATTAGCTATCGACCTGTTCGGTCCGCTTCCGCTTGGAGAACAGGGGGAGAGATGGATACTTTTGGTAGAAGATACGGCGACTAGGTGGACTGAGCTGTATGCTTTGAAAGAAGCAACTTCCGAAATTTGTGCTAAAACTTTGATTGAAGAATACTTCCTTCGTTATGGTCTGCCTCGTCGTATTATTTCTGATAACGGAGTACAGTTTGTGTCTGCTGTGATGCAACAGTGTATGTTTGTCTTAGGGATCAGTCAAGAATTGTTACCTTTGTATCACCCGTCAGCCAATCCAGCTGAACGGAAGAATAGAGATTTAAAATTTCAGTTGTCACATCTAGTTGAAACAGATCATGCTTCGTGGCCTAAACACTTACCTGCAATTAGGTTTGCCTTGAATTCGGCTGTGTGTCAGACCACAGGAGTTACTCCAGCATATTTGACTTTCGCTAGGGAACTTCGTTCACCTATTGATGTGCAACATGACATTAGGTCAGTTTTGAATAAAGATAATTTCGTTCCTCAAATTACTCCTTATTTAAAAAAGTTCGTTAATTCCTTCATTGGCATTAGGGAAAGAGTTGAAACCCAACAAGATCGACGTAAAGAGTGTGCAGATAAGTCTAGAAAGCCTGCCGCTGTTTTTAATTTTGGAGATCAGGTTCTTTTAAAATCACACGTCTTAAGCAATGTGTCGAAGAACATATCTGCAAAATTTGTCCCTAAAAGAGATGGTCCCTATGTTATCGTTAAAAGAGCTAGCCCTACAACGTATTTAGTTGCCAATGTTGAGGAACCGGAGAAAATTATAGGTAAGTTTCACGTATCAGAGATTAGTCATTTTCATCAGAAAGACGAATCGCCTTCGTCTCCTCGTCCTATAGTACCCAAACGTCCAAGAGGTCGTCCTCGTAAGCAAGCTTGTCCTGTTAGCTCAGTCCATGAGCGAGTTCATGAGCGAGTTCATGAGCGAGGACGTTCTCACGAACTCGAGGGGGAGTGTGTAGCGTGAGGCCCTTCACTAGCCGCGACTACTGTTGGGAATGGGGGGGACAAAGGGGTACGCGGGGCATGACGCCTCGGTTACGACGCGCGAGTCGATCGACACTTAGGCAGTCGACCGGGATCCACGAGGCCTGTGACACCTCGCGCCTTGTCTATACCTCAGCTAATAAACGTGATTAAGAATTATATCTTGTTGTTTGCTTCGAACCCGCCACAAAATTAAGTTAGTTCACTTTTTTTTTAATGGCAATACCCCATAAAAAACACTATCTAACTCTGTTGGCTCAGCGACCAAAAGTGAGTCTTGGTCTTCGAAACGACAGCACGCCATTTTCCTCTGTCCTGCACAGTGTCTTACCAGTTGTGCGCTTGTAGTGCTGTCAGGTCAGCTTCCACACTATCTTTCCAGCGTTACTTGGGACGACCAACAGGCCGCCGACCGACTGGTCACCCTATGTATGCTTTCTTCAGTCCCCGATCCTCCTCCATCCGCTCTACGTGACCGAGCCAGCGGAGACAGTGAGATTTCCCCAATTATATTGGGCTCGGCCTGAGGTCTTTTACTTCGGAGTTGGTTTGGACCCTCCAGCTGCTATCTCCTTTTATTGTTGGGCCCAAGATTTTTCTGAGAGCATAATCATGAATGCCTCATATCAATCTAAATTGAAAGACAAAAATGAACTATTTATTTCCCCATTACTTATCTCAAAATAGACGAGAAAAAATATCTAATATATAAAATTCTCGTGTCACAGTTTTCGTTGGCATACTCCTCCGAAACGGCTTGACCGATTTTGATGAAATTTTTTGTGCTTATCCGGTATCTATGAGAATCAGCCAACATCTATTTTTCATCCCCCTAAATGTTAGGGGTAGTCCACCCCTAAATTTATTTTTTATTTTTTAGACAAATTTTTTAATTTCTATTTTTTTATGATACAACATACAAAAATACATACAACCCTAAATTTTCAACCCTCTACGATCAACCCCTATTTTTTAATAGGGATATTAGTATTTTTATAATTTTCTACTGGGTTGAATTAGATTTTAATTTGAACGATTCTCATGAAATTTTGTGTGCATATTGGGTAGGTTTGAGAATCAGACATCTATTTTTCATCCCCCTAAATGTTAAGGGTAGTCCATCCCTAATTTTTTTTTTTAAATTTTTTGATTTTTTGATTTTTTTTATGATAGCTTTAAAAATACATACAACCCTAAATTTTCAACCTTCTACGATCAACCCCTATTTTTTACCGGGCAGGACGACGTCTGCCGGGACAGCTATATCTATATATATATAAAAGAAAGTCGTGTTAGTTACACTATTTATAACTTAAGAACGCCTGTACCAATTTGGCTGAAAATTGGTGGGGAACCAGGAGACAGACATAGGATACTTTTTATCCCGTTGGTAGGTGGCGCTGAGATCGGGTTCTAGAATCCTCCTTATCACCTGGGGCGACTTTGGTGATTTTGTTTTTGTGTATTTGAGTGGGTTCCCGGATGGTTTAGATTAGCAAAAAGAACCGGTAGGTGGCGCTGAGATCGGGTTCTAGAATCCTCCTAATCACCGGGAACGCTTTTGGTGATTTTGTTTTTGTGTGTTTGAGTGGGTTCCCGGATGGTTTAGATTTGCAATTAGAACCGGTAAGTGGCGCTGAGATCGGGGTCTAGAATCCTCCTAATCACCGGGAGCGATTTTGGTGATTTTGTTTTTGTGTGTTTGAGTGGGTTCCCGGATGGTTTAGATTCGCAATTAGAACCGGTAGGTGGCGCTGAGATCGAGTTCTAAAATCCTCCTAATCACCTGGACCGATTATGGTGATTTTGTTTTTGTGTCATGAAACATAGTCTTTTAGGAATTCAGAAAATATGGCGGTACGAAGTTCGCCGGGTCAGCTAGTCTTCGTATAAGAACATAAGTATAGCAGATAATACAGACGAAAAAATACAGAAAACAGAAAAAGTGCTCTTTGAGAGACGCACTTTATTCTCACAAATAAAACACCCCAGAACATATGCGGAGAACTGACTTTCATATACGTATATAATATACAAAATATATAAATACTTTATACCGCAGACAGTCCTATTCTGGATATGTACGTATGAAAAAGTTTTCTTCAGTTTAGCTATCTCGTTCTTTTAGTACGAAAACTGAAAGAGACGGAAAAGACTTTCGAATACCGGATATGAACACGGTTTGAATAGGCATGTGATAGGGTTGAATAGTGTTGGGAAGTAATTCGCGTATATATTTTAAGTTCGGATATTAAAATACGATAAAATGGTATAATGATATCCGACTGAAACCATAAGATATTTTAAAAGGGTAGATCCATATTTCCAATAAATAGATTCTACTGAAGCCTGACACTGTATTAGTAATAAACTAACAATTATAAGTACTTTTTGGTGAAATCTAAAAATATCATTTTATCTTGTACAGTTTATTTTAAAACGACAACATATTCATTTTACCGTTTTCATTAAATTGTATATTTGTGTAGACCATTTAAACTTTTTTGTGAAATTTAACTTTCTGGGTTACCACAAGATCAGTCTTGTTTGGCTTCAGTCAAAGGCTTACAATTTGTTTGGGACTAATATATTGTAACTACGTATTTTGCCTGGTGCCCATTTGTTTAAAGAGTTTTTAAAAATGCGAATATTCATGACTACGTGACACAGACTAAATAAAGTAAATGCGTAGACAAATTTTTCCTCTTGAGGAAGATTTCTTTGATCATAGTTTTAAATATCGCTAGCGATTTTGCTTTTCTGATAGCAACAGGAAGCGCGTTCCAAATCTGTATAGCCTTAACAGTAAAAGAACTGTTGTAAAAAGTTGAGTTGTGCGCAGGAGTGTTCGACTTAGCTATATATATATATAACAATTATGTATTCGTATTATATGTTACGTATCCAACATCACCATTATCTTCTCAATTCATTCCTGGGGTTGTGTGGAAGAGACGCTTTTTAGCGATAAGACCGCCCTTTGTACATAACTAGATATAATTTTAGTCTTTAAGTTCATTTTTGTATTGGGGTATAATAAAGTGTTATCTATCTATCTTTAATTATCTAATATAGGCTAGATTATATATTATTTGGAGGTTTAAATTTTGCGGATATAGTTCGGATTCTGTATCCGAATTTACGTTTTCGCAGCACTAGCTCAAATATATTTTATGGAGAGTGCGGAACGCTCTTTTTGCAATAGATGCCAGAAGGTGCGGCCCAACCCTTCATATTTACGATTAAGTCGTGATCGGAAATATAAAATATCGGTGTTTTTTGTCGATACTCCACTTGATACAACGATACACTGCGCCATGATACGCGAAATATACCATCCTCGTTGATAAAGTAAATTGTTACAATAATACTAATATATGTTTTGAAAGATTATTCTCAAAAAATTAATACTAATTTTTTTACATGTATTATACTATATGTCCAGGGTCACCAATTACTTTCGCTCGGGGTCCATTTTAAGAAATTAAATGACCATCGCCGTCCGCACAACATTTTATAGAAAAAAATATTTATTGTAGCACCAACTATAGGGTTCAATTGTGAATTTAAGCAATCCAGTCTGTCATTACAAGGGCTGTCTGCTTATTTGCCAGCTTTATAAAAAAAAACACTATAAAAATATAAAATTAATATAAAAATCCTTTTATACTTAACCCTAAAGAAAAGAAGTATCAACAAGTTAACAAACACTTCCGCCGTTAACTAACTAAGAAAAGTACTCGAAAAAGTATAAAACAAATCCGCCCGGAGTACACAGAATAATTCGCCCAATTAAGTAGTTGTTACGAATTAAGAAACGTCGCTGCAAATCCCGCTCACTGTTAACGGATTACGTAAACATAGTAACGAAGTGTCGACATTCAGTTACAATCTGTTTATTATTGGAGGAGGCAAATATAGACACCTAAGGCATCCACCTGACTCGCCCCTATATATATTTTAATTGTTAAAATTTAAATTTTTGCGTTATACATTTTTTAGTGACTTTTGGGAAATTTCGAAGGGAATTAGACTTGAAATAATTTTAATTTTTTTGTTCGTGTGTTTATTTGGAAGTTTTTTAAAGCAAAACTTCTTTAGAATCCTTGTGATTTGAAAAACTATGAAACGAAAAAGTGACACTAAAAAGAAATAAACACAAATCTATAGGATTAAGCCTGCGTGTGAATGAGATTGAATACTTGTCACACTTTGTTTCGCTTCTACTGCATGTGAACTGCACACAACACAATTTTTTGTAACCAAGTCCTTATAAATTTTACTTTTTGAAGTACAATAATCAACACCCTAATATCAATGTAAGTTACAAAAATTTTGCTTGAAAATAAAAAGAATCATTTCGAGTGAACCTTGATTCGAAGTTTCAATCTTAAATTAAAAAAGGTAATCTTTCATTCATAATAATACAAAAAAAATTTAACCAACCTACACACTGAGATTTAAAAATTTTAAAAATAAGATTTTTTATAGTTTTTTAACATTAATAATTTTCTGTGCTGTTTTTAAAAATATTTGTATTAAAATTTTGTTTCAATAAAAAAACGACCTTAGCGTAGTGCCCTATATGGGATTTATGCTCTTATTAGAGTTCCCCAATAATTTTAGCAAGAACAAGAACAAAACGTTTTTTTAATTACTGTGAACACGTTATACATAGAGAAGCAGAGTAGAGTTAAATTTTTATCTTATTTATATCATGTTCAAAACAATTTTCCAGTGGAACATAGTTGAGTAAAATCTTTTTAATCAACTTTAAAAAAAGGAGGAGGTTCTCAATTCGTCGGAATATTTTTTTTTATGTATGTTCACCTACTCCTAGATTTATGATACGATTTACGTGACTCTTTTTTAGTTCGACGCGAAATAGTTGCCATTTGGTCCCCTAAAAATTTAACATAGTTTGGCCCAGTAGTTTTCATTTTACGATCATTTTTTGTTCCCCTTTCTTGGGACTTATATTTTTTAAGGAGCGCTGCACCTTTTGTAGGTCTACCCGTACATAGCTAGACACTAAAAGTAACAAATAAAAAAAAATCTTCGTTTTAAAAAAACCGACATTTTTTAACGAAGTTTTTTTATGTATTTTAATCAAATTTTGTGGCACGCTTACACATACCGCATCTGATTTTAATACATCCCCACAGGGTGAATGACGCTTTTGATTACAGAGTCACCTGACGAACAGCATCCTGTAAAGTAACTGACTATAAATGGAAATCGCTTTTATAAGAGACAAGCGGCCCGGCGCGGTTTCACCCGCGCTTATGCGTTTATACATGTCTATTAGAAACTTTCGTAATAAAACTAGTAATTTACGTGAACAAAAGTATATGAAGTTCAAGGTCGAATCTATTGGCATTTGGCTTTTGACGTTTGACAAGTGCTACTTTAAGAAAAATATACCAACAACGTCTTCTGATTTATGCTGTGTTTATTATTCATAATTTCTAATCATAAATAGATTAAATATTTAACTACCCACTTTAAATTCTTTATTTATTTAGTTACATTTAATTTATCAAATACTAAATGATCTACTTTTTTATTGTTAATCAATGCCTAATATAGCTGTGTTAGCCAGGACGAAAGTTCGTATACGACTAGCCAATGAGAGTTGTGTATAAAACTCGCTCCCATTGGTCGGAATTCTAAATCTATAAGACACAGGTTTTTGAATTATGTTACGAGAGACTCTTTGTACGACTGAAATATATTTTACTAGAGTTAAAATAAAAGCTGGTTTCAAGAGTGAAGTTATATTTATTCAAGAGCCTTACATCACGTCTAGTATCGTAGCATTCTCTTCATGTGTGTGCACTTCACACGCAATAGAAGAGAATTTCCAGGCGAACATAATTATATCTACAACACAAGCGTGAACTGCACACACACATTTTCGCATTTCTATTCTATTATAGACGTCTTTATTCTTAGGTACCTATTTTGACCCTTATTCGTAATAATTCAACCTAAATTACACTTTAAATCACTAGCATAAAGTTCAACATGCAATGCACTGTTGGGCATGTATATGTGTCTACGTTTTTGTTGAGCTACGTATATTATAGTATACGTATACCTTAATTATCCGTGCAGGAACGGAGAAAGAATACAATTTCCTGCGGCCGGGCGGCCTGTCGTAAGAGGCGACAAAACAACCCACAGCCAGGTGGTAGGGCATTTGCCCGACTGGATGGCTACCACCCCTGGTCTAAAGTATGTCGCCATAACAACCTTGATTTGTGTTTTGGCATTAGTGACCAGGTTCCAGTCTTCCTTAAGAGAGCAGCAGCGCATTTGTAGCACCTTTGGTGTTGCAAATGTCCATAGGCGATGGTAACCGCTTTCCATCAAGTGGGCCGTCTGCCTGTCTGCTGACCTCCTGCAATAAAAAAAATTATATCCAGATAAAGCTAAAATTAGTCTGAAATGTTTTTATTTGAAGTAAAAGTTCATACTAATGAGTAAAGAGAATTGTGTTTTATTTCGAATGAAATAAGGTTGGATTTTATGTGTTTATCTCCAGTTTCACATTTTTTTTAAATACAGATAATACAAACTGCTAGAGATAGATTGACATAAAAAACTCATAAAGGTTCCATTGGCCGTATTCTAAAATTAAAACTCTTCTATCTATTCTATCGTATATAGAGAAAGGGAAGTAGGTAGTCCCGATAAGTCGTGTCTCAACCGCACATGGAATATTTAAACGGCTTCCCAAAAACCCGGCACATCTTTGATCGCAACCAACTCCTAAATCCATTGGGATCAGTGTACACTATGAATCATTAAGTGGAATATAAAACTAAGTTTATTAGTTTCGAAGTCTTTTTTACTGCCTGAAGCAGCCAAACGGGCATACGGAAATTAGTTATCGCAAATGAATGTTTGTAACACAAACCTTAAAGGTCTCAAATGAATTTAATAATGTCTTTCTTAAAGCACCTCACGTCGTCACGCAGGGTCTACAGAAATCTTTAAATTTGTTAAACGCAGCACACAATAAATATATCAATCACATTGGGACAAATGCCAAGTGGTAGGGCATTTGCCTGACTGGATGGCTACCACCCCTGGTCTAAAGTATGTCGCCATAACAACCTTGAGTAGTGTTCCGGCTTAGTGACCAGGTGCCAGTCTCCCTTAAGAGAACAGCAGCGCATTTGTAGCACCTTTGGTGTTGCAAATGTCCATAGGCGATGGTAACCGCTTTCCATCAAGTGGGCCGTCTGTCTGTCTGCTGGACTCCTGCAATAAAGATGTAGGTTTAATACTACAACCACTTAAAAAGAATGAGCAGCATGCTCAAATCACACCGATTTCGGGCGGGATCAGAGTCTTACTCCGACTTTGGTCCCATGTACATCTTGTTGTAGCGGTCTAGGTTAGCTAATTCTTGTGTGAGAGGAGTCATAGACTATAATTTATGGTATTTAATTTAAGTATTTAATTTGAGCAATATTCTATCACACTCAGAATAAATACGGTTTATATGCGAGCATTTTATTTTATTCCCTGGTAGTAGTTTTGTCAACCAGTGTTCGGCTATTAAACGCATAATCCAAATATTTGCATACCTACTATACTATATTTGTTTACTGGAGAGCCGTAGTACATAACATAACCCAGTGTGCTCCCTGAATATTTGAACGGCTGGGCTGGCGAGTTTCTCGATTCACAACAGCAAAACAACGACAAATTGCAAATGCATGATGTTTTTGCAAGATATATGTAATATATTCTTCTGTTAAATTGGAAAGTTTTATTATTTATCGAACTTTAAGAACTGATATACCTACATTATCTGCAGTTTTTTCTTCTTTTCCTTTGCAGAATAGGTATCACAGATATTGAATCGAGAATCGCCAATGGATGATGACTTTGCGTGTTTTAGCTATATACTGCTGTGAATTGAAAAGGTATTTCTTTATCAAACTTTAATAACTGGTGGTACTGTCATTGTAAAATACATAGTTGGATTACGAAATAAAGAACTCCAATTTAATTCGCCTAAATCAAATCCTAGTGAAGTATGTGAAAACTCCGGGGGGCAAGTGCAGTGTAGCGGTGGACTGGTGGTGAGGTAAGCTTCCCCTTGTTTCTTCTTCAATGTCCTTTTGCCCACTCCCGGCCATCCGGTATACCTACATTATCAACAATTTCTTTGCCTATGGTGGCGCACCAGACAGCTCCCATTTAATCATGATCGTATAATTATCATTCTCCATAGCAACAAGGGGCTCAACTTTACAATAATGGACACTTAATTTTTACGAAAATCAAGTTTAGGGGTATACATACGCCTTATATATAGACACTAGACCTCTTATTTGGGCTAGGAAACAAGTTTTTAGGGTCCACCAACAAGTTTTGAATGAATAATGGGAAAAACAAAAATACGTTTGATAAACAAGGTTATGTGACTTTTGTTGAAAAAAACTTTGATTTGTCTTTAGGAACACACTTACACATGATATATAAACACTAAAACCGTTTTTTAGTTTAGTAAACAAGTTTTGAAATAATTATTATAATTTTAAAGTACATAATAATAAATCACAGTACTGTCACTTTTTTTCACTTTTGTAAAAAGCCTTGCAGAGATTTGGGCAAGAAAGTACCAAATATACCTAATATTAACTATTTGGGCAGAGTTTACCCCTTTAACACACAATAAGCAATGAACACCGTCTACACGCCACACCGCCTTTTATACGAAAATACTACGAAAACTACCCTACATAATAATATTATTATCTATGAAGATTATCTATGTGATATTAATATAATCTATGGTTCTTATAACTGCTGTGATGGACATCGCGTAACATTCGGCCATCCTACCGCAGCCGTGGTCCCCCGCGGCGTGCCAACTATTGAGTGAGTTTGCCTTCTGTCACCAGATAATTAGTTCTCTTCGCCAGTCTGCGAACAGAAAAAACAAAACACAGTACTTGTTCACACAACCACTCGGCTACTCCTGACCAATAATGATTCTACTTTCCATCAAAGTAACAATAAACTTTAATTTTTTTTACGATTATTATTTCAAGAATAATAGTCACAATTTCATGATCTCCATGTACCAACTCTTCTATGTACCAAAAACTTATAAAATAACCAAGAATACTAGAACTTATTGTTCACGGCTACAAAAATTCCAACAATAATTAACCACAGTTAAAAATACTAGAATGAAGACTATTTTAAACCTTTAGCATTATGGACCTCTGAACTTATAAAATACGTGTTACAAAGATTAACTGCATTTACTACGTTTAATAATAACTGAACTTGGGTTATTCTAACTTCAAACACAAAAACCGGGCGAAACTAGAGTTATTTTAACCTTAAATAAAAACCGGGTGAAACACGAACAATGTGTCAAAACCAACTTTACACTATACATATCAAAGTAATATCAGTCGAATGGTAGACTCGATTGTCATGTAAAACCTAATAAAAGAAACCATGACTTGTCGTTCATAAGATCTGATCACATCGTCCATACAAACACATTTCTCGATAGATATGTAACTCAAAATAACATTGAAAAATACTAACTACGCGATTTTTCGTAATTTTCCATGTTCGAAACATACCATAATATTTTCGTACAAAAAAATATATGAGGGTAGTACAATTGCCTACCACGACCGGTGAACCATTACTATCACTTATAAAATTAATTCACTTTACTTTGCATAATAATTCACACAAAAATAATAATAAAAATAACCATACCTTCTGTGCCAGGTAAAGTAGACACAGTGGCCAAAGTTCCCAACAGTGTCCCGTCCACGTATAGGCCGACACGCCAACGCTCCATAGGCACCTTCAGGGCACCACCACAATGCCGCCGCTAGCTCCGCCGTTGGCCGCGTCCCGTTGACGGCCCCGATATGTCGATCCTCGAGCTTGGTCACACATACGTGGTCACACAGACGTGGCGGTCACACAGACGTGGCGGTCACACAGACGTGGCGGTCACACAGACGTGGCGGTCACACAGACGTGGCGGTCACGCAGACGTGGCGGTCACGCAGACGTGGCGGTCACGCAGACGTGGCGGTCACGCAGACGTGGCGGTCACGCAGACGTGGCGGTCACGCAGACGTGGCGGTCACGCAGACGTGGCGGTCACGCAGACGTGGCGGTCACGCAGACGTGGCGGTCACGCAGACGTGGCGGTCACGCAGACGTGGCGGTCACGCAGACGTGGCGGTCACGCAGACGTGGCGGTCACGCAGACGTGGCGGTCACGCAGACGTGGCGGTCACGCAGACGTGGCGGTCACGCAGACGTGGCGGTCACGCAGACGTGGCGGTCACGCAGACGTGGCGGTCACGCAGACGTGGCGGTCACGCAGACGTGGCGGTCACGCAGACGTGGCGGTCACGCAGACGTGGCGGTCACGCAGACGTGGCGGTCACGCAGACGTGGCGGTCACGCAGACGTGGCGGTCACGCAGACGTGGCGGTCACGCAGACGTGGCGGTCACGCAGACGTGGCGGCCACGCAGACGTGGCGGCCACGCAGACTCGGCCACGCAGACTCGGCCACGCAGACTCGGCCACGCAGACTCGGCCACGCAGACTCGGCCACGCAGACTCGGCCACGCAGACTCGGCCACGCAGACTCGGCCACGCAGACTCGGCCACGCAGACTCGGCCACGCAGACTCGGCCACGCAGACTCGGTCACACAGACTCGGCCACGCAGACTTTCGCTCACGTAGACTCGGCCACGCAGACTCGGCCACGCAGACTCGGTCACACAGACTCGGCCACGCAGACTTTCGCTCACGTAGACTTTCGGTCACGCAGAGTTTAGGTCAGGCAGAGTTTAGGTCAACTTATACCCAACCCAGCAGCATAACGGCCTGCCATTCTTGGGTAATCCCACTTCTGAATGTAAAATAATAGTTTAAAAAAACTAAAAAAAACACGCTTTTATAAAAAATCCAACTAAAAAAACAAAAAATAAAATTTAATATAATATAAAAAAGCGTGGGGTGTATTCAATTAATAATATAATATCTTAAAAAGCGCTTTGAATACACCCCACGCTTTTTTATATTATATTAAATTTTATTTTTTGTTTTTTTAGTTGGATTTTTTATAAAAGCGTGTTTTTTTTAGTTTTTTTAAACTATTATTTATTTTTCATTTTTTAGTTGATTTTTGTTTAAATGTTTTTAAATACAAGCTTTTGAGATCCTGCATATCATGTAGCAGCAGAGTGCTAGCCAAGACAAGTAAAACGAGCCCAAACACGACGGGTCTATCTTGTTTAGTACAGGAGTTCCTATGGCCACCTTCCGACTCCATCATCAGATCAGCTCCATGGTACCATATTATTGCATTGTCACGCGATATAAACATACGAGCCCAAACACGAAGGGTCTATCTTGTTTAGTACAGGAGTTCCTATGGCCACCTTCCGACTCCATCATCAGATCAGCTCCATTGTACCATATTATTGCATTTTGACGCGATATAAACATACGAGCCCAAACACGACGGGTCTATCTTGTTTAGTACAGGAGTTCCTATGGCCACCTTCCGACTCCATCATCAGATCAGGTCCATGGTACCATATTATTGCATTGTCACGCGATATAAACATACGGGCCCAAACACGAAGGGTCTATCTTGTTTAGTACAGGAGTTCCTATGGCCACCTTCCGACTCCATCATCAGATCAGCTCCATGGTACCATATTATTGCATTGTCACGCGATATAAACATACGGGCCCAAACACGAAGGGTCTATCTTGTTTAGTACAGGAGTTCCTATGGCCACCTTCCGACTCCATCATCAGATCAGCTCCATGGTACCATATTATTGCATTGTCACGCGATATAAACATACGGGCCCAAACACGAAGGGTCTATCTTGTTTAGTACAGGAGTTCCTATGGCCACCTTCCGACTCCATCATCAGATCAGCTCCATGGTACCATATTATTGCATTGTCACGCGATATAAACATACGGGCCCAAACACGAAGGGTCTATCTTGTTTAGTACAGGAGTTCCTATGGCCACCTTCCGTCTCCATCATCAGATCAGCTCCATGGTACCATATTATTGCATTGTCACGCGATATAAACATACGGGCCCAAACACGAAGGGTCTATCTTGTTTAGTACAGGAGTTCCTATGGCCACCTTCCCACTCCATCATCAGATCAGCTCCATGATACTATATTATTGCATTGTCATCGACCTTTGACAGGTGTGCAAAGTATGAATTAAATCTGATCGTTCAAAGTAGGACAAAATCGAGCTCAAAGGGGTCGGTTACAGACATACTGACATACAAGTGAAGCTAATATAAAGCGTGTAAAAAGCCTTGCAGAGATTTGGGCAAGAAAGTACCAAATATACCTAATATTAACTATTTGGGCAGAGTTTACCCCTTTAACACACAATAAGCAATGAACACCGTCTACACGCCACACCGCCTTTTATACGAAAATACTACGAAAACTACCCTACATAATAATATTATTATCTATGAAGATTATCTATGTGATATTAATATAATCTATGGTTCTTATAACTGCTGTGATGGACATCGCGTAACACTTTACAACGATAAATAAATGTTACCAAATCAGTATGTCAATAATATCGATTTTTTAATTCGAATATCATTCGATATTCCAATAATATCCATTTTGAAATACAAAAATTATTGTTATTGCTTATATATTGCGAGTTTGAATGAGTAGTATTTGTAATCGATTTATTTTTATTACAAACATCGATGCATTAGGCGGCACTATGAATATTTTGCCTCCTTTTTATTTTTTAATAATGAGCGACTACGAACTGGTGCAAGGACAGTGTTTCTCGCGACCAGTAACTTAAACGGTGAGTTGGTTAGGTTGGGTTAGTGTTTAGACCAAAGCGCACGAGCCGAGAGAGCGAAGCGAGCGTGCCGCGGTAGCGGCCGGCGAGTGCCAGAACCGACTGACTCACCATTTATTTATTGTTAACTATTTAAATGGTGGTTACAACTCGGTTGTGACATTTGTTGACCGCTGTCATGGCACACTTGCTTTGCTCGCTAGGCTTGAGGCTTTAGTCTGCGTTTTTAGACTGTATTAAATGTTTTTTACATTGACTACTAACTTTTCTTCTGCATTTATCATCTTTAGACACAAGAAATAAGTACACCATTTTGAAAAAAAATAGTAAAGTTATGTTTACAAAAAAAATCATATCTCAAAAACTACATGTCTCCTAGACATGGGGTTGCAGGAGGGAGAAGTACTCTTCCCCCCTTCCCCCCCCCTCCACTACTTAAAATTCAGTGTCCATTATTGTAAAGTTGAACCCAACAAGGCCCTACTGCGAGAACGGTCCTGCAGAGCGATGAAAAATTGCACAGACCACCGGCGTCGTCAACAACAAGCCAAGCAGTGTATAAGGAAGTCCGCGGCATCCAAGAGGAGAGACGCAGCAAGAACACCAACGAGTCCACACGCTATTCAGTATTCGAGATATCCAACGCCGGTATTCTGGTGTTTGAGGTGATTAAAGTCCAAGCTATTCTCTATTTAATCTCTATACCCTTGCATAAAGAGAGAATCAGTGATAAATCAAAGTAATTTAAATATCAAGTAAAAAACGCTGTATTCACTTAACCCACGTATATAATTGAGCCTGGTACTATTGAGTAAGAAGACGCATTGTGGGTGTGACTAGAGGTTCAATACATGTAAACAACTCTGGTCACCCCTACACGTCTTCTTTCTTGAAGGACAGGTATCCCAGATTCCGAAGCGACTCTTTATTACAAGCCTATAAGCCTCGTATAATTATTATGAATAAGGGGGCTTCAAGTTCAATCATCTTTAGTATATTAAATATACGCTAATCACCACCCGTTAACAAGAACACAACCGAAGTTTCACCCCCGTACCTAACAATGGGCAGTTACCAAGAATTCCCTTTACCAATTATCTCCTTATCTCTAAGCCCTCTAACTGAATAAAACTCTGCAGCGTTCATCATTTTCGCGGGCAAACTTTTAGTTAGTTTTTGTGCAAACTTCTGATTTATGACCGTCAGAGGGCGTCCCTGGCGCACTCTCTAATAAAGGAATCCCGGGAAGGTCGCGGAATTACACTTTTTTCACGCCATCTTAAAGAAATTAAAGTTGACTCAAAGTTTGTTACTTTGTTCGTGCAATTTTCATGGGAGTCTAGTTTTGAATGATTACTCTTTGGGGTTTTTTTTGAAGGTCACAAACCAATGTTTTTTTTTTTATAAAATCACTAGCTGTGTATCCGGCAGCCGTTCTACTGTCTTTAATGCATAGAAATCATGCACCGCCGCCATATATGCCGCCATAACAACCTTTAGTTATCCGGCATTAGTGGCCAGGTTCGACGTTTGGTGTTGCGAAAGTCCATAGGCGATGGCAACCGCTTTCCATCAGTGGGGTGTCTGCCTGTCGGCTGAACTCATGCAATAAAAAAAATCATCCATGTGCATAATTCAAATCATTTAAAGTCATTGAATGCCATCGTATCTTTTCAGTTTTATGAGCTAAACAAAATTGTTGCAACCTAGGTGCCGACAAAAACAAATTCCACGTACAGATCTGTATAAGCAGATTTTATTACCTGTCGGCATTTGAACTAATTGTAACCTAGGTGCCGACAAAGACAAATTCCACGTACAGATCTGTATAAGCACATTTTATTACCTGTCGGCATTTGAACTAATTGTAACCTAGGTGCCGACAAAGACAAATTCCACGTACAGATCTGTATAAGCACATTTTATTACCTGTCGGCATTTGAACAAATTGTAATCCTTTTATGATCGTCTTCTGTTGTTCACTTATTTATTGCCATACGTTTCTAATTATAGTGGAGAATAGCCTATTGTTCTATTGTACTCTTTACCTTTACTCTGCGGATTCTTTTGCATTTGTGAAGTATAAAACGACGGCCTGATGAGGAAAGGGGGGCAGTTGGGCCACAGAGTACATTGAATATATGGAGAGTTGGGCGACGATTACGATACGGGTGTGACGTGTGTACATTCGGGAATGTAATAGTGATAGACTTTGCACGTTTTAATGATTTACGATCTTCTGAATTACGTTTGGATTTGTTGCGTTCGGTTATATTTGTACCTGTGTTATACGTGTTTGTATAGTTCTAATAAACTCTATAATAATTCTAACGGCATTTTAATTCGAGTCCCGTTACTCGTGATAGTATATTCAAATTTTAAAATGTCAATTTCAGTATGAAGTAAATTACGGGCTTAATTCTTGTATTTTCATTTGGAAAATATGGACATTTTTTGAGAAGCGCTCGGCCGGTGCACGGCGTGACCCCATTCCGCTCCGGGCGCACTCGAGGATCCTCACCGTGCATGTCACTTGCATTTCATGCGCCTAACATTTTTTAGCTTTACATTTTTACTAATATTATTATCTTTTATTTGGAGAGTTTCTCTCCACTCTTCCTAGACACTTGGAAGTCCTTCACGGTACGTGGCGGACTCCTCCATGTCATCCCGCGGTTTTCCCAGACCGTTATAATATGGACTCTTCAAAAAGGGCGTGATTGATACTTAAAGTCTCGACGAGGTAAGCAACGCATCGGCTCCCTTAGTGTTGTAGAAGTCCATGGGCGGCTGTAGCCACTTACCACCAGGTGTCTGTTTGCCAGTATGGCTACAAGCAAACATAAAAAAAGAGGAATATGTGACAAAAAGTAAAGTACCCTCAAAATTAAACTACTATCCGCAAGAGTTAACTTGAGACCTAAGCGGAATGCGCGCTCCCCTCCCGATCGCCGCCTTCTTTCTGCTCTCGCCATCGACGCGTCAGTACCTCGCGCTTACGTCATCCGTGCGAAGTCTCAAGTTAACTCTTGCGGGTTGTAAACTATAAAAACCATTAACTTCGATGATTTAGGCTCAGTATTCTACTTGTAGTCTTAAGGGATTGATTATACGGTAGAATACAATGTAAATTAAATTTCCTTAACTATAAAATAAAAACAGGAGGAGAGGAGATAAGCGACAATGTTTAAAAATGATAAAAAGAACATGTCAAAAAAAGGCAATTTTATTTATTTATTGTAGTTTAGGAAGCAGTAGACGTAATTTCGGCGTTCTTGTTGTAGGGGTAGCAAGGGACCACCCTTTAAACCGGTGTTCATCGTTAACGACGTTCCAGCCTTGGCATAATATTTCCTGAAATTTTCACGACTAGTATACATAATAAAATTACGTTTTAACGATTTTAAGCGCGGTAATTTGTTTGATTTTTATCATTTCGACGGTTCGGCCACTTTTCAGTAGCAGTGATAACGGAAGACAAAGATGTCAAGTGTCAATGAGTATTGTTAAAGTTTTATTTAGCCTACCGCCAACTTGTTCATTTTAATTATTTAAAATGAATGCAAAAAGGGCTGGAACTCATTGCCGGGGTTTGATCCCGAAAAGAAAGATCCCGATACCTATAACCTGGGTGTTTCAAGTCCCGTGTGAATAGGTGCTTTCTAGGTATACTACAATAAAAATAAAAAAAAGTTGGTGTTGAATAAAATTAAAACTAAATAATAATTTTCCTTGAATAAAAAAATTTTCGCCTCTCAATAACATCACACGCTTTATCTAAAACAAAATAAAAAGAAATCTTCAACAGCAGCTTTCAGCATCTTAATTTGAAAGCGCCGAAATAAGTAAATCGACACACATACAGGGAGTAAATATTAACAGACCGCGAGAGGGCGGTAAAAAATAAAATGTGTGGTGGCAGGCTGGTGCGATCCCGTAGGCTGGTCACGTGCCCAATATAGGGATTGGCTTGGATCGCTATCAATTTTTCTCCAGAACAGACCCAGATTTAATTATTCAACGCCACTTCTGAATGTTATATAGTATCTACGCTTTAACTTGTTTGACCTAGATATTCGATCTTGCAGGCGACTTCATGTGCTGCATCACAACCTCTTCTAATTTTTAAAAAGCAGTCCATGCTTTAACAAATTTGAGTTCCATAAATGAATAAAGAAGATAATGTGAAAGTAAATAATTTTATTTATGTTTCTTTTACATAGCTTGGAACATGCCAAATAGTGATGCCAAAATAAATGTAAAAAAGAACATATGATTAACTAGCTGCGCCCAGCGATTTCACCCGCGTGGTGATGGAAATTGTAATAATGATGATAGATCTTTATAGATTACTAGCTGACTCGGCGAACTTCGTACCGCCTTATTCAAATAAATTAATAAACAAACAAATCGAGAAAACATGGCAAAGGGCTCATAGAATTTGAAAAATATATATAGCCTATAACCATCTACGATTAATTCCACGTCGAATGGTTGTGGTTTCATGCTGATCGGTCCAGTAGTTTTCGAGTTTACCTCGGACAAAGAAAACAAACTTTGCTTATATATATATAGATAGATAGATAGCCATAAACCATCTAGGAAAAATTTCGCATCGAATGGTGGTAGTTTCATGTCGATACGATCAGTGGTTTAAGCGTGATTGAGCCTCAAACGAACACCATTTTCATTATATATATATATATATATATATATATATATATATATATATATATATAATAATAATAATAATAAAAAATAAAAAAAATAAAAAACTGTCATGACGGGTTGTCTGCTTTTTCCGTAAAAATTTTAAATTCTGCAGTGATTGTAATTAACAATATATATTTGGACTTTTAAAACAATATTAAACCGTGTAAGTACATAATAACAAATCATTAAAGCAACCTCCATAACTGTCTCAAAATTATCAAATAAATACAACGAAAATTTTCAAACATCAATGATGACAAGATATGTCAAGAAAAAACATCGGAGAAAAATTACGAGAATTAAACAATAACGGATTTTTAATAAACAAATAATGAAGTAGGATCAAGCAGACAACATGAGGAGCAGCAGACACGCACGCCCACCACCTGCTGTGCCCGCCTCGCCTGGCTCCACGCCTCGGTCGTCGTCAACGGATGAAGATTTCTTCACACCGGCGGCCACCGCGGCGTCGAGCACCAGCGAGGAGGGGCCAGCGCCGTCAGCCCCGCGACGAAGACCTGCGCGAGGCCGAGGACGGCCGCCGTCGGCACGCTTGGGGCCTGCGGGACGTATCCCGCGCCCGGCCCCCGCTACCGGTGGTGCTGTGCGCCGCATGCGATGGACTCAACAAATGAATGAGAACGTCATGCGAGCGTACTACGAGGCGACAGATATAGGAACCAACCTCACTGCGTACCGTGACCGCATGCTGTCTCTGTTTCAGATCCTTCAACCAGATACCAATGTCACGGCACAGCGCTTGTCGGATCAAGTGCGGGCTATTCAACGACGACATCTGTTGGATGAGTCTACACTTGATCGTCTGCGCACTGAAATACGAACCACCCGTAGAATCAGCGAGACTCCGAGTTCCCCACAACACCCAAATATAACATCTAGGGTGACGGCGTTGTCGCCGATGGAAATGGACGATACTACGGTTGGTAGCGTAAGTAGCCAGGATAATGAGCTTATGAGGAGGGCTTTGGAGGAAGCGATTGAAGATTATAAGGAGATGCCTATATTAAGTAGACCACGTCTACCACGGTTACCCACTCACAAACGTAATTTGTTGCTCATGGGGGTCTTGGATTCCTTACTGGCTCCATATTTTAGAGCCAGTAAAGATCTTACCGAGACACATTCGATTCTATACTGTGGCGCTGTTGCTGCATGTCGTGTCTCTGGTACCAAATTCCCAAATTTGGAACAGAGGTCACGGCCTAGTGATGGACGGCCTGCCTGGCAGAAGAGAATCGAATGTCGTATTGGTAAGGCCAGGACCCTCATAGCCAAATTACTTTGTTTTAGGAACGGAAACACCAGGCCAAAAGTCATGCGTTTTGTAAATCGCGCTTTCACTGGGACTGACATCAACCCCAGTGACTATTTACCTCGAGTTACAGAACGCATCGACTTTTATATACAAAAAATTAGTGCGTGGGCCAATCGATTACGTCGGTATAAAAAACGAGCAGATCGTTATAATCTAAACCGCTTTTTCCAAAGAGACCAAAAACGAGTGTATAGAGGATGGGAGCAGTCATCTGTTTCTGTGGATGATGGTAACTGGCCAGATATCGACTCTATGACAGCGTTCTGGAGTAATATATGGTCGGTGCCTGTCACCCACAGAGAAGGCAACTGGACTAGGGTGGTCGAACAGGCTTGTGAAATGATTCCAGAAATGGAACCGTTGGCTCTTGAACCAATTGACATTAGTTGTGTAATTCGTGTGGCTCAAAACTGGAAAAGTCCTGGACCAGACGGATTGCACAACTTTTGGATTAAATGGTTCAAGAGTTCGCATGCTTGTTTGGCCGTTCAATTCCAGGAAGCTATAAACATGGGTTCGCTTCCTTCCTTTATGACTACTGGAGTCACTCATCTGCTCCATAAGTCAGGCAGTACCACGGAGGCAAAAAACTATAGACCCATCACTTGTTTACCAACTATATACAAGCTACTTACATCTGTTTTGAGAACTAAATTAATGAAACATTTGACAAATAATAACATTTTGGCCAATACTCAAAACGGATGTAAGGATGGGTCCCGTGGTACTAAGGAGCTCCTCCTCATCGATATGACCATTAGTCATCAGGTACGGCGAAACAGAAAAAATCTGTCTGTAGCCTGGATTGACTACAAAAAAGCCTATGATTCGGTGCCCCATACATGGCTGGAGAAAGTCCTAGAGCTGTATAAAGTAAATGCAACTCTCCGTGCTTTCCTCAGTTCATGTATGGGGCAGTGGACCACGGTCCTTAGGCATCCAGGGGACAGAGGGAATCTTTCTGTTTTGCACGACCCGATAAGGATCAAGCGGGGCATTTTCCAGGGTGACAGTCTGAGTCCACTGTGGTTTTGTCTAGCTTTGAATCCACTAAGTACTCTACTTAGGGAGTCAAAGTTAGGCTTTCAACTTCGGAGAGGGGGTGAGATTATATCACACCTTATGTACATGGATGACGTGAAACTATTTGCATCGAAAAAGCCAGATCTTTTGCAATTGCTAAAGATTACTGAAAGCTTTAGCAACTCCATTAGTATGGAATTCGGTGCAGATAAGTGTGCCGTCATGCATGTACAACGAGGGAGAGTTGTAAATTCAGAAAATTTACAACTATCTGAAAATATATCCCTCAAGACTCTCTCTGAAGGTGAAACCTACAAGTATCTTGGTATGTCAGAGTCGTTGGGTATTCCTGATGCTGATGTGAAGCAGGCGATGAAGAATCGTTTCTTTTCCCGCCTGAGAAAGGTCTTAACGAGCCTTCTCTCAGGTGGAAATAAGGTTCGAGCCTTCAACGCTTGGGTCATACCAGCATTAGCATACTCCTTTGGCATACTAAGATGGACTCAAACTGAATTAGACGCCCTGGATAGACGGGTTCGTTGTCTACTGACAACACATCGGATGCACCACCCGCGTTCGTCTGTGATGAGACTGTACATCCCGCGGAAGTGTGGAGGTAGGGGGTTTTTAAATACCAAAGACCTCCACAACCGTGAGGTGTACAATCTCAGAGAATATTTTCTCAAAGTAGGCGAGACAGCGGGTATGCATTACGATGTAGTGTCAGTAGACAAAGGGTTCACCCCGCTATCCTTATCAAAACAGAACTGGCAGAGACCGTTGGTAATGAGTGCTTCTGATCGTATAGACGTATGGAAGAGCAAGGAGCTACATGGCAGGTTCTATCAGGCTTTAACAGGGCCTGATGTGGACCTACTAGCCTCGGTGAACTGGCTACGTTTCGGTGACCTATTTGGGGAAACCGAAGGGTTTGTCTGTGCAATTATGGACGAGGTTATCAAGACGAACAACTACCGGAAGTACATTCTGAAGGACGGCACGCTTGACATATGTCGGGCGTGTCACCGCCCTGGTGAGTCTCTCAGACATGTCACTTCTGGTTGTTCTCGTCTTGCTAACAGCGAGTACTTGCACAGGCACAACCTAGTAGCCAGGATCATCCACCAACAACTTGCTCTTAAATACGGACTTGTCTCGTCGGAGGTACCTTATTACCAATACAAGCCCGAGCCAGTTCTTGACAATGGTCAATATCTGCTCTACTGGGACCGATCAATTATCACAGACAGGACTATTGTTGCCAATAAGCCTGACATTGTCATAGTTGATCGGTCTGCGAGACGTGCTTTAATTGTAGATGTCGCGATCCCCCATGATGGTAACCTCGTGAATGCCGAGAAAGATAAACAAATAAAGTATATTGATCTAGCTCACGAGGTTACCGCCATGTGGAACCTGGACTCTACAATCATAGTACCGATAGTGGTGTCAGTGAATGGATTAATAGCGAAGAGCCTTGACCGCCACCTTGAAAGGCTCTCGCTTGGTATCTGGTTGAAGGGTCGGATGCAGAAGGCAGCTTTGTTGGACACGGCCCGTATTGTGAGGAGATTCCTGTGTCTGGAGCCTTAACCACCGGTAGTCTGGACCCTAGGCCCCACTGCCGGCGAAGATCAGTTTTTTATATTTTTTTTATAAATAAATGTATATATATTTTATAAGCTATTTATAAAAAAAATGTAAAAGATTTGGATATTAAATATATATGTGAATGATAATAATAATAATAAATAAGATAGTCTTAGTGTTATTCTGATGTGTAAGCGATTGTTAAGTTTCATCAAAATCCATTCAGTAGTCTCTGCGTTAAAAAGTAACAAACATACATCCATACATACATTCTAACAAACTTTCTTGTTTATAATATTTATTACTATTATATTATTATATAGGAGGATATAGAAAAGGAGTGCAGAATGCTTTTTTTTTTTTATCATGCATAAAAAATTAATTAAATTAATAAGAAAAACACACTACCATATATTTGACACACACACGCCTATATACTCTTTTGTTTATTGTTAAAGACAAATTAACAGTCTCACCTTGGCAAAATCTGTGTTTATAAAAGTATAGTCTTTGACAACAGAACCTTGATAATCTTCACTTACAATTTAAATTAATTAGGGTCGAATTTCGACCATTGGGCAACCACGAGTTTAGTTTACATGTGCGAAAACAAAAATATTATTTTATTACTAGACTAAACATTGTCAACTTTTAATCTTAAATATACTCTTTCGGGTTCCAGGTGGAATGATTATAAAAAATATTAAAAAAATACTCCTTGTGGCACTCACATTTATTTTTTATTTATGCAGTATTTTTAAGCTATCACTATTTTTTCATCACTTTCTTCATGAACAAATGCACTTTGTTTATTCATATTTAAAACACTTTATACACAAATTTTACGCGTACAGCTATTCAACCAGCAACTGCTATTCACTGTTGTACATAGGTACACCTATGTATACATATATACCTACATGTATACTTACGGGGCGCACATGCGAGTGAATGAATGAATGAATGAAAACTCTTTATTGTTCATTATAACTTAAACCAAGACATTTAATATACTTAAATACATTTCCATTAGAACAATGGGCGGCCTTATCGCTGATAGCGATCTCTTCCAGGCAACCCGGTGTCTAAGGAGACATTACAATTTTTTAGATAATATTTGGTGGTTTAACTCAATTAAACTAAATGAATCGTAATAAAAAATAAAAATAAAAACACAATAATAAACTAATATAAATCTACATAATTAAATAAATTATAATAATATAAATTACATAATTATACTTCTTACATGCGAAACAATAATAGAATACTATATACTGCAACAAATTTTATTGCATGGACAAATAGTGGTCAGTGATCAAGTGTTTGAATGTACAAATGGATGTAGCTTGTCTGATTTTCAAGAGGAGGGAGTTCCACAGGCGAACAGCCTGTACGGCAAAAGAGTTTCCTACAAAGGACGAAGTGTGTTTAGGTATTATTAGTAGAAGATTTTCATTTGAGCGCAAATTACGGGAATGAGATTGATAGAGGAAACTGAAAAGTTCCTTTAAATATGGGGGAGTACAGGGATTGAAAAGGATATTGTGCAGAAGTGAGAGTAAGTGAACATTCCGGCGAAGGCGAATTGGCAACCATTTAAGCTTATTACGAAATTCGGACATATGGTCATATTTACGCAACCCAAATATGAACCGGATACAAAAATTTTGAAGGCGTTCAAGCTTATCTAATTGTTCTTGGGTGATGTCTAGATAGCAAGCATCAGCATAATCAAGCAGGGGGAGAAGCAAGGATTGAGCAAGCATAACCTTAGTAGCAGTAGGTAGGAAATTCTTCAGTCTTCTTAGTGAAGCAGATGACGCGAAAAGTTTCCGACTGATTTCAGTTAGGTGAGGCCGCCAAGACAGTTCTCTGTCAATGAATGGTGAGTGTGGCATTATGAAGATATGATAGATACCTATATACTTTCTCACAAACAGCTGCTTACGTATTCGTCCGATTTCGGAGCAGCTCGTCTGGATCCGAAACGCTAAGCGAACGCTCGGCCGAGCTACATGATAGGCGAAGTGGGGGGTGTTAGGTTTTATTTTCGTTACGGAATTTTTTGATTCGGTCGCCGCGCTCAAAGCCCGCGATAAAAACTATGCAATAGCTTAAAAACTGCTTGCAATGACGCATAAGACTCTTATCTTATTATCCAAAATAATTGATGTATAGTTCGTGTCATATACTTTATTTACGAATCAAATCAAATTTATTTGTTCAAAACATGTTTAATAGGCGTATATCGCAAATACTCACCGTGACACTATTCACACACACACGATATTCCAAAAACAGAGGTAGAATAGACAAATAATAACCAAAAATAACACCTTATCATATCACAAACGCTACAACATTAAACAACAAATTGTTGCAAATAAACCGCTTATTTACGGCAATGTTTACGAGCTTTATCTTTCCGGAAAAGGGCAACATTGGAATTCACCCTGAACGCGCCACATATTTCCTCTATAGATACTGACCCCTCGACTACTGATTATAGATATACTGTTTTTCAAATAATAATATAAATAATAGATATCTATGGAGTACTAGCTGTTGCCAGTAGCTTCACTCGCGTAGATTAAAGAGTGATATAAAAAAATTTAACACCTTGTGTATAAATTTATTTCTAACCAGAAACAGATATAACATTTTGTAACATACTGTGGCGACCGAGGGTGGAACTCCCCAGCAGCGTAAATCAGTTTTAGAACTTTTAGAAAGAACTAGACATTTCTGGAAGAAAAAGACAAGGACGGATATATTTAGAAAGAGATAGACGATAAACGAAAGAAAGAGATAGATAGATGTTAGAAAGGGATAGACGATGACCGAAAGAAAGAGATAGATAGATGTTAGAAAGGGATAGATGTATAAACGAAAGTTCCCGAACAGAAGGTTCGGGAAGGAAGAGACAGAGATAGATAGAGGGGTTCTAGAAAATTCTTCCGGGTATATAAACAGCGTAAGGCGCGCCTACCGGGCAGTTTAGAGTTGAAAGTTGCAGTTTTTAAAGTTGAGTTCAGTTCAAGACGGTGAAACGACAAGTGCGATACTAAAGGGTTATCAGAGAAGGTTAATAGAGTACAGAGACGAATTAAGTGGTGAATTTAGTAACAAGTTTGGTGGACAGATACGTGAAGGAGCTGTGTAGCGCAGTTCGAAAGAGGAACCAGACACAAGCTACCCGCGATAATATCGGAGGTGGTCCACGCAATATCGGCGACGGTATTGAGGGTGTAAAAACTCATCATCGGGACTGTGCATCGTTGGTCGTGCGTATAGGGGCAACCCTGCAGAGAGACACTACGTGCGGCTGAGTAAGTCAATAAAAGCTTTTAAATTAAAAACTGGTGTTTTCTTCCAATCCATAAGTGCGTACCCCCGCTCGTACGTAACATTTGGTGTCAGAAGTGGGATTGGAAGATAAAATGCCAGTAATGCCAAGAGACGGCGTCAACACCCGTGCTAGGGCCGCCGCCCAGCAACAAGAGAATTTGGAACCGGAGAGCTCCGTGGAAGAAAACCCTGGGGAGTTAAACGATCCTGTTGGGGGGACTTCAACCGATCCATCGAGTACGCAGCCCCCTAAATCGGAGTTCTGGGCATTGTTCGAGCAGCTGCGAGCGATACAGGACGAACAAGCCCGCAATCGTGAAGAACAAGCCCGCCGTCAGGAGGAACAAGCTCGCCGCCAAGAGGAACAGCTGCGAGCGATATTGGACGAACAAGGCCGCCGTCAGGAAGAGCAGCTGCGTGCCATGGAAGAGCAGCTGCGGGAAGATCAGAGGATCAGCGAAAGCAGCATTCTAGAGGCTATTAAAGATAGTACACAGGCAGTTGAGGAGGTACGAAATAAGCTTCATGTACATGAAGAGTGTCTGTCTGGGCATGAAGAACGAATTTCGGCCATGGAAGAAGATTTGCATAGAATAAAGGTTAGGGGTGTGCCAATCCCAACGGTGGCAACTCCATCTGCAATGAATTTTAAGGCACCCCCTTATGATGGAGCATCTCCATGGGCAGCTTACAGGCGGCAGTTCGAGGCAGTGGTAGAAATGAACGGATGGGATAGTGGCCAAGCCAGGACTGCGCTTATTTTGGGACTCCGGGACAAAGCAATGAATGTATTAGAAGCTGTCAGTAAGGATACCTCTTATGAGCAGCTAATGGAAGCTCTGGAATCCCGGTTTGGTGACTCTCATTTAGAGCACGTGTTTCGAGCCCAACTTCGGGAGCGTTATCAGAGACCTAATGAATCGCTGCAGCAGTGGTCACTAGAGGTGGAGAAACTGGTGCGAAAGGCATATCAGAGTTCGCCTTCAACATTTGTTAACAGCATACTTCTCCAAACGTTTGTTGACGGTATATCTGACGTTGAGATAAGAGCAGCTGTACGATTGGGCCATCACGATAACATGAGGGAGGCTTTGGCGCACGCTTTAGAGGTCGAAGCTGTTCGTCGAGATTCGAGGAGTGGACGCATACGTGAGATCACGACGGGCGAAGATTCCATGGGAGGTCGGAGGACATTTACACTCAGATGTTATGCCTGTGGGGAGCGAGGACATTTCCGAAACAGGTGCCCAAGACGACCTTATGAGGGGCAAAGAACTGAAGCTTCTGTATCAGAAAGAGCAAACAAAGTTAGAGGTGCGAGAACGATACAGGCTGGCAGACAAATTACCCCGGAAATTCGGATTTATCAAAGTTCAAATGGGAATAGTTTAATGGTTAATGGGATAGTGAATGGAGTTGCTTGTCTACTAACTATAGACACTGGAGCAACGCGTACAGTTATTGGACCGCAGTTATTGAGGAAAAATGGAAAAGTAACTAATGAAGACAACACTGTTGAGCTAACAACGGCTACTGGCCAACGGATAACGGTAAAAGGAGAGCAGAAAGTAGCTATCAAGATTGGTGAAAAGCTTTTCTGGCAACAAGCAGTTATAGCCGACATTATAGGGGAATGCATAATCGGTTTAGATTTCCTCAGAAGGCATCGGTGTACACTTGATATAGGAAACGGCATCCTCAAGTGTGGAGAAATGGAAGTTCCAATAAATGGCGGATGTAAAGACGCGGTCTGGCTAAGAATTAGTAAAGAAAATCAAAGGAAAAAGAAAGTGCACCAAAATGGGTTTCAGAAACAAGTTTTGGTAGATGCGCCGAGGCTACGACGAGATCGCCAGAAACAACGATCTGAAGGGGTGCCGCGTGAAGTTGCTAGCGAATGTTACGGACAAACCATAAGGGTCATGTCAGAGGAACGCTGGTCTGGTCATACAGGAACATGGAATAAGGCGGACCGAAGGAAGAAGAGGGTTAAGAGACGAGCTACAACGGCGAATACTGGGGACTTAGTCAAGGATGTCCGGAAAAGACATCGCAGGCGGTGCCCTTCAGCATTGCGATGGTGTCGTGGGGAGTCACGGGCAGATGTGGGGAGCTTTCCACGAGAGTCTTATTGGGACAGCGTTGGAGCAGCTATGTGGAGAAACGGAGTTACGAAGAGTCCTGCCGGGAAAGTCCATGTGGGTCGACCAGCGAAAATTGAATGTTATAACGATGCTCGGGACGAGCACGTTTTAGGAGGGGGTAGTGTGGCGACCGAGGGTGGAACTCCCCAGCAGCGTAAATCAGTTTTAGAACTTTTAGAAAGAACTAGACATTTCTGGAAGAAAAAGACAAGGACGGATATATTTAGAAAGAGATAGACGATAAACGAAAGAAAGAGATAGATAGATGTTAGAAAGGGATAGACGATGACCGAAAGAAAGAGATAGATAGATGTTAGAAAGGGATAGATGTATAAACGAAAGTTCCCGAACAGAAGGTTCGGGAAGGAAGAGACAGAGATAGATAGAGGGGTTCTAGAAAATTCTTCCGGGTATATAAACAGCGTAAGGCGCGCCTACCGGGCAGTTTAGAGTTGAAAGTTGCAGTTTTTAAAGTTGAGTTCAGTTCAAGACGGTGAAACGACAAGTGCGATACTAAAGGGTTATCAGAGAAGGTTAATAGAGTACAGAGACGAATTAAGTGGTGAATTTAGTAACAAGTTTGGTGGACAGATACGTGAAGGAGCTGTGTAGCGCAGTTCGAAAGAGGAACCAGACACAAGCTACCCGCGATAATATCGGAGGTGGTCCACGCAATATCGGCGACGGTATTGAGGGTGTAAAAACTCATCATCGGGACTGTGCATCGTTGGTCGTGCGTATAGGGGCAACCCTGCAGAGAGACACTACGTGCGGCTGAGTAAGTCAATAAAAGCTTTTAAATTAAAAACTGGTGTTTTCTTCCAATCCATAAGTGCGTACCCCCGCTCGTACGTAACAATACAAACTCAAAAGTTTTTATTTAAAATAAGTTCCACTGGAGAACACTTTTTGAAGGTCGTATTTTTAAGTTAAAATTTAAATTTTATATAGAAATATGTTACACAATTACTTTCCGAAGAATTGATGGAGTACTATTTACCACTAGTAGTGGTATTTTAGTTTAATTTTTTTTCTAGCAAACTAACGGGTGTGAAGGAATTCATACTTGTTTTTATTTGTAACACTTTTTTAACTATATATAAATTATTGTATTTATTATTTATATTTTTTTTAAATATATTGATTAATTCTGGATAACATAAACACATTTGAAGATAGTTTCTTCTCATGTTCTTCTTCTTCTTGCTCTACCGAAAACGAATATTCAAGTGCATTAGAAGACAACTCTTGTCTTCTCCACGATCAGCTTGAAGCAAAGTTATACGGATATTCAAAAAATCTTAATATTATACACATAAATGCTCAAAGTATCCCCGCCCACTTTTCTGACATTCTCTCCTCTTTTCAAGATAAATTCATAGACGCAATACTTATCTCAGAAACCTTTTTGAAACCTGGATTATTATCTACTCAATACTCTCTGCCTGGCTTCAAACTAATTAGAAATGACAGATTAGGAAAACGTTGTGGTGGGGTGGCCATCTATCTACGTGCGGACATATCATACAAAGTGGTTGATCAATCTCCTGGAGAGTACAATAACTTTGCAGAACATCTATTCATAGAAATAACAATTAATCTTTCTAAAATCCTCTTAGGGGTATACTACCCTCCCTCTCTCAATGTAGATTACTTCTCTTCTTTAGAATGTAAATTAGAATATTATACAACTCTTTATGATCATACTATCATTCTTGGAGATTTTAACACTTGCCTCTTGAAAGATGATGGACGTGCAAAAAAACTCGTTTCCCTTGTCTCTTCCGTAAATATGCATATTCTTCCTCTTAATGCTACACATCATGCTCCTCACTGCCCCCCTTCTTTATTAGATATCATTTTAATTTCTAATTATGACCAAGTTGCAACGTATGGACAGCTTTCTGCTCCTTTCTCATACCATGATCTACTTTTTCTGTCATACAAGGTCTCAAGCGCAAACCGAAATATCTTCTACTTCGAAGTTTTAAAAATATTAACTTAGAAAGTTTGAAAGTTGATTTTAATAATATTGACTGGTCTCCTGTCATCAATTCGGACGTTGTTGATGACAAGGTAGCCGCCTTTAATCATATTATAACTTCCCTTTATGATATTCACGCACCTCTAAAACTTGTTAAGGTCAAACATGCTCCTGCGCCTTGGCTTACACAGCCTTTAAAGAAGGCTATGTTGAAGCGTGATAAGGCTAAGCGTTTATATAAGCGCTTCCCCACAGATGTAAATTTAATCGGCTATAAAAAACTTCGTAATCGTTGCACTAAGCTCTGCAGAGATGCTAAGAGATCTTATATACATCAAAATTTATGCAAATCCAAATCTTCTTCTAATATGTGGAAATTTCTAAATACCCTTGGATTGGGCAAATCTCCTTCTGATAATAATATCTCTTTCGATTTAAATGCTCTCAATGCACACTTTTCTAAATCGCCGATTTCTCTAAGCGATCAACTTAAGCATTCCACTGTAGAAAGACTGTCTAACCTTGCCATACCTTCTTGTCCATCTTTTATATTCAAAGAAGTTACTGAGAAAGAAGTCATTCTTATTCTAAAATCCTTTTCCACCAAAGCTGCAGGTGCAGATGGTATTCATGTGCAGATGATTCAGCTACTCTCTTCCGAGTTAGCTCCTTTTATAACCCATATCATGAACCATTCTTTATCCTCGAGCTCCTTTCCCTCATCCTGGAAAAAAGCTTATGTGCTGCCTCTTCCTAAAATCAGTAATCCTACAAATCCTTCACATTTTCGTCCAATTTCCATTTTACCAGTTTTATCTAAAATTTTAGAAAATATTGTTCATAAACAACTTTCTTACTTTCTCACTCAATACCAACTGCTGAATCCGCATCAATCAGGGTTTCGTACTGGACACAGTACAGTTAGTGCACTAATAAAAGTATCTGATGACATCCGTTTTGCCATAGACGATAAGTGCCTTACTATATTGGTACTTTTAGACTTCAGCAGTGCGTTCAATTCTGTCAATTTTGATATTCTTCTTTCTATTCTATCTTCTCTCAACATCTCCACTCCTGTCATTTCCTGGTTCAATTCGTATTTGTCTGGTCGCGTGCAGTGTGTCCGGTCGGATGAGATTTTCTCTGAATGGTGCGACATTACTGCAGGCGTGCCGCAAGGTGGAGTTCTTTCTCCACTTCTATTCTCTGTTTTCATTGACTCTATTACTCAATTAATTTCTTCTCACTGTCATCTATACGCTGATGATCTGCAACTTTATCACCATTTCAAAGCAAATGACGTACAAAATGCTATATTTAAAATTAATAAAGATCTGGACAATATCAGTATATGGGCAAACAATTTTGGTCTTCTAGTAAATCCATCTAAATCTCAGGCTTTGATTATTGGTAGTCACTACATGTTAAATATTGTGCAGCAGTCGGTAATACCCTCTATTATTTTAAATGGCGAGTTGATACCTTATTCCAGTAGAGCGAAAAACCTAGGCGTCATTTTTGATTGTAAGTTGTCGTGGGCCAATCATGTAAATGAAATTAGCAAAAGAATTCACCTTTCTTTCCAATCTCTAAAACGCCTGCAAAATTTTCTTCCCTTTGTCACCAAAATTATTCTTGCTCAATCCTTAATGCTACCTCTTTTAGATTACGCCGATGTATGTTTTCTGGACGCTTCTGAAGAACTTCTAAATAAACTCGAACGTCTTCAAAATTTGTGTATTCGCTTCATTTTTGGTCTGCGAAAGTTCGATCATGTTTCTGCATTTAGATCGCAACTTAAGTGGCTGCCAATTCGTCGTCGTCGCGACCTTCACGTAGTTACATTTTTGTATAAAATCTTACATAACCCCCTTTCTCCTCCCTATCTTCGTCAACGTTTTGAATTTCTTGTTCCTTCTGACAAGCATTGTAGAACTTCTAAATCCCTTCTTCTCAAAGCTCCCACACACTCTTCGGCATGTTATAGTGGTTCTTTCTCCGTCCACGCAGTTAGATTATGGAACGCCCTGCCACATACGATCCGAGATAGCTCATCGGAGAGCAGTTTCAAAAAAAAAGTCAAAGAACACTATCTATGTTAAATTATCCTTATATGTCTATATTTTACATTATATATGTATGTATGTATGTATATATCTTATGAGTATCTTGTATATAATTTAGTTTTGTTAATTTATTTATATTATATGTTATAACGTAAAACATCTTTCGCGTACACAACCCTGCCTTTTGCTTCTCCCCTTCTCGCTAGACTCATAGGTTTGCTGGAAGAAAACTCTTTTAGGGTTAAGCTCGCCTTTGTACATCACCACTTTTTATAATTGTGTATGTAACTTTTTGTGTACAATAAAGAATAAGAATAAGAATAAGTACTGTACCTATGTTCTACGTGTTTGTATAGTTCTAATAAATTCTATAGTAATTTCAACGGCATATTAATTCGTAACTCGTAACATTATGTTAACGTAAAAATGTGGTATACATTTATTATTGCCTGTTTATGGCCCTTAATAATATACTATGATTATATCTAGATAGCGTTTCGCGTTACTTTATATATTTTTGAGTGCCTCTTCTTTCCGCCGGAAGTTGCGATTCACGCCGATATTAGGTGTTGCCACTTGCCACCATTATTCGATTGCGTAAATGTTTTTATGTTGCTTTGAATGGCGAACGGATGCTTTGTGTCTCGATGATGTACAAGTTATCATATATTTTTGATGTGAATCTTATTTAGAATCGTCATTTGATTCGATAAAACGAAAAAACAGCGACACTAAAAAGAGATAAACACATATATCAATAGAACTAGGCCTAGGAGAGAATGAGATAGAATACATTATATTTAATCATTTTAACACTATCATACAGATAGAGTTGGAAATGTTTGAAGGTTTTTCGTTAACCCTCTAAAACGGAACCACCACAAACTTGTGGTCAAACTGTCACACATGCTTATTGGGAAGCACCACAATTTTGTGGTCAAATACAGATAATTGAAACGAACGTTGAACTTATGCTTTCTCCCTCTTACTATATAGAATTTGTATTAGATTAAAAGAGACGATATAATTCTCTTGGTTTTGGGGCGTGTTTTAGAGCTTAATTATGGTATAAGGATATCTATATATATAATAAAATTGTAGAGGTCAAATTTCTGTACAATTCAAAAAAATGCTAAAAACCGAGTCAGGGGGATGTAAGAAGTGAAATAGAACTAATTTGGATTTTTTTTGAATTTTTTTTTCTCTGTTTGTCTGTCTGTTTGTAACGGCTAATCTTCGAAACGACTAGACCGATTAAAATGAAATTTTGTATGTTGGCAGCTTATATCCCTGGTCAACATATAGGATACTTTTGATCCCGAAAAATTAAAGAGTTCCCGTGGGATAGTTAGAAAGCTTTAATTCTAAAAGTAATTTCTCTGCAACGTAACACAATAGAAGCGGATAATTTGACAGGGTGTGGTGTCAGTGAGAGAGTTTTGTCTTATATATATAATATATAAAGCAGATAAGTTTGTTTCTTTGTTTGTTTGCTTGAACGCGCTAATCTCAGGAACTACTGGTCTGATTTGAATTTGATCAGTGTTAGATAGCCCATTTATTGATGAAGGTTAAAGGCTATAAACCATCACGCTAAGAGCAATAGGAGCGGAGCACCAATGAAGAATGTTTCAAAATCGCGGGTGTTTTTTAACTTCCTTTCCACGTCTACGAAGTCACGGGCAGAAGCTAATCTTATATATAAAAACGAATCGCAAAATGTGTTGGTAAGCGCATAACTTGAGAATGACTTTACCGATTTTGATGAAATATTGTGTGTGTGTTTGAGTGGTTCCCGGGATGGTTTAAAACCACAATTGGAACCGGTAGATGGCGCTGAGGTCGGGTTCTAGAATCCTCCTAATCACTGGGAGCGATTCGGGTGATTTTGTTTTTGTGTCATGAAACAAAGTCTTTTAGGAATTCAGAAAATATGGCGGTACGAAGTTCGCCGGGTCAGCTAGTATATAATATAAGAAATGTGATGTCACGAAATTTAGAAATCCTCCCACCCCTTGGCACATTTTGGTTTTACTTCTACTGCAATTTATTTTAAGGTTCAGATCTTAGACCATAATAGAAAGACCCAGGATGCCGATCGTGCTGCAGTACGTTACAAGTACGCAGAGGCACTACACAAGCTTGCAAAAGAATGCTTCATTTCATTTAAAGTTTTTGTTTAAGTAAGCTCCGTCTATAAATTAATGGTCTAAGATAGATAAATAAAGTCGCCGAGAATTATTTAAAACTAACAGTACTAGCGAATCTTCGTTCGTGTTGTCATAATGATGTATTTTTTCCGCAACATCATCTTTCTGGTCAAATTCGTCTACTCACGGAGACGTCGTCATAGGATTCAGGATTCATTCAGGATATAAGCTAGCTCTGTGTCGAGTTTCATTTAATCCGTTCAATAGTTTTGACGTGATGATGATGATGATATATAAATAATTATGATGAAAAAATCTGTTTTAGCTGAACGTGTTGCTGGAGAGTTTCTTGCCGCTTCTTCTCCTTTGAACAGCGATAACATAAGCGGTGTACATAGAATAAGAAGTAGATTTAAATTTTGACTTACATGTATGACCTTCATAAAGTGTTCTCCAGTGGACCTTATTTTAAATAAAATCTTTTGAATTTTGAATTCAATTCTGAACCAAACCAAAACTCTGGGGCCATGGGGTCTAAAAGCTTGTGGGCTCTTGGACCCCATGGCACCAGAGTTTTGGTCTCTTCGAGATCTATTGAAACGCTTGATAGATGTCTCACGCGACTCGGCTGGCCTCTATTTTGGGCAAGCCATTAGCGTTGCCATACGTGGTAACGCGGCCAGCTTTTTGGGAACGTTCTAACTGAAGTAATTTAGGGCCCATTTACTATAATTATATAAGTTTTTTTAGTTTTTAACTTAAGCTATACATATTTTATGTATAAGTATATTTTAATTTAAATTGTGTTTAATATGATTGTAAATATCAAAGAAGCTAATAAAACTTTATCCCTGCAGGAACGGAGAAAGAATACAATTTCTTGCGGCCGGGGGGCCTATCGTAAGGGGCGACAAAACAACCCACAGCCAGGTGGTAGGGCATTTGCCCGACTGGATGGCTACCACCCCTGATCAAAAGTATGTCGCCATAACAACCTTGAGTTGTGTTCTGGCAATAGTGACCAGGTTCCAGTCTCCCTTAAGAGTGCAGCAGCGCATTTGTAAAACCTTTGGTGTTGAAAATGTCCATAGGCGATGGTAGCCGCTTTCCATCAAGTGGGCCATCTGCCAGTCTGCTGAACTTCTGCAATAAAAATAAAATAAACCAATCCTTAAATAGAATAAAAATGATCCAAAATGTCCATTGCGTTCTCATTTTCCATTTTTTACATAATTTATATTTGAAGGGTACACTCGGCGCTTATAAATCACATGCGAGCAGATCACGTTCGAAGAGGGCGGGGGAGAGTGGGGAAGGAGAGGCAAAGAGGGCCATGTTTGCGGGCATTACGATTAAATTTTCACATCGGTCGAGAAACCGTGTGACTGTGCGTGATACCGAGAATTGCGTGTCTGACCCTACTATAATTTTCAAAAGAGTCCCAAATTAGTTGCTGGCCCTTAAACTTTATTTTCGTTGAAATTGTTGTGTTCGCAAAAACTAATTTAAGTGACTAATATTTATGCTGGCTAAACCCGACCATGCTTCGCTATGGCTCAGCCTGCAAGAAAGAAAGATTTTTTTACTGATTTAAAAATGTTGTCACTGGTACCGAGCCTTAAAGGGGCTTTTAGCGATAAGACCGCCCTTTGTGTATAATTAAATAAGTTTTAATCTGTAAGCTTATTTTTGTATTGAGAGAGAGAGAGAGAGAGAGAGAGAGAGAGAGAGTGAGAGAGAGAGAGAGAGAGAGAGATCACACTTTATTGCACACCAAAATGTACAATTAGAAAAACAAACCATATTTACAATATTTTGTAGGCAATACAATAGGCGGTCTATCGTTCAAAGCGATCTCTTCCAGGCAACCTAAAGTAAAGAAATTTGTTAGCTAATTTGCAATGTAGGTGGTACAGGAAAAAGGCAATAGATACATAAATATTTCAACTAATTTATGAATTAGAATACAAATATAAACCTAGTCATATATATACACATGTACAATAATATATTTCAAAATACATAAGTTTTTATAATAAATGTATTAGCATAATTACCTTTTGTTAATCAGACATGGATATTTGTGGACAAATAGTGCTTTCTGAGTTTTCTGAATGTTGGCAATAATTGGCCTCTCTGACATTAAGAGGCTACATATTCTAAAGTGTGATAGCCTACACCGTAAAAGAATTATCACAATAGGGTGAAGTGTGTACAGGACAGGTATCACAAGTTTTCGATACGCATCAGAACGCAAATTGTGAACAATGGATAGGCTAGAATCAGGAGATGGACATAGGATACTATTATCCCGTTGGAACCGGTAGGTGGCGCTGATATCGGGTTCTAGAATCCTCCTAATCACCTGGACCGATTTTGGTAATTTTGTTTTTGTGTGTTTGAGTGGGTCCCCGGATATGGTTTAAATCCACAATTGGAACCAGTAGGTGGCCCTGGGATCGGGTCCTAGATTTCAGGGGTTTCGGGTCAGAGCAGGACAACGACTGCCAGGGCCGCTATTATGTTATAAAGGAGTTAAAATAATCATAAAATTTTCAAACGAAAAAAATATTATATTCAAATTATATAAGCTTTTGCCAAAAGTATAGGAATATACAGTTTTCTATATTCATAAAAGTATTACAGTAACAGTATGTAAGTTTTCTAAAATATCTAAGTAATGTTAGAACGCAGAGGCTGCAGGTTGGATTCCTTAGTAAATTTCATAAACCAACTCTCCGTTATTTAGTATGGACTGGGTGTTCAAGTAGGTTGCCCTTAACACAAGCGTAATTTGATTTTGTAATTCGGTAATTGTCTTACAAAAAAAAGAAAGATTTTTTTGATGCAAATGAAATTAACTTTCATTAAATGAATTAATCTTGTTCATCAGATGGAGCTATATGTTGTGCTTTTGTCGGTTTTTAAGAACTTTTTATTTTTTGATAAAAAAAATTTGATGGTACCACATTGGGTATACACAATTGCGAATAATTGTAGTAACATCCATATAAGAATAATGACCATAAAAAGTTTTTGAGGTGGCATGAAATAGCGTCATCTGTGGGCTGTTATACAAACTGTATAGCAGTTCATTTTTCTTTTCAAGAAACTTCAGCGCAGTTATCACCTTAAGGTTTCCAGTCGTTTTATGAAGGGTTCCTACCAACTTATACTTCAGTCAGATGTCGCTCTAGTCTGTGAAGGTGCCTACGTTTGTTATGTCTTATAATGGCAGTCACCCAGTAAAACGTAATTCTGAAAAGATGCCACCACAGATTACCATTCTCATGATTTTGACTTTTTATTTAAAGATAATTTTTAAATCAAATCAGGCATTTTTTATTATTAATCTGTGTTATTTCTTTATGACAAAAGGACTGCGGTCGCCGTTTTTTTTTTGTTTGATAAGTTGATACCATCTACCGACTTATCACCGAGCATGAATCTTGGTGAGGGCGTGTGGAGACTCGTCAGCCTGTTGGCATAATACCCACCAAAACTCCCCATGTTTTTTCTAGTAAACTGTGGCTAGGGCCACGGTAAGTGACTATCGCCTGCCCGCATAAGTCCTGGCAGGCTCCGTCTAAAAAGGCTTCAAAGTATCTGCCACCTTCATCAAACATTTATCTATTTCATGAAGTTTAACCAAAGAAAGAATCCCATCTCTAGAACAGGTTGTTCAGAAAAGACGGCCGCGACATCGTGTTTCCTATATTATAAATTGCGCAATTTACAATAGACGGTGTTGTTACTACAATAAGAATTATGATGTCCAAACTCGCATTAAGTCAGCAACAGTAAACTAATATCAGCGGTTGTATAAATAAATAGTAGAAATACCTATATGTTACAGTATAGGTAGAAAATAAGAAAGTCGTTTTCTTGTGAGATATGCGTTCAAAATAATTAATAAAAATAGTAATAGATACAAACTACATATAACTAGACTGATGGGCTTCAATTTAGTCTACCATTACATATTACAAACATATATGTATTTTACTAAATATATTTACATATAAGATAATTCATAATACTTAACACCTTAGATATACACATTTTGTGTTTTATGGATTCACGTAAAAATCACGAAGCTAATTTCGCTGCGGTATTCGCTGGTCGACAGTAAATACGGCACTTAATCTAAATTCTTAGACTTAAAATCTTCACTACTCGTTATCCCGGGAATCCCGCGGGATTTTCCCGGAAGCGGATTGAAGTTGTGTGCATGAAAATAGGCTTGATCCGACACAGTTTCCACTAAAACAATAGCTTACATATTTTTTTTAATGATTCCATACTTTCTGTACCGTGAATCCCGCTAGTTTCTTGGGTAAAGTACAAATTTCCTAGATTGCATAAATATTAGCTGATTTTGATACGATTTTACTAGAAAGATAGCATAAGTCCTTTTTCAAGTCATGTGATAGTATATATTCCGGAAATCCTGCGGGATTTTTCTCAGGAGTGTTTTAAAGTGGGTAAGACATAAAATTAGCTGATTCTAGTTCGATTGCTTCTAAAACAATATAATATATAATCCGGGACTAATACAATCCGGTGCTATTATATTCCCAGGGACTTTCTTAATTCGAAACCACGTGATATTAGTACTTGTTTCATTCGAATATGACAGTTTCTATTTTTATTAGACTTTTCCGGGAATCTTTGGAACTCCTGTATTTTCATACTAAAAAAATCCGCTACCCTGATGAATGTACTGGCAAAGTAACTGTATTGTACGTTACCTGTTAAACGTGGACGAAGTTGCGGTCGATTCCTAGTTTAAATATAAAGTTTTAAGTCCCGGACAAACGAAATGACGGGTGTTAATCACTGTCTAAGTTAATAAACACACAAATAAATTTAATTTCGGAATTAATATTAAGAGGAAGTATTTGAGTTTCACTAACAAGCTACTAACACGTTTTGAAGAGATAAGTTTATTGACCCGAAAATGGCAATTTAAGTCTATATTGCCACATACAAAGTTCCTGCTTACACAGATTAAGTTTAAACTTAATTAATATTGTATTATGAAGAGGCCCACGAGCGAATTTGCTATAGTTTTGAAACTTTGTGTTTGTTTACTTAATAATATAAATGCTATCATAGGGATTATAAGTAGAATACAATCTATCTATCGAGTTCTTCGACTTCGCCGACCCCTATAAGGTTAGGGTGGCAAAGCGGTAAGGGGTGTCGAGCGTAGGCTCTTTACTTTATCCGTGCAGGAACGGAGAAAGAATACAATTTCCTGCGGCCGGGCGGCCTGTCGTAAGAGACGACCAAACAACCCACAGCCAGGTGGTAGAGTTTTTGCTCGACTGGATGGCGACCACCCCTGGTCTAAAATATGCCGCCATAACTACCTCGTGTTGTGTTCCGGCATTAGTGACCAGTCTCCCTTAAGAGAGCAGCAGCACATTTGTAGCACCTTTGGTGTTGCAAATGTCCATAGGTGATGGTAACCGCTTTCTATCAAGTGGGCCTTCTGCCTGTACGCTGAATTTATGCAACAAAAAAAAAATTCTCCGGCATTCGATCGAAGGATAACCATCCTACGGTGATTGGGATTTTGGAGCCGCCGTAGTGTTCGGCAGCTCACATGGCCTTTTAGCGGCTTCCGATGGCCATCGCGGGCTTTGGATGACCATCTGTCTGGTGGAGTGTCCGCGGTATTGTGGTTGTTTGCGACCTCACAACATCGCCCTAATCCGGGCGTATGAGGTCACGGGGTTTCGGTTTCCAGGGGCCTCGTGTCTCGTGGCCCGATGGTCTCACGTGCAGCGGGGCAATGGAATCTAACTATACTGTGGCGACCGAGGGTAGAACTTTCTGGCAGCGTTAGCCGGTCGCAAGACTTTTAGAAAAAGGTAGAAGATTCTGAAAGGACAAGACAAGGACAGATACATTTTAGAAAGGGATAGATGATGAACGAAAGTTTTAGAATAGATGGTTCGAGAAGGAAAAGACAGAGATAGAAGATTTTTTCGATCTCACAAGACCTTTTTGTTTTTTTGTTGGTTTGCTGGAAGAAAACTCCTTTTAGGGTTAATCTCGCCCTAATATAATATACATTATCACTATTTTGTAGTTTTATATGTAACTATTTTATGTACAACTTACATAATAATGCATACATAAGTTTCATGTTTTCACGATCTTCTGCGTTATGCTTTGGCCGTGCTATAGCCGGTTTTGTTTGTAAGAACTGTACATTACGTGTGTGTACTAGGATAGAGTTTCTGGTACTCCGAAACGGCATTGAATTCGATTCCCGCAACACTTAACAGTAAATTATACTAGAGGGGATAAGATAAAAGCATTCCGGCGAAGACAGATAAGTAGGTTTTCGGGCTTACTATGAAATTCAGAAATATTAAACAAACACAGCGGTTTTGGGGTCGCTATGATTTACCTAATTAGAGATGAAACCTAAATTTAATCTTGTGGCGAATGACGGTGGAACCACCTAGTTAGTTTTAGAACTTTTAGAAAAACTAGAACATTCTGGAAGGAAAAGACAAGGACGGATATATTTTAGAAAGCGATAGACGATGAACGAAAGACAGAGATAGATAGATGTTAGAAAGGGATAGATGTATAAACGAAAGTTCCCGAACAGAAGGTTCGGTAAGGAAGAGACAGAGATAGATAGATGGGTTCCAGAAAATTCTTCCGGGTATATAAACAGTGTAAGGCACGCCAACAAGGCAGTTTAGAGTTGAGTTCAAGGCGGCGAAGCGACAAGTGCAATACGAAAGAGTTGGAAGAAGAATTTAATAGAAGACACTGACGAGTTAGTGGTAATTTTAGCGATTTTGTTTGCGCTCCGTCCGCGATGGCGTGACACAGAGGAGTGTGGAAGACTCAGAGCGATGCCGCACGGGCGAGCAACCTCAATACCCACTAAAAACCCCCTCCTCCCTGTCGACCCTGCGCTTTTGTTGTGATGGAAAGACTGAGATATAGAACATAGTTACTCAACAGACGATGGGAGGTGAGCACTGCAGTAACAGGAGGTGGTCTACGCAATATCGGCGACGGTATTGTGAGCGAGACACCTTGTCATCGGGACTGTGCACCGTTAGTCGTGCATATAGGGGCAACCCCGCAGAGAGGTATTGCGTGCGGCTGAGTAAGTCAATAAAAGCGTTTAGTTAAAAACTGGTGTTTTCTTCCAATCCATAAGTGCATACCCCCGCTCGCACGTAACAATATATACCTCATTCAGATTTCAGAAGCGTATCGTTTTTACTATAATAACACCGAACAGAATTCGTAAGTCTAAATAACTTGAAAATTGTAAAAGTAGACGATTATATAGAAAAATATCCACCGTACCAGCGTATCCTGTAATGTTTAGATTTCAAAGAATAAAGAATATATAAAGGTTATACTTAAAAGATCTTGTAATGTAAAAGCTGTCCACACTCTTGTTGTACAGTCGTGGTAAGAAAATGTCAATCACTTTTTAATTTGATTCATTTAACGTTCCGCTATCACGTGTTACCTTTTCAAACTAAGTCACAGAACAGACTGTTCCACAGAAAATTATGTGTAACTATTTGACAATGAAGTCTAAAATTTATTAGATCAAAGTTGTTTAATTTTTTTTTGTCTAAAAAGATTGTTTAGACGTGTATGAAAACGTAGGGCATTATGCCCCCTAGCCCGGTGGAGTGACGACCTGTAGAAGGTTGCCCACAGGGGCTAGATGAGAAAGACCGAGATAATAATATGTAGCGCGTACTTGTGGAGGCCTACGTCCAACAGTGGGCAGACATTGGCTGAAGAAAAAAAATATTATATTAAGCGTAGTGATTATATCCTGTTTTTTTATTGGTATTCTCAGCGTTTGTCATTGTCAACACTGAATTTTTTTTTACACGCTTCTATATTTTATAAATATAACATTTATTAAAATGTTGGCGGTATTGTTTCTTGTACTCGTGCGAGCAAAAGTCAACGTTAAGGTGACGAACATTTTCATTCCGCGACTGTATACCGCCTTAGAGCACTTATCTTCACCGTTGAGTATAACAAATGATAGCGCAAAATAAGGTAGGTCATCCGACAACAAAGACATAGTATTTCAAGATTTTCTTTTACTAGTTAAAACTTATATTTCACCTAAAAATAATTCACATTATTATTTATTACAGACTTATTCTACGAGTATACTAAAATAAAGTTGAAGTCTGTCTGTGATTAAGAAATAAATATTAAAATAAAGCCTGAATTACATTTGCATTACTTAAGTTGTTACTTCACTTTCAAAACTGGTTAGCAAAGGCCCTTTCATCGGTTAAGTAGATTTAAGTCCTAATGTTGATACGGACTTGTTCGTAAGTTAACGAACTACTTACTAGGTTAATGCGAAAAATAGACTTAAATGAAAATTCCAATTTTATAGTACAAATTGCAATTCAATTTTGTATGTCTGTGTAGAACACGAGCCATGAAAAATGGCCAGAACTTTTGGAGAGCTTGCGTGGGGCCATGGGAAGGCTTACCACATAGATGCCCTTTAATCTAAATGTGGCGTGACAATGACCGGCGATTGTCCCTGTCTACACCATATAAAAATGCACCCAAGTACAAGCCCCGGTCAGCGTAGGACTATCGTATAACATAAGAATAAAAGGTACCGGGCTATTGGGATGTATTGTTAGTGGAACTAGGAATCTGTGACTACGGGGACTATGGCGTTTGCCCGGGAAGACGGTGACTCGCCATTCCCTGCGTGAGCCCAAAAAATGCCGTACAAGATTGGGGACAGGCAACATGCATGTGAGGGGTGTAGAGAGGTGCGCTACATGAACACCGAAGCTACTTCCGACGTTGTGCCATTTATCACTTTCACCCCTGATGCTTGAGTTCTTAGCTCGAGCGATTTGCATCCACTCTGTGCCGGATGGGTAAGACAAGCACTAAGGCCTTTCCTTGGTCCCCCGACTCCAATACAAAGTGTCGCTACACACCTGTGTCTTCGTCACAAAGCCTCCTCCTGCGATAAGTGAATGCACACCTGCAGTTTATTACCTTTCCCGCATTTGGACTTCTTTTATTTGTGTCTTTGTGTTTAAAATTTGCAATTAGAAAAAAACATTCTGCAATAACAATTTATTGCAATCGTTTAAGGCAGCAGGTGTGCGGATTACGTTTTCTGGGAAATTTCGTTGACGCTTGCCAGATATGGTGCATTATAAAGCGATTGAATCGTGCATCACGTTTGTATTGGTTGCGTCCAGTTATATTTGTACCTGTGTTATACGTGTTTCTATAGTTCTAATAAATCTTATAGTAATTCGAACGGCATGTTAATTCGAGTCCTGTAACTCGTGACAATATTATTATTATTATCAGGACACCGGTGCGTGATCATTCTGATACTATTGAAATAGCATTATTGAAGCCCTGTTCACATGCAAAGTGGATAAAAGGATCTAAAAATGAATATAAAGAAACCCAATTTCCAATTTGTATAAAATATTCTCGCTATTCGACAAAGTATATTTCTATTAAAGGTGATGTCAGGAGCCTTAAGAACAGACGAGCGTGCATGACAAGAGCTATGAATGTCAAAGAAGCAAGTGAGGTGTGTAAGGATAAGTCTGAATGGCGCTCTGTTGTTCGTGCCTACCCCGCAAAGGACATGGTGTGAAGTTATGTATGTATGTATTTTTAGTTTATCTACATTATATTCCCTTTATTATTTGCAATATGAATATCATTTCTGTTTCTATTCTCGTACATTCTTAAATTATGACTCCATAACTTCAAACTTCATTGTGTTTTTGTTTTTCAGTTGAGTGCTTATGTGTGTGTGTTTGTATGGTCAAGCAATAAGCATAATCAAATAGAAAGTTAAATGTGATAAATAATTATCATTCAAATCTAATTTTTCGTCAAAAGCATTTCAGCCTGCTATCTTTCAGTAAACAGCTGCTTCCCCATGAATTTATGTAAATGAGTATTAAGATTCAGAGCGATTAGAATTAACATATTCAGCGTCATGGCGTACTTTACAGGGAAAAAGGAAAAGAAAATAGAGGTTCATAGTGTTTTCTTGGGTTATTTATAAGGTCCAGTAACTGTTCTTATCCGTTTTTTTATTATGGCATAGGTTCGCGTTTGACCAGGATCTTGCCCTGTGTGGAGCGAAGGTATTGTTGCGGACAGAATCACCCCGCTGACCTCACCCCCGTAAAACCCGTGCGCCCACGCCCCGCCTACCGCGGAAACGTAGCTCGCTCCGTTAGCTGCTAAGCGTCTGCATTTTTGTAGTACTTTAGTAAGCACGGAGCGAGCCTACGGCATGCATTCGTCAGTCGAATATATACACACACAAGAAGAAGCAATACAAGGAAGACTAAGAAAATCAACAAGCATTCAGAAGACTTCAGCCAACGTGACTACGTGGATCTTGTGAACCACCAGTACATCGTGACCAGTGCCGCTTGTATTTAATCATTGTGCCTGAATGTACCTGTTGCTGATTGCGGCGCCTATATACAAATAAATACAGTCAACTTCAGAGGTGTTTTCATTTAGGGCAATACCTGCCCCCACACCTGACAGGTATGTTCTAGGATGGTGCAAGATTACCTAGAAGTTAACTATTCAGGGGGAAAGACAGACTTCGGCAATAAGTTCCACTACTTTGCGGTGCGTATGATGCAGCTAGATGCAAAGCGCTACGTTCTTATAGGTGGAATCCACTATATATCGATGCCGCATGTCGCTGCGTCTGGTTGTTCGATGATGATAGGGAGATGGCGGAATCAGATTGAAGAGCTCAGCTGCACACTGTCCAAAATGAATCCGATAGAAATCCGATAAGCTAGCAACTCTGCGTCGTGCAGGAACGGAGAAAGTATACAATTTCCTGCGGCCGAACAGCCTGTCGTAAGAGGCGACAAAACAACCCACAGCCATACGGTAGGGTGTTCGCCCGTCTGGATATGCTATCGCGACAATTTTTGTAAATAATTATGTGTTCTGCAAAGTTGTAGGACATTATTTTATTCTATCATTATTTTTATCATTACATTATTTTTACACCTTGGGTTACATAATTCAAGTTTTAGTAAGGATCTCTAATTTTTTTGAAAATATAATTAAGCCTATATCAACCGGGGATAGTGTAGCTTGCCAACAGTGAAATAATTTTTCAAATCGGTTCAGTAGTTTCGGAGCCTATTGTAGCGGATAAAATAGTAAAACGACTATTTTACTGCTGCAAACATGTATTTAAAATAAAAAAATACCAGAGTGGGGTGAACTAGAATTGCCTTTGCAGACGTTTTGCTTTTTGTGTGGCGGTACCGCCCTGAAGCGTCTGCAGGTCCAGAGGTGGTGCCGACGGTACTGCGCTTGGTATGCCGCCGGACAGCCCGGGACGACCTCACAGGCGCACTGGTGAAAGAATCGCCTGGATCTCCTTCGCTTGGTGTGCTCCAGATTCGAAGGAGAAGAAGGAAAAAAACCAAAACGTGGGTTATAAACACTAATAATATGTAAAATTACTAGGAAAATATACTATAATATGATAGTATTAATAATGTTAATTTTATCTTTAGTGTTGGTGGTTTGAAATTATGACACGGAATGAGCGAGCATCGATGTGCTACAAACGCGCGGTCTGCGAGCCGCCGCGACCGGTTTCTCAGACCACTCTATGATACCAAATCACTCGGCGATGCTTGCGTTTATTATTTTATTAATATTTATTTAAAAAATTAAATATTTTATTTTTTAAATATGTATTACGTTACACTATTCAATGCAAACAAACAATCAAATTTTTCCTCTTTATAATATAAGTATAGATATAGATTATAATTTCTATGTCATTTGTCTTCATTTTTATTATTGTCCTTCAAAAAAATCATTCATTGTATAATAACATTTGTTAATTAGCCAATTGTGTAATTTAGTTTTAAATCATTTTATTGATAAATCTTTTAATGTCTCATGGTTATACATACTTTACATAATACATTTTATAATAAAACTACGTTTTAACGGTTTTAAGCGCGGTAATTTATTTGATTTAGGTTTATCCGACGTTTCGGCCGCTTTTCAGTGGCCGTGGTCACGGAAGACAAAGATGACATTTGTCAAACGTGTATTGTCAAAGTTTTTATTCAGCCTACCGCCAACTTGTTCATTTTAATTATTTAGTTTTAAATGTTGTTTATGGATATTATTTACTCTATGGGAGCCTAATCTAATTTACCACCGCTTCACAACATGTTGTGGCTTGAAGAGAAGAAGCGGCGCAAGAAACTCTTCAGCAAACATGCCTAGTTCTAAATTTTTATTTTATTTTATATAATATTAAAATGAGTGGAAGGAAAAAATAAAAGAAATTATCAGTCAAGTTGGTTTGTTTCGTTGCACGCAGAAAGAGCTCACAGTGTCTTGAGGTCTGGCAGTTGGTTTTTGCTGGGTTTGGGTCTTAATAGTTTTGATGATTGGATCCCAAACAGGTGGTACCTGCCAACCATCTTCTCTATTGAAATTTGGGTGTTTTTTGATTTCAATAGCCTCACGCATCATTCTTGGTATGAAACGATTCTCTTTCGCGAGGATTTGTGGGTTATCGAATCTGATGTAATGGTTGGGTTTATCCAGTGTGTGTTCACTGATCGCAGACTTCGTAGACCTTGTGTGTTTCATGTCAGCAATGTGTTCTTTTACCCGTGTTTTTATGCTCCTCTTTGTTTGCCCAATGTATGATAATCCACATTCACAATCGAGCTTGTAAACACCTGCATCCTGGAGTGGGATATTGCATTTCACAGGTCTCAAAAATTGGGTTATCTTTTTATTCTTTTCTTTGTTTCAGAGAGCACATAAAATCTGTGACGGGAACCAGGTGGCTGGAGAGCTTCAGCATGTCAAGCGAGTCTTACAACGCAATCAGCTGAAGACTCCACACCAACGTCACAAAGGCCCCAAACCACCTTCAGTTGAGCGGTGCCCTGTTACCCTACCCTACATCAAGGGGGTCACAGACAGAATTGGTCACATCCTCAGGCGAGCTTCAATCAAAACATATTTCAAGCCGCATAAAAAGATAACCCATAAATAATTAAAATGAACAAGTTGGCGGTAGGCTGAATAAAAACTTTGACAATACACGTTTGACAAATGTCATCTTTGTCTTCCGTGACCACGGCCACTGAAAAGCGGCCGAAACGTCGGATAAACCTAAATCAAATAAATTACCGCGCTTAAAACCGTTAAAACGTAGTTTTATTATGTGTACAAGTCGCGAAAACTTAAGAAAATAATACATTTTACACAGAAATATCTTACACAATTACTTTTCGAAGTATTAAAGGACTTGTAGCCAACACTGCATAATCAATTAGACAAAGATACAATAACAATAAGAAAAATATTACCATAGTATAATAATGATATGACGTACTAAAATTTCTACTGCAACACATCTCCATAAACTCCTTACATGCTTGGCAAGATAAAAACGTTATACAAAACATAATATAAGCAGCTGGAGCGAGCTGCTATCTAAATGAAGTTTTGTCATTTAAGTATTTTTCAAAAGTGTAATATCCCTTTTAAAGCAAGATAATTTTTGATTTGGTTTTAAATTTAGTGAAAGGCTTAGTGGCATCTTAGAATACATCTCGACTCAAGATTGGGTGTGTTAGTGGTCAAACGACAACCTATGCTGTAATAAAAAATACATTTTGACGTTTTTAAGCACCGTATTTTATTTTATTTCTATCCGACGTGTAAACTAAAACTAAAAAAATAAAATTAATAAGTTGGCGGTAGGTAAAATAAAACATTTTCAACATTACTCATTGATACTTGACATGTTTGTCTTCCATAATCAAAACTACTGAAAAGTGGTCGTAACGTATTGTTATGAACTTGTAGGGTGTAAATTCGAAAATGCTGTTGGAATTATCACGAAGTTTATTAGAATTACACACACGTAATTCACAGATCTTACAAGTGTAACCGAATACGACAAAACCAAATCATAGGGCAGAAAATCGTTATCATATAAATCGTGCAAAGTTTGTCGTTATAAAATATTAGCTCCGCAAGTCGGTCACGCCTCGGTCGCAGTCAAAACACGACTGGGGCCTTTTCCGACTGACCGACCCTCATCCATTTGTAAATTAAACATAGCCTCCTAGCAACATGCCACCCATTGGTTCTTGAAATCTTTAAATGGTCAGCTTAACAGCTTCCAAGAATTCGCATGAAATACCAACAGTGGAAAGAAGGATTTATGACGTCTTACGGCGGCGTGAACAAAGAGATTAGCGGGAACAATAGATCACTCAAATTCGAAGAGGTAATAAGACACCAGCAAATGATTAGAATCGGCTGGCAACAAATCTAACGTAGTAGCGAAAACTTAAGAAAATATTATTTATCCATTTTTATAAAGATCGGCAAAGAAATTTAGAATGAGAAGACGTAATCGTTCTTTTTCTTCCCTTAGCGTGAGTATCTTACCTAATAAAATATATTATATAAACTGGAACTGCTCAAATGGTAAAGCTTGCTTTGCTCAAATGAACTGAAGGCGGACTAGTCTAGGAGCTAGTGGGTAAAAATCAATTAATAATATGAAAGATTAAAAATTCTATGATGTAGTATTCTAAGCGTTGACCACTTAGTCTAGTAGGATGCAGAAGTATCGAGTTTGCTCCAGGGTAAATTTCGTAGAAGAACTTTTCTATATTTATTTTATTTTCTGGGATCGGCCCCAGTGTTGTGTGTTAACTATGTTGCTCTGCGCTGCTGATTACAGTCAATTTGAATGAAACAATAAACATTAAAACTCCAATTCAAATATCAAGCTTTTATTAAAATTGCTGAAAAACGAAAAAAATGTTTTCAAGTACATAAAATGTATCTTTTGTTGCAGTTTACAAATATATATCATGTAGTGTGTCGGAAGACTTTCATGTGTACAAGATCTTGCAACAAAGCTTTTATAATTTGTTTATATAATTTAATCTTTCTTTCAGAAACGCGTGGTTATTTCACCTAACTGCTACAGTGAGTTTTTTTTCAAAAGTTCAATACAAACAAAAACTTATCTACTAATTTTCTTGAGGTGTTGATAATACGTGATAGGCTCTTGTACTAGAAATGTCGCGACACTACAAGATTTTATTTTTATTTCGTTTGCACACAAATTTCTTTGATGGAAAATTTATTTTAAGACCTTGCTTCCTTCCAGTACTCCCACTTAATTTTGCCGGAAATTGATCTTTTCATGTTGCTATAATTTCGTGCTATGATAATTATATGTACACGAATACGATAAAAAATGTCAAGTGCCTGTTATTCCACATGCATCAAAAAGGTCCATCGATGAGACAAACGCCCACTCTTTACTTTATTTGGATATGTATGTATAAAATAATATATACTTTAAAATTGATTAAATCTCCGCGGGTTGGGTTATGTGCCCAATGTATGGCCATCCCTTATTTCCCAATTAAGAACTGGTGCCTGGAGAATATAGAATTTTGCACTTACCTCCAGCCAGCCACCAGCCCACGACAAGGTTGTTTCAGGGTGTCTGCCGCTGTGGCGAAGTCTTTCAACACGAGCCTCGAAGCGCAAGGGACACAGATACACTGACCACTTAAGTTTTTAAATTGGTTGAGGCGGTTGTCCTAGTTAGGTAAGTAGATAACTGGACGCGGAAATCTTCAATAGCTAAACTAGCTCGCAGTTATGCGGGTTCTATAGTAGAATTATTTTGTCCGTGCAGTTGGGTCATAAATCATAGCTCGGCCTCAGCCCGGCTAGGGCGGTGAGCATGTTGCGCGGGCGCAACGCCATTATCGATAAATACTCACTTATCAAAGAAAGATTATCATCCTTATAAAAATCGTTATTATCTTTTTGCTGTTAATTTTAAACTTAGATACAAGTATTTATATCTATTTTTAATATAACTTGTTACATTCTAAACTTGTGTACTTATAGTTTTTTAATACATAGATACCTAATTAATAATTTATTTTAAATCTTTATGATTTTTATTTTAATAAATACGTTGTTTTATAATGTATTTTTCTATCTTTCATTTTGATCACTATCCCACAAAATGACAAAATTAAATACACTATCGATAACGCTTATCGACAACAATAATGCGCATCACTATGCCCGCCCATAAGGCCCGTGTGTGGAAGAGAGAGCGAAATACTCGCTTCACCGCTCCGATTATTATATGACCCAAACTGCACGGACAAAATAATTGTACTATAGTTACGTGCGTTGCGGTAGCGTGGCGTTTGGTAACGTACCGATTCCACACGTAGACCTATCGACGGCAACATGCAGGGTTGCAAGACGCAAAAAACCCAAGGCTTGGGAAATAAGTGACCCCAACAAACAATGGCTTTGAAAATAAACTGCATTTATTTTTATATTATTTAAACATACAGTACTACGATCCTAATTAAGCTAGTGCGCTCGCATAATGGACATTTATAAATACAAGACCCTGAAGCTGATTCTAGTAACATACAGAACAAAGTAAACGTTTAAAATTATAAATTATAAAAACAAACTATACAAAAAAACATGTTTTTATACCGCACTTGTCAGCAATACAATGCACTATTAACTAGTATTGATCCTTTCATAGATAACATATATCAGTTTAAAACCCAAATTAAAAAATGTTGTAATTTGGAATGATCCAATGAAAATACTTTCCTTTTTTTATATCTATTTTATCAGTAATTATTTTAGTGACTTTTTTTGTTCAATATTGACCTAATGTAATTAAATAGACATTTTATGTAATTTTCGACTCTGAGTCAATTTTTATTTTTATTATATGAATTATTTTTCAGTGGAAACTTGATTAATATATGTATTAATTTTGTGTTTTATATTTAAGAATATTAATTATTGTATGTTTCCCAAACAAATTAAATAAATAAATCAATACTTGGTATATATCGAATCGGGTGTTTTTATTAAATTTATTATAAACAAGCAACAAGTCTTACACTAACACATACGTCTGTTTATATTAAACTATGTTTTCTAAGTGCGGGCTTAATTATAAGTTGTCCACATCGTGTTAGAAAAACAAAAAAAAAACAAATTCTATTTTCAAAATTTCGGTTTTTTGCATGAGTATGCGTCTCCACTTAGGATAAAGTATTTTTTGTGTATGACGCATAAATTAACATGAGGTTTTTAATTCACATATTCATATTTAAGAAACCCGATAGGTTTCTTTGGAATTTTTTCAGTTGTATGCTTTTCAGTGACCGTAAAAATTTTCTCTTCTTTTGGAGCGATGTTTTTATTTCTTAGCACAGCCAAGATGGAGAACAAGAGGTGTACCAGGAACCATAGCAGCTCGAGTACGCTGATGATGGACCCGCCGAGGCAAAGACCAAAAATTCCACCAAGGTTTGCTGTAACAGAATTTACTATTCAGTTTTTTTATTATGAATATGTATTATATATTGTTACACGCCGACAAAAGTGAATGTACTGCAGGTGTTTATTATCTATTATCGGCTTTTGGACTTCTTTTGTTTACTTTGCGTTTAAAATTTGTAATTAGAAAAGCCGCCTATTGTGTATTGTAATCCTTTATGATGGTCGCTAGCCAGGTGTAATTTTTGGAAAATTCAGTCCACGCGATCAAGTGTTGTATTGTATAGTTTAGTATAAAACAATGCCTGAACGGAGGGGTGAGGCAGTCAAGCGACTATTACGATACAAGCAAGACGTGTGTACATTCGATAATCTATATAGTGACGGACTTTGCGCGTGTTATTGAATCGTGCATCATGTTTGTACTGGTTGCGTCCAGTTATACATGTTTATACATTCCTATAAATTCTATAGTAATTCCAACGGCATTTTTAATTCGAGTCCTGTAACTCGTAACAATATTATGGTTCACTTGCCTTTCAAGTTAAATTAACAGTGTAGCCTTGGCGAAATCTGTACATCTGTATAGAAGTACAGATTTCGTATAGAAGAAAGTCTTTGACATTAATTATTATGGTCACACAGCAAAACATAGAAAACTCGCAGGCAACCTGATTTAAGTGCCTAATATGTAATTAATGGAGTTTTTGGCGGGAACTGATGAACAAAGTTGTAGGATATTGATAGTTTTTGAGTAGTAATTATGTGTTTTGTGAGAAATGTGAACTGTATAGTCAAATGTGGCCTTTTGAGTTGTCACAAGAACTCCGTTGAATGGCACTAGCTGATTACCTACAGTTCAGCTGTGCTACACATAGGCTTAAAAAAGGAAGAAACTATATTGTAAACTAAGATCTGGCTTAAAGGCCTAGCTGCCAAGCCATAAAACTAAAAAAATGTAAGTAATGACATGTGGGCAACCTGACAACGTATTTGTTATTGAATTACAGCGATGGCTGTCTATATCGCAATTGCAGCGCCATCTATTTGACTAATCTGTCTATTTGAAAGAAACTACGTCATTTGTCGGGATAAAATGTATCCTAAGTATTAATTCGGGTTATAAGCCAGCGCTATGTTAAGTTTTGTTTCAATCAAATACGTTTAGTAGTTTTCACGTGATGCTCAACAGACAGACAGACATAATTCTTAGAATGGTATTGTAAAACGCATTCTACAAACTCGAACCAGTTACAGTTTTTTTTTTATAATATAGATAATTTGGGCTAATACCATAATGTATCGTGCTAATAATTACCCAACATTTGATCCCAAGTGTAGAGCACATCCCTTCTATACTTCAGACAAGTTGTTACACTGAAATGTACCGCAACCCGACTGTGCGCTCTTGCAAGACTTCTGAAAAAAGATCTACCTATAATATTATAAAGTCTAAGCATTACACCTTTACACCGAGTCTGTACATTAAAAGCTGTTAAAGAAAACAACTGGCATAGACTATATAAACTATGGAGAACATGATGCAATTTTGAATTGATAACTTCTTATGGGAGGGTAAACCGCTTCGTTACGTAACGCGTTACGGCGCCAGTCTGTCTGGCTTCCCTTCCTCTCACGCATGCGGCAGCGGTAGGCAGCCTCCTCCTCTCTCACTCTAACCCACAGCGCTAACCGTATTTCTTCTAATGTACATATTCAAAAATTGTAACTAAGAATAAAATATATTTTATAATAAATAAAAGATTTTATTAATAAATAATCTTTCCTTACATTATAGTATTAATAAACATAAATTTTAAGTAATAATCTAAGCTTTCCTCAAGTTAAACAATTTCAATATTAAATAGTTCTACTTAGATTATTTTGAGTTATCACTTCGGTCAGGCGTCCCGAGGCGCGCACGTTTGATTTTTTTTAGATTTCTTGTCTGTTTCTCGTTTTGTATGATTGTTTGTTCGGGATTCACATAAAAACTACTGGGCCGATTTGTTTGCGGTTGATAGAATCGTATTTGTTATTGTAAAGTAACCATATGACGGAAGTAGTCAATAACCGGATAGAGTATTCATTAATGTAGTAATCGGAAGTCGTATAACCGGATGTCAACGTAGAAGCATTTATTATCAAGCCAACGAATATCGAAAATGAAGTAACCGGAAGTTGGAAGTTATACGGATGGCGGAAGTTTGTGTTATGACGGAAGTGAAGTGGCGCCAAAGTATTACAGGATGGTGTCGCTGCAGATGCACTACGAGTATCTTATAAATACTCGGTGTTCGGGCAGAGGGGGCCAAGTCTACAACCAGCAGTCCACAACGAGAGTCTACAACCAACAGTCTACAACCGACATTCTACGTTCATCGGTTGAACAGAGCGAAAGCTCTGTTGGACAAAAGGCGCATAGTATATTGTGGTCGATAATTATTGTTCGATAATCGCAGTATTCTTTAAGGGCAAATTGCTGCTCGACACCTGACAACCGTGGAGACAACTCTTGGAGTTGTCCTAATATTTCTGTATATTATTGTGCTGTATTTAATATTGTAATTGTAATAATTCTAGTGTAATAAACTTTGATTATAATATTTCAGATTATTATTATTTTTGGTATTACGGTTTTCACTCATCAACAGCAAATTCTTAGAATTAAAATCTGTACTACTTTGTATCCTAGGAATCCCGGGAGAATTATCCCGGGAGCTGTTTGTAATTTTCTGGTGAAAAAAAAATTTAGTTTATTTCTACACAGTTTTCCCCCCAGGCGTCTGTGCCTGTCGTGGTTTAGTCCTCAAACGGATTTCCCCTGACTAAAAAACAGGAATAATGAAAGGTTGATTATTAAATCAACAATAAACTTACTTTAACTGTCTATGGTGTTTAATATACTCAACTTCTGTTGAATACTGGACGTAATCACATCTTTGATAACATTGATTCAACGAAATCAAATAGTTGTTATCCTCTTGGACTTTGTCTGAAAAACAAAATCAATTGAAGTTTATCTTATTTTTGCTTACTATTTGCTTCAGTCTTAATAATGAGCCAAATTTCATGAAATTTTAGATATAACTTTATTTGGGCCTGGATATAATCACTGGCCAGAAATTGTCCTAGTTTTTGATATGCAGTCCGAATTTTCCAAAATTCCAAAAAAGCCCCTAAACTATACAAAATATCGAAAAACATTTAAAGGAGTCTCAAGGCAGATTTTAAAACGAAAACTGAAGTGGTATCAAATTTTTGAAAAATCAATTATCCTTGTTGGGGCTTGAATCGGCTGATGTTCAAAAACCTTTGTGGACCTTTTCCTTTGTCACTTTTGCCCTCTTGCCCTCTTGCCCTTTTGCCCCCTTGCCCTGTTGGTGCCATATACACCGCGAAAAGAAAAAAACAGTATTAATATCCTCCCGTTATCCTCTCCCTGTCTGTCCTATTCGCCACAACACTCGCGCGAACGAGACGCACAATGGGAAGAAACAATGTCTACGGTGCTGCGTTTCCGCATCTGTCAAAATTTCAGTCTTGCTACGCGACCGCTCGAAGTACGTTAACGTTAACAAGTGAGGTTCCAAATTACTCCTATTATCCTATAACGCATAACCATGCCCTTTTGCCCTATTGCCCTTTTGCCTATATTTATATATTACCTATATACGGATTTATACTGTAGATAGATACATAGATAGAAAATACTTTATTGTTCACCACATACACATACAAGTAGATCATTTACAATAATTTCGTGTCAAGGCAGGAACAAAGGGCGGCCTTATCGCTTTAGAGCGATCTATTATAAACACAAAACTAATAATATTATGTCTTTTAGGCTTTCACGGAAATTTGACATATATATAGTTTTAATATCAAAAATTGACATAACCGCGACGCAGCCGGGTATAAAACTCTAGTGTATATATTCGATTTTACACAAATCTATAGCCCACATATTAGGTTAAAGTATATATGAGTGAATCGACGAATAGTTCTAAAAAAGTATTTTACTTTAATATTCATGAATCATGAGGTGTCTTCTTATTATTCGACGCGTGTATAGAAAACGTCTTGGTCTCTAATTCATTTCACGCGTGTTTTGTAACGTGTCCGACTATGAAAGGAAAGATACATACCGATCATTCCATAAATACAAGTAAGCCGATCCCAGGAACAGGCTTTGTACTCCTCAGTCCCGAGCTCCTTGGCTTAAGGAATTCAACGATTAATAATTTAGTGATATAAATGATATTCATACTTACTCGCATTTTAGGTTCGAATACTTTAAGATTATAAGAAAACAGTACTAAATAATGTTACGAGTTACGAAACTCGAATTAAAATGCCGTTGGAATTATTATAGAGTTTATTAGAACTATACAAACACGTATAACACAGGTACAAATATAACCGACACAACAAATCCAAACGTAATGCAGAAGGTCGTAATTCAATAAAAGGCGCAAAGTCCGTCACTAATAGATTACCGATTCTAGTATACACGTCTCGCTTCTATCGTGGTTCTCGCTCGACTGCCTCCTCTCTCCATCAGGCCCTGGTTTTATAACTCACAAATACAAATGTGCCTGTAAATAGTCGACCTAATCCGTAGCACCTGGCTAAAGATTCGACCGCAACGGCCATAAACGAGTACAATAAAACAATGGACTGTTCTCTAGAATAATTAGTAAACGCATGCCAAAAATAAGTAAAAAAGAAGACGATGATAAAATAATTACAATTAGTTATGCCGACAAATAAATGTGTTTTTACAGGTGTGAATTTTGTTGTCGGTGCCTAAGTTGTAACAATAGTGTGTATAAATCCTACAATCCTATAAATATTTAAAACGCGAAAGGTTGTAAGAAGGTATGTATGGATGTATAGATGTATGGATGTATGTTTGTTACTCTTTCACGCAAAAATAATATTAACCCCGCAAATTGCTATTGCGCCTGGCCGCCATTTTGGTGACGTAACCGTAGCCGAACACTCAGTACTGTTAGCATCACTGGCCGGCGAGTACGCGTACATATCGAGTTCCGGATGACGTCACGTGAATGTTAATTTGACAAGGTTCCAGCGCATTAGCAATTTGCGGGGATAATATAGCTTACACATCAGAAAAACACATAACCTATAATTTATAAAGATTCGTGTGAACTATCCAAAATATAATGATTTCCAATCACCACGAGGGTGAAACCGCGAGCGCAGCTAGTGTGTAAATGAATAAATAGTAGTAACATATAAGTATAAATGTATAGATAGTAGTTTGTTTAAACGGAGTATAAATGTAATAAGCGTCAATAAAAACTGTAATAGAATTTAAGTGTTTGTATAAAATGAAAAGAAAATCAATAAATCCCAACTCTTTCTTTTTAGTACTATTAGAAAAGGAAAAAATAAACATAAAATAGGATAAGAATACTCTCAACTTGAACTATGATAGAAGAGGATGTCAAAAAAGTACCAAAATAGTTTAAGACACAATTTCTCAAACTTATAGCTCGGCGTAACCCGACAGTAATACAAATTAACTTATAGTACGATACATGAGATACACTGTGGTTCCTTACATTACACACACAACTGCAACTCTTAACTATCCGTGCAGGAACGGAGGAAGAATAAAATTTCCTGCGGCCGGGCGGCTTGTTGTAAGAGGCGACGAAGCAACCCACAGACAGGTGGTAGGGCATTTGCCCGACTGAATGGCTACAACAACCTCGAGTTGTGTTCCGGCATTAGTGACCAGATTCCAATCTCCCTTAATAGAGCAGCAGCGCATTTGTAGCACCCTTGGTTGCAAATCTCCATTGGCGATGGTAACCGCTTTCCATCCAGTGGGGCGTCTGCCTGTCTGCTAAACTCCAGCAATAAAAAATTACGACGAAACTGTGTTTTAATTGGGCACTCAAATATTGTATAAAACTATCACACACGCGCACGCACATATTGAGTAGTTTCTTACTAACCTGTAACACCAAACGGCAGACATCTGCAACGATTAACAACTTTCTGAAGGATTAACCTGGTAAGACAGCCTTGGTAGAAAACAGCAGCGATTCCTTCGTCCTAAAAATACAAAAATAAAAATTACGACGAGCGGACAATAGTTACGAGGAGCAACTGAAGATCACGATGATCATAAAATTATTTCTAAAGTACAGCGCCCAGACGTGCCTTTAGATTTCCATAAATTTAGATTTAGATGTCCATACTATAATAATATAGTAATATGAAAGTAACTTTGTCTAGCCGTTTGGGATTTAGGGTAAGCCGTGCCATTGTTGGCAGAACACCTCCCCTCAAAATACATATCATATGACCCGAAAAATGGGGTAGCTAGGGGTAGAGTTTACGCTACGGATTCGCTGTGAGAAGTCTTAAGATTGGAAGAAAACACCAGTTTTTAACGAAACGCTTTTATTGACTTACGCAGCCGTACGTGGTTCCTCTCCGCAGGGTCGCCTCTACACGCACGACTAATGACGTACTGTCCCGACAGTAAGTTTTCTCACTCACAATATCGTCGCTGAAATTGCGTAGACCACCTCCTACTACTGCAGTGCTCACCTCCGAATTTGCCGCGTGTAGCTCGCTTCTGGATCTTCTCTCAAACTGCGCTACACTCCCCACTCCTTTACTAAACTTTTCACTAAATTCACCACTAAACCGTCACTGTCTTTTGTTAAACTTCTCTTCCAACTCTTTCGTATCGCACTTGTTGCTTCGCTGTCTTGAACTGAACTCAACTCTAAACTGCCCGGTAGGCGCGCCTTACGCTGCTTATATACCTGGAAGAATCTTCTAGAACCCATAATTACGATCTTCTTTTTGTTATTCTTTTATTTACTATCTGTCCCTTTCTAAACATCAACAAACAATATCTGTCTCTGTCTTTTCTTCCCCGAACTTTCTATTCTAGAACTTTCGTTCATCGTATATCCCTTTCTAAAATGTATCCGTCCTTGTCTTTTCCTTCCAGAGTTTTCTACCCTTTTCTAAAAGTCTTATACCAACTAGATGGTTCCACCACCACTCGCCAGAGTATTTAAATAAAAAGGACAATACGTATTAAATACTTTAAAAAAACGACTAATACTTGTGACGAATAATCACTAATTTTTTTTTAGCAAGAATAAGCATAAAAGCCATTCAGTAAGTGTAATATGTTACGGATAAACAATAAATGTGTTTTGGTGTACCCACATCACCTTCTACTATATATATACTTCAAACTTTTGTAATAGTCCTTGGTTACTCAACGGAAAAACAAAATGACCTTTTCGAAACACGAATAAATAGGGAAACTCTTCTAAATACATTTACTTCGTATCACATTTTTTTCTCACGTAAGCAATTTCACGCCATGTAATTGTTTATACTGTAGGAAGTGTACAAAATAGATGTAATAAAAATGTCAACTGAAGTCTAAGGAACTTATTCATATTGAGTTAGAGTAAATTTGTAAACTTCTTTAAGGTACTTAAAGCATCCTTCAAACTTATTCTGACTAAGACCGTTAGAAAGACTGATAAAAAAACATGATGATGATGTTATTAAAACAACTACGGGATACTAAAAAGGATAATAATTGCACATGAATGACTACGTTTGCCAGGTGGTAGGGTATTTGCCCATCTGGATCGCTACTACCACTGGTCTAAAATATGCCACCATTATAACCTTGTGGTTCGGTATTAGTGGACCGGTTCTAGTCTCCCCTAAGAGAGCAGCAGCGCATTTGTAGGTGCATGAGGTGGACCATCTGCTTGTCTGCTGAACTCATGCATTTTATCCGTGCAGGAACGGAGAAAGAATATAATTTCCTGCGGCCGGGCGGCCTGTCGTAAGAGGCGACAAAATAACCCACAGCCAGGTGGTAGGGCATTTGCCCGCCTGGATAGCTACCACCCCTTGTCTAAAGTATGTCGCCATAACAACCTTGGGTTGTGTTCCGGCATTAGTGACAAGGTTCCAGTCTGCCTTAAGAGAGCAGCAGCGCATTTGTAGCACCTTCGGTGTTGCAAATGTCCATAGGCGACTCTAGACCTACTCTAGACCAGGGGTAGCCATTCAGACGGAAAATAATCTACCACCTAGCTGTGGATTCTTTTGTGGCCTCTTACGACAAGCCGCCCGGCCGCAGGAAATGATATTCTGTCTCCGTTCCTGCACGGATAATGTTAACATATATTATAAAGGTAACATAAAATGTTGGCAGTACTGTTTCTTGTAGTCCTGCAAGCAAAAATGGACTTTAAGATGACGAACCTTTTCATACCGCGACTGTACATAATGATTTAGATAAAATACCTTTTTTATACATGTTTAACAAAGATTAACATTTTAGCTTTCTTCATATTGTTGAAAATGTAATACTTTTGTCATCTCATCCAATAACAGCGGGAATCCGTGTTAATAATACAGTTCAAGTTCATTAACCACGAGTTAAGTTATGCGGAGGCGTGATGTTAACGGGGTGTCGCATTTCAACTAAAACTCAAGATAATTACAATATATTTCTAAAGTCGTAACTTAAGTAGATGAAACTAATTGCATGGGTTGGTGCAATGAGGTTTTGAGTTGGGAATATTTGACAATATAATTCACCAGCGGAATGAAACTTTTGGTAGGCTGAGTTGTCTTTATTTTTGTTATGTGTTTTAAATAACAGATAGACTCTCAGTAAAAACAGCTTATCCTGTCTCTCTATTTTTATTTCTAAAGCAGGCACCGCGTTGACCAGTTTAAAAAAAATCGAAATCCCATGAGTTTTTTTACTGATCATGCATAAAAATGAGCTTATTCCGACATCGTCCGTCGTTCCGTTCTCATTAAACGATAGCTGACATTCTTTTTCAAATACTGCGTTATAACTTGAGAACGACTGAACCCATTTATTTTTTCGTCCCCGGATGGTTTTGATTCACCAAACTGGTAGATGGCGCCGGTATTGGGTTTTTGGATTCCTAATTCTCTGGACCTATTTTGATGATGTTTTGTGTGTGTTTGTGTAGGTCCCCGTATGGTTTAGATTCACAATTGGGACCAGTAGGAGGCACTAGAATTAGGTCCTAGATCTTTATTTCTTCACGACAGGGCAATGTCTGCCGGGTTCACTAGTATTAAATAAAAACTTATGATTAAAAAAAAGCCCATAAATGTTCCACTATTGGGCTCGGGCCTCCCATTATAGAGAACGGACAGTATACCCGCCACGCTCTTCCAAGGCGGCTTGGCAGATTTGACACATCGGTTATCTCGATGTACAGGTTGCATCACGATGTTTTCCTTCACCGTTGCAAAGTAGATCAGAAAACTGACTAAGTGATGCATGCGTTCCGGCCAGGATCGAACCCGCGCCATTGAGTTTGGGACGCGTGCGCTAGCCATTACGCTACCACGACTTTTTCAAATAGCCATACTAAATTCTACAGGTTTTAGCCAGGTCCTATATCTTACTGTTCATTCACTTCCTTACAGTTGCGTCGATTGAATTTTGGCATTACTCGTATGGAAACTATGTCAAACTGTAACCGACAGTAAGGCAAATAAACGGTTGATAAGATACAAGATCTGGCCATTAATTTATTTCATACATATCTTCGCACTCACAGTATCAAGGATACATTTCCTATTAGCCAGTGATAACGCCTTGACGTTGTCCGAAGAATCGATGGCCCATACGTAGATATTCACGTCGAAGTAGGAATCAGCGTTCACCGTGATGGGATAGTCTATTAGAGTTATCTTGTCTTTTTGCTCGAACACGTATAGCTAGAAGCATCAAAAATTATTTCATATAATCCAATAACAGTGTTTGGCACTTTCACGACATATTCATTCAATCCTACCAAAGTTTGGAGAGAGCTTGCAGAAGTTTGGAACTTAATAGCTATTAAAGCCTTACATTTTTTTTATCTTCTTTAAATTAATTATATTATAATTTATTAAAACTACAAAATATCAAATTGCATGCAGTGTTTGCCTATAAGTGATTACTGCATTTGTCATGTCTTTTTTTTGCAAAGCAATGTACGTCTTTTGTATTAGTGTAAGTAATTGTTGGTAAACCAAATAAATAAATAAGTTCTTTGTGCAGTTTAAACAAGATCTTTTTAATGTTCACGACATAGAAAAAGAATACTAAAGAATGTCTAATGATAATAATAGATTGCGTGAGTATGCAGTTCACACGCGGTAGAAGTGAAACTTCAGAGAATGTACTCACAGATAATTGTTCTCCAAATTTTATTTATATAAATATTGTTACATACCGACAAAGAAATGCTCACCTGGTTTATTACTCTTCCCACATTTGGACTTCTTTTGTTTACTTTGTGTTTAAAAATTGCAATTAGACAATAGCAATAATGTTATTGTTTTCGTTTATGGCCGTTCGCAGGAATAATTTACCAGGTGTGCAGATTACATTTTCAGAAAAAAACTTAGTCCACGCAGTCGATTGTTGTATTGTACAGTTTACTATAAAATAATGCCCGAACGGAGGGATGGGGCAGTCAAGCGAGGATTACGATACGAGCAAGACGTACTTTTGATGAGCGATATAGTGATGAACCTTGCGCGTGTTATTGAATCGTGCAGTTTGTACTAGTAGTGTCTAGTTATATTTGTACCTATGATATACGTGTTTATATAATTCTAATAAATTCTACAGTAATCCTAACGGCATTTTAATTCGAGCCCTATGTAGCTCGTAAGAATATAATTCCTTTAGTCTATATTCCTTAACATATTATAGAAAATATTGATTATGATGATAATGATTCTAGCATGGCATAATCACGTTTTAAATTTATTTTAATGAATTAAGATTTAATTCAAAAAGAGACCATTCTAAGAATTGACTTTATTATCTGAATGGAATAACAGCGGGGTGGTTTAATATTATGGCGACCGAGGGTACATCTTTCTGGCAGCGTAAGCCCGCCTCAAGACTTAAAAAAGGTAGAAGATTCTGGAAGGAAAAGACAAGTTCGGATATATTTTAGAAAGGGACAGATAGTAAATAAAAGATTAACGAAATTATAGGTTCTAGAAGGTTCTTCAGGGTATATAAGCAGCGTAAGGTGAGCCTACCGGGCAATTTAGAGTTGAGTTCAGTTCAAGACGGCGAAGCAACAAGTGCGATACGGGAAAAGTTGGAAGAGAAGTGACGAGTTAAGTGGTGAATTTAGTGAGAAGGTTAGTGGACAGTTAAGTAAAGGAATCGTGTAGCGTAGTCCGAGAGAAGAACCACAAGCGAGCTACACGCGGTGATATCGCAGGTGAGCACTGCAGTAGCAGGATGTGGTCTACGCAATATCGGTGACGCTATTGTGAATGAGACAATTTATCGTCGGGACAATGCATCGTTAATCGTGCGTATAGGGGCAACCCTGCAGAGAGGTATTACGTGCAACTGTGTACGTCAGTAAAAGCGTTAAGTTAAAAACAGGTGTTTTCTTCCAATCCTAAGTGAGTACCCCCGCTCGGACATAACAGTGTGAATCACCACTCAATGTTTCTTTGTGTAAAGGTGAACGCACACTTGTCCAAGTCGAATGCGTCGAACGAATCGAACAAATCGAATTTTAGAATTCTGTATATGAAATCTCATGGAACCTCGCACTTCTCCGCGTCGAATCGTCCAAATCTGGAAGAACCCCAGAAATCCTAGACGAATTCAGATAACGTCATCAGATTCGGCTCGGCTTATGCAGTCGACTCGACCGATGCACTCGCATTCTACCAGTTGCGTATGACAGAACAACGCGCGAGTACTATTTCTGCATTGTGTTCTGGTCGATTCATTCGGCGCGATCGATTCTTCTGGTGCGAATATGTGTGCGAGGCCGCCTTGACTTCAATTTGTTCGACGCATTCGGCTTGGATAAGTGTGCGTTCACATTAAGCATTCCCAACTTGATAAAAAAGTTACACAGCAACGTCTTTGAACCCATGTTTGACGTTTGACATATTATCTGGCCGAAGAAAAAGTATTTTTTCTTACACGAGGCGCCTGCAGGGCAACCTGGCATTTAATCTTCTCGTATATATTTCGATACCACAAACCTCTAAACAAAACATATAACATATTTATCTCCTAAATAATAATTTCTTAGAATTTATTTCGTCCTATTCATTTTGGGATAATGATTATAACATCTTGTTTATATCAGCCTCAGGCGGTGGATTATATTTCTTATCGTGATGTTTTCTTCGAAACAAAAAAATCAAGTTAGGAAAATTCCGTACCATTCGAGATTTAACTATTTATTTAGTTGCTTAGTCTTAGCAACTACATAAATTGTAATTTACTTGCAGTAAATATAGTCGTATAATGCTCGGACTTTATCTGCGTTAATATTATATAGACCGAGACACGGCTGCAAGATTCCTACGTTCATGTGTTATTTCATTAAAATTTAGTTTTTTTATAAATAATTATATATGGGGGCATACATAATTATTGCTAAGTTGTCAATAAAAATTTGGATATTTTGTGAAAAATTTCATTGATTTGTTTTTAAAGTAAATTACTCGTATATATCAAATTAAAGTTATTTTTTTCTTTGTATGATAGAACACGGTTGCATAATTATGTAAGAGTGGCCGCAAATAGTGGTTGCCAGCTCTTAAAGAAAATTAGAGTGAAAGAGAGTTATCGCGCTACGTCCCTCGTTAGCGTAACGCAGCGTAGCGTCTCTTGTAGCACGCATTTTTTTTTTGAGGCGAGGGAAAATGCTTAACCGATTTACGCACAAACTGGGCCGTTGCTAGGGAACGACACGCGTCGGTCGGGGGCGATAACACTGCAGCAATAGTATGCTCTTGACAGTGTTCCGTCCGCGATCGACGTCACAGAATAGTGTGGAGACTCCGAGCATTGCTACACGAGCGAGCAACCCCAATACCCACTAAAAACCCCCTCCTCCTTGTCGACCCTGCGCTTTTGTTTGTGTTGGAAAGGCTGAGATTTAGAACATAGTTACACCCAGTCGATCCAGCGCAATAAAGTGCCTGGTGTGTGCCCTGGGAGAACACACCCCACTTCGTTGACGGGGGTCGATGGTCCCTTGCTTTCCTAGCTCGCTAAGGGCCCCCCGTAACGGAACCTAACTCAGGGAGGGAAGTAGTGCGCGTACCTGCCTCTCCGGGTGCCAGCTGAAGGCCGGCGACCTCGAGTAGAGACCATAGCACGCGCCGTAGGACTTCGCTCCCTATCCCGCTCTGCGGCCTCCTTGAAAGACATTATTGCCTCACAAAAAGTAACCGCAGCTCCCCAGCAATCGTCGCTCTGCAACATGGCCGTTACCAAGTCACCGAGTCTTTAACAGCTGGCAACCTCTATCTACGACCACTTTTACATAAGCAACCCTATTCCGTTTTACACAGAAACTTTAATAAGCTTTAACTTGATATATAATTTATTTTCAAACAAGTGAAAGAAATTTTTCTCAATAGTATTATTTTGATGAAAATTACTAGCGGCCACATTTTTATAAGCAACCTAGCAAAAATTTATTCACCGATATATAATTATATATAAAAACTAGAATCAAATTAAATAACATAGTAACATTAAACAACATCAATCAACAAAAAACATAGTAATCTTGCTGCGTGTATATTCATACGTTATCTGACAATATTTAACGTCATTATCATTTAAAAACAACATCGCGAAAGGTTCTCGCAGCACGGCAAACAAGGTAAGCGATTGTGCATTTGTCGTCTTCCATATACTCAACGGTATACTAAACCGTTGAGTAACAAAGATTCTACTTACAGAAGTATAACCGTTGGTGATGTTTCCGTCTAGATGCTTCCTGTGAAGATTCACCACAATGTCCAACGCTTCGGTTTCTTCTACACCAGACATAAAGTTTATCTCTGAACTGACGTGTCTTCTAAAATGTAAACAATATTTATTATATAATAAAACTACGTTTTAAGCCCTGTAATTTATTTAATTTAGGTTATTCCGACGTTTCTGACACTTTTCAGTGGCCGTGATCACGAAAGACAAAGATGTGTCAACGAGTGTCAAGTGTCAATGAGTATTGTTAAAGTTTTATTTAGCCCACCGACAATTTGTTTATTTTAATTATTTAGTTTTAATTTTGTTTATGGTTATTATTTACTCTATGGGAGCTTAATCAAATATACCACCGCTTCGCAACATGTTCTGGCTTAAAGAGAAGAAGCGGCGCAAGAAACTCTTCGGCAAACATAATATTAACATTAAAATGGGTGTGAGGAAAAAAATTAAGATATTACATTATTATTGATATATATAATTATTAAATTAATCATAATAATCGGCAGACAAACATACATATTGTATATCCCCAAATTAATTATATATTATATTATTATACAATATCTATTATTTTGTTTCCACATCTCTATATTTTACTACATTCCAATAATGCTTGCTTTAAACTACATGTTATAGATTGTTGATTACCGTACTGGTTGGTATTGTAGTTATTATATTTCTGTTTACGTATATATTGTTACGTACGAGCGGGGGTACGCACTTATGGATTGGAAGAAAACACCAGTTTTTAATTTAAAAGCTTTTATTGACTTACTCAGCCGCACGTAGCACCTCTTTGCAGGGTTGCCCCTATACGAACGACCAACGATGCACAGTCCCGATGATAAGTTGTCACACCCTCAATACCGTCGCCGATATTGCGTGGACCACCCCCGATATTATCGCGGGTAGCTCGCTTCTGGTTCCTCTTTCGAACTACGCTACACACCTCCTTCACGTATCTGTCCACCAAACTTGTCACTAAATTCAAAACTTAATTCGTCTCTGTATTCTATTAACCTTCTCTTCCAACTCTTTAACATCGCACTTGTCACTTCACCGTCTTGTACTGAACTCAACATTAAACTGCTCGGTAGGCGCGCCTTACGCTGTTTATATACCCGGAAGAATTTTCTAGAACCCCTCTATCTATCTCTGTCTCTTCCTTCCCGAACCTTCTATTCGGGAACTTTCATTTATATATCTATCCCTTTCTAACATCTATCTATCTCTTTCTTTCGTTTATCGTCTATCTCTTTCTAAATATACCCGTCCTTGTCTTTTCCTTCCAGAAATTTCTAGTTCTTTCTAAAAGTTCTAAAACTGATTTACGCTGCTGGGCAGTTCCACCCTCGGTCGCCACAATATTTTAAACTTTTTCATTATATAGGATAATTATTCTTTTTATTTTCTGTCCGCGTGTTTGTCATATCTGTTCTATGTTTCATATACTGTTATTTGTTACATTTACTGTGGTGATGGGTCAAATATTAATCAATGAGGCGGGGACGGCGCTGAAAAAAAAACAGCGCTGTGCTGTAGGAAAATCCAACAGCTTTGTGCTGAATTGCCGACATCATTTGTAAGAAATGCGGTGTACAACATACGAATTTAATCATAAAAATGTATGTAATTATTATTTCTAAATACTTGTATTCTCGCTTTCATAGCAATTAATTCTTTCTTTTTTATAGAAAATTGCAAGAACCTTTTAAAGGAATTTGTATAATATAAAAAACATATAAAGAGTCACAAGCAGAATAAACAAAATAAAAACTCTTTTTCTGTTTCAGTAATAACGCCGATACTAATCTTCTGTTTTTCAATTGAAATTAATATTGTTATAAACATAACTGGAAACTAAACCCAACATAAAAGAGAAGAGATCGCTATTCAGCGATAAGGCCTCGCGTCATACCATCTTTTATATTGCTCTACTTCTGTTTGTCTATGTTTTGGTGAACAATAAAAACTTATCCAATCTATCTTACCTGAAATAGGGTACATCGAATTGGCAGCAATGCCCTGCAATTGTATAAACAGCGCGAAACATATCTGAACAGTTGTAATACTTGGAACGCCAACTGCATTCAACTATTAACTCGCTGCAAGGCTTCTTGAACTGAAATTACAGTAAAAGTTTTACTCCTCGCTATAAACGGAATAGATATATTAAAACAAAGTTCGAAGTGGCGTTCTGTTTATTATGCTAGGCTGACTTGTTTACTGGTGTTCAGTCAATTAATAACTGTTTTCTTGGTTCGTATTTGGGGTTTGCTTTCGTAAAGCTTGCACTGTTTGCTACAACTCCATTAATTCTTCAAAAGTCATTATGTTACATTTTTTATTTCGCTATTTGATATCACAATAACAAACAAAAACCATTGCTTAGGAGGTATTTATTCGTAAGCCTTAGAAAATATGTGAAAGGCATTAGTCACACTTGATTTGTCGATGGAAATATTGTTGAATATTTCTTAGAATTATTATGTTGTTGTTGAAATAAATTATGTTTTGTAACATACTTCTGTACAAAACGTATAAAAAAAGAACTTGAGATATAAATAGAATAAGAGAAATATAAAGAAAAACTATTTTTAGTTAGACGTGTTGCTGGGGAGTTTCTTGTCGCTTCTTCTCCTTAACAGCAATAATACATTGGGAAGCGATGTACATGGATTAGGAAGTGAAATTAAATTTTAACCTAATATATATGACCTTCAAAGTGTTCTCCAGTCGAACTTATTTTGAATAAAAACTTTTGAATTTGAATTTGAAAAGGTAAAAAAAGACCTTCTAAGGTCACACTGCAGTGTGTTTATATAACACCTAGTTATCCCACGAACTTATAATAGATACATGAACCTGAAGGCACTTATAAAGGTCTCGTATCTATAAATATGTAGTGTCGAATTAGCGAAAATAAATTACAATATTTTTATTTAAACTGTTATACGCCCAATATTGAGGCTTGGACCCTAGCACTAAAGGAGGAGAACAAACTGTTGGTAGCTGAAAGAATGGTTCTAAGAAAGATCTTGGGTCCCACACGGGGAAGCGATGGCAGCTGGCGGATCCAAAAGTATACCGACATTGAAGAGCTGGTAGATGAGCCCAATGTAATAGGCGAGAGTAAGGCACATCTCTTGCACTGGCTTGACCACCTACATAGATTGCGCGGCGAAAGTTGGTCAGCCGCATAAGCATATATCACCGGAGAGACGTAGTAGAGGCTGACCTGCATGAATTTCAAGGCTATGACTGGCAGGAAAGTGCTGAACAGAAAGAAGTGGCGTGTTCTCATTTCGGAGGTCAGGACTCATTTTGGGTCGCTCAGTTGCAGCAGTTAATTAGTTTATTTAAACTAAATTCTACAGAAAACATTTTTGAAGGTTATACATTGGTTGCGCCGAAGAACATCTCATTGTAAATTCTCCCTCCCTATTCTGGCTATCAAGAAAAATACACTTTAAATGAAGAATGCGAAAACAAGAAACACTCGTCTTCTGTCAGTGCTGTCACTGCAATGTATAAGTGAAATGATAGTTGGATCACAATATAAAAGAAAACCATTTTAATTTAATTTAAATAACTTCAATTCTTCTTCTCTTCTTCTCCTTAGCAAATCCTAGTGAAGTTTGTGAATCCCCGGGGAACGAGGGCAGTGTGACGGTGGACTGGTAACGAGGTAAGCCACTCTTCCCTTGCTTCAACTTCCACGTCCCTTTGCCTTCTTCCGGCCATCGCATCGCGCCCGCATACGTATAAATAAGTGAAACTTGAATTCTTAATTTATATAAGTACACCGCTTCGCAAGGTGTTTTGATGTTTTAAGAACAAGCGCCAAGAAACTCCAAAGGAAAACATGTTGGTTAAAAAAGCGCGCGTGTACACGGCATCACCGTGTCACCACACCGCCTCCGCGCTGCTGTTACTGTGGTGATGTGGTAGCGGTGCCGTCTATACAAGCGCTTATAGTTTCACTCCGATGCTTGTCTATTTGTGTAACACAGCTGTTTATATTAAGGACTATTGAAGTTAAAGTTAAAAACTTAGATCACATAATAATATAGCCAGGTGGTAGGGTATTTGCCCGTCTGGATGGCTGCCACTCCTGGTCTACAGTATGCCGCCATTAACAACCTTGAGTCCGACAGCACATTTGAAGCACATTTAGATGTTCAAAGGCAACGGTAATCATTTTCCATCAAAGTTGGACCATCAGCCTGTCTGCTATACTCCAGCAATTAAAAAAAAAATGTATATTGATAGATATAGTCGTCTACAAAATTGTTTTTACGAAAATATTTTTTTATAGTGAAAGCCGGCACCAAACACGAAAGTTAATATTAAAATGTGAGGCAATTCCATCAAGTGAAGTATCAAAAGAAATCTAATTCTGTTAAAAAGGTATTTATTTGCATATTATATTGGAAAAATATTTTATACTACACCAGTCGGAAAATGTACACGAATGTTCGTTTATCACCAACCTAGAATATAATAATAAAACTAAATTTTACCATGCAACGAGTGGCGATCACCGTACAATCGCGACGGCGAAAATATTCTATTTATAAATTATTCCTGTCTGTTTTATAGGACACCACGTGAAAACTACATCATCATCATCATAAATCCCGGTTGCGTTCACTCAGACGCCAGGGACCGCTTTCCTACTTTTTCTTCTCCACTTCGCGCGGTCTTCAGCATCCCCCGTTTTGAGACTATTGGTACGCATATACCCCTTCGACCAGGACCTGGCGGAGGCGCCATGACTATATATTAGTTCCCTACGTAAGTAGCCGGTCTCCGTAAAACGTGGCTGTACCATCGTAAGCGACACTCTTGCATTTTGTCTGTCACGGACATGAAAACTGCGGCGGATGCGGGAGTTCCGTATTTCCACACATCCGTCGCAGCATATTCAACCATGTGGAACTACAGAAGGGATGAAATGATATAACATCTTGTCATCTAACTTATATGTAAGTCAGATGATAAGATGTTACTTTGCGTAAGTGTGCGTTTCATAATTGGGGGAAGAGCCATATCCGTGCAAGACATGAGAAAGAATATAATTTCCTGTGGCCGGGCGGCCTGTCGTAAAAAGCGACGGAACAACCCAATGCCAGGTAATGCTCCTTTAGAAAGCTGCAGCAGATTGATAGCACCTTTGGTGTTACAAATGTCTATAGGCGACGGTAACTGCTTCCCATCAAGTGAGTGGGCCGTCTGCCTATCTGCTGAACTCATGCAATAGAAGAAGTCACCACGCTTGGCATGTGGGTTGGTGACCGTACTACCGGCATACTCGCATTGGAGACTCTGACGCTCGCTTCCGATCAAGGGATTTATGTAATGGAATATGTGGCACAAACTTAGGGAGGCCTGCGTCCAGCAAAGTAGAGGGATTGGCTGAAGAGAGAGAATATCACGAGAAAAATTATAATTACATTTTATTATTAATTAATGTACTATTTGACTTCTTTTAATTGTACATCAGACAGGCCGGCCCACCTGATGAAAAGCGGTTACCAATGGACGATTGCAGCACCAAAGATGTTATCAACGCGGTACCGGCCTCGAAGAAATTGTATGACACACTTTTTGAAAAATCGTGGCGCTGTCGGTAAACCTCAGCTGGCAGCTCATTCAAATCCCCCGGCACAAGTGAGAAACTGATGACGTCATAAGTCATACAAAATCTATGAGGCTGCGACGGAGATACTTTTTCTCTAATAAATACGTCGTCATGGCAACGCAAATTGTCACTGACAATACAAGTCATATATACTCTTACTTACCATTTCTAACAATATCTCAAACGAATATCCCAAGTCTTCAAGTAACAAATGCATTTTCTTTATATAAGGCAGAGGCACATAATTATTAGATTTGACTTCTGAGAAGCTCATGTAGAAGTTATCCACTTGGCTCGAGTTGAAGCCTCGGAGAAGGCTGAAATAATGTAGCTACAACTGAATTTCCGAGATGACGAAATCCATATAATACTTAAGCAACCAGGTGTTTTATTATTTAGATTATCCGTAATTCTTTTATTATTCAAAGTTTTGTTGTTGGCGTTAATTTTCTAAGTATTGAAAAGAATCATCTATTAGTCGCTAATATATTTTCTGAACCGACCGGCCGTAGATTCAAAGAGGTCATAAACCATTTTACTGTTCAAATTTTACTCGTACGCTAGACTCTTAGAATTTCTTAGATTAAGCTGACAAGTTATAGAATTCCAAAGTATAGTGGGCATGTGGTTGGGGGAGTCATTCTACTTCGCTAATATATAATATATATGGCAGTGGGCCGGTCACGTCTGTCGCAGCCGATGCAGCATATGAGTCCTGGAGTGGAGACCACGTCTTGGCAAACGTAGCGTATGACGCCCGCTAGCCCGGTGGACTGACGACCTGTGTAAGATCGCCTGCAGTGGCTGAATGAGGAAGACGGGAGACCGGGACTTGTGGGGCGTACTTGGGGAGCCCTACGTCTAGCAGTGGGCTAAGATTGGCTGAAGAAGAAGAATATATAAAGTTAGCCCGTAGAGACCGAGTCCTCATTTATTTTCTGGCAAAGTGACAATGACTCGAGGTACATAATAAGCAATAGTTCTTATCTTATAGTATACTAGAACTCTATACTAGGGCCCTATACTCGGACTCTATACTAGACTTAAAGCACTAAAGGTCTTTCATACATCAGTCTGGAAGACCGGGCTTTAAATCTAGAAACTTTTTGAAGTTATACTTCTTTAGGCGCGTTAAGGAAAAATGATCGAGAGTAAATTTTTACGATGTGCGCGCACACCGTCACCCGAAAAACCTACACCATGAAGTTAGCTATAGTCAACCGACACCCTGAAGTTAGCTATAGTCAACATTTTAGTTTTTCTATTGTTAGTGTTGTTTTTTTATCTTGTTAGGCCAAAGAAGTATAACTTCTAACGCATGTACGATCGGCACAACTGATTTATGACCCACTTTGCTAATAATTCCTTTAAAACCGTCAAAATAGTAAGGTTTATTGTGTGTGTTGCACTTAGGACGTTATAAACATTAATAAAAATGCGTCACTAGCCTCAAACTACGCAATTTTAAACTTTGTTATCATTGTACTAGATATGTTTTAGATAAAACAGTAATGATTTGAAATAATTTTAATCTCGAACTGAAATCTGCCTTATAATTCTAACTCTTTTCATTATAGAAAAAATATTATAATTTTAAAAATAAAATGTCTTTCTGAAAGTATATCAGAGTCAAGTCAAGTAAAGTCAATGAGAAAAAAATTAGAACTCAATATCTAAAAATTAAATTGTATAATGGGTAGTCTCGCAGAACAAAGAGCTCGGATTGTAGTGCTCAGTGAGGAAGGCTATGGCATTCGAGAAATATCACGAGTGTTAAATATAAGTCGGAACACAGTGAGAACATGGATCAGACGGCACGCTGAAGAGGGCATTCTTGAAGATAGACGAAAACATAATCATGGCGTTCGTCGAATAACAAACCAACAAAGTACAGATATGCAGCACCATTATGAAGAACATCCTTTTTCTCGTACCCAAGATTTCGCGGCACGTTACGACGTTTGTTTACAAACCATAAGAAATCATTTACACCGTATTGGACTGCATTACCGGCATTATGCTAAGAAAGTACACTTAACGAATGCACACAAAACTGCAAGATTAAATTTTGCACGTAATTATTTAGAGTTAGACTGGACTAATACCATATTTTCAGATGAAAAATCATTTAGATCTTCTCAACATGGTCGCTTAACTTTGTGGCATTATAACAATAACGGTACCGGGGGTATAGGTGAACTTGTCCAAATTTCTCCTCGTCAAAACGCATTAAACTATGTCGATTTGTTGAAAGAATCAATGTTACCGACAGTGCGAATAGTGTACCCACTTGAAGAAGTCCCTGTATTCTCCTACGTTCACGACAATTGTCGAGTACATACCGCCATAATTGTCTCGAACTGGTTTACCCAGCATGAAGATGAAATTACTCTAATTCCATGGCCATCTAGGTCACCAGACCTCAACCCAATAGAAAATTTATGGGGTTTGATGGTTTAAATGTGGGATAACAGAAACGAGAGGACAAAGGAAGCAATTGAGGAGCACTGTAATAAAATTTGGAATTACATGAGGGGAACCGACATCTGCAATCGTCTAATCGGGTCGATGCGTAATCGACTATTAGAAGTCATTGAAAACAATGGTGCTTATACCCGGTTTTAGGTTTAAGTAAAGTAAAATGAGTGCCATTTCTAACTTTGAAATACTACAACCAATTAATAAAATTAACAAAAAAAATTATTTTTATTTTTCCACATTAATGTTGTTAATGTTTTATTTTCTTGTGTATTTCTCCTACCTAACGTATAACGATAACCCTAATATCTAATGTTGTATATACAAAAGGTTTGGCCTGTGTCACCTTTGGCTTGTCGATTTATGACCGGTTCCGATATCTCACTAATCACTGAACTTCACTTCCCCTGCTTTACCGTAGGTTGAATTTTGACATTGCTTGTATAAAGATTACTTCAAATTTTAATCGTTAGTAAGGCAAATAAACGGTCGGTAAGATATAGGAAACGGCACTTAATCCAACATACTTAATGACAGAGATAGTAATAGCACGTAATAGCATTTGTCAGATGTTACACGAGCATAGACGAGTCTCTCCGATCTGTTTAATACAACGCAATACAACGTAGTCAGTAACTGTCAATGTCTAATAACATGATAACAAGTTCGTTACCAAGGAAATGTATGTTCAGGCGAATTTCAACCTAATTGTATTTCACAACTGTAAGAAAATGACCTTATGGTGGGTCATGTTTCAATTTGTTTGATTGTACAATCAAACAAATTGAAACATGGGTTGAGGTCTGGTGACCTAGATGGCCATGGAATTAGAGTAATTTCATCTTCATGCTGGGTAAACCAGTTCGAGACAATTCTGGCGGTATGTACTCGACAATTGTCGTGAACGTAGGAGAATACAGGGACTTCTTCAAGTGGGTACACTATTCGCACTGTCGGTAACATTGATTCTTCCAACAAAACGACATAGTTTAATGCGTTTTGACGAGGAGAAATTTGGACAAGTTCACCTATACCCCCGGTACCCATCCAGGCCCACATGTTAGCTGAAATTCGACCAGATAATTGATTGGGTACTACGTGATCCTCTGTGTATCGCGTATTGTTATAACGCCACAAAGTTAAGCGACCACGTTGAGAAGATCTAAATGATTTTTCATCTGAAAGTATGGTATTAGTCCAGTCAAAGTCTAAATAATTACGTGCAAAATTTAATCTTGCAGTTTTGTGAGCATTCGTTAAGTGTACTTTCTTAGCATAATGCCGGTAATGCAGTCCAATACGGTGTAAATGATTTCTTATGGTTTGTAAACAAACGTCGTAACGTGCCGCGAAATCTTGGGTACGAGAAAAAGGATGTTCTTCATAATGGTGCTGCATATCTGTACTTTGTTGGTTTGTTATTCGACGAACGCCATGATTATGTTTTCGTCTATCTTCAAGAATGCCCTCTTCAGCGTGCCGTCTGATCCATGTTCTCACTGTGTTCCGACTTATATTTAACACTCGTGATATTTCTCGAATGCCATAGCCTTCCTCACTGAGCACTACAATCCGAGCTCTTTGTTCTGCGAGACTACCCATTATACAATTTAATTTTTAGATATTGAGTTCTAATTTTTTTCTCATTGACTTTACTTGACTTGACTCTGATATACTTTCAGAAAGACATTTTATTTTTAAAATTATAATATTTTTTCTATAATGAAAAGAGTTAGAATTATAAGGCAGATTTCAGCTCGAGATTAAAATTATTTCAAATCATTACTGTTTTATCTAAAACATATCTAGTACAATGATAACAAAGTTTAAAATTGCGTAGTTCTGAGGCTAGTGACGCATTTTTATTAATGTTTATAACGTCCTAAGTGCAACACACACAATAAACCTTACTATTTTGACGGTTTTAAAGGAATTATTAGCAAAGTGGGTCATAAATCAGTTGTGCGGATCGTACATAAGTACACACACACTTTTTTTCCCGAAGAAGAAGAAGAAGTCATAATATTCAGGTTCAGGTTAGGTTAGGTTAGGTTCGGTCAGCATTTTTCATTGCGGTTACATTTTTTCCATCTAACTCCCATCCGCTGAGCATCAGTATAACGTGCGATACGGAACCTCGTCCCAAAAACTATTTGCCAATTCTGAATTGTTATTTTAAGTACACGATACTTACAGCAAATTCGAAATATTAATGGTGTTCGGTGTATAGACAACTTCTGTGTCACAAACCGCCACAGCAGGGTATGGTATGTTTGAAATCGAGTAATGTGTGGTTTCGACCTACAACAAAAAAATAAAAAAATCCTGAATAAATAATTTAATTGTGTTGATGGAAGTCTCACGTGACCAAAAGGCTGGCCTGTACTTGGGGCAACGCATCGGCGTAGCCATCCAGCGCGGAAACGCGGCCAGAGTTTTGGACACGTTCCCAAACGACAGTGATTTGGCTTTTATACAGTGTAAACTCTATATAACGACACTGAACTGACTGCATTTTATGCCGTTATACAGAGTTGTTGTTAAATGGAGAGAAGTCTGTTATTTTGGTGTGCCGTTTTTTGCTGCACCAGTAACTTTGTTGTATTTTTTTGTTTCTCATTTTATTCATATATTGAGGCATCTTGGTGATAAAGGAAGTACTTAGAAATTTCGGAATTTCATATAAAATTTGGGTATGCATAATGCCGACAGTTGAGTTTATTATTGGCTAGGATAATAGAACGATGAAAGAACGTACACGGGTGCGCAGTTTTTACTAATTTTGGCAACTTAGAAGGTACTTTGTATTACATAATTGTTGTCGTTATTGAGAGTGGGTGGGTTTAATGCTATATAGAGTGAATCATTGTTTGGAAGACGAGCTAAACTAACTAAAGCCAAGTGATTTCGACGCTTAAGAGAGTTTGTCGTTAAATCGAGCTACGTTACACGGACTTTACACTGTATTTTTTTATTAGGAATTTGTACATGATGTAAACTTTCTTAAGAAAATAAATAAGAATTACAATTAACAGTAAATATTATACTTACTACAGTCAAAGTAGGGTCAACAGCGAACTTGTCCCAAATCATGTGGCCAAGAAAACCACACAGCGATATACCGGAGCCAAGAATCAGTGCCCAGATAACATAAACCCAACAAGGGGCTTTGTTATAGAAGTAAAATACTCCATGGAGCGTGGAATGCTTGCAGTACTCATTGAACTTCGTCGCTATAGTCGACTTCAGCGCTTTATTTAACTTCATTTTGCAATATTTGGTAAATTATACTTGATTTCTTCCTTTTTCTATTCTTGTAGAGGATCTACAAAATAATATAAATAATGATTAAATTGGTATTAAATTAATGAAGCTGCACACGTTTTGTCATCGCAGCAGACAACGTACTACTAGCTAGCGCAACGCGGGAGTGCAAATATTAATAGTTGCTCTATCTCGCTTGCGCATCAGCGTTCCCGCTCAGACACTGTACTATACATTGTATTAGCTGTACGACTTGTTGATATTTGTACCTAAGATTACCGTTTCCAAAATAAATCAGTTCACATAAGCACTCTACAGTAAATACTCCTCTCTGCCATCTGATGTATTATTTAACCTCTTATCTTATCTTCTGCTGCTACAAAATCATTGATAGTGCAGATACTTACATAACAAATATACATATAGCATAAAATATAAACTAAATAAAAGCATGTTGCTGGGAAGTTTGGTGCCCCGCTTCTTTGCATTTGACAGTAACTAATTATACGCATGGATGCCGTGTATAGGGTGTGTCCACCGCGTCCTAACTCTCATGTCCCTGCTACACAATTTTTTGTAAGTGCTATGGAAATGCATATGCTCATACCCCCGGGATCCGGAGTAGATCGCCGAGGAGTATGTGGCATTAGACAAAAGTTTTTGACGATAGAAAGAGTTGCAAGCACCGACCGCTAGACTACTTATTTTCCGTGTAGGAACGGAGAAAGAATACCATTGCGGCCGGGCGGCCTATCGTAAGAGGCGACAAAGCAACCCACAGCCAATTGGTAGGGTATTTGCTCGACTGGATGGGGACCACCTCTGGTCTAGAGTATGCCGTGATAACAACTTTGAGATGTGTTCCGGCATTAGTGACCAGATTCCAGTCTTCCTTAATTGAGCAGCAGTGCATTTGGTGTTGCAAAAAAAATATGCAAAAAGCAATAAACCTTAAAAAAAAATGCAAAAAGCAATAAACCTTCCAGCATTCCTCCACATCGTAATAAGGCGCCACGGGACTGTAATCACAGGTATGATTGCTGTGACGCCTCGATGCAAACCGACATGATGTGGTGTCTCTGGGACCAGGACACCCCGTAACACTAGGTGTGGAACGTTGGGAGGGTCCTTCGACCCACCCAAACCCAATGGAGATGGACAAACCGGTACCTACGACCCCTTCTTCGCTGTATGCTCCGCCTGCTCAACCTCCTCCCGTAATCTTACGACGGGTAAAGGGTATGTAATACAAGTGTTAGTGACTGTGTCACAGAGATGTAGCAAGAGTTTAATGCGTTATAACAGACGTTAATAATGACGTTAAACATTCGATAGATAACTCATGTATGCACAATTATGTAGCTACACGTTGACGTTGCACTTTTTAACGCTATAAGTAAGTCATATTTAATCACAATCACTAACAGTAACGCAGGTGAAGCAAAGCATGAGAGTGACCACTACAGTGCAATTTCATGTAAACATTAGTCGGTCGCGTACAACGTCACGTCGGACGCAGTCTATGGGGTTTCTAACAGACCGCCTAAAAATTCTCTTGACACAATGTACTTGTCAAACACCACGACTGAAAGTGAAATTAGTAATTACTTACAAATAGACTCTTAACGACACGTGTACATTAATTGAAGACCAATGTTTTAAGTCGATTCTATTGTTATTGCTTTCTAAATTTTATGCCAATACTAAGGTTTTCAAACTGATTTACTCACGTAACCTTTAGATCAGTGTCCTACGGGAAATATAGCAATTTCCGTGAGAATAGCTTGTTATTTCAAATGTATCGAAAGCATATATTATATTCATATACGCGTTTATACATAATGCGCGTGATGCGGTATCTAAAATGTGGTCGAGTTAACAACATAATGATAGATATAGATAACAAAAACATATTGATGAAACCGATTGTAACGATGTGGCTCACTGGTATTAATATTTTATTACATACATGCTTGTATGCTTATATGCTTGCATTACCATCAAAAAATGTTCTCCAGGGAATCCTGCTTTGAATAAAAACAATAACATTTTAATTATTCTTACATGAATTTCGTAAATATTGTGTAATGTGTCTCTCTTTTGTTATTTGCAAGTGTATGACGATTTCCATCGTGATTAAACTGCAATCCAATCCAATACTGCATGCAGGCCCCCCTACAGGCTTACACATAAGTATATAAATAAATTTTAACTAAAGTTAAAGTAAAATTTGTTATAACTTATTACTAAATTCATTCTTTATATTATGTATTAATAGTATGTCTAGGCCAGCCTTAAGTTTGTGCCACGTATCCATTCGATGGACATTAATTATACATGCAAATAGATGCACATAGACCACAAAACTCCGAGTGCAGTAGCGACAGTGAATGAACGAAGATGAAAACTTCACATCAGAATACCCATAAATATGTACATACATACATTTTTAATTCTTCTGCTAGTGTTACATTTTCCGTAATTTTGATAGAATTGAATTGCAATGATTAGTGTCGGTCTCGTACCACGTTGGGCGCCAAGTTTAACGGGGTTATGGTACCGGTCTCGCCCACGTTGGGCGCCAAGTTAAACGGGGTTATGGTATAGGTCTCGCCCCCCCCCCCCAGGGGGTGCCGACCTGGACTCGTCTCCGTCCAGGAAGCGGTACAAGGGGATGCGTCCCCGGGGCCCTGAGCGGCCACTGTCACATTCCACCTTCACTTCGTGACAGTGGTGTCCCACCTATCCACTCCAAATCCTTGTATTCCTTCCCCTTCCTCCCAAACCTCCTCCCCAAACGCCCCTCCCTTCCGACACGACCGCCAGCGTCGAGCTCTGCTCCGTCCAGCGCGGTTCTGCTAATCTCGGTCGGTAGAGTTGGAAATCCCTGTGGCCGGCGTTGATACGGTGGGAGCGACTCGACCGCAGCTGTTGCGATGGCTCTCGCGGAAACGCGGGACTCTGACCTTCAGTTTGCGGGCTGTCAGATTTCAACCCAATGCCACCAGTGTGGCGCGCTTGACACGGCGTTTCATACGCTAGTCGAGTGCGCAGGCTGGGCACCACAGAGGTTTGAACTCGAGACAATAGTAGGTCCGATTGATTCGCTCGGCAGCCTGGTGCAAGCCATGCTGCATAGCGATAATCATTGGGTGGGTGCAGCTAACTTCTGTGAGACAGTCATGTCTCTAAAGGAGGCCGCTGAACGAGATAGGGAGATAAATAAAATTGCGCGTATTCATGGGCCTCCACGTGGGCGCCGGCGTCAGCCAGGAGCTCGGAGGCGCAGATATGCGCGTGATTTCCCTCCCTGAATAATACCGCTTCAGGGGCCTTCTAGCATGAAGGGAGCAGAGGAGTCTTCACCCCTGTCGTCAAAGTGAGTTAGCTCTTCCAGGGGCTTTCTCAGGCACTTTTGCGCTAGGATCGGTGTGGGCCTAACTACGTTCTAAGTCTCATACCTTTCCTACCTTAAGCGCGGGGCATCGGAGGAGGGTGGTTTTAGTGGGTATTAGCCATTGTACGTCCAATGGTTCGAGTCTCCACACAAGCTGATCAATATGTTTGGATTGCCTTTAATGGAATGCCTCCATAAGCGATAACGGTCTCATCCCTTGCAAAGGACCTAGTATTATGCGTAAATAGCATTTCCCCCGCCTTAAAAAAATAGGCCTCGTCCTACGTTGGGCGCCAGATATAAGGGAGATACATTTTTTTGTAATGCTGGGAGAATGTAAATGATGTTACTCTCAATCTCCGGACTTGGGAGTGTGTCTATCTCAACACAAGCGAAGCCGCGGGGAAAAGCTACTTGATCAATAAAACATAAAATATATTTTCCTTATTTGTGTCTTAAGTAAAAAAGCTTTTAATAAATTTCAAACTTCAATTACTCGAAGACTTTAATTCAAATCAAACGAGAATCAAATTACCAAAGCCAAATTGTTAATTGGCTTAAAGAGAAAACTTTGGAAATAAACAAAAAAAATCATGAATTAATAAATTTTAAATGTTCTAGACACTTTCAAGTCTCTTTAATAATATTTCAACATGATTTTAATCATAGTGGCTTATATGAAGTGTAATTAATTATTTTTCAATTTGTTTTCGTGTCTTACCTTAAATGAAATTAAATTTTTAAGAAAAAAAAACCTTAAGTTTTGAAGGAAGGGTCACATCGCAATATCTTCGTTCTGCTCTATTCTGGAAGAAAAGGTGAGTAGAAAAAAATTTTTCGGTGAATCTCCTATTCGCATCATTGTCCGCAAGCGAGTTTTATTAGTTCTATATATATTAAGTCAAAAATAGGTTGCCTGGAAAAAGAGGAAGCTCAAATAAAAGATCGAATGATGACCAAGGGACGGGAAAACTATGGCCTAAATTTGAACGTGATAGATTGAAGGAGGCTTACACAACACTCGGCGCCGGAGGCCACGTCTAGATCTTAGCTTGTGAGCGAGCGGCTGGGGTGGCCTACGCTGATCCTGGGGAAAGTGTTCTTACCAGCCGATATACCGTCGAGATGGTGGTGTGCCGTTGAAGGGATTGCCCTGTATAGGGTAGAGGAGCGACATGAAATTTTCCTCCGTCTCAAAGAAAGATCTTCCAGCAAAGTTACTGTTGTTCCTCGTAGGCCCATCTATTGTTATTGAAAATTTTCATATATTCTTTGTACGTTTCGGGAATTGTTTGCGACCTCAGTTATTGCACAGTATCAACATCTGCTGAACTCATGCAATAAAAAAGCTTCTAGTATTATTACTCTTAGATTACTTAAGAAATTCTTTGATTCAAGTGCCTTGTTGATTAACAATGATAACGTGGTTGCGGCCAATGATGCACTTAGTTGATTATGTTCGGTAGTAATTTTGGCAAAAGCGAAATCCGTATAAAATCATGATTTCTGTCCTTGGTTCCGTCTATTTGTGTATGAAAGAGACATTTTTTTTATAATACTTAACTCTGATGGCACAATTAGAGCCACTTGTGTGTAATTGCTTTGTAATTATCAGAGTTAATAGTTTGATCAAAATAATTACAATATAGCTGGAAATACGTTTCTCGGGGGTTTTCAAATTATTATACTCCATCATAGAACGATAATAATTGCGATTTATTAGCATTTTTTTTATGTTTGTATATAAAAATTTATCACTACAGAATTAAATACAATTAACATTGTCACAAACACAGTTAATGAGTAGTTAACTTTAAGTCCTAACGGCTTACAGTCGATTCCGATATATGATAGTTTCTATTTCTTTATTTTACTGCTGGAAATTGAGATATATAGGAAACTCAGATAATATCGTACAATAATAATAACAGTCGATAAACGCCCCACTGCTGGATTTGGGCCTCCCATTATAGACGGAACGGACAGTATACCCGCCAAGCTTGTCCAAGGTGGTTTGGCAGGTTTGACACATCGGTTATCGCGATCTGCAGGTTTCATCACAATGTTTTCCTTCTCCATTGTTAGCACGTCGTCTACAACAACTACATTCATACCATACCCTTAGTCTACATTAGCACCATTGTGGACGGTTTTTAAACTGTTATTTATAGCTTACAACTGGACACTTCTTCAACTATTTTCCTACATGAGATGTTTCTCCTTACCTTCTACCCTTCATACAAAAAGCATAACTCTGTAAAAGTGACAAAGTTAATTGAACCATTTTCAGGAGAGATGACCAAGAAGAAACCTAGAAAGACAAATTGCACCCATATTGTGGCTGTTGCAAAGAGAATAACGACCTTACATGGCACGAGTCTCATGGCGATATTAAGGCGGGGCAGGCTTAAACTGTGGATTGCGATCATGCTTGCAAATGTCCTCTTGGCCATTTCCTTCGTTTTAGTTATTAAAGACAAGTTTAACGAAAACCAAATTGTGACTGAGGTAAAACAAAAACAATTTTTATAGAATAAGTACAGTAGACAGGTTGACAAATCACCTGATGGAAAGTGGTTGCCGTCGTCTTTGCTCACATTTGCAACAGGAGCTATCAATGTTCCGGCGAAGAGTAAATTGAAACCTGGCCGGCCAATGATGCTGGAATACAAGTTGAGATTCTTATAGTGATATACTCTAGACTAAAGATTGTGGATCCAGACGAGCAAATGTCTTACCACCTGGCTGTGGTTAGTTTTATCGCATCATCATACTTAGCAATAACGAACGAAACTCATCTCGAATCCCGACAAATGATGTAATTTCCATTAAATAGACATACGGGTATAAGCTAAATAGATGGCGCTGCAATCGCGTTTTTTCAATTCAGCAAATACGTTGTCATAGCAAATAAGTCATTCATTGTATTTAAAATTAAGTTAGCTTTGACTCATCTTTGTTTTACTGGGCAGTTGTTTAGATTACATGGACTTAGTTTCTTTGTTATTGTAATGACTTGAACAAGAAACAGTAAAGTTTTGTGTGTGCGTATGTGTGTGTGGGTGTGGGTGTATATTATATATAAACTCGGGACGCCCGATAGAAGTGCTAACTTAAAGTAAGTTAAGTTAAATTATTTAAAATTGAAATTGTTTAATTTGAGGAGCCTGCCTACCGCTGCCGTATGGGTGAGAGAAAGGGAAGCCAGAGAGACTGGCGCCGTAACGCGTTACGCAACCAAGCGATTTACCCTCTCATAAGAAGTTATCACTTCAAAAATTTGATTTAGTTTTTATGTGAGTAACATAGAGCTTCTATCTAGGGTTTTTCATGAGGCGTAGCCGCGGGAAAACTAGTAATATTATAGATTTGCTATTATTACGTTATTGTATTAAATTAATAAATCATTAATAATTAACTAATTCTTAGTAACTATTTCAACTGCACGCCAGTTTTGCGATCTTTGCAATTAGATCTTGTGCATCCAAAGGTTGCCTGGAAGAGATTGCGTTAAGCAATGAGACCGCCCATTGTACTACTACCTTTTATTTAAGCTTGATTTGTACTTTTTCTCTGTAATGTTGGTGTACAAGAAAGAGTAATGCGTATTGTAATTAATATTTTTTGTAGAAGCAAAACATTATGTAACGACTCATTAATGTATATCAACGGCCTCTGTGGTTGAGAGGGCTAAGCCTTTGCCAGCCTAACTCACTGCAACGCAGAGGCTCTAGGTTTGATTCCTGTTATGGTAAATTTCTGTAAAGAATTTTCGCCTTTATTTACTATGGTCTAGGTGTCTGCGATCGGCCCCAGAGTAATCCATTCTATATCACCCATTACATAGGTGTTGTGTGATGATTAATTTGAGAATGTATCGTTTGTCTACTGAATATGTAGAAGTCGTTTTTTTTTCATAACAAATGGGCGTTTTACACAAGGTAATTTTGAGTAAAAGAAAACTATAGTAGGGCCAACGAGAAGCGATACCAAATGTAAACAAAACCAATGCAAGGTCATTAGAAAATACAGGGGTGCGTAACTTTTTGAAAGTTGTATTATATATTTGAGTAGACAATTTATTTATTAATATGTTATTCTAAAAATGTAACAATTAATATAAAGAAATTGAGTTGAAATGAGAATAATAATAATGTTTATGGAAATGAGGATAAAAGTGAAACATTTTTTTAAAGAAATCATTGTTTATTCAGTCTGACGCCGATTGTTCTGAGTCTGTAGAATCAGAATCTGTAACATGTATAATAAATTTATCCATCACGTCATCTACAATAAAACTTCTACAAATAACAAGAATCACCACGAGCGCGTTCCGAAACGGAATGAACTAAAAACAGTAACTCTTACTATAAAATGGCGCCCGAATGTTGGCGAACCCGTCTTGATCTTACGACAAAGACAGACAAATTACGACAAATACACGAGATGGAAAGAGATAGATAATAGATTGTCAACTCCACAGTAGTTTTTAGGTGAATGACCTTTTGTATCTGGTCTCTTTGGCCCATGTATAGTTCATTGTATAAGGCTGAAATTTGGAATACCTTTTTTAGGTACACTTGCATACTGGAAAGACTTTCTAAATTGTAACATGCCTGGTTTTTAGTAAACAACAAAAATATGGCATTTTTACGTATACGCTTACATGAAGCCCTCGATATGTGCTTTATTACAAATTTTATGAAGGTAGGTAAATAAGGCGTGACATCAAGCCCTCATTTTCAGCGCCACGCCGCTCGTCACGGCGGAATGTTCACCCTCATTTCCTTGAGTTACCACCTTTAACTACCTATCTTGATTAGTTTTCTAGAACTTTATTCATTTCGCAGACTCGACGGATTTCAAATATCCTATTCGACGACGATTTTCATTTGCAATTCGAATATTACGATTTTATCTATGTAAAATTATCGGGAAAATGGTATTCACGAATACATTCCGCTGGAGGATAGAAAATAAGAAAAATGTGTTAGAAGTAAAAACCTGGAAAAAATATGTAAAAAGTAATATTTTCTTAAATTTTCGCGACTTGTAATATAATAAAACTACGTTTTAACGGTTTTAAGCGCGGTAGTTTATTTGATTTTTAATATTCCGACGTTTCAGAACGACGTTTCTCCGTGCAACGGAACAAAAACCAACTTGATTGACATTTTCTTTTATTTATCCTTTCACCCATTTTAATATCATGTAAAATTATTAGAGCTATGGGTATTTGCTGAAGAGTTTCTTAAGCCGTTTCTTTTCTTCAAGCCGCAACATGTTTCGTAGCGGTGGTAAATTAGATTAGGCTCCTAAAAAGTAAATAATAACCATAAACAAAATTTTATGTTGAATATTCAAAATCAACAAGTTGGCGGTAGGCTAAATAAAACTAACAATACTTATTGACACTTGACATCTTCGTCTTCCGTGATCACGGCCACTGCAAAGTGGCCAAAACGTCAAAATAATAAAAATCAGTTACATTACCGCGCTTAAAACCGTTAAAACGTAGTTTTATTATTTAAAATGTAGCTAGAATAGCAAAAGTAATAGACACATAAATACATAAAAAGTAGTTAGTATAGCAGAAGCAATAGACACTACGAACAAGAATTGAAAAATTAAGGTATCATAAAACAATCGTGATGTAATGCTGTAAGGACTTTGTAAAAGATTTTTTAAAGGAAACAAAGTAAATAAAACAAAAAGAACAAAAAATAAAAAGTTGCAGAAGTCCAGACAATCAAGTTCGTCTGGAGGAATATAAAAAATAAACTCAGTCTTGGCATTCAAAAGGACAGCACTCCACTTTCCTCTCACTCCATCAGGTGGATCGTCAGCCTGTCTGCTGAATTCCTACAATGAAAACTATGGATAAGACCGAGTGATAAGCTCAAGTACTAACGTAACAATTGATTATGGACAGATAAGATTTTTCTCAGTTTTATTACCACAGATATTTAAATTAAACTTTGAAATAACTTATTTCAGGTGAACGCCAACTGCAAGGTCAACCAGGTGCCGTTTCCTGCAGTAAGCATTTGCAATTTCAATATGATCTCTTTGAAGGAATCCCGTTATATTGCAAGAATGTTGTAAGTTCTGTTTCAAATCATACAAATTTTTAGATGTATATATAGTAAGTATTCCCAGCTGCTAAATGATCGCCAATACGGCTTCCGCCACGGTCGCTCAGCTGGGGATCTCTTGGTTTACCTAACCCACCGTTGAGCTGAAGCCATTGAGAGCAAAGGGGAAGCACTGGCAGTTAGCCTAGATATTGCTAAGGCCTTCGACCGGGTCTGGCACAGGGCTCTTCTATCGAAGCTGCCATCGTATGGGATACCTGAGGGACTTTGCACCTGGCTATCCAGCTTTCTTGATGGGCGCAGCATTCAAGTCGTTGTCGACGGTTGCTGCTCAAGTATCAAGCCCATCAACGCTGGTGTGCCACAGGGTTGTGTGCTATCGCCAACGTTGTTCATCTTGCATATCAATGATATATTGTCTATTCGCAACATTCATTGCTATGCGGATGACAGCACTGGCGATGCGCAGTACTCTGGTCGTGCAAACGTCCCTCGATCATTTGTGGAGGAAAGTCGGGTTAGACTTGTGTCTCAAGTTGAGCATTCCTTGGAAAAAGTCTCAGAATGGGGGAGACAGAACCTTGTCCATTTCAACCCCAAGAAGACACAGGTCTGCGTATTCTCTGCCAAAAAAACTCCATTCGAGCAAGCGCTTCAGTTCCAAGGAACTCCCCTTACCACCTCCAAGAGTATTGGGATCCTTGGTGTTGACATCGCGAACGACGTACAGTTCAGGGGCCATCTTGAAGGCAAGGCAAAACTTGCCTCCAAGAAGTTGGGAGTGCTAAACCGGTCCAAGCAGTACTTCACACCGCGGCAACGCCTTGTGCTTTATAAAGCCCAGGTGAGGCCACATATGGAGTACTGCTCACACCTTTGGGCTGGAGCACCTGCCTACCAACTTAATCCCCTGGACTGTATTCAACGTCGAGCCGTTCGCGTTGTTGATGATCCCATACTCACAGACGCCTTAGATACGCTTGGCCTTAGGAGAGACTTTGCTTGTCTCTGCGTATTCTACCGACTGTATAATGGGGAGTGTTCCGAAGAACTGTTTAGAATGGTGCCTTCGTCCTCTTTCTACCATCGCACCGCTCGCCATCGGTTGGGAGTTCACCCCCACTTCCTTGAGCCACTTCGCTCATGTACGCAACGGTTCTGTAGAACGTTTCTCTTGCGTACCGTAGGAATCTGGAATGAGCTCCCGGCCGAGGTTTTCCCACAGCGCTACGATATGGAGTTTTTCAAAAAGGGTGTCATAAAAATTCTTCGAGGCCGGCAGCGCGTTGGTGACATCTCTGATGTTGCAAACGTCCATAGGCGACGGTAACCGCTTTCCACCAGGTGGGCCGTCAGCCTGTTTGCTGTACTCCAGCTATAAAAAAAAAAAAAAAATAGAAAAGGATTTTATGTATAATAAAACAATAACATCCCATAAATATCCCGCTGCTGGGCTTGGGCCTCTTTTTATAGAGGGAGTGGACAGTATACCCGCCACGCTTGTGCAAGGCGGCTTGGCAGGTTTGACACATCGGTTATCTCGATGTGCAGGTTGCATCACGATGTTTTCCTTCGCCGTTGTTAGCACGTGGCAATTGTAATAATATGCACATTAGGTCAGAAAATTGCCTTAGTGGTGCATGCGTTCCGACCAGGATCGAACCCGAGCCTTTTGACTTTGGGGTGCCTACGCTAGCCAACACGCTACCACGACTTCTAATTCGCGACTAATTTGTATAGTTAATTTTAATAATTTTAACTAAAATTTATACTACTAGTCCATTACTTTTTCATACAACAAAAAAAACAGTTCCACTTTCCACAGAACACATTACAACAAAACTGAAAAAGAAATTCAGTCGTTTTTCAACGCGCTCACTGTACTGGTAAAAAACAACAAGAGAAAATTGGAGCTGGGAGATTTCACTGAAATCAAGGCTATTCTAAAGCATCATTACTTTACTATGGATACTATCATGGAAGAGGTATTCATTTTGTCTGATATTTATTTCAAATAGAACAAATATTAATCGCGATTTTCGTTCGCATTTATTCTTCTCTTCTAAATCAAGTAAAGACGTAATTGTTACGTTGAAATATATATATTCTAATTCAAATTCAAAATAAGTGCCTAAGGCCTGTCGTAAGGGGCGACAAAACAACCCACATTGAGGTGGTAGGGAATACCCTACCACCTCAATGTGGGTTGGACGTACGATGCTCGACTGGATGGCGACCACCCCTGGTCTAGAGTATGCTGCCATATCAACCTTGTGTTGTGTTCAGGCATTAATGACCAGATTTCTGTCTCCCTTAAGAGAGTAGCAGCGCATTTTTAGCACCTTTGGTGTTGCAAATGTTCATGGGCGATGGTAACCGCTTTCCATCAAGGGCCCTCCTGCCTGTCTACTGAACGCTGGCAATAAAATAAAAAGCTCCACTGGAGAACACAAGCGGTTAGAAACTCCCCAGCAATATACCTAGCAATATTTTTTTTTGTGATTGTATTTATATCTAGAGTTTTTTTATAAGTATTAAACATATTCTAAGAATTAGAGGAGTTGTAGCAAACAGTGCACACTCAGTAAGACAGAGACACAGTAAGAAGAAAGAAGAATATTATTATTGTTACAATAATGATGAGACGTACTTAAAATTGTACTTGTACTGAAACATATCTCCATAAATTCCTTAAATATTGTCTGGAACGATATTTTATCATTTAAATATTCTTCGATAGTGTAATACCCCTTTTTAAGCAAGAAACTTTCTAATTTGGTTTTTAATTTAGTGAAAGGCAAATCTAACATTTCATTCGGAATCTTATTGAAGAAGCGTAAACCAAACCCCAAGAATTATATTCTTATCTTCTCTAATTAGAATATATATTCTTGGGGTTTGGTATACACTTCTTCAATAAGATTCCGAATGAAATGTTAGATTTGCCTATTATATAAGAAATATTTATTTATTAATTATATAAGACCGCCCTTTGTGCAAAATTAGATATAGTTTTAGTCTGCAAGTTTATTTTTGTATTGGTTAATAATATACAAAAAGTTGACTATCTATAACTAGCTGCGCCCCGCGGTCTCAACCGCGTGCTGATGGGAAATCGTTATAATTTGGATAATTCACACTATATCTTTATAAATTATACCCATGTGTTATTCTGATGTGTAAGCTGCATTATTGTAAAATTTCATCAAAATCCATTCAGCAGTTTTAGCGTGAAAGAGTAACAAGCCACCATCCATACATTCTTATAAACTTTCGCGTTTATAATATTAGTAGGAGTACGATAAGCTAAAGCGAGTTCATTCAATTGCCTTACTGTCGGTTGAATTTTGACATTTCTTGTATGGATCCTATGGTAAATTTTAAGAGATAGTAAGGCAAATGAGCCGGCCATTAAAGTGATTTGCAATCTTTAATTTCAGACTCATCAAAAGTGTGAAAACCTGCTTCTTTATTGCACGTTCAATAGAAAGCGGAAAAACTGCGATGACATATTCAACCTCATCAAGACCTACGATGGCTATTGCTGTGCTTTTAACTACGCCGGTCTCAACGATGTTAGCGAAGTGTAAGTATTGTATCATACAATAGCGTCGACTTCATCTGCGTGGAATAATTTTGAAAAAACCCGCGATATTGAAACATTCTTCATTGGTGCTTCGCTCCTATTGCTCTTAGCTTGATAATACATAACCTATACATAACTTTCCTCAATAAATGGGCTATCTAACACCGATAGAATGTTTTAAATCAGACCAGTAGTTCCTGAGGTTAGCGCGTTTAAACAAAGTCTTCAGCTTTATATAGTAGATATTTTCTTGCCATAACAAAAATAGAAATCTAGAAACCGATTGCAGCGCTATCAACTGGGGCCAATTTTTAATCTAAACCATTCTCGAATCTACTTGAAAAAACACAAAAATGTCATCAAAATAGGTCCCACCGTCAAAGAGGTGTTTAGCGGCGCCACCTACCGGGTCCAATCGAGAATCTAAAGCATCCCGGGATCTACTTGAAACCACACATACACAAATAATTTCATCTAAATCAGACAAACAAAAATAAGTTTAAATGCAGTCGCCATTGCCGAAATTGGCCGGGAAAGATCTCAATAAATAATCATTCAGGTAACTTATAAATAAATTTGTTTGTAGTGTAACAAACAAAAACTTAGAAATTAAATACTACTATAAACATATTTACAAGTAAAAGATGTAGTCCAGATAGCTGTCGGTGGGGAGCGTTCCCAAAATGCTGGCCGCATTCCCTCGTTGTATGGCAACGCTTATTCGTTGCCCTAAACATAGGCCAGCCCTTTGGTCACGCCAGACTTCTTTCAATCGCCTTGAAAGGTCTCGATAAAGTTGATAAGCCTCACGTCCCCATGGCCCCAAAGTCGCAACCCCGAAAGCCACAAATATGTATCTGTCACCAGTGGATGCATATAAGTATATAAGTTATCTAAAAATAGCAATACAATTAGCTATCTACGCATAAGTTTTAGCCCACCAAAAGGTATTTCATAGAGAACCAGGGAAGAGGCTAGAAGGGTTTGGAGTTTACTACCTGTTATTTCTTTGCATTTTCTCAGAACATTTACCATAGTAATGTATATTTTTTACATCATCTGAAAGAAGAGATTTCAAAAAACAAAAGCCCATCGACTCTTTTAAAAAGCTGATATTTTAATGCGAAAATTTCGATTGAAAATTAGGGTGTTTTTTTATATTAAGTCAAAATAAGGTGAAAATACATAAAAAAGGACATTTGGGTACATAAAAAGGGACGTTTCCACCAAATATCATGAAAAAAAAACTTGGTTATTTGAATTTTTCACATAAATTTTGAGGTTATGTGAGAAAAGTGTTAATATAAAAGTTGTAGATCTTTTTATTACCTACAACTTTGTCATTTAACTTTTTTCCATAGGATTTGTATTTTTTTCGGAAATTGAGCTAAACCGTTATTAACCCTTAAAACTAATCCCCCCCCCCTTCCACTTCCCGACCTCAGATCGGCCGAATATTATTTTTCCTTTCATTTTGTTATATTTTCTTTCTTTTCCAATGGGTGTCATCCCACTATATTTTTTTTTTAAATCAAAATTGATCTACCCTGGTCTACTAGTATTTTTTAAACTATAAACTTATTTTTCTAATTCAAGAGTTCGGCAGACGGCCCACTTAATAGAAAGTGGATATCATCGCTCATGAACATTTATAACACCAAAGGTGCTACGAATGTGCTGCCACTCTCTAAAGGGAGTCTGTAACCTGGCCTGGCAACTCAGGGTTGTTACGGCGGCATACTCTAGACGAGCTAATACCCTGCCACCTGGCTGTGGATTGTTTTGTCGCCTCTGACGACAGGCCGCCTAGAAATAATTAGTATAATTATAATATGAAGCGTCATATAAGACGTATAAGTGTAAGGCTTGAGTGGCAAAGCGTCCGACGGGGCGACCGACTGGACGGGCTACAGGCAATAGAGCGTCCAACCGGGCGTCAGTGCACTGGTTTAAACCTGTATGCGACGCTCCGCTTGACGCGCATCTCGGCTGGCACTAGGGACAATCGTTAGCGTTTAAAGACGTTTAAATTAGTTTATCTATAGTCTCAGTACATGCCTGAACCGAGCGTGTAGCGGAACGGGGCGTGCAGAGTTCTTATATACGACGTGTCGCTCAACGCAAACATACCCGTTGAAGCCGCCCCGCCAGCCAGCTGCCACCAGGGATCCCTGCTATCATTTCCGTGTGTTTGATACGAACGTTGAACCCTTAGCCCCGCTGCACTCAGGCCATCCTCTAACTGCTAACACGTCATCAAACTAAAGGATGGAATGGAGGGGTCAGAGAGGAGGAATGGGATATATAGGGATATGGGATAGCGAAGAGGGATAGTAGGAATCAACAATGGCACTATATTCTGTGAGATCATGATATTGGCCATGTACGTATACTCAACAAATTTTTAGGCATATTCGACGCTCGATACTAACAGGTGATTTAGAACCGCTTAGCCTTCGGAGAGTCTTTGCGTCCCTTTGCGTATTCTATCGCCTATACCACGGCGAGTGTTCCGAGGAATCATTTGATCTGGGGGCAACGCCTCAATTTCACAACCACGACGCTCCCCAGTGACGGGATTCATCACCTTTTCCTTGAGCTTCCACGCTCAACTACGAAACGGTTCTCTAGAACATTATTATTCCGCATACCTGCAACAATGATCTGGAGGGAACTTCCCGCCAAGGCTTTTCCATTGCACTAGGACATGGGGTCGTTTAATAAGAGCGTTATAACATTTACTATTTGTATATTGCAAACGTTCATAGGCGAAAGCAACCGCTTTTAGGTGGGCTGTCTGCCTGTTTTTTTGCTTCAGGCAATAAAAAAACAACTCTTCTTAACAGACCTTTGCTGCCACCTGACCAGGATATGGAGTACTCCAGCCATGACTACGAGGATGTGGTAAAAGTGGACAGGGGAATGATTTACACTTCGGAATCCGGACGGTAATGTAATTTAGTAAAAATGTTTTTCATGAATGGACATCTGTTGCGGGGCACAACTAGTTCAGTGGCGCGTTACTAGCTTCGCGTCTGCGCCCTGATTTGATATTTTTTCATTTGTTTTTTTTTTCTGTCTGTTACCATAATGTATTGAGCACGTAAACATGTTTCTGTTGAATATTTATTTATATTATAGTTTTCCCAATTGTTAAACGTTTAATTGTTGATATCATTCATAAACATTTTTGGTGACCCCGACGTGATATGAACACGCAACCTTCTGATAATGATAATAATAATCTAATAATAATAATAAATAAATAATCAACAACTTATTAATAGCTACAAATCTCTTTTAAACTTTACCCTTTTAAACATTAAACATCATAAATGTTGGTGCTACTATATAAAACTTACACACGTCATACTCACACCAACAGGCACTAGACATTACACACACACACTTCATAAACAAAGCAAGACACACAAAGAGCCTCAAAATTAAGAACCCAGACACAGAAATAAAAAAAGGACACACATTGCACATCCACTTCCTCACAACACCAGCATGTAACAGATACACTCTACATTAGTATAAGTTTAGTATTAAAATTAGAATAAATTAATATAGAAAGAAGAAAGAAAGAAAAAAATTTATTGTCGCAAAATAATGTACAAAAAAACAGTAAGTATACTTGTTGCTACATGTAAACAATATGACAATGCACATTTAATCTACGACAATGAGGCCGGTCGCTCAGCGTCATGCTGTGCCAGCAGCTGACACAGCGCTGATTTTCAGTACCAGCCTTCTTCCATCCGTCCACTAAGATTCGACCCACAAACAAATTAATTACTGTTTAACATTATCAAGCTAATACTAATAACAAAGGTAGATAATATTATAAACTTATACGTATTTTATATAGACAGATCCTATTATACATACAAACACCGAATAATAATTAATAAACACTATTGTACTACAAGTTTTGTATAGAATTATTAATAAATATATCGTATATTGCTGTTTACAATCGAAGTTAGATATATAAATACAATACTTACAATAAACAATATAAATCGATGACAAAATAACTTAAAATGCTATCAGTTTAATTAATATAAAGTCAAGAAAATTATTGCACAAATATGTATATTCTAGAAAGAAAACAAAAAAAAAACATTAATTTAGAATGTGTAAGCGCAAGGACCAATATTATCAAAAACATCTTTTCCATGGCGTACTTTGAGAACAGGATCTCCCGGCTTGCGACGAGCAAGTACGCGGCCGCGCTTTGTCCATACGAACTGCCACCCGTTTTGACGACCCACCTCGCGCGCCAAGTGGAATAGCTGCCTATTTGTTCTGCTTAACCGTTTGTTTACGAAGAAGCGATGTGGATTTCCAGATAATCCCAAATCACTCGTGGTCACCGTACGGTGGGTGCGTGCATTTAGTAGAATCTCGTCACGTATGTTGCGTCTTGCTAGACGGACCACAATGGCTCGTGGTCTTTGTGCCTTCACCACGTCATCATAGTTCGACGAGTTTACATAAAAAGCGCCTCTTCTCTCTGCGCTAATGATATCTCGTTCTTCTATCTTTACACCTAACTTTGCGGCCATGAGTGTAACTAGATGCGTGGGATCCTCTGACTTTTCTTCAGGAATATTCCTGATATTTAATCATTTAGAAGACTATCTTGTTCCTGTTCGTCGAAGTCTTCCTTCAGTTGTTTTATCGCCCTTTCGAAATCGACAGGCTCATCCATTTGCATGACGCGATGCTCCAAGGCTTCCATTCGGGATTCCAGACCGTCCATGCGCGTATTATAGGACTGCACCATAATTTTTAAATCTGTCATTTCTTTTCGGAAATCTAGATAGTCGGTGCGCATTGCTTGTAACACTTCCATGATATCCCCCAAGGTAAAAGTTTTAGGATCCACGCCTCCTAGCTTAGTAGTATCAATTATTGGACTGATGCCTGACGCACCACCATCCTCTTGTTCTTCCATGTTTTGTATATTTGTCGGCCTTTCATGTATTGAAGAGTCACCTCTATCGCCTCTCTTACTACACGCTGGGCAGAGCCAACTTGGAGCTATTTTCCCTTTAGTTGGAAGTGTAACACACAATCTATGATATGGTAATCCGCATTTGTGACATTTAATACTCTCTATTGGTGATAGAAATTTTGCGACAGCAACCACACCTTTCGGAAGGCATTTTATAAAATCAGAAATGCGACTTACTTGTTACTGCACACTCTGGATCTGTATAACTAACAGTTTCTGTAATCGGAACTTGTTTAAAATAAATCACTAATAAACACGTACTTAGTTTGGAATTAAGTCTATAACGATTTTTAACACTGTATAACACTTGATGTGATGTAATTAAACTACACTGATTATTTTACTCTATATTGTTACTAGTATTAATACCTTATTTAATTTTAAAACATTAAAAAATACGGAGCAAGTATTTAGGTCTCGATGTTAGCATTATTATTATATAATAAGTTATTCTTAAGGTACACCACAAGACAATCAATGAATTTTTGATGAAAATGAATTTAATGAATGTACATTAAATGTGTGTATAAACACACATTAACAAAAATAATAAATAAGCGTGTATAATTTATAAACTTTTTCCGAAATTAAATTGTAAAAAGGATACGCAACTAGAGTCTGTAGAGTGTAAAATAAAGAAAACAATGACTAGTAATTAATCTTCTTACTACCTCTATATTCTCATAAAGAGGCATAAAATCTTATTCATTATTAAAAAGTTGGGTATACTTACAGTCTCATGTCTTTATATACTGGTCGTCCTCGCTTATATCGCAAAAAATATTACACAGTTTGAAACGAAGGAAGAAAGAGAAATTAGAGAAGCTACAAGAAGGTAAGATTTAAAAAATAAAATAATGCCATCTTTAAATGTTGTAAAGTACTGTATCACGTATCAGGCTATTGAAATTTTCAACATACTACCTACTTACCTTAATCTAAATATATACAAATCTTTGAAGCGTAATGTTAAAGCATTCCTCCTTAAACAAGCATAATGATTATTCAGTTGACGATCATTTTTGTGATTAAATAATAATATGATTAAATGAAAATGCTTTCCTAGTGATATATTTTTGTACAATTAATAATGTTTATTGTAAATTAGTTTTTTTTTTATAATTGTAATTATGACTACGTATACGTACGTACGTATATAAATATTTCAGACAATTTTTTTAAAATGTTTTTATATAAAAAAAATCTTTTACGTTGAGTACTTTGGGAACCGAATGTTTTGATTTAGTTTGGGAATAATCCGGGGAGGTGTCAAAATTCACATTAACGCTAGCAAAGCTGCGGTCAAACTCTAGTATCTACATAATTTTAAATTATTTGAAAATCATAAATTTGCCTACACTATATGAAAGTAGAATTCTAGGAAATTCTTTGAGGAATAAACTTTGTTATTATAATATCCCGAATTTGTGAAAAGTATCCTATTGCAATTAATTCCAGTAACTTCAAACATACATATTAATTTACATATTACTTTTTTTTATTTATGTAACTAGTCTGGCCATAAATACTGTTACATAAAAACTTTTAATTATTGATTGATGATGAATTTGGAACACGTAAATTATTTTAAAAACTTCTTTCGATTTTACGCCATTTCACATATTTTTTCGTGTTCATTATCGAATTACAATATGGAATGGGGTGTTAAATAAAATAGGATTGCAGTGATCGCCTTGCAAAAAGTGGATATGGAGCCGTCGGTTATATTCCAGATACTTCAAAAGTTTTTCACCATTGAAGAACACTACAATAAGCAAAATGATAAAGTGTACGATCACAGCTCTAAAGAAGCTGCTCAAGTAGTCGGAGAGGTACAACATGGTCATCATCCTGCGTCAGTGATGGTTTGGTGGGGCGTGTCTTATCAATGAGTCACAAAACTAAATTTTTGTGAAAAAATACTGAAAACTTCAGCTAAAGTGTATCAAGATACAATCTTGAATCATGTTGTGTAACCTCTCAGCAATACACTTTTTAAAAATATACCGTGGACTTTCCAGCAGGACTCTGCACCTGGTCACAAGGCACGAACTCGCCAAGCCTGGCTTGAAACCAACGTCCCGGACTTTATAAGAGCTGAAGACTGGCCCTCATCTAGCCCAGACCTCAACCCTTTAGACTTATATCAAATTATGGTCAGTTTAAGAGGACATGGCCTGCTCTAAACGACACGGCGACATTGAGTCTCTTAAGAAATCTTTGGAGCAAGCAGTGGCGAAATTTCCCTTGGAAACAGTGTGTGAATCCATAGATTCGTGGCCAAACAGATTAAAGGCCTGTATAAAAACCAAAGGTGGCCATTTCGAATAGAATAAGTTTTTATTTTTTGCTGAGACTTTAATAAATATGTAGGTTAAGATTAAAGCTAGACTTACTTACTCTGTTGGCTCAGCAACTCAAAGCGAGTCTTGGCCTTCGAAACGAGATCATGGTATTTTTTCTCTCAGATCGAAGCTCAGACTGATCAGCCTCCACTCTTCTTTCCAGCGATATTTGGGACGGCCGACCGGACGCCGACCTACGGGCCGTCCCAAATATGCTTTCACCACGCTGTGATCTTCTCCCATCCGTTCTATGTGACCGAGCCAGTGAAGGCGGTGAGCTATTATATCTCCTATTGTGTTGGGCTCGGCCACGAGATTTTCAATTTCAAGGTTGGTTCGGACCCTCCAGGTACCATCCTCTCTCTTTGTTGGACCCAGAATCTTACGGAAAACCTTTTTTTCCACTACTAAAAGCTGATTCTCCTTCTTGAATACCCCAAGGAGGAGAATCAGTTTTTACCTTACACATTCAGCTAAAGTTAAAGACCTTCCAATAACTTGATATTATTTTGATTTGTAATTTATTCACAGCGAACAACTCATAAAAAGCCAAAAATTTTAATGCTCATTTGTAAAAAAACGCTAAATTTGAGATATTTTTTTGGTTTGTTAATCGTGCGATTTGATACTCACGCTGTCCACTTCCCTCACTACTTTCCTGCCTGCTGCAGTGGCAGTGAGAACAATTTGAACAAAGTGTCACATTTGTGACGACCAGGCAAATATACAAGGGAGTTTCATAAAATCGAATTTCGAATGCGGAGTGGTAGTCAGATAATGCAATTTACAAGTCAACCTTTAAGGTAAAAACACCGGTGATTGACGCTTTTTATTTATAAAATATAATATATTATGATTATGGTAGATCTAAATTTATTGTCTATTTCGTATAGGATGGTATTGATAGGATTGAACATATATTTATGCTACAAATTACGATTTATGGATGTGTCAGCTATCACGTCCTATTTGAAACAGACTTTAGTACAATTATCATTTATCAACAGTCCAAATATGCGAATGATGAAAAGTATACACGGTAAAAATATATATACAGTATATGTCTCTAGGGTTGTATTACGTAATTTTCACTCATAATTTAAAAATATCTACGTATTTTCCATTTCTAAAGTACATCAAACAGGCTAACACCCCACAGAAAATATTTCGCTTCAATTTTTTCTGGAATTGGTTAGACTGCTTCAGAGCCTGTCTGAGACATAGTATTGAACAGACTAACATAAATATTCTAAAAACTATCATTCATGATTAGGCAACATATAAATAACAGTTTACTTTTAGATATTACACAACACGTCAATTTACTTGATATAGTTATAAAACTTCCAGTTACGTGCGAACAAAGTGATGCCTACACCTAATAATAACGTATAATAACGATTTATGTGCTTTTAAATATAACTTGGACACAGTCTATAACCGGTGACTTTACCTTACTACCCGCTAAGTTAAGTAAAACCGTTTAACTCGAGACTGGATTAATAACAAGACAACCTGTTCCTGGGTAAATAAATTGATGTTTAATTGCGAAATATTAAACATGGAGCAATTTGCAGTAGGCATTGGTCACTCGGGGAAAAGTTCTCATCCTCCACTAGTGGCATCGAGATGAGATTGTACTGTCTTCCTGAGGGGTGAATCACAAACCGTCCCACGTAGGAACTTTAGAGTAGAAGACATAGGGGGCTTGGTACCGGCTGCCAGGGTACGTGGAGATCGGCTCTGTGCTCCAGAGTCAACATTCCTGGCTTGCGGTTTTGTCCTTCTGCGAATCCGTCATGTCGCAGAAGGCGGCCGCTAAAAGAGCGTGGAAGGAGGACGCGTACGCGGATTCCGTCCGCAGGAGGCGGACTGGCGGTTGCAGGCGCCGCTACACGCGCATCTCCTCCTCCCATAGTTACCGTCACAGAGGGCGGACTGGCGGTTGCAGGCGCCGCTACACGCGCATCTCCTCCTCCCATAGTTACCGTCACAGAGGGCGGACTGGCGGTTGCAGGCGCCGCTACACGCGCATCTCCTCCTCCCATAGTTACCGTCACAGAGGGCGGACTGGCGGTTGCAGGCGCCGCTACACGCGCATCTCCTCCTCCCATAGTTACCGTCACAGAGGGCGGACTGGCGGTTGCAGGCGCCGCTACACGCGCATCTCCTCCTCCCATAGTTACCGTCACAGAGGGCGGACTGGCGGTTGCAGGCGCCGCTACACGCGCATCTCCTCCTCCCATAGTTACCGTCACAGAGGGCCGCGGTCACAGGGTTGACAGCAGACTCCCCTCTGCTGTACGAAGTGGGTCACTCTGCTCCTGTTATGGTGCAGTTACTCTGTACGAGATCCCTTGACGCCCCGTAAAAGCGCTATAAATGGGGCGTAGGTTTAAGTTTGGTGGGTAGTTTGGCGGTCATTTTTCGCAACAGCTTCGTTTTAGAAGCGAGCGTGGAGACCCGGTCGCTGAGAGTCCCACACACCCTCGATGCAGGCCTTATGCCTGCATTTTGGCCCTTCCCCCGAAGGACCCGAGGATGGTGTCCAAACACATTCCCCCTGCGTTATCAGAAAAAAGGGTGCGTGGAGATGATCTGCCTTCCACTTTTCCACAGCCCTGGTATAAGGCGAAGGAGGAGCAATGAGGGCTTTATTACGTATCTCCGACCCAAGTGGTAATAATATTTCTTCAGAAGTGCTATTATCCCAACGTAGTGTAACGACTAAAACCTTTTTAGTCGAAGTTTGGATTAAGAAATATATTTTTTGAATTTAAATTCGAATAGAGAAAGGCCTTGCAAAACAATCGAGATAATTATTGTATCGGGCGCGCACGGAACAGATGTAACAGCTTCTTGGTTGAAAATATAAAGAAAATATTCCCTGAACCAGTCCATCATTTCAAGATCCGTACCAAGCTCGAGCCACTGGCCGCCACAGTAGAGAAACCCACACTCCTCCACCATAAGTTGTTATAATAAATGTATTAGTATGATTATATTGTGTTAATTAGACATAGCTATTTGTGGACAAATGGTGTTTTCTGAGTAAATTTCTAAATGTTGGAAAGGATTTGGTCTCTGTGACAGTAAGAAGGAGCATAGCAGCATATTCCAAAGCTTGACAGCCTGCACTGTAAAAGAATTATCATAATAGAATGATGTATATGCATGTGTCGATAAGTTTTCGATACGTATCAGAGCGCAAATTTTTAGATTACATATTGTAATTGTATTGTATAGAAACCACTTACATTGCTAGTAGTGACTACGCAACTTCGTTCGCTCGCGTTACTATCACGGCGTGTTTGTAAGTGAATTCACACAATAAATGATAATAATACATTAAAAGAATCTACTCAACACATTTCAATCTATTTTTGTTTGATCTAATCTGGCATATAGGCCATACACATATTTTATGGTTCTGATTAATGAAAGGGACGTTTACTCGTATCGCTTACTAATAATATCAAGCAAATATTGATGTTATGAATTAAGAATGTGTTTATTCTGTTGATTTGCTGGTGGCTTTGACGTGGTTTTAATGTAGAAAGAAATATTTGAAGACATATTATTATCGTGGAAGAAGAATAATAAAGAATTCAATCACTCGTTCAAAAATGTAACTTGTGACTAGGGTTTCCAACTATTTTTGAGATAAATAACGTATGACATTTTTTAAGTAGGAAAAAATAAAGTATTTGGTAAAAAAAAAGTATTTTTCAAAATTTTAATTATTTCTTCACTTGATACTAGCAAACACTAGCCTATTTTCATTATCCTTAAATTTTTGAAAGCTATCTTTACATTCCCAATTTAAATTTAATTAAACAAACAATTCCTTTTTTATTAAATCTATAGACGTCCTGTTCCTTTCTTCTCGCCATTTTAGATTCATTACTGAATAAACTCTTACTGTGATTATCCATATAAGTATTTCATTTTACGCATCAGAGTAAATATTGGAAACAGAGTATTTTCACGTACTTTATTTTTATGCAAAAGTATAAAGTATATGGTAACGCCACCTGGCGGTAAAACGTCATCCTCCCCCAGTCCTTCCTCACCCCCGCGCGCATACGCCGCTTGCCACGCTCGCTGGCATCTACGAGTGTAAATCGATCCCGCTACGAACGCACGCGTGTGAAGTGATACTTATTACAAAACTAAGGGTGATCAGACCACAGCCGGCTGGCCAGGAAGCCTTCAGCAGCTGTCATATCCGGGTAACCTAGATTCCATTTCCAAAAGACGTTTCCCGCCCCATTACAGTCCATTAACCGCACCAGTACCTATATTTACCAATAATAAAGTAGGATACTTTATTATACGAGTAAAGTATGGTTGGCAGCCCTACTCGTGACACACTCTGCAGTCACAGTTAGCGCCACCAGTTCATCCTTGTTTCTATATAAATTTTAAATTAGATTTAAACGGAACTCGATATAGATCTAGCTTATATACCGGGGCTTAACTTTGATACTTTTTATCCCGATAAGTGTCGTGGTTTCCGTGGGATAGACGAAAATAACGAAAAATGGCGCTGCGATCAGTGCTGGATTATAGCCCTAGTAACACTTAGGATACATTTTAACCCGATGAATGGATGTGGTTTGTATAAAATAGACAGATTAACTAAATAGATGGCGCTGTAATCGCGTTATTTATGGGCATTAAATCCGGAACACAACTCAAGGTTGTTATGGCGACATACTCTAGCCCAAGGGTGGTAGCCATCCAGGCGGGCATTTGCCCAGAGGTAGGTAGTAGGATATTTACCCTACTACCTGGCTGTGGGTTGTCTTGTCGTCTCTTACAACAGGTCACCCGGCAGCAGGAAATTGTGTTCTTTCTCCGTTCCTGCACGGATAGATAGATGACTTAAATTAATCATAATTTGAAAGCCCTAATTAATTCAAAAATCAAACGATTGGTAATAATATTTACCCTGATTGTTTTATTTTTCTGTGTACAGGAGGTCTGGCCTCAGTGTAGTGATGAACGTCGAGCCTGAGGATTACCCTCCTTGGTCAATAGTTCCCTATTATGGCGCAAAGGTATGTAACGAAAAACTGACTACCGGCATATGTAAATAGACTTTAGAAACTTATTTAAGTTTTGCTTCTGTACATTTTTAACCGACTTCCAAAAGGAGGTAGTTTACAATTTGAGTGTATATTTTTTGGTACGTATGTTACGCGATTAGTGGACCGATTTAAAAAGTCTTTATTAGATAGTGCATACTCCTAAAATGATCTCACTGTGACCAAGTCAGGATCTAATGAGTGGATCCCAGGAAAATCGAAAGCAACCCTTGTTGAAGAGCGCCGAACGCCCCCACTCTTCGAAACTTGTATTTTTTTGTGGGTGTTTGAGTGATTGTAACATTAATATTTAATATTCTGGCGATCGAGGAGAGAACTTTCTGGCAGCGTAAGCCGGTCTCAAGACTTTAAGAAAAAGGTAGAAGATTCTGGAAGGAAAAAAACAAGGACAGATACATATTGGAAAGGGATAGATGAAGAACAAAAAAAAAACCAAATGAAGATCGAAATAGTAGAATAGAAGGTTCAGGAAGGAAAAGACAGAGATAGATGTTTAGAAAGGGACACACAGTAAATAAAAGAATAACGAAAAAAAATAATTATGGGTTCTAGAAGATTCTTCCTGGTATATTAGCAGGGTAAGGTGCGCTTACCGGGGAGGTCAGTTGAAGAGAGCAAAGCGACAAGTGCGATAGGAGAGAGTTAGAAGCGAAGAAGATAGTGACACGTTTAAACAGTTGGGAAAACAGTTTAATAGAAGACACTGACGAGTGGCGAGATTAGTCAAGATTTAATTGCGCAGTTGAGTGAAGGAGGAGTTTAGCATAGTTTAAAAGGAGATCCAGAAGCGAGCTACTCGAGGCAAATTCAGCCGTGAGGTGACAACCGCAGCAGCAGGAGGTGGTCTGCTCAATATCGGCGACGGTGTTGTGAGTGAGATATCTTATCGTCGGGACTGTTCGTCGTTAGTTGTGCGTGAAGGGACAGTTCTGCAAAGAAGAATCACGTACGGCTGTGTAAGTTAATAAAAGTATTCAGTTAAAAAACTGGTGTTTCCTTCCAATCCCGAGTGTGTATTACAATAATATATAGTAAATATTGCTATATATATATATATATATATATATATATATATATATATTGTTATACGCACTTCTAATTTAATTTACACTACTTTTAGATCCTGATAAACGATCCAAACGACTATCCAGAAACAACAATCCGCTACCGTTATATTACTTTGGGTGAATCGCTGGACATCAAAATCGAGCCCATGGTCTTCCAAAGCGACTCTAATATCCGAAGGGTGGATCCTGAAAAACGCGCTTGTTGGTTCCATGATGAAATGGTCTTGAATCACACTGATAGGTACAGCTTTGAGACCTGCAATACGGAGTGTAGGATGAGGAATTATCTGGAGAGTTGTGGATGCCTACCCTTCAAATATCCTAGAGGTAATGTCATCCACAGATTAAGTGCACGCATTTCGGTTTATTTCAATTATTTCACCTGGTTAACTTTGGAGATAAGTACTAACAAGATATATTGCCGGTTTTAACCGACTTAAAAAAGGAGGAAGTTCTTAATTAGTTGTGTAAATACATACATTTTCTTTTTGTTTCTAAACCAGTTTTAATGATTCTTTTGCAGTGGGTTTGCTTCAAAGTAGTAGTTCCAGGATTAGTGGCCAGGTTCTAGAGACCCTTTAGAGAGCAGCAGCGCATTTGTAGCACCTTTGGTATTGCAAGTGTCCATAGACGATGGTAACCGCTTTCCATCAGGTGTATTTCTGATTTCTGATTTCTGTACCATCTGCCTGTCTGCTGATGCTGCTGCCTAGTTATGATGTCGGGCGCACTGAACTATATTAGGACTAAGAACGCATACATACAAACCAACTTTTCAATGATGAACAGCATATGATAATGTAAATTCATATAGCCGTTGTTTCTGCGTCCGGGAAGCTATCTTACTAGGGTTTTCATAAATATACGTAACTTAAGTGAAAACAAGTGATTAATAAAAAAAATATAATAAAAAGATACCGACTTCAAGAGTAACTTAACAAAAGCAGCAAATAAATATTTTCTATAACATCTTGAAAACATTATCAGGTAAAACAAAAAATTATATTTTTTTTCTTGCATGAGTTCAGCAAACTAGCAAATGGTTCACCTGATGGAAAGCGGTTACCATCGCCGATGGACATTAAACACCAAGGGTGTTACAAATGCACTGCTGCTCTTTAAAGGTAGGCTGGAGCCTGGCGACTAATGCCGGAACATAACTCAAGGATGTTATGGTGCTAGCCATCCAGAGGGGCCTCGTAGGAAGGGCCGTCCGGCCGCAGGAAATTGTATTCTTTTTCAATTCTTGCACGGAAAAATATACAATAAAATATTCTGTATTCCTACAACACCAAAATATTGAAAAACGTTATGATATTTGTGTTTTACTTGGCATGGACTTATTTAACCCTTGCCGATCCGGTGAGAACGATATCACAGATAATAAATAGGCCTTTATGTCGTAGGCATAAGGCTTATTTCGGTTTGTATATGCCGAATCCTGACAATAATGAGAACTCTGTGGGGGTTCTATTTTGCCTTCATGTAAATATCTGAACCGTAATAAATGTTCACTTGCAACAACTGCAACAAAATTTATCTCGTTCGTCTTGATTTTTTTTTTCAGAACAGTCTACCCGTATTTGCGAATTCGAAGATTTGGAATGCTTACACAATTTCACAGGTAATGATGCTATGGAATATTGGAGGCTTTTTTAGCCGAGTCGGGCACTTATTTAAAGAGGAAATGTTATAGGGTCGCGTCATCGACATGCTCATGATAGGCGCATGCGCAGCGGCCGTGTGCTGTGCGCGTTAGACGCTTTTTGCATTGGTGAAATCTCGTGCGATCGCGTCACCGACATGCTTATAGCAGTAAATCTGTAGCTATGCAGCTGACGTATTGTGCAACATTAGTGCTGTGCATATCTTATAAGTAAAATTGAATGGATTTAGTGAAAAGTTCAATGTGTATACTGTGCATTGTTGAAATAGTGTTTTAATTCAAACATTATGGAATTTCAAATTTTAATAGTAAAATTTCTAAGTTTTCACTTCTATCGCTAGTCTCTATAACTGCCAATTTTTTAAATTCTGCAGCTTCATGTGAATGTTGGTTTTGCGCTTTACCCGCATTTATCACTGTGGCTTTATTGTCAGCAGCAAATGGCCGGATCGTTTGATGGAACGTGTTGTCAAGAATCAGCACAGTAGTCGAAATACTATAATGAGGTCCTTCTTAAATAATCCCTTGTCGTATCGCAAACCAAGAACATCGGCAACAAGTTTCCTCTAGATAGTTTATTCGAAGTCTTGGTAGCGCAATGTCTAGCTAGCGCACGCGTCCCAAACTCAGAGGGCGTGAGTTCGATTCTCGCCGGAATGCATGCACAACTTAGTCAGTTTTGTGATCTAATGTACATATTGTTACAATTACCACGTACTAACAACGGTGAAGGAAAACATCATGATGCAACCGAGACAACCGATGTGTCAAACCTGCCAAGTCGCCTTAGAGATGCGTGGCGGGTATACTGTCCGTTGCCACTATAATGGGGCGCCCGAGTCTAGCAGTGGGACATTTATAGGCTGATATTATATATTTATAGATAGTTAATACCAGGGATTACCAAAGTGGTCGATATCAATCCCTGAGGTCGAAATCGGTTTTCCAGGGGTCTAAAAACCGACCACTATTAATTAACACAAGTTCTTATTTAAAACATTCAAGATACTGTTCTCGATGTGTTACGTGTACAAATGTGTGATTTGTAAAAAAATGATTACCCACTTAAGTATTTTTGCGTAATTTGTATTAATAATTATTAATTATAATTAATATTTAATTAAAATTCTGTATTCATTAAAAAATTTGTCTATTTATTTTCTTAAATTTTGATGAGAAAATGATGTCTGTTGTTTGTGTCTACCCCGCAAGGGACCTGGCGTGAAGTTATGTATGTATGTATGGATGTAAAATGATGTCAAGTTTACTCACATATCCAACCGCAAAGTTTTTAAATTGGTAAGTATTTTGTATCAATACGAAAAAATTAGAGATAGTATTGTTAAAGTAATTAGGCTATGGGGGTCTGACGTATCAGTTGATTTTGAAAAAGGGGTTTCTTGGCCAACATAGTTTGGAAATCACTGGTTTATACGAAGAATATCGTAACACAATTTCCATACATATCGACGATATTGTAGGAGCGATTGCTGAATACCTCTAAACGTTAAAAGCAATACAGAATTGAATTAAAGATATGAAGGAATCACATGAAAATGTCTTATAATTTTCCAAATATTTCAGATTGCTTCTTTATACGTAAATGGCTTTTCATTCAATCGACTTCGTTGGAATTTCCAATTGGTATACCATTTTTCGGAATATAACTGACGTAATTTCGGATGTTAGAAACATTTTATCATCCAAGATTTCTTAGAAAAACAAGCTTACTTTCATATGTATAAAGATTTGTCATTGCATTAAATTTGTATTATGCGCAAGAGTTAACTTGAGTCCTGAGCAGAATGCGCGCTCCCCTCCCGACCTCCGCCTTCTTACCGCTCTCGCCATCGGCGCGTCAGTACCTCGCGCTTACGTCATCTGAGCGTAGTCTCAAGTTAACTCTTGCGGGTTGTATATAGGCGCTATTTGCTCTCGCAAAGTTTCGATTCATCCCGCGATAAACTATCCCGCTTTTCGAAATGAACGCATTCTATATCTATTCGCGCTAGTGAGACTAAATATAAACCAAATTTCACCAAAATTTGTATACTGGTTCTTTCGTGAAAGCTTGTCAGATGGAATTTCTTTCGAATTTATAATTTTAGATAGATAACACTTTATTGTACACCAAATCACAGATAATCATAAACACAAAAAACAAGAGATAGTACAACGGGCGGCATTATCGCGTAGAAGCGATCTCCAGACAACCTTTGAAAGGGATTAATGTATTTTTAATACTTAAGATGGTGCAGTTTATAAATAATGATAAATAATGAGAATACACTATACATATAAGTACAATACACATAGATATACACACACGTATATATACATATGACAATACAAACATACATATAACAGTATTAGAAATTATTATACACAATAGAGTAGTATTGCTCCTGGACCTGATTTTTAAAACACTAAGGATTTGGCTTGTTATGTAGCAATAGGTAGCTCATTCCAAAGACGCAACTGTGCACACACAGCCTGGACGGTAAAAGAAAGATCAATGAATGAATGAATGAATGAATTAATTAATTAATAACTTTATTGCTCTACATTAAAGCACAATGGGCGGTCTTATAGCCAAAGGCGATCTCCTCCAGGCTAGCCTATACAATTATTATCGACACCGACTTCATTATTTACTGACTTCATAATTATTAAATGTAAGATTACAGTGTGTACATTTATTTGCATTCGTCATTATTATATTATTGTTACGAGTTGCAGGACTCGAATCAAAATGCCGTTGGGATTATTATATAGTTTATTAGAACTATACAAACACGTATAACACAGGTATAAATATAATTGAACACAGCCAGCCCAAACTTAATGCACAATTCAATAACACGCGCAAAGTGCGTCACTAAATAGATTACCGAATGAACACACGTTTTGCTTCGCTTGTGGTTATCGCTTGACTGCCTCATCTCTCAATTGGGGTATTGCTTTATACTGTACAAATGTAATATGCCTGCTCGGCCGCGTGGACTGAATTTCCTAGAATCACACCTGACTACCATAAAAGATTACAATACACTATGGGCTGTTTTTCTAATCACAAATTTTAAACACAAAGTAAACAAAAGAAGTACAAATGCCGAAAAGGTAATAAAATGTCTACAGGTATGCAGGTGTGAATTTGTCTTTTGTCGGCGTTCAGGTCGTAACATTATTACAGTCATCATTATTATCATAGTCATTAATTTATTATTATTACAAAATTATATATTGTAAAAAACAAGACATTTATAGTAATGATTTGAAAGCAGTCCACTATAGCTTCGTAAAATTAATCGCAATTAGCGCCGAGGTAAACCCGTTCCAATGTTTCTTTGTTGCAGTATACATAACGACGAAGAATATGAATTGCCATCCTGTCTGTTACATGGAATGCCGTGATAAGATGTATTCCATCACGAGTGATGTAGTGCCACTTTTGCAGCATCATTACCCTCAAAATTTGACGTGAGTACCTACGTTTTCGCTTATAAATATTTAAAAAATAGTGTGTCATGCCACGGGCATGCCTTATATTTAACAGAATACCAAAATTAGGCTACGATTGACACGATATTGTCCGGCGATTTCCACGTAGTAATAACATAATTGAGCCCCTGGTTTAAGATAATAATAATCGACACAAATTCACACATTGTGTACCGTCAAGCTAAGCAAATGAAGGATAACATAAATACTGTTAAACACTTCGTTAAATATTAATTTGTTGTGGACTGTAAATATTTTAATTATTAAAGAAAACTCCACGTGCGTAATACAATGACGATTTTATTACATATTGGGGAAAAAATATACAGAAAAAAAAGTCAAAAGAACATCGATGTTCTAAATTCAAACATTTAGTATTGTTACAACTTAGGTTCCGACAAAAACAAATTCAACTCCTAATCTGTAAAAAAACATATTTTATTACCTGTCTGCATTTGAACTAATTGTAATTCTTTTATGATCGTCTTATTTTGTGTACTTATTTATTGGCATACATTTTTAGAGAGCAGCCTATTATACTATCGTATTCGCTTACGGCCGCTTGTGGCTGAATCATTAGCCAGGTGTTGCGGTTTACATCGACTACGATACGGGCACAGTTGAATTTATGAGGTATAAAACGACGGCCCGATGGAGAGAGGGGGCATTCGAACGACGACTACGATACGGGCATGACGTGTGTACATTCGGGAAACTATTAGTGACGGATTTTGCGCGTTTCATTCAAATACGACCTTCTGCATTACGTTTGAATTTGTTGTGTTCGGTTATATTTGTACTTGTGTAATACGTGTTTGTGTAGTTCTAATAAACTCTATAATAATTCTAACGGCATTTTAATTTGAGGCCCGCTGACATCGTAACAGCGTATTTGGTGGCAAGTACTATGCCGCACCAAATAAATAAAAACTGTTTGTTGGAGATCCAAATCCAACAAATACAACATAATAAGTACACAGTTTGCAATTAACTTTTATCTATTTTAGAAAATAAGGACCAGTATTCTAATTAACAGTATGGGAGATGCATACGTCGTGTCATCCCAGCAGACAACGAACTACTGATTGGAGCTTTTTTTTATTGGACTTGACTTTATGTTGCTGGTCCGAAGACCTTACCTTACAACTTTACCGCGGTTTTCGAGCCCGTAGAGCGACTTGCTCAAAGGAGCTTCCTTGAGGGCTTTACCTCGGCTGGACTGTTGCCATGATAAGGCAATGAATCTTACGAAGCCGAGAACACATATTTATAGTTGCTCTATCTCGCTCACACATCATCCGTCCCGCTCACACATTGTGCTATATATCATACTAGCTGTACGAATTCTTAATATTTGTACTTAAGGTTACGGTTCCCAAATTAAATTCACTTCAGTTTAAATCAGCTCTCGACAGTAAATACTTTCTGCTATCTGAAGTATCATTTAACCTCTACCTCTTGCTGCTACAACCGAAAGGTTGATCAAACGCTTCAGAATCTCTTCGTAAAGCCTCAAGACTTCAGAACCGGACGATAAGATTCCCAGAAATAATAGGAAACTAATAAACTTAAGACATACGAGTATTGCTGTAATAATTGGAAGCAGTATATTTTGGTACAATTGCTTAAGTAAACACACAAATTAATTGTCATAACCACGTACGCTCTGATGTTATGATACATACAATACTAGAGTTGGGTAGGACATGATTTTAAAGTGAGTTTGTAAGAGAAACATGACATTTGTACTGCATCAGTACAATGTACCACTTCAAATGGAGCGAGGATATTTGTATGGTTTGTACCGCGGTAGTACATTTGAAACGATGAGGCCGGTGAGGTGGTGATCGTGATTCCCTCATTCGTCTCGTACAAAACTTCTTGTTCGGAAGTGTTCGTTAAGAAGAGGATGTGATCGCCTTCGGTCACCTCATTTTACTAGCAGTCGTTACATGTCTTGTCATGTTGTTCCTCTTTGTCAAATGAATATTCGTAGAGGGGTTATTGTACTGTTGTCCTCGTTTCGTCCTTCCTCTTACATTTGAGGCGTGAGTAGTAGCGCGACAAAAACTATGAAGTAGTACATTTTCAAATTTTGAGTCATTCAGTACAAATGTATTTTGTACGTGACAAATGTACTGGCTCGCACGTGTACTACTCATCACTATACAATGCTAAGTTTATTCGGTTGTTTGAAATGCTGTGGTAAGATGTAACGTTCCTCTCTTATTTATTCAATTACAACATAACTTGGTTTTGTTCTGTCGTTGGCACAGAACAAAATCTTTGGTTGGTTACACAGTCTATAATCACTTCTGTTTATGAATTAGTTTATATTCAGTTTTTAATTTTATTTTTAAAGTTAATTTTTGTTTCTTACTACTATTGTGCAAATAACATATTTGTTTATCTTCATTTGTCTGTATATTTAAACATAATAAATCTGTAAATATTTCGAGTTTGTAAAATACGTTTAAAAATGTGAAAAATATCAGGGGGGTAATTCGGACTAGCAGATTCAGATCACTTTGAGGCCGATCCCAGACACCCAGACCATAGAAAATAAGAGAAAGTTCGTCTCTGAATTTTTTCATGCCAGAAATCGAACCCGGAGCCTCTGAATTCAAGCAGGCATGGCCGGATACACAGAGGCCGTCAATAATAGATGGAAACTAATGCGGCACCATTAGATTTTGAAAAAATCAATTACTGTAGTCGGGAATGAAATCCGCTGATTTTGGAAAAAAATGCATTTGTACCGTACACGGCGGGATCGGTAACCCGACGGCACAATACCACAAGGTAGTATTTAGTACTCACCTGGTACTACTAATACTAGTCCGTCAGTATTTTAAGGGAGGAGCGCCCCTTGAGAGGAAATATAGAAAATATCACTACAAGGGAAACACTACGGGGGATGGATAAAATATCTGTCCTGTCCGCCCGCGCCTCGTACTTTTCCGACAGAAATCACTGGAAAATATGTAAAACTCTCAATAAAAAATCAAAAATTAGGCGAGAACAATCAATCCGTGCGTCTTCAAGGCATATTCGCGGCATACCGTCTTTTCGACGCGATAAAAAACTACCCTCGTATGAATCGCGTAACAGTCAAAAACGGGCAAATGTCTCTAGAGACCACCGGTCATTACATGGCCCGGACTTTTGGAGGGCTTGCGTGGCCCCTTGACAAATAGGAAATTGGCCTAGAGGCCCCTTGACAAATTAAATGTAAATGTGGCGTGACTCCGACCGGTGATTATCCGTGTCTACACCATGTAATAATGCACCCAAGGACAAGCCCCGGTCAGTGTACGACCATTGTGGGAAATGAGGACAAAAAGTACCGGGCTATTGGGGTGAAGTCCTAGTGGTACGAGGAGTCTGGGAATATGGGGATTATGGTGTCTGCCATAGAAGACAGGGGAAACATGGGTGTGAGTGGCTAAGGGGTGTAGAGAGGTAGGCTGTCGGTTCACCAAAGTTATATCCGATGTTATGCTATTAATCACTTTCACCCCTGGAGCTTGAGTCTTAGCTCTAGCGATCTCCACTCCGTGCCGGCTGATTAAGGCAAGCACAAAGGCGGGGGGGCCTTGCTTTGGCCCTCAGAGTCAGTTACGAGCTATACTCATCCAAGTGTAGCTTGCAGGGATCAAGTTCTACTACAAACAACAAAAACATTATTTAAAATCTTATAAAATTGATTCTTAATTCTCTAGGTAGTAACCGACTGACAACAGATAGATTTATTTCTTTATTTTTATTATTATAGTTGTGGGCAACATCGCTGGTTGCGTCACGAGTAATATTTTCCTGTAGTTTGTATTTTTATTTAATTTAGTGGTGTAATTGTTCGTTGGCCTAAATAAATTTAAAAAGAAAAACATTCAACTACAAACAAGGGTTGATTATTTAAATATTTTCAAATATTATAGTCCTGTATACCTAAGTATGATGGAACATTCGTAGTAGGTATTCTGCTTTCATGCCTTCCATTTTACCTCTATTCCTTGCCGTCTAATTGTAACATACACGGGGCTCCTTGTATTAGTTTCTAATTGAACCCCACTTTGCCACAATCAAGTTGCATTAACCCGCAACGTGAGCGACAGCCTTGTTGTGGTTAACGGGTACCTACCTATATAAGCGAATAGCTTCATATACCTGTACATACTACATGATAGGTACATAGCAGCTTAAACAACTTACACTTGTTGTCATGATACAAAATGTTCATTTGAACTAACTCCCACTTTCAGGGGTGTGTCCATTACATTGACCGATAGACTCCAGCTTCTGGGCATCTCTTTGACTTCAAAACTCAATTTTGGCACGGACATAGAGTCCTTAGCGCAAGTGGCTGCCTAAAAATCTGGGTGTATTCGCAAGGGTGAGATAGTACTTCACGTCAGAACAACTGCTGAACTTATACCAAGTACAAGTTCAGTCTTTCATGGAGTACTGTTCTCATCTTTGGGACGGGTAGGCTAAATACCAGTTGGAGGCGTTGGAATCAATTGAGAACAGAGTCAGGAAGCTGGTTTGCAATTATCGTCTTTTTTATGCTCGACTTCACAGTCTAAGGGCTCTGTCTAACTGTCTATCGGATACATTTCGAGGACTGTTCCTTAGAATTGCACGAGCTGATTCCTCTATCGCCATTTTTAACATCGGTCAAGCAGACGTACCGGTTTACGCCATGGCTACACGGTGGAAACACCACCAGTCAGAACCAAGCGTTTCATCTTTTCTGGTGCGCACTGTCGAAAAGTGGAATAATTTGCCGCAGTCTTTTTTTCCTGACATGTACAATCTTGAAGTCACTTGTGACTTCAAGATTCTCAACTCTAACAATTCAAAACAGCATATTGATTAGACCGCTTTCTGATTTGTCCGTGCAGCAGCGGTGCGGTATGCGATACTCGATATGCTCGGTAGTAGCGTTTTCAGATTATCAAAGCATTGACGTTTTTTAGAATAGTATTTCTAATATTTTTTTGCATGAGTTCAGCACACAGCCCACTTGATGGAAAGCGATTACGATCGACTATGGACATTTGTAACAACAGAGGGAGACTAGTCTAGCCACTAATGCTGGAACACAACTTAAGGTTGTTATTGGCGGCATATTCTAGACCAGAAGTGGTAGCCGTCCATTCTGCCAAATTTCCTACTACCTGGCACCTGGCTATATATATTTTCTTTCTTTCTGTACACGGTAAACATGAGATTCTTATATCTGTTTTTGTTTGTTATTGCGAAAAATTACATTCAACCACAAATCGAATCATAAAGTAATTTATTGGATACAAACACGGTTACACAAATAGGTTTTTTTTTAAATACATCGATCTATTATAAGGTCGGAACAATCATTTATAATATTAAATACTACTATAAACATATTTACAAGTAAAAGATGTAGTCCAAATCGCTGTCGGTGGGGAGCGTTCCCAAAATGCTGGCCGCATTCCCTCGTTGTATGGCAACGCTTATTCGTTGCCCTAAATATAGGCCAGCATTTTGTTATTTTATATTGATCACATGTTTTTTGCCAGTTGGGCGTACAATTTTTGAAACTTATATAGGTACATACTTATTTCAATACTTATTTGGTTTTAATTATTATTGCTAATGTTTCAGTCTTATATAATTATGTCACACGATAAGATTTTATTGTAGCTTTGTCCAAGTTTTCTTTCATTACTTGATCCATATTTCTTCGTAAGTAGTGGTACCATAAAAAAATAATTTCAGCCAGCTGACACGTAACTGCGAAAAGCCTTGCCAGTCTATATATCTTCTTTCTAAACATTCTTATATTCGTTTACTTGAAATGAGAGAACTGATACTATTATGATATTATATATTATATAATATACACTATGCCTATCACTTTGTCCGACCAAATCTTTAAATGAGTGAATGAATGATCTTTATTGCATATATATGTTACACATACATATACAACAAGAGGCCTTATCGCCACCGGTGGTATCTTCCACTTAAATTATTAAAATTATTAAATTAGTTTTAATAATTGTAAAGACAATGATTAAAACGAATTTAAGTAAAATACATTTATCATCTTATACTAATGTAAAAATCTAAAGAGTTTGTTTGTTTGAACGCGCTAATCTCAGGAAATACTGGTCTGATTTGAAACATTCTTTCAGCGTTAGCTAGGTCATTTATCGAAAAAGCTATATATATATATATATATATATATATATATATATATATATATAATATAGGAATCCTATTTGTTTTTATAAAATAACCATGTGACGGAAGTAGTCAATAACCTGATAGAGTATTCTTTCATGTAGTAATCGGAAGTTGTTTAACCAGATGTCAACGTAGAAACATTTATTATTAAGCTAACGGATATCGGAAATTCGGAAATGGAGTAACCGAATGTTGGAAGTTAATACGTATGGCGGAGGTTGGTTTAATGAAGGAAGTGTAACTGAAGTGGCGCCACAGCACTACCGGATATTGTCACTGCAGGGCGCTACGAGGACCTTAAATACGCGGTGTTCGGACAGAGGAGGGGTAGTCTTAAACCGACAGTCTACGAGTCTAGAACCGACGGTCTACAACCGTCATTCTACGTTCATCGGTTGCGGAAGCTCTGTTGGACAAAAGGCGCATAGTGTATTGTGGTCGATAATTACTGTTCGATAATCGCAGTATTCTTTGAGGGCAGATTGTTGCTCGACACCTGACAAGCATGGAGACAACTCTTGGAGTTGTCCTAATATTTCTGTGTTATTATTGTGCTGTATTTAATATTGTTATTTTAATAATTGTAGTGTAATAAAATTTGATTATAATATTTCAGATTATTATTGTATTATACTCAGAGTGTCATTCACTCCCAGCGTGAGTGAAGCCGTATATAATATATATTAGCATATTCAAGCGTATGAGTACAAGTGAGATGCACTCTGACGCTTGAATATATATAATATGTAGGCACAAATACAACAATTACCATATAAAAAAAATCATTTATTTAATTACTATGAGTTTATTGTAATGTGAAATTAATGTAAAACAGCAAGATTTTATTGTAATTTCAATACTTAACCTAAAAGTTTGTGATCACGTGCACGTGCACTGAGTCCTATAAATACGGTCGCACTGTCGACACTCAATCATTATTGATCGAGCCGCCGGACGGGATGGACTTCTCTGGGAAGCCGTAATGCTCTTGGAATAAACGATACCGAGTACTTTTGAAATTGTATTTTGAGGACTCAAATATGGGTCGTCACCAAGAAGCCGTGACGTCGCCATTGTTGACGTCACATTCTTTACAGAGGTTCCTCCCCAGACATATATAAAAATTATATAAATAATATTGAATGGACTTAAATAATTGAATAATCTTATAGAAGCTCGTTGTGGAATGATGATATATCAGCCCATAAATCTCCCACTGGTGGGCTCGGGCCTCCCATTATAGGGGGAATGGACAGTATACCCGCCACGCTTGTCCAAGGCGGCTTGGCAGGTTTGACACATCGGAATGTGGAATACTTTAGGGTAATTTTTGATCAATTTTCTGAAACTTGAGAGAATATACTCACAGATAATTCTTCTTTAAAAGTTAAATCAATCTATATAATAAATAAATCAATATAAATATAATTCCTTAAGCCTACATCCGTTAACATATTATAATTCAAAATAAACTTTAAGTATCACTTTCAATTTTTCACTGTTTTAGTTTAAAACATATTATTAGTTTTATTTCGGTCCGAATTGGACCTATGTTTAATCATCAGTCTTTATGACTCTCTAAACTGTGCTTCACAATGTAAAACTCGTATCTCATTCTCTCGTAGGCTTAGTATATAGATTTATGTGTTTATCTCTTTTTAACGTTTATTAGAATCACAGCGATTCTAAAGATGTTCAAAAAATTCGCTAAAAATAACAATTCCATTTTTTTTTCCAAACACATCTAAATAGCACTTCACCAAGTCGTCAATTTATAGTGCGAAAACATACACTAAAAATATTATCTGCAAAAAAGTGTTGTTATGTAAAAAATCAATCAACACGCGTCGAGTTTGTTTTGAATCTGTCTTAAGAACTGAGTAGTGCTATTTTAAACAACTTGAATCTTCGTTATTATTCTGTATCATTATTGCTTCGTAGAGAATGCTTCAACATGCATATTCCCTGTGCAAAGTGGAAAAAAATACTACGGATCGACACCACATGCTAACCCCACAGATATTAATGTTACGAGCTACAGAGGGCTCGAATTAAAATGCCCTTAGAATTACTATAGAATTTATTAGAACTATACAAACATGTATAACATAGGTACAAATATAACTAGACACTACTAGTACAAACTGCACGCTTCAATAACACGCGTAAAGTCCGTCACTGTATCGCTCATCGAATCTACGTCTTGCTCGTATCGTAATACTCGTTTGACTGCCCCACCCCTCCGCAAGGGCATTGTTTTATAGTAAGCTGTAAAATACACAATCGATTGCGTGGGCTGGGTTCATCCCCAAGAAAATGGTATCTGCACACCTGGTTAATTATTCCTGTGAACGGCCAACAAAGTCGAAAACAATAACAAAAGGGTCTTTTGTACTTGCAATTTTTAAACACAAAGTAAACAAAAGAATTCCGAATTCGGGAAGGGTAATAAACTGCGTTTTATGACATGCAGGTGTGCCTTTACCTTCGCCGGCATGTAACAACACAAATACCTCCCATAGTATAGTATAAATAGCAATGAAATATCTTTAATAAATCACTACCCTCAAAACAACTCAAAAATCAAAAATTAAATTTAACACTTGTGATCGCTTTTTTATTGCAGGAATTCAGCAGACAGGCAGACGGCCCATTTGATGGAAGGCGGTTACCATCGCCTATGGACATTGGTGCATTTGTAGCGCCAAATGGTGCTACAAATGCGCTGCTGCTCTCTTAAGGGAAAGTGGAACCTGGTCACTAGTGCCGGAACACAAGGTTAGGGTTGTTATGGCGACATACTCTAGACCAGGGATGGTAGCCATACAGTCGCATGCTCTCTAAACTCACAAGGATTGTTAAACTGGGATTGATTCTACCATTGAAATCTTTAGGGCTGCTTGCATAACGATAGCCTTTAAATGAAAATTAGTTAATCATATTGTTACGAATTACAGGACTCGAATTAAAATGCCGTTGGAATTATTATAGAATTTATTAGAACTATACAAACACGTATAACACAGGTACAAATATAACTGGACGCAACCAGTACAAACCTGATGCACGATCCAATAACACGCGCAAAGTCCGTTACTATATAGCTTATCGAATATAGACGCGTCTTTTCCCGCTTGTGTCTATCGATAGACTGCCTCTCCCCGCCGTTCGGGCATTCTTTTATACTAAGCTATACAATATGTCTCGACAGAAAACTCGAGCGCGTAACAATAATTTCCAAGAATCACACCTGGCTAATGCCTACCATAAAGGATTATGTATTATAATAGACTGTTTTTCTAATTACAAATTTTAAACACAAAGTAAACAAAAGAAGTTCAAATTCCGAAAAGTTAATAAACTGCAGGTGTGAATTGGTATTTGTCGGTCGTAAGTTCGTAACATTCAAACACCGACGGCGGGTAATAAATGTGCTTTGTTTACAAATCTGCAGGTGGCCCAATTGTAACAATATTAAACTGCCTAAATACGTTTTACATAAAACATATTTAAAAAGCCTTACATAACGTGGTCTCTCGTGTTATTTAGCAAAGTGTATTTATGCAGTGGGTACAGCCACAAGTGTTCCGTAGTACGCTGCGATCCATTTTTTGGAACAAACACACCAAATTTAGCTTGAATGCTAGTTATTTTTTGCGTAAAAAGTAATTGTAGTTGGCCAATGTCAACTTGTTGTACGAAATTTCGTTCGTTTGGTTTGCTCTGGTTTTTTTTTGGTGGCAACCTGAAGAGTGATTTTTTGCTTGCCCTTTTATTTTCAACATACAATATTTTTGCGAACAATAGTAGTAGAATATTGAATAACTTAGAATTGTGAAATATTGAAAGTCACAACTATTTAGTGAAAACAAAGATGTACGATTCGGTAAAACCTCAATCAAATTTTAACTTGACCCTGGCTAAATACACAAATCGTAAAGACCTATAAATATTTTACTAGAAAATTAGTTTTCTCCACTAAGAACACTGGTTTAGGAATTAATATAGACTCGAATTAAAATGCCGTTAGAATTTATTAGAAATATACAAACACGTATAACACAGGTACAAATATAACTGAACACAAAAAGTCCACATGTAATGCACGATTCAATAACACGCGCAAAGTCCGGCTAAAATAGATTACCGAATGTACACGAGTCTTGCTTCGCTTGTGGATAACCACAGCTAGCTAGGTTAGCGATAACGCTAGGCTGCCTCGTCCATTAATCGAGGCATTCTTTTGTACTCCACGGATGCAATGTGTCTGCTCGGCCTCGTAGAGCGAATTTCCTAGAATCACACCTGGCTAATGGCTGTCATAAAAGATTACAATACACACAATAGGCTGTTTTTCTAATCACAAAATTTAAACACGAAGTAAACAAAAGAAGTCCAAATCAAAGCGCAAATTCATCTTAAGAATTAAAATAATTATATCAGAAGATGTTGCTGTCGACATCTTCTGTAACTCGACAGTGAATAAATATTACTCTCTGCCACATGAAGCATCATTTAACCTCTTTCTTTCGTTGCTAGACAACAGTTTTCAATCCTACAAAATACTGTGGCGAAAATGACCCAAATAACAAGGATATCATACATGGAGTGCATAGTAGAGGAAATAAATAACTGTATAAAAATATCTGCGTCGTTGCACAAATACCTAAAACAAATAGTTTCGTGACGTAGACATTTTTCATTCTTCGAAACAAATATTTAAATCATCAATAGTAAGTAAACTTATTAATAAGATGCAAAAGGAATGTAATGTTTGTATTTAGACTTAATAATTTAGTTGTGTTTAGTTTCCCCGTCAGAATTTTTACAGTATTCGAAATCATATATCATCATCATATATAGATGATGATAGATATCATCTCTGGGTTGGGGCACCTCAGTACCAGTTGCTCCCACTTGACTCCTTGCAGCGCCGAGCGGTCCGGATGGTCGACGATCCCGAACTTACAGACGGCTTAGAAACTTTAAGTCTCAGAAGAGACGTAGGCGCTCTCAGCGCATTCTACCGTCTGTATAATGGGGAGTGTTCTGAGGAGCTGTTTGGTTTGGTACCTACATCGCCATTTTACCACCGCACTGCTCGCCGGCGACTGGGAGTTCATCCACACTTCCTCGACACCTGGAAGTCATCCACTGTACGTGGCGCTCGCTCTTTTATGCTATATGTGAGCAAGCTGTGCTGTGTGTGCTGGGCTCTTCAAAAAGGGCGTAAACAGATTTTTAAAGTCTCAACGAGGTAGGCAACGCATCGGCTCCCTTAGTGTTGCAGATGTCCATGGGCGACGGTAGTCACTTGCCATCAAGTGGACCCGTCTGCCAGTTTGCCTACACGCAAACATAAAAAATAATAATAAAAAAAATTATTTTAGTGTAACTTACTATTGCTTTCTGTTCGTTTTCTAGATTATAAGTATCCAGTTTTGATTTAAATTTATTGTTATGTATTGTTAGGCCTTAAATTTATGGATATACTGTTAGATACTTTTTAATGATAAATAAATAAATTTAAAAAAAAAGTATTTCAACTCATTTGCGCAGCACATTTTTATTTGTCAATTAATTATTAGTATATACGATACAAATTTCTTATTTATTCATAGCTTCGATATAGCTGCTACGCTTTTAGTGTGCAATTAGCAGTAAACTGTTGTTGCTGTAAAAGTTGCCAACACCTGAATCCCTAATCATACGAAATTAAGAGATTGAGTTCGTTGGGGCACGTTAATTTTCTGTTTGTTTTCCGAAAACTAACAGGTCTATTTTTCTTATCAAGTCATATTTTCGTAGGGCTTAGTTATTTATGTGTTATTATATAAAATAGTCCCTTGTTGGTACAAACAAATGTATGAAACCAGAATTATATTAAAAAGTTTAAGAAAATAAACTTTTGATTCAAAGCCTGATTCTGATAGAAATAGAAGACAGAAAATGTAAATTTGTTGACATATTATTATCTTGTTCAATGTTCGCAAGGCCTGTCTCATGATGCCAACATTGGTAAAATAAAAAATAATGTTCTTCTTTCTGTTTTCTTAGAAATTTGTTTCTTTAACTATTGTATATCAAACGTAGAGGTACATTTATTCTAAAGTGACTAGATTATTATTATTCGAGACTAATTATGGCTAATTATTCCTGCGAACGGCCAACAAAGTCGAAATCAATAACAATAGGCTATTGTCGTCTAATTGCAAATTTTAAATACGAAGTAAACAAAAGAACTCCGAATGCGGGAGGAGTAATAAACCAGGTGCGCTTTTCTTTGTCGGTATGTAACAATATGTTTAAATATATTCATATTCCAACGACACGTAATATAGTATAATAGTTCTGTATCCCTTGGAAACACTCCCTTGGCCCCCATATCGGAAGTACACGTCACCGTTACATTATAATTGGCTCATTTCTAAGAACCATAACCAAGACATAGAAGAAAGAAAGAAAAAAAATATTTGAAGAAATAGCGACGTTCTTACATTGCTGACATGTATCATAAAATCTATAATTATCCGAAAACAATGTTAGATCATTTGCAGACACAAGTCATAATTTAAAATAAAACACGTGTTCACAGAGGATTATTATCGAGTCGCTTCACGACGGTATATAACTTCTTCGATACTTGCTATTTCTTAGACCAATCATAAGTAGCGTCGTTTTAAGATGTGTTTGTATGCATTTTTTACGTTTGCTTGTAGGCAAAGTGGGAAGTGGTGTTCTTGATGGTAAGCAGTTACCGTCGTCCATGGATATCTACGATACTTGTCTGAAAGAAGCTGGGAGTGTTAAACCGGTCTAAGCAGTACTTCACTCCGCGGCAACGTCTTGTACTTTATAAAGCCCAGATGAAGCTGCATATGGAGCTCTGTTCACAGTTGTGGGCTGGGGCCTCTTCTACCAGCTAAATTCTCTGGACACTATTCAGCGTCGAGCCGTTCGCATTGACGACGATCCCATACTCGTCTCATAGCTTTTGGAGAGACTTTACATCTTTTTGAGTATTCTATTGACTAAACAATGGGGAGTGTTCCAAGGAACTGTTCAAACTGATGGCTTCGTCTTTATCTACCACCGTACCGCTCGCCTTCGTCACTACCTCGAGTCGCTTGGCTCTTCAACGTTTCGCAGTTCTCTAGAACGTTTCTCTTGCGCATCTTGTGGGGATTTGAAATGAGCTGTGGTTTTCCTACAGCGCCTCAAAAAACCCCATATCGTAATATGGGGTTTTTAAGGGTGTCATAAAATTTATACAGACCAGTAGCGAATTGGTGATATCTCTGGTGTTGCAGACGTCATTTGTTGTCTGCCTATCTGCTGTACTGTAGCCGTAAAAAAATACCAAGGGAGCCGATGCGTTACCTACCTTATTGAAACTTTAATTATCTGATTACGCCCTCTTTGAAGAGTCCCATATTGTGGCACTCTGGAGAAACTACGAGAGTTCATACCACAGCTTGCTCAATAGTGCAAAGAAGGAGCGTGTGCCACTAAACTCCTAACCGTTGGCGAGTGCTGAAAAGACAAAATGGCAATGCGATGGCACATTACGGCATAATTCAACGATAAAATGAAGACATTATATAACCTCTTCATCCATTCGTTTATATAAGTGGCGTAATTTAATTTCATAAGCACATATTAAACACAGGAGATTACCATCCGGCGCCCTATTGTTGCCCGCTGACATTTCAAGCCAGTTTCTTGGATATAACAAATTGCACGGCGTATTGTTTCTTCAGATGTATACGACGTATATGACGTATTAATTTTGTATATTATATGAATTATGTCCATTCGTTGTTTCCTGATTCTCTCTTTTGATTTTGGGCTAATAATTTTCTTTTCCTTCCACGCGAGTTAGTGGTAGAGCTATTATTGGATTTATAAACATCTCTTAAGGCCGCTCGATCGGTGTGATACAGCTCTGATAGAATATCGGTGTTACATGGTCTTGAGCTAATCGTGTTTCCTCTGTTGAGTTAGTACCAATGGGTCACTTCTCCCTCTCCAATTCCAACACCCTTACTACCCAATCCTGCTTATCGTTTATTGATCGAGGGTGGTGGGTGGGTTTTCTTCCACTTTATCCATTAGAGGAGAGGAGGATGTTGGTGCTTCCGCTATCAAAAAAACCTCTTTGTCCCAAATTCTACTCGGCGAGCGACTATTTAACGATGGCGAGGTTTGGAGCCGTTAGAGTCTTCCCACATAACGGTGATGATCTCTTAATGACTCTCGCCCGCCAGTCTGCGGTGTTCTATGGCTTTCGCGGGTTTTGGGTTGGCTTCGCCTGCGGCTTCTGGAAGCCTGTCGGCAGCAAGATGCTTTGATAGTCCGGCGGCTATGCGTATAGGAGGGCAATCTCCTGTAGCGATAAAATATGTAGCTGCCGTTGTCGGTGCGATCGAAACATTCTCTGCGCGAACATCGCCACTAATTTCTCGACACTGGACCCTGCTTACCCGATATCTCTCTTTCCCCCCTCATATCTCAGCGCTCTCACATCTTAAAGACTGGCAATGTCTTAGCATCACCTCTAGTGTTGAAAACCTCCTATACACGACAGTAACCATTTTATATTGGATGGGCCGTTTGGAACTTTTACAGCGTCTAGCAATAAAACAGAATAATGTCTAAGAAAAATTACTACATTTCTGACACGATGAAGATCTGACTTCTTAACTTGCTACAGGTGTATAAAATCTAGAAATGGCTTTCGGGTTTTGTAAGATACATAAATCTATAATATAAAATTCTAAACATGCCGTGTTTGTACATTGAACCTATTCAAAAAAACCAACTGGAATAGGCTATCTAAATGACGGAGAATACAATGCATTTTTTTATTTCTTGTCTGTTTGTATGTTTGGTCGGGATTTACTAACTACTGGGCTATTTTGATACGGCTTTCGCTCGACAGCAAATCCTTAGACTTAAAATCTGCGCTACTTTTATCCTGGAAATCCTGCGGGATTTTCTCTGGGAATGATTAAAAAGGCCAGATTAAAAAAAAACCAACATGATATTTTAACTGATAGCAAATTTAACGTAACAAAATTTATGATATATTTTATTCCGGAAATCTCGCTGAAATTTTCCCACGAGCGCTTTGTACTTGTCCGCATGCATAAATATTACCTTGTTTCAACCTACGAATAAATAATAAGTCGTTTCAACACTGTTTTTACTATAACGCTGCGGTACTCTGTGTTACGGGAATCCCACGGCAATTTCTAGTAAAGCGCGGACAGTCGCAGGCATATCATAGTACAATAATATATCAGTTGATTTAACTGTTATTACCCTATTCCAATAAGATTTGTTTGAAATGTTTATATGTGCAATATTTTTGAGTTAAACATTTTGTTTGTTTTTACAGGAGCAGTCGTAACTCAAGCGAGTTGGCAACATTACAAGTTTATTTTGGGAAATCCAACTGCAATTGCTACAAACTGACACTTTTGATCGACGTCAACCAATTTGTTGGTATGTATAGACTAGCTGCATCCGCGGTTCCACCCGCGTGATGATGTAAAACTTTCATATCCTACTCATATTATAAACGCGAAAGTTTGTAAGAATGTTTGTTACTCTTTCACGCAAAAACTACTGAATGAATTTTGATGAAACTTTACAATAATATAGCTTAAACATCAGAATAACATATAGGCTATAATTTATAAAGATATAGTGTGAATTATCTAAAATATAACGATATTCCATGACGACGCAGATGAAACCGCGGGGCGCAGATAGTTTAATATTATAAACGCGAAAGTTTATAAGAATGTTTGTGTTACTCTTTCACGCATAAACTACTGAATAGATTTTGATGAAAGTTTACCGTAATATAGCTTACACATCAGAATAACATAAGAATAATATACCAAATAAAAATTTCCATTAAACCTGAAATATATATACATACACATAACTTCGTAAATCACCAGCCTATTACCATTGATGAAAAGAGTGTATGATTTCACAAAGGTTTCATTTCCCGGTAATATTTTGCTATCTTCCACACGTTATTTGGTCCTAAAGTGATTGACAGCAGTTTTATTGCGTTTACATACATAATATTACGCCTGTTTTCTAGAGAGGTAGGCAGTGACGATGAATCACCGGTCGCTTCATCCATTTCCTCAATTATCACGCATATTATGCTTGTTTTATGAGTAATATACAATGGACTGCTCTGAAGCCGATCTGAGACCATCCTACTAATATTATAAACGCTAAAGTTTGTAAGTATGTATGTTTGTTACTGTTTCACATAAAAACTACTGAATGGATTTTGATGAAACTTTACAATAACATAGCATCAGAAAAACACAAGGCGATTGTATTCTTTAGTTATGTTAGTTTTATTTAATTCATTTTTTGTATATTTGCAGCCACGTACGGAGGAATATGTTCTCTGTTTTTTGGCGGGTCCATAATAACCTTATGTGAGCTACTCTATCTTCTTATATCATTCCTTTGCTCTTCTACAATGAGGACTTTTAGAAAATTATGCAACAGTAATGGAGATTTCACAAATCACGGAAAAGCTTTTACATCATAAATTATATTATTTTTTAATTATTTTTGTTTTATTTTCAGCCATTGAGTCCAAGATTAGTAGGCGTCGTGTGTCATATCTATATATATATAAAAGAAAGTCGTGTTAGTTACACTATTTATAACTCAAGAACGGCTGTACCGATATGGCTGATAATTGGTGGGGAGGTAGCTCTGAACAAGGAGACATAGGATACTTCTTATCCAGTTGGAACCGGTAGGTGGCGCTGAGATCGGGTTCTAGAATCCCCCTAATCACCTGGACCGATTATGGTGATTTTATTTTTGTGTGTTTGAGTGGATTTCCGGATGGTTTAGATTCACAATTAGAACCGGTAGGTGGCGCTGAGATCGGGTTCTAGAATCCCTCTAATCACCTGGACCGATTTTGGTGATTTTGTTTTTGTGTGTTTGAGTGGGTTTCCGGATGGTTTAGATTCACAATTAGAACCGGTAGGTGGCGCTGAGATCGGGTTCTAGAATCCCCCTAATCACCTGGACCGATTATGTTGATTTTGTTTTTGTGTGTTAGAGTGGATTTCCGGATGGTTTAGATTCACAATTAGAACCGGTAGGTGGCGCTGAGATCGGGTTCTAGAATCCCTCTAATGACCTGGACCGATTTTGGTAATTTTGTTTTGTGTGTTTGAGTGGGTTCCCCGCCCCGAATGGTTTGAATCCTCAATTGGAATCGGAAGGAGCCGCTGGGATCGGGTCCTAAATTTTAATTTTTTTAGAGGTGGACAACGTCTGCCGGGGACGATAGTATAGTAATAAAAGCCTATAATCTCTAGGCGACCATATCGGCCTTAAGTTGTGTTCCGCCGTCAGTGGCCAGATTCCAATTCTCCTTTGAGGTCAGCAGCACATTCCTAGCTTTGGTCTTGCAAATGACGATAGACGACGGTAACCACTTTCCATCAGGTCATTCTGTCTGTGGTACTCCAACTTAAAAAAAACTTTTTAAGTATGTTGTAGAAAATTCTGAATAAGTTCAACTTGATACAATTTAACAATCAATACCTTCAACACAAATTAAATAAATCGGCAGACAACCACACATAGTGTATATCCCCTAGCTAAACCAGTTACACTTGTTTTATGGGTATTATATAACGGACCTCTCTGGGGCCGATCCCAAATACCCAGACAACTTAGTAAATAACGAAATATTCTTTTTCAGAAGTTTACAATGCCAGGATCTCTCAGGAATACTCAGGGGCATGAGTTTTAGCGATTTAGAACACTCAAGCACTGAGACCGTCAACAACAATTACTATCAACAAAATCGATTCAGTCGTTTTTGAGATAAGAGATATATTCTGTAACCCAATAATACTACAATAATACTGAGTATTATATATATATATATATATATATATATATATGACTGAAAAATTTCCTTCCGACTGCCACTAGGATTTCGCTTGCTCTGCAAATACTTTGTTTTTTTCCCTAACTTAAAAATGTGATACCTTATTTTTCTCAAAATCAGTTAGCAACTCTAAGTATACCCAACCTGCTTATCCAAGGCGGCTTGACAGGTTGGACATGTCGATTACCTCGATGTGCAGGTTGCATCACGATGTTTTCCTTCACCGTTATTAGCACGTGGTAATTGTAACTATATGCATATTAGGGCATAAAACTGCATAAGTGGTGCATGCGTTCCGGCCAGGATCGAATCCGCGCCCTTTGAGTTTGGGACGCGTGCGCTAGCCATTACACTATCACGACTTCGACTATAAAAAAATTATTTAAAAAAACAATTCATCACTTTACTTAATAATCTTTTTTATTATTTCTCAGAATCATTTTGCCTATAAATTAGTATCACATTTAATATAAAAAAATTACATTTACATAGTACTAATTATATAAATTAATTCTCGTTTACACAATAATTACGTTAGGGTCTACATTACGTGGAGTGTACAACTATTAACGTTATTTACATAACACCAGTCGCAGTTAAAGGAGCATCTACACTTGTATCGCCTGATTGTATATATTTTATTACGAAGTTGGTAAGCAGACAGACGGCACATGTAATTACCGTCCCATATATATAACGAAACGTTAGCAACACCAGTGGCGAAGGCAACATATTGCCCCGCTTTACAGTGGGATGGGGGATAGAAAAAGTGAAAGAGAGAGAAAGAAGATGATGGAATAGGGATGTGACATAGAGGGATCAGACAGGGAGAATTGGATAGAGGAGAATGGAATTGATTTGGTCCATCGGAACTCTCACTCATAGCTCAAGGCTAAGCATGTCACGCCGATATTCTGTCGCGGCGTGGTAATTTAGGAATGCCCCGACTAGGTGTAGGTGTGAGATGGAATGCTCCTCCGTGTCAAAGGAAGATCTTTCATCGAAGCTATTGTTATGTCCTGCAGGCTTAGATATATTCTTTGTACGTTTTAGGAATCGTATTTGACCTCAATTATTGTTAATCGCCATCCATTGGCTCGTATGCGTTCTACTACAGTATTATACTAATCAATGAAGTAATGATTCCCGCATGGCTCTACCACATCTTGACAGAATATGATTGGCTATTTCGCCGCGAAACTTTGTATTTAATTGTAACTCAGTTCATAGAATAGGATATGGTGTTCTGCTACACAAATAAATATTCTTCAAACACCTTGTTTTTCTTCGATCGACTTCACTCAAAAGCTTATTTACCTCTTTTTATGCAGCTACTTAGACGCATAAAGTATTTAAATTAATTAACTTATAAGATATTCAATGGTGTGTATATATATACTTATGAGTTGTAAAGCTTCGGTGTATATATACAGTATACACCTACGCTTACCCTCACTGGGTTATCTATACATCCGAATTTAAAACAAATTCTCGTAGTGGTCATGTTACGCTCTAATGATACAAGTGTAGAATAGCCTTTAGTATAGATGCTGTTGTAGTAAACTAAAGAATACTGGGACATTTAATATTTGATACATTTATAATTAAATTGCATATCTCAGACGAATAAAATAGACTGAACTCCGAGCTCTCAGAGTGAAGTCGTCTAAACGAAGACGATCACACTAAATCACACGAAAAACCACGTGTATACTACATAATTTTACGCACACAAGTTAAAAAAAAGCTTCAACTCCGTCTATACTTTTATTCACTCGTCTGAGTTGCGCATGTATTATATTAGCTTAATTTTATTTAATTGTGAGAGAGAGTTTATTAATTAATACTCATACCTGCTTTATATTTATTTAATCATTAGGTCTGTTCTCAACTATCGACTATATACAATTTAACATAACAATCCATGTATCCTGTCCTCACCTTTAGACAAATTCTAGATCTTTAACTAAAGAACAACAGAAGTTAGGGAAGAAAAACGAAAACAACGGAGTGTCGAGCTATCTCAAAAAGTAATGATTTAATTTTATAATGTATTCTACACAACTCAGCGACATGAATAAGCCTATGAGATTTCTGTGCCACATTCTAATGTTTTTTAATGTAATAAATTTAAAAAAAACATTAACAGTGAAAACTTTCTACAGACAATTGTTGTATAAAACAAATAATATCTAAGTCTAGTTCATTTCCAACAAAATTTAAATGCTTAAAAATAAATCGAGCACAATAAAAAAATAAAAAGCACAAAGTTTTAACAAAAAGTTCTCGAATGTTCCATTTGACGATTTTGTCTTATTAAACTAATTAAAGTAGACAGAAGATATACTTATTGTACACGTCGTCGTCAGCCAACCGTTATCCACTGCTGGACGCAGGCCTCTCGCAAGTTTGCATCAGATACATCCTACCTCCATTATTGACCCTACATGGGTCGTCGTTACTGAGTTGGAAGGCATCCTACATTACGTTTGCCAAAACTCAGTACTCCAGAACTCGTTTGCTCGACCATCGGTCCATCGACCCAGCGTTAGTTCAACTTTAGTAATCTTGCGACCTTGGTTCTGTTACGGATATCCATGTTTCTGACTTTATCCATAAGAATCAATCAGACTTTCTCGACACCTGGAAGTCATAGACTGCACGTGACGCACGCTGTGTGCACGAGTGAATGAACTCCCGCGGTTTCTCAGGGTGCTAAAATATGGGGCTATTCAAAAGAGCGTCTCAACAGATGTCCATGGGCTTGCTCGTTTGCCTAGTCTTGCCTAAAAATAAGAGATCTCTACATGGCTCCCTCTAGAGCGGCGCGATCTTCGGTTTGTGTACCAGCCTCAAGTCAGTGTCCAAGTCCGTAGTACCACGCGTCATTATTAGTAGGACGGGACGATCGCTCACGATACACTTTCATATTAATTGTACTTATTCTGCCTAGCCTTCGATGTAGTACAAACACTACACTTCTGCGAAGATCAGCGTTTGAAATCGATGTGACCGTGCCGCTGGAGCATTTCCACGGAGAGGGCGTGCGCTGGCGCAGTGCGTCTGGAGGACCTCGTCACGTGGCTTAGCTGGGTGGTCTGCGCCCTTGTCTCTATGCCTCGGGGTACTTGGGTACTGTGAGCGTGGCCATTGTAGCGAAGTGTGTTCATCTAGAAACGAGAAACAATTTTTATTACCAAAGTAAATCTAAAGTCGGTAAATCTTTTTTGGCTAACGACCTAAAAACTTATAGATATTCTACGTTATAACCCCGCATATAAGATTTGTGTTGAGTTTCATTTGAAAAAAGAAAGATAGAGAAAGTATTTATTTAGATGGAGAGAGTGACCTGTATGTGCAACGGGGAGGAAAATTATTTTTGGAAATTTTGAATATATTGTTTGCAAGTTTTGGCAATCGTTTGCGACCTCAATTATTGTACAGCGTCAGCCGGGTTCGATTCCTGGTATAGTAAATTTCGGAAACGTATTTTCTCCGTTCTTTACCATGGTCTGGGTGTCTGGGATCGGCCCCAGAGTGGTCCGTTGTATATTACCCATAACACAAGCGTAACTTGCTTAATTTGGGGATATACAATGTGTATGTTTGTCTGCCGAGTTATTATAATTATTACTATTATATATACATACTTATAACAAATGCAATTATTAAAGCAAACTTAACAACTGTAATGAAAATCTCGTTGAAACTAAAAGCACTGAAATCTTACAAAAGTAATACTAAAACTTAGGAACGACCGTTTTATTATAAACTAGGATATGCTGACTTTTTCCATGCTTGCCACGAAATACCCGCGGGATTCCCGGGACACAAATTATTAATTATCCATTCAAAAAAGACTATAAGCTACTGTTTTATGCACCCGAACAACTTCAAAGGTAGGTATCACACATTTTCTTACATAAAATTTGGTATCGATCAGTGAAACATAACATTAGGACAATTCCCGCGGGATTCCCGGGATATAAAGTAGCGCAGATTTTAAGTTTAAGAATTAGCTGTCGATTAAAAAAAAATGTTACAATTCTTGAATATGTACATTACAATTTTGTGTATTTATTATTAGTATAATTATTTAATCTTATTACCGAAATACTTCTAGCGCTGTGGGTTAGAGTGAGAGAAAGGGAAGCCAGACAGACTGGCGCCGTAACGCGTTACGTAACGAAGCGGTTTGCCCTCCCATGAGAAGTTATCACTTCTGTATAAATTGATTTATAGTATGATGATACCGGCAATATCAAAAGTTGTATAATAAGCTGTTTAAGTAATTTAAAGTTTTTTTAACTATCCCACGGGAACTCTTAAATTTTTTGGAATCAAAGTTACCAGAGATATAAGCTACCATCATACAATTTTTTATTGAAACCGGTCCAATCGTTTTAGCGATTAACCCGTACAAACAAACAGAGAAACCAAAAATTGGAAAAATATTAAATTAGTTCTGTTTCACTTCTTACATCCCCCTGACTCGGTTTTTAGCATTTTTTATTGTACAGAAATTCGACCTCTACAGTTTTAATATATGTATAGATGACACTAGCGGTCTCGGTAGATATTGTCCTGCCCTGAAAAGTAAAATCTAGAACCAAATTGTAGCGGGTCTAATTGTGAATCTAAGCCATCCCGGGAGTGGACCCACTCAAACACACATACAATTTAATCCAAGTATTTTGTTTATATTGGCATTTTTAAATTCATAATACCTTTTGAATGGAATGGCAGATTGGAATAATTCAAAAAGTAATCTACGAATATTGAAACACTTTTGTAAACGAAATGATTTATTTGGATGAGAATTAATGCAAAGGTTTGGATAACATGTTATCAGGCCATGGCTTGATTTTGGTCGGCATTTCTATCAACTATTAAATTATAAAAAAGTAATTGCAGTGACATAATTACAATATTTGGACCTATGATATCGTGAGTTTTTTGTAGATTTTAATATTATAGAACATTTTTTGTGCTAACATCAATAATTTCCGCAGCGCATGCTATGAAAGTTATTTTAAGTCTAATTTTTATATTATATATTTTAGTAGGGCTCCCTAATTTTTTCTAGTAATAATTATAGTCTGTTACTCGAAGATAATGTAGCTGAAATAATAATAATGTAATGTAATGGTGAAAGAATTTTTTGTATGTGTTCCAGTAGTATTTCAGTTTATTCGATACAAACATACAATAACACAAATCTTACCTCTTTATAATAATTATTAATATAGATAACACAATAAAGATTTTGAAGAGAGGATACTAATTTATACATAAAGCTGCTTTATCTATAAATAAGTATTCTCTAGAGGAGATGAAAGGCTTTTATAAACTCTTATAATTTTTCCAGTATATCAGTTTGTATTATTTTGATAATAGTTACTCAGTACACAAAAGACGAGATCCTCCGTAATATTCTAGGTATAAGCGTGATATGTAACAAGGCATCGCTTTGATGTCGCTTGTTGGCTTAACGCCATTGTCTCAAAGTCTCAGTCTCAAATATATGGTCACCTTCAAGTTATACTATTGTTATGAGTTACGGGACTCGAATTAAAATGCCGTTGGAATTACTATAGAATTTATTAGAACTATACAAACACCTATAATACAGGTATATAACTGAACACAACTAGTACAAACGTAATGCACGATTCAAAAACACGCGCAAATTCCGTCACTTTAAGATTATCGAATATACACACGTCTTGCCACGCTTGCGGTTATCGCTTGACTGCGCCTCTCTGCATTGGGACATTGCTTTATACTGCACAATTACAATAAGTCTCTCGACCGTGCAGACTGAATGTTTAAGAATCACACCTGGCTAATGATTACCATAAAAGATTACAATACACAATGGGATGTTTTTCTAATTAGGAATTTTAAACACAAAATAAACAAAAGAAGACTGTCATAAAAGCGCTTCAATATTAGTAGCTCAAACGACGCCGGCGGGTAATAAATGTGCTTTGTTTGCAGGTGGCCTAAATTGTAACACTATTAATCACCTACAAAATATGCCTACGCTATATTTATGAAAATACAAAATATGCCTACACTATATTTCTGAAAAATATTTTTTTAATCTTATTTAATTCTATTTTAAAATACTGTCTGTCTTTTTCCTTGTCTATGTTATAGTAATTTTTAGGAGAAATTAGTGGATTTTTTTACTAGAGAATTTAACTGTTAATTAGGTCTCAAATAGTATTGTTACAACCTAGGCGCCGACAAAGACAAAATCCACGTACAGACTGTAAAAGCACATTTTATTACCTGTCGGCATTTGAACTAATTGTAATCCCTTTATGATCGTCTTCTTTTGTTCACTTATTTATTGGCATACGTTTCTAGAGAACAGCCCATTGTCCTATTGTACTCACTCATTAGCATTATTAGTCAGGTGCTACAAGCTGATTGTAGGAAGTTCGGTCCACGTTGCCGGGCGGGCACATTGCATTTGTGCAGTATAAAACGATGACCTGATTGAGGGAGGGGGCAGTTCAGCGACAACTATGATCAAGGCGTGACGTGTGTAAAATCGGGAACCTCACAGTGACGGATTTTGCGCGTTTTATTGAATTACGACGAATCCAGAAAGCATGGCGTTTGGATTTGTTGTGTTCGGTTATATTTGTACCTGTGTTATACGTGTTTGTATAGTTCTAATAAACTCTATAATAATTCCAACGGCATTCTAAGTCGAGTCTCGCAACTCGTAACAGTATAAATGATGTTCTTAATTAAATTTTCAATGAAGTCAAATGGTGGGACGATATTAGATTACAAGTAAAAAAATGTTCCCGTCCTTTTTACGGAAATTTCTAGGTAATAGAATTTTTAAAAGCCTTTTAACGAAAATTAGTTCCAATAAGAACATTGAGTATTTCCTTTGAGATATGGATATTTCTGTTAAATATTATTTTAAGAATCCAAAGCTAAATGACAATAACACTGTTATATTAATTTCCTATAAGAGACTGTTTGATAAATTTTTTGATAAAATCCTCAATGCTTCTCATTCATCCGTTTTACTAATAAATCACAACAATGCAAACGAATCGAGATATACAATTTTTTATCAAACAAAATATCCTATAATATCAACAACAGATAAAAAATGATCCATCGAGCACAATCTTAGTCTATGGATATTATTATCTAGGGTATTACAACATTAGTAAACAAGTACTACCCACTTACTTTTATTTATGATAAGTACCTACAAAACAGCGTTTTTTTTTACAAGAATTTGACGTAACAAATATTAGAATGTTCGAGGTGGAATTTCTATAAATAGAGAACAAAATGGAGATAACAGGCCGCATTGAGGAATGCCGGCAGACAGATTTTTGTACGCTGAAAGCACATCATCGATATATTTTTTCATATTTTTAAACGCAATGTATAAACTCGAACCATTTACAGATGTATTATAATATATAATATAAACGTAGTAGCTAACATAATTAAGACCATAAAACACCTTTCACATTTACTAAATCTCCTCTGCAGCTCCAAAAACATATAATAATAGGTTGTAATGAGCCTAATATATTGCATAAGGATCTCACAAGTTTCTTTAAGCCTTTCAAAGGAAAACTAAGTATGTTTACAACGTTAAGGGTTTTTAAGGAACTTTTTTTCCGACCGAAATGGTTTCGAGATCCTTTGAATACTTCGAAAACACGTGGACATAATTCGATGTGTCGCTTATAAGTTATAAGCAAACAAAGTCCGAATAAAATGTTATTAGTTATAACATTTTATTCGGACTTTGTTTGCTGTTAACTGACAAAGGAATAAAGTCAACGTTCATTTCTAAGGCTTCATGGGGCTTTCATATTTCCGTGTTCTTTTGTAAAACGCTTTTATAAACAACTAATATAGTATGTATTTCAATTGTGAACAATTTTTCTATCACAGTTGCTTTTCTAAGGAAGCGTGTAGCGTTATTTTATGTATTCTTTGCTCTTTGTTTTCTTTAATGTCTTGGAACGTTTAGATTAAAGACAGTTTTGTACATTAAAAGTAAATAGTACCTTATTATTTTTTATACTTCACCTCACAAGCGTTCATAAATAATTATCAGTCTAAATTTCTTCCAAGCCAGTAGATCGCACTGGTCTACAACAAAAACAAAACCGAATTCACTCTAAAAGCCAAAAAAATAATATTTAACCGACTTCTTTCTACAATATCTTGAAGTCGGTGCCATGTAAAATATAAAATAACAGCAATAAATTTACTAAACATAGTAATTATTAAGTCGGTTAAAAATACCTACTAATATTCTTAAATTTGTTGACTAATCACACTATTCAGTCACCGCTAGACTTTAGCAATGCATTTAATAATGTACATAAACATCGGTACACTCAGTTGGATTATCTACTTTATAAATAAATCTCATTATCTGATCGAGAGTAATTATCTGATTGAACACTGATGACGTGTATGTAAATAGGTTTAAAAACATGAAAAAAATTAGGGATCCTAATTCGGACCAGCAGATTACAAAAATGCAACTTTTAGAAGTTTTGTCTGTCTGTCTATTAGAGCATCATCACGTAAAAACTACTGAACGGATTTAAATTAATGAGAATTATATCGCGGGGCGTAACTCAGAATACTTTTTATTCCGATAAATTAAGTCGTTTTGTGCGATAGACGAAAATAACGAAAAAAATGGCGCTGAGATCACATATTTTTTGGAAACTACTAAACTTGTACGAATGAAACAGTTTGTAGGAAGAAATCTCTTGGACTATTAATGACATAGGCTTTATTTGTGATTAATAATATTGAAGTGATAACTTCTTATGGGAGGGTCGACCGCTTCGTTACGTAACGCGTTACGGCGCCAATCTGTCTGGCTTTCCTTTCTCTCACGCTAGATTAGTTTAGTTTATCACTTCTGTCGGGCGTCCCGAGACGCACGCCGTATGTTTTTTGTTTTAATGACGCCAAAGCAAAGTCGGCTCAGCTAGTGTATAATAAAACTGTAGACGGGTTAAATTATAGAATAAGAAAACAAAAAAACAGGGGGCTAATTCGGACCAGAAGATTCCAACAATACAACATTTAGAATTTTTGTCTGTCATTCTGGTTATGCATCACGTGTCAAGACGTGTACACTACTGAACGAATTTGAATGAAACTCGAAACATATATACTTAGCTTATTTCCCGGGCTAACACTTAGGATACTTTCTATACCGATAAATGACGTCATTTTCATGAGAAAGACAAATATTAGCCAAAAAGGTGGCGCTTCGATCGTATTTTCCACACTTGGCATTATTATTCACTAACAAATATGTCATCGTTATGGCAACGCAAACGAAGTTTCACTAGTATAATTATTATTATGGTAATTTAATATAAAAAATATATCTAATTCGTTTCATAGTGTTTGCATCAATTATTCGGAAGCTTGGTTTAGCGATTAAATAGATATATCTGGAGTTGAGGTTGTGAGATAAATTATCTACATGGATGCGTATTCGAGAAGACTTTATTTGGTGTTACCACTCTTACAAAAGCAATTTTCGTAACCCTTTTAGGTGTTACTAGTTTAAGAATTATAATTTGCGCAACTTTTTAGTGCTGCCACTCTAAGAAGACAATAATTGCACAATCTTTTAGTGTTGTCATTTAAATAATGGTTTCTGGCTTCTTGCGACACCTTGTCGTAGCTTATTTAGAGACGGACAAAAATTGAGTTTTGAGAATTTGACAGGCAAGTGTATTAAATACTAAGCTATCAGGACTTTAGGTACTGGATAAGAACTACTTACCTGTAAATAACACCTCTTATGTGGCTCATGGTACAGTTCGTAGTCGCTCGAAGAGCCCTCTGGCTTCTGATTGCACCGCCACTGAAGCAAAAAAACAATTACTTAAAATGTTACTTGTAATTTGTTTTTCTTACCAGGCTTTTCAATAAAATATGTTAATTAAAAAAAAAAAATATTTTTATTGCAGGAGCTCAGCAGACAGGCAGACGGCCCACTTGATGGAATGCGGTTAACATCGCCTATGGACATTTGTAACATTAAAGATGCAACAAATGCGCTGCTGCTCTCTTAAGGGAGACTGGAACCTGGTCATTAATGCCGGAACACAACTCAAGGTTGTTATGGCGACATACTTTAGACCAGGTGTGGTAGCCATCCAGTCGGGCAAATGCCCTACTACGTGGCTGTGGGTTGTTTTGTCGCCTCTTATGACAGGCCGCCCGGCCGCAGGAAATTATACTCTTTCTCCGTTCCTGCACGGATGAAATATGAAATTTCTTTGTTTTTTCTTTAAGCGGCTTATGGCTGATATTTTAATTGTCGTATAAAACTTATACATCAATTACATTGTAACTTGACTGAATGTAAAAGTAACACAATTTAACTGTTTTACTCACGCAACAGTTATTTTAACACTTTCATGTTTTATTTTATCCTATGATATAATTATGTACTTCTATATGATTTGTAAATCGGCATTTAACGCAAAGAAGATGTAAGATAAGACCAGTTTTCATAACAAACAGGGCTCCAATTCTGCTTTTACAATAGTATCTAGTACTAGTAGTATCAGGCACTAAGGATTTTTTTTACTTTTTTAACCGACTTCGAAAAAAGGAGGAGGTGCTCAATTCGTCGGGATCTTTTTTTTATGTATGTTCGCCGATAACTCCGTGATTTATGATCCGATTTACGTGATTCTTTTTTTGTTCGACGCGGAATAGCTTCCAATTGGTCCCCTAAAAATTTTACATAGTTTGGCCCAGTAGTTTTCATTTTATGAACATTTTTCATGGAAATAATTTTCACTCCGTTCCATATGTACACCGATTACTCTGAGATTTATGATTCGATTTACGTGATTCTTTTTTTGTTCGACGCGGAATAGCTGCCATGTGGTCCCCTAAAAATTTGACATAGTTTGGCCTAGTAGTTTTCATTTGATGAACATTTTTTTGTTCCCGGTTCTTGGGACCTATATTTTTTAAGAAGCGCGGCACCATTCGTAGGTCCACCCATACATAGCTAGATACTAAAAAGTAACAAATAAAATTTAAAAACTTCGTTTAAAAAAACCAACTTCTAAAACGAAAAAACTAAAATGTATAAAACAACTTATTTCTTAAGCTATTATTATTGATATATATTATCTAAAACATCTTGAAGTCGGTGCAAAGTAAAACATAAAAATTACTATATTTTGAAAATTACTAAGCACCGACTTTAAGATGTCTTAGATAATATATATATTAATAATAATAGCTTAAGAAATAAGTTATTTTATACATTTTAGTTTTTTCGTTTTTGAAGTCGGTTTTTTTAAACGAAGTTTTAAATTTTATTATAATTCATCTTTTAAGTGAATAAGTTCTGTAATAAGTAATAATCTTGGTGGAGGTAGCTCAAAATAAATTAGTTGTTGTCTCATGCTCGTTGTTTTTGATAACTTTCATCTAATGGTTACTTTTTCATACACAATTAACCATTTAACGCCAGTGTTTAGCAGCATTGTAATAGCAGATTTGGGACTCTAAACAGACGGACGTCTACTCGTACGTAGGGGCGACATCGCTTTTGCGGTGCGTCATGGCATCGCAGCGTTGTGGCCTTGCCCTAAAGCATATTAATGGACAGTAAGTTACAGAAAGCCGGCATTTTGCTTTAACTGGGTTTTCGTAGATGAGGGTAGATAATGCCTTTGGGAAACGTGCTTAAGTTTTATGTTACGAAAGGGTTGCTATTAGGTATATTATAAGTTGTTAGGTATAGTATATTGATAACTTCAGAAAGAGTTTGATAATATTTTTATTCTTTATTTTATATTGAACTTTATTTTTGTTTTGAATATAATGAACAAATACTATTATATTTTTTAATGTTTTTAGTGTAGCTCGAAGCCATTACATAATTAATATAATATATTGTTACGAGTTGCGATACTCGAATTAAAATACCGTTGGAATTATTATAGAGTTTATTAGAACTATACAAACACGTATAGCACAGGTACAAATATAATCGAACACAACAAATCCAAACGTAATGCAGAAGGTTGTAATTCAATAAAACGCGCAAAGTCCGTCACTATTAGATTCCCAATTGTAGAACACGCGTCTCGCTTTGATCGTGGTTATCCTTCGATCGCTCCTCCCTCAATCAGGCCATCGTTTTATACTGCACAAGTGCAATGTACCCGTGTCGTAGTCGACGTAATCCGTAACACCCGGATAATAATTCGGCCGCAAGCAGCCTTAAACAAGTACAATAAAACAATAGGGTGTTCTCAAAAACGTATGCCAATAAATAAGTAAACAAAAGAAGACGATCATAAAAGAATTACAAGTAGTTCAAATGCCGACAGACATTAAAATGTATTTCTACAAATCTGTACGTGTATATATATATATATATATATATATATATATATATATATATATATATACATACTTTTTCATTCTATTTATATTGCAAAACCCACATGTCACACAATTTTCTCTAATCCATCCTAAGGTTGTCTGGAAGAAATTGCTTTTAGTGATAAGACCGCCTATTGTCTTCTGTAGTTAAACTTCTTAAATTGTATCTGAATGTTATGCAATAAAGTATATTCTATTCTATTCTATTCTATTCTACGTGGAATTTGTCTTAGTCGACGCCTAGGTTGTAACAATATATTAGCCAATCTCAACTATTTACGTTTAAATTGGAAGGCATCAGGCTAAAGGCAGGATATTATGTCTTTAGCCTGGACAAAGACATAGACAGGATATTATGTATATGGGCGAAACTCGACATAGTGCTCGGTGTCGAGGACTTATCGAGCACTATGTCGAGCACTAATGCATTTACTTATATTTTATTATTCACAGGTTTGGTGATGATTGTCTATATCGCGATTGCAGCGTCATTTTTTTTACTAATCCGTCTATTCCACGGGAACGAGGTTATTTATTGGTATTCAAAGTATCTTACGAATTGACTCGGGTGTCAATGAAACTTGACATAGAGATGACTATAAGTCATCTCTATGTCAAGTTTAATTCGTCCGCCCGGCCGCAAGAAATTATATTCTTTCTCCGTTCCTGCACGGATAAAATTCCAGAGAAGTTTCACAAAAAAAAATCTGTGAATAAGCTCAGACATAATGATGATTCGAGTATACATGGTGTCGCGGCACGATTAACCAAAAAAGTACCAGCCGGGCATGAACCAGTGCGATCGCCCCAGTGTATACACGCAATAACATAAAATTTGCCTATGACAATCACTCTAGTCTACGGCCAACTCCCAATATTTTTTTTAAATGTTAACTACTCTACGGACTCGAGTTTAAAGCTTTATTTCTAGATTTAATTTTTAAAATTTAACACGCTTATTATTTTAGTTTTTGTGTGTGACATTAATTAATTTGTGTTAAAGTGTATGTATCTTACGAGTGACTTATTATATTAATTTATCCTAATTTTAATACTAAACTTATACTAGTGTAGAGTGTATCTGTTACATGCTGGTGTTGTGAGGAAGTGCATGTGCAGTTTGGGCCTTATGTCTATACTTATATATTATCCTATCTAGTGCCATGTGTGTTGTTTTTTCCTTTTTGTGTCTGGGTTATTAATTTTTAGGCTCTAGGCCAATATTCGAAAATTCACTTCGGAACGAAGACGAACAATTGTACGCGCAACAAAAATATTGTTACGAGCTACACAGGACTTGAATTAAAATGCCGTTAGAATTACTACGAGTCTATTAGAACTGTACAAACACGTATAAAACAGGTACAAATATAACTGGATACGACCAGTTCACACTGCACGGTTCTATAACACGCGCAAAGTCCGTCACTATATCGCTCATCGAATGTACGTCTTACTCGTATCGTAATCCTCGCTAGACTGCTTCTCTCCGCATTGGACCATTGCTTTATAATGCACCGATGCTATCCCCAGCAAGCTTCAACGCCATGCAATAACAACTACGATTAGTTGGACACTAATGACGGCCATAAAACAAGTACAAAAGAATCGACCGCGTGCACTGGGGTTTCCGAGAAAAAGTAATTTGCACATCTGGCTAATTATTCCTGCGACGGGCTAACAAAGTCGAAACCAATAACAATAGGCTATTGTCTTAAATACAAATTTTAATAAACTGCGCTTTACCACAGGCAGGTGTGCGCATTTCTTTGACGGCATGTAATATAATTGAAAATCGCTTAAAATTGAAATACACCCATTATCAGAGCAAATCTAAAAAATAAAGTCTAGGTATTCAGGGTCATTGCCAAATAGTGGTTATTTGTATTGTACCTATCACGGAAGACCTCGTTCTATTTCGAGGAATCGCGTTGTCAATTGGTTTAAATGTTGATTTAGCTCCGTCTGCACCCTGATACCTGATACCTGATGACGAGGGTGCGATTGTTAATGTCCACGCTGGTTCACACAGAAACACATAGCTGTGGTGACACAGTATAAAGAGATACGGTATACAACTGATTTGTGGGAAACGTTTCGTTCTGCATTTATTTTGATTGAATTAAATATAGCATCTCTCACTTAAAGAGATTAAATAATAATTCATTTAAAGATATGGTAAAATTTACTGTAATTTTTATAACAGGAAATAATGATATTTTTTTTTACGACTTGGGAAACTTGCGCGCCAAACAGTCAAAAAGATATAGATCTCTATAACAAAATGTACCTACCTATATATACCTATTCTACTATGTATGTTGTTTGTGTGATAAATGATATGAGTGATTGGTTGTATTCTACCATACAAGAAGAATATAATAATAAGACAATTTCAGTACTTTATGGCTATAGCTTTGATGGTTAGTTTTTATATTTTTGGGAACCTATTTATACAGTTTATATTTATTTAAGTATGAAATCGAAAATAAAAATATTAATTAAGACTTTCAATGCGTGACTTATTTGATTTTGAAATATGGTACGCAACGTCAAAGAGCGAAAAATGATCTGAAGCACCATTTACTCATATAGGATTCAAGACCTTTGTAATGTTTATTAGTCATTGTAATCACTAGTGTTTTTTGATACAAATATTATTTGACGCATACTCCTTTTTTTTTTATAAGCAGCCTCTTCTGGCGATCAAGTTGACCGGATATTTTAGCTTTTATTAGTATTTCTTTTTTTACTTTTTTATTTTTTATTAACATCGCTACTCTAAACATACTTATTAATCACTTTTATAACTACTCTACTTAACTATAATTTCTTTGTATTCATTTTCTGTTTTTTTTTTACGTTTGTATTACATATATTATATGACCATGCTTTTTCCATATTTAAATAAGGGAGTAAACTAAGAAAATGTATAAAGTAAGTAATGATTAATTTTACTAAATGATGCAGGAGATACTTTTTTTATTGCAGAAGTTCAGCAGACAGGCAGACGGCCCACTTGATGGCAAGCGATTAACATCGCCTATGGACATTTGCAACACCAGAGGTGCAACAAATGCGCTGCTGCTCTCTTAAAGGAGACTGGATCCTGGTCCCTAATGCCGGAACACAACTTAGGTTATTATGGCGACATACTTTAGAACAGGGGTGGTAGCCATCCAGTTGGGTCAATGCCCTACCACCTAGCAAATGCTAGAGGCAAATATATAGTGATGAACTAATTTTGCGTATATTAGAATCATAACATTTTTATAGTATCTATTGAAAAGTTATAACCTTATTGTTTTTTTTTTATATTACTCGTCTTTAAAGATATAAAAACTCATTATATATTTGTTATGATTTAAAATATCGTATTTAAATAGAGAAACTAATTGTGAACTATGAAAATATGTGTTGCCTAACTACACATATTTACACTGTGTACTATCATTAGAATTCGTACATTACGAAAAAGGTCAGACTTTCAGCAAACAGATAAAACGACAGCACAATTAGTAAGTTGTGAAACACATTGGCTTCTAAAGAAACGACCAAGTTACCCTATCATCACCTATACCTTGCATTAATCCAAAACTCCGTTATTTACTATGGTCTGGGTGTCTGGGATCGGCCCCAGAGTAGAGTATAGTACGTTGTATATTACTATTATTACCCATAAGACAAGCGTAACTTGCTTAATTTAGGGATATACAATATGTTTGTCTGCCGATTATTATTATTACTATATAACACATTAAAAATAACCACGAATGTTACAATTTATATCTATAACTAGCTTCTGACGGCGACTTCGTCTGCGTGGAACAGTTAAAAGAAAAGTTAGTTAAAAAACCCTCTGATTTTGAAAGATTCTTCATTGGTGCTCCGCTCTTATTGGTCTTAGCGTGATGATATAATCTTCCTTCCTCGATAAATGGCCTATCTAACACTGAAAGAATTGTTCAAATCAGACCAGTAGTTCTTGAGATTAGCGCGTTCAATCAAGCAAATAAACTCTTCAGCTTTATATATTAGTATAAGATACAAAATATTGAGTATAGAAAACATGTTGCTAGGAAGTTTGTCGTGCCGCCTCCTGTCTCTTTAACTAAAACTGCTTTGGTTGAAGTAGCAAAATCATGATTATCAATAAGTAACAAAAGCAAGTAAAAATAAGTAAATTCCTAGGGATAGGTAGAGGCTTACATCTTTCGCTCCATTTTTTCCAAAATTCAACTTTATTTATTTGTATATAAACATCGATTGTTTAAACATGTTACATTTTAGTTTAAATCGTATACACGTTTTTGCCAAATTGGCATACAAACATATATTGATATATACAAATCAAAGAACACATTTACAATAATATTTATTAATTTCAGATTATCAAAATTTACTCATTAAAGACATATCATAATTTTACAATAAGCAAAAATATATTGTGTAATACAAATTGTCTATCTACATTCATTAATCTCTTCTTATTTACATGTTACTTATTTGTTCTTTATTCGTTGTTCGTGTTTATCATCGTCATTTATGTGCTTAAGTGTAATTAATCTAGTAGAGTGTCTAAAAGCAAGAATAAATTACCGTGAACTTGGTCTGTTGACACACGGTCCGACCGCAGAGCAGTTTCCTCGCCGATCGCTGGAAATTTCTGGTCATCAAACAGTAAACTATCGGGTTGATGGCCGAATTTGCATGTCCTGGATACGAATAACCGTTTTAATTAAACTATTAGTAATTAATGACAAGGTAGAATGATTTATGAGAGTTTTGAATTTTGTTTAATAATGACGGATATTTCAGGTTACTACCACACGCCAAACACGCATAAGGTTCATATTTTTTGTCTTTGCCCTCATTTTCTTGTCTAGAACAGGTGACTCCCAGTTCAGCTGGGGGACTTTAAACAGCTGATATTACAATAACAAAATATACTACTACTACTAACACACACATTGTGTATTCTGAAACTAATCCGTTAGCATTATGGGTAATACACAATGGATGTACCTAGGTTGAATCCCAGACCATTAAATAATGTAACGCTCGTTTCCGTAATTCACCATATCAGGAATAAAACCTATGACCTCTTCACCACCATTCTACTATAGAGGCCGTCGAAATAGCAACTCTTGCTGATTATAAAAATAGTTAACTTCTTCTACCGGAACGCTAAATTTTTAAGAAAATGTCTGAATTTCAATTTCAGAATAACTGGTGTCATAATTATCAATGGATAAATGAGTGACTCCAGCCTGGGTTATTGTCTTGGAACTACAGTTCTGATGAATAGGCCTCTTTTAATTGGTTTAACTGGATCAGTACAACTACAAAAGGAATACTACCGGAGGCAAATTTGCCATACCAATCTTTTAATTGGACGTAAATATAGCAACGCGGTTGCTCTCTTCGCTTCACTTTCCAAATTTTCCTTTTACACCCCGAAACATGTTTACAATTTAAGAGGATCGATACGTTGGTATTGCAGATGCCGATGAACGTAAGAAGTTACCATCTGGTGATATTCTATGCTTATTTATAATTTCGCTAGTTATTGTTTTTGAGAAACACGTTTATATTATGGGTAGCATACAAGGAATCACTCTGGGGCCGATCATTTACAAATTTACCATGCTAGGAATTGAATGTGAAGCCTTTGAACTACAGTAAAGTAAGCTGGCAAAATAAATCTTCGAAACTGCTCAACCGAATCATTGTTTATTATTTCACGGTTTTGTAGAAGATCTATTTGAAAACATTTAAAATCTTCTGTTTTGAGCTCCTCACGAATCATCTTCCAAATTACTTTGGTCACTTTATAAATATCTCAATTTTTCAGTATAAACTACATATGACGTTGGAGCTTCAGTACACTGAGTTTACTGAGAGATCGCAGTCAAATAAACGAAATGAAACAACAATTTTTTGTTCACAATGAATACAAGGTTCTTAAGAATGAGATATATTCCTATAGATTAATCGACTGGTGGCCTCGAGGCCTCTATATACGGAGCAATTCGTAGTTACGATGGATTTGAAGAAAATCGTGACAATCCATCACGTTGAATTGCCGTTCAACACACGTAACGATTGGTCGTTGCGATCGTTCGTTTACGATCATTTGTATGCGAAAAAGACTTGTATCATCACAGGAATTCAATACGTGCCCTCTTTGGAAATGCATAACGAACTTCTGTTCACTACTTATATAGCGGTAAATTTAATCCGTCTACAGAACGGCTATTAATATGAAATCAATATTCACATGTAAATATTTTAAACAAATCCAAAATTCATTCTTATATAGCTGTGCCACTCGCACACCGAGCGATACACTTTCGATCTATCATCACGATATTCATGATTGTATTGGTTTCTGTTGCGATGACGATATCGTCGTCATTGATCAAATAATCGTTAGAATATAGAATATCGAATCGTTCCGCGTAATGGAGGCATTTATTCCTTAAAACGATTGTTAAACCTTTTCAGATATTGTTAATCGTCATGTCATCTTAAATAAACAATGGAAGCCTTTTAACACAAACTCACCTATAAATAAGGCATAAGGTAAGAAAGCACTCAGATGTTTGGCATCTACCAGACTTATGTCTAGGAGTAGCTGCATGATGTTGTATGGCAGCCAGCATAGTGCAAAGAGCACGGCGAGCAAAAGCAGAATCCACGCCACTCGCTTCCTCTCCTTCATCAACCTTAAACCCTGGAAAAGGAGATCTGGTTAATCTTCGGTATATGATTGTTGCTATAGGTCATAAACCATGTCGTGCCGGTTTCAGATCTTGACATTATAGGAAAACCATTATATACCATACCGTACCATATAGCATACTTTTATAGTCAGTCAGATTTACGGGTTACACCCATTGGTAAGGTCGATGTAGAGATTTCATTATAATGTTTTTTTACTATACTGTAAAATATCTATAAACTAAACCAAAAAAAAAATGAATTCGTTTTCCACTTTATTTTGAGTATTTTTTTACTATATCTTCGGAACCCATAGTCTAATAGCAATGAAATTTATACCAGACCATTATGAAAGTACTCTAAATCGAACGCAAAAAATCATCAAAGTTGGTTTAAAAAAACAAGTTACAGACGTCAATCACTTCAACGTTTTATACTTGATTTTATGGATTTATTGCTATATCTTAGGAACACGAAATCTTATACCAATTAAATTAGAACTTGGAAAAATGAAACTATACTTTAATCTAACGCAAAAGAATGATCAAAATCGGTTCAGAAAAAAAAATATGGCTAAACATACTCAAAAAATATATGCACAAATATATATTTACACGAAGAATTGAGAACCTCCTCCTTTTTGCAAGTCGGCTTAAATCAATTCGGTTTAGATACCACATTTAATTCTCATTATAATCGAATATGAAATCACTTTACGTAATGTGATAAAAATTGGTCGCAGAATTTCCAAAACTTTTTAATACCGGAGAAAAGGTCCAAATAGCGTTAAGGCAAAACGAATAGACGTCGGCAAATAAGAAGTCCATTTTTATATTATTAGACCCGCTTCGAATTTTAATGAAATTTTATTTTAACTAAGTATCTTCCTTCTTGTCTTCGTTTAAGTGTTCATCGATAACTTTCGCCTTAGAAAGTGAGAGAAGAGTACATTTAAGAAGATCAGTTAATATTTCAGAGAGTTATGTTAAAAAAATAACTGTCTCAAATTGATGCTTGTACATAATCGTGTGTGTATGTCGCAGAACGGCCTCGTTCTCACGACATCTTCTTTAGTTATTGCAGGTTTAGTGGGCGTCATCAGGATGAAATGCGAGCATAAAACACAATAGCCACGGTTTATACACTTTTAATTTAGATTTGATCAACATTATGACATAGTTTAGACCGAGCAGCGGGTTCAGGGCACCCGCTCATACTTCCAGCTTCAATATTTTTAATATATTTAATTGTGCGTTATACATCCAAATAATAATCCATCCAACTATAACTTCCCTCCGACATATATATATATATATATATATATATATATATATATATATATATATATATATATATATATATATATATATGGCGATCCAGCGAGGAAACGTAGCCAGCCTTCTGGGCACCTTACCCATAGAAGACGGTGATCTGGGCTCGGTATTCTACTTATAGTCTTGAGGGACTATGGGTAGAATACAATACAAATAAGTTAAGTTTTCTTACATTGTATTCAATAGTATGTAATTTATATTATAGTTATTCCTATATATATATATATATATATATATAAACAACAAACATATAAGTACAAAAACAAATTAATTTTGTTTTTGTACTTATATGTGTTATGTTTATTTGCCATTCGTCGATATTTATTAACTGCACCACAGTAAAATTGGACCTATTGATGCAAAACAGAACGAATCCACAAACATTTCAAAATTGGGTTAAGGATGCAGAAGGCTTTCAAAATACACCTTCTATCGCCTCAATTAGAATCATAACAAGATCTGACAACATTTACAGAATAAAACATTTTTATCACAAAGTAACTAACCCACAAAACACCAAGAGTATAATAAACGATTAAATCGTGACCGCAAATCTATCGTAGCCACGATAAAAATATCGTCTCGAAGTTTACACATATTTTCCCTTCCCCCTCGCGACTGTGGTAGCTTGCTAATGGTGTGTAAACGACAAAGCGACTGCCTTGAAACGATAAAATGTCGTCGCGATCCAATGGGAACATCTAGATACGATAGTCGCTAAACGACAAAAAAAATTGACGACAAACAATCGTTATAATGGGAACAGCTAGAGACGACAGTCGTCCAACGATAAATTAATCGTTACGACATAGTGGCAACGCGCCTTAAGGATATGGCTTGTCTTATCGCAATAGGTAGTCCATTCCAAAGACGTGCAGCCTGGAAGGTAAAAGAGTTATTCTAAAAACAAGACGTATGTACAGGTGTGTTTATTCTGTATTTAGTTGAGGGACGTAAATTGTGGGGGCTAGATATGTACAGAAATTCGAAGCGTTCCTTGGGGTAAAGAGGACTAGTGGGTTGCAACAATATACTGTAGAGTGAAAATATAAGTATTCCGGTGAAAATTTATGGGTATGGGATAGAGGGGAACCTCTATCTCATCCTAAAACCTGGCGGTGTTGCAAACGTGTACGCAACTCGGTCCTGTAGGGCGCGGTCGTGTGTAAGAAGGAACAAAAAGAGTTGCACACGCATGTGTATGGCCGCCTTGTGTAAAATATTCATGCATAAATATAATATTGTTATTTGTGGTAGCTTATTAATAGCTTCTTTTAATCTAGCTTATTTCTAGTTATTATTAATGATAGCTGTTAGCCTCCCAAATAAAATAAAACAAAATAAAATACATAACACGCTAATAACATAAAGTACTAGGATATGCCCGCTACTTCGTCCACGCTTGACTCGATATTCTCGCGGGATTCCCGGGATAAAAATTATCACACATTTTATTACATAAAATTTGCTATCAATCAGTGAAAAAACCATATTGGAATTTGATTTTTTTTAAATCTGTCCATTTCAATTCGTGCCCACAAAAATTCCCGCCGGATTCTCGGTATAAATCATAACGCAGTTTTCACGTCTAGGAATTTGTTGTCGACCAGTGAAAACCGCATGGAAACTGGCCCGGTATTACGTCCAGAACAAACAGACAAGAAATCTAAAAAAAATGCATCGTGTTCGCCATCGGATACACCAGTTGTTTGGAGATATGTTGCAAAAAAAACGTTATGTCTTTATATTTATATCTATAATAATATTTTCTTTCTTTTTATTGCACTCTGTCTTATTGAATATGCCCTGTTTGCTACAGCTCCATTAATTCTTGAAAAGTTATTCTGTAACATAATTGTGTATAAAACTTAAAAAAAAAGAACTTAAATATAAATAGAACAACAAATATAAAGAAAAACAATTGTTAGCTAGACGTGTTGCTGGGGAGTTTCTTGCCGCTTCTTCTCCTTAACAGCAATAACACGTTGCGAAGCGGTGTACATAGACTAGGCAGTACAATTAAATTTTAACCTATATGTATGACCTTCAAAAAGTGTTCTGCAGTGGAACTTATTTTGAATAAAAAACTTTTGAATTTGAATTTGAATTTTTAATAAATAGCTTCTATGTACAGACGCGGCCTGTTTAGAATTTTATCTAGATATATAAAAATGAATATTTATTTGTATGTCCTTTACAGAATCTTAAACTATATGATGATATTTAACCAAGTTGTTTTGCATGAGCCAGAGAAGGTTTCTGAGTTGGTTCCCAATTAAACCCGGTAGGTGGCGTTGCTGTTAGCATATCGATTGAAGCTTTTCCGGACAGGACGCCTTCTGCCGGGACAGCTAGTAATACTATAAATAATACACAGAGAGTAGTTGTTTTAATAATAATATCTCTACCACTACACTTCACGTACATACGTGACGGTAAGCAATAAAAAAACCTATGGTCATGGCAACGCGAATCAAATTTCGCTGAAACGACTGTGTCTACTAGCACGTATTATACAGTAGCTGAATTATGAAATGAACGCAATGTGCGATGAATTAATTAATTATTCAAATTAAAATTGTATAATTTTATTCAATCCGTTATGAATTAATTGAACGATGAAAATTATTTGCTCAAATGAATATTGACAATATTATGTTGTATTAATTAATATTGATCACTGCGTCTGAATAAATTTATTTCTTTGTTTAACTGCAGATTTGTGTTAAATTCGTTTCTTTAATATAAATATTTGTAACAATCTTTTACTTTTATAAATGAAACTAAAGAAACTATATATATTGTTACGACCGACAAAGACCAATTCACACGTGCAGTTTCTTACCTTTTCGGCACTTGGTCTTCTTTTGTTTACTTTCTGTTTAAAATTTGTAATTAGTAAAACAGCTCATTGTATGTTGTAATCTTTTATGGTAGTCATTAGCCAGGTGTGATTCTAAGAAATTCATTCTGCGCGGCCGAGAGACATATTGTAATTGTGCAGTATAAATCAATGCCCCAATGGAGAGATTGGCAGTCAAGCGATAACCACAAGCGTGGCAAGACGTGTGTACATTCGATTACCTATATAGTGACGGACTTTGCGCGTGTTATTGAATCGTGCATTACGTTTGGGCTGGTTGTGTTCAGTTATATTTGTACCTGTGTCATACGTGTTTGTATAGTTCTAATAAATTCTATAGTAATTCCAACGGCATTTAAATTCGAGTCCTGCAACTCGAAACAATATAATTTAAAATTAAGCTATTAAATGTAGTACCAGACCGCTTCCAGTTGGAATGTGCTCAAAAGAGTGGCCCTCGCTGAATGGCAACGGTAATGCGTTGCCCGACGTTTGACTATGCTTGCTATAAAGCTTGTACTGCTGATTTGTTTGTTACTGCCTTTTTATAAAAAAGTCAACATTTTATTTAAATTGGGCTTATTATGTACATAAATAGATAGGTAATTCTTTATTGTACACAGAAGCATAAACAACAGAAGTACAAAAAGTTGAAAGATAGTACAACGGGCGGCCTTATCGTTCAGAAGTGGTCCCTTCCAGGCAAGCCTTGGCAGGGATTGATATAATTGGACCTACTTATGCAAAATGGAACCAACCCACATACTGACAGTTTTGAGAAAAAGACGTTTTTATTAAAATTGTGCATACAAAAAAATGTGTCTATATTTTGGAAAAAAAATATTTAGAATATTGTATATTATATTTTGTCCCATATATTCAAGGGCAATTTTAATTTTTACTTTCAAATTGGATTACCATGGGTCGTGGATCTTGTTAGTTTATTATACTCTTGGTGTTTTGTGGGTTAGTTACTTTGTGATAAAAATGTTTTATTCTGTAAATGTTGTCAGATCTTGTTATGATTCTAATTGAGGCGATAGAAGGTGTATTTTGAAAGCCTTCTGCATCCTTAACCCAATTTTGAAATGTTTGTGGATTCGTTCTGTTTTGCATCAATAGGTCCAATTTTACTGTGGTGCAGTTAATAAATATCGACGAATGGCAAATAAACATAACACATATAAGTACAAAAACAAAATTAATTTGTTTTTGTACTTATATGTTTGTTGTTTATATATATATATATATATATATATGGCGATCCAGCGAGGAAACGTAGCCAGCCTTCTGGGCACCTTACCCATAGAAGACGGTGATCTGGGCTCGGTATTCTACTTATAGTCTTGAGGGACTATGGGTAGAATACAATACAAATAAGTTAAGTTTTCTTACATTGTATTCAATAGTATGTAATTTATATTATAGTTATTCCTATATATATATATATATATATATATATATATATATATATATATATATATATATATATATGTGTATATAAACAACAAACATATAAGTACAAAAACAAATTAATTTTGTTTTTGTACTTATATGTGTTATGTTTATTTGCCATTCGTCGATATTTATTAACTGCACCACAGTAAAATTGGACCTATTGATGCAAAACAGAACGAATCCACAAACATTTCAAAATTGGGTTAAGGATGCAGAAGGCTTTCAAAATACACCTTCTATCGCCTCAATTAGAATCATAACAAGATCTGACAACATTTACAGAATAAAACATTTTTATCACAAAGTAACTAACCCACAAAACACCAAGAGTATAATAAACTAACAAGATCCACGACCCATGGTAATCCAATTTGAAAGTAAAAATTAAAATTGCCCTTGAATATATGGGACAAAATATAATATACAATATTCTAAATATTTTTTTTCCAAAATATAGACACATTTTTTTGTATGCACAATTTTAATAAAAACGTCTTTTTCTCAAAACTGTCAGTATGTGGGTTGGTTCCATTTTGCATAAGTAGGTCCAATTATATCAATCCCTGCCAAGGCTTGCCTGGAAGGGACCACTTCTGAACGATAAGGCCGCCCGTTGTACTATCTTTCAACTTTTTGTACTTCTGTTGTTTATGCTTCTGTGTACAATAAAGAATTACCTATCTATTTATGTACATAATAAGCCCAATTTAAATAAAATGTTGACTTTTTTATAAAAAGGCAGTAACAAACAAATCAGCAGTACAAGCTTTATAGCAAGCATAGTCAAACGTCGGGCAACGCATTACCGTTGCCATTCAGCGAGGGCCACTCTTTTGAGCACATTCCAACTGGAAGCGGTCTGGTACTACATTTAATAGCTAAATTTTAAATTATATTGTTTCGAGTTGCAGGACTCGAATTTAAATGCCGTTGGAATTACTATAGAATTTATTAGAACTATACAAACACGTATGACACAGGTACAAATATAACTGAACACAACCAGCCCAAACGTAATGCACGATTCAATAACACGCGCAAAGTCCGTCACTATATAGGTAATCGAATGTACACACGTCTTGCCACGCTTGTGGTTATCGCTTGACTGCCAATCTCTCCATTGGGGCATTGATTTATACTGCACAATTACAATATGTCTCTCGGCCGCGCAGAATGAATTTCTTAGAATCACACCTGGCTAATGACTACCATAAAAGATTACAACATACAATGAGCTGTTTTACTAATTACAAATTTTAAACAGAAAGTAAACAAAAGAAGACCAAGTGCCGAAAAGGTAAGAAACTGCACGTGTGAATTGGTCTTTGTCGGTCGTAACAATATATATAGTTTCTTTAATTTCATTTATAAAAGTAAAAGATTGTTACAAATATTTATATTAAAGAAACGAATTTAACACAAATCTGCAGTTAAACAAAGAAATAAATTTATTCAGACGCAGTGATCAATATTAATTAATACAACATAATATTGTCAATATTCATTTGAGCAAATAATTTTCATCGTTCAATTAATTCATAACGGATTGAATAAAATTATACAATTTTAATTTGAATAATTAATTAATTCATCGCACATTGCGTTCATTTCATAATTCAGCTACTGTATAATACGTGCTAGTAGACACAGTCGTTTCAGCGAAATTTGATTCGCGTTGCCATGACCATAGGTTTTTTTATTGCTTACCGTCACGTATGTACGTGAAGTGTAGTGGTAGAGATATTATTATTAAAACAACTACTCTCTGTGTATTATTTATAGTATTACTAGCTGTCCCGGCAGAAGGCGTCCTGTCCGGAAAAGCTTCAATCGATATGCTAACAGCAACGCCACCTACCGGGTTTAATTGGGAACCAACTCAGAAACCTTCTCTGGCTCATGCAAAACAACTTGGTTAAATATCATCATATAGTTTAAGATTCTGTAAAGGACATACAAATAAATATTCATTTTTATATATCTAGATAAAATTCTAAACAGGCCGCGTCTGTACATAGAAGCTATTTATTAAAAATTCAAATTCAAATTCAAAAGTTTTTTATTCAAAATAAGTTCCACTGCAGAACACTTTTTGAAGGTCATACATATAGGTTAAAATTTAATTGTACTGCCTAGTCTATGTACACCGCTTCGCAACGTGTTATTGCTGTTAAGGAGAAGAAGCGGCAAGAAACTCCCCAGCAACACGTCTAGCTAACAATTGTTTTTCTTTATATTTGTTGTTCTATTTATATTTAAGTTCTTTTTTTTTAAGTTTTATACACAATTATGTTACAGAATAACTTTTCAAGAATTAATGGAGCTGTAGCAAACAGGGCATATTCAATAAGACAGAGTGCAATAAAAAGAAAGAAAATATTATTATAGATATAAATATAAAGACATAACGTTTTTTTTGCAACATATCTCCAAACAACTGGTGTATCCGATGGCGAACACGATGCATTTTTTTTAGATTTCTTGTCTGTTTGTTCTGGACGTAATACCGGGCCAGTTTCCATGCGGTTTTCACTGGTCGACAACAAATTCCTAGACGTGAAAACTGCGTTATGATTTATACCGAGAATCCGGCGGGAATTTTTGTGGGCACGAATTGAAATGGACAGATTTAAAAAAAATCAAATTCCAATATGGTTTTTTCACTGATTGATAGCAAATTTTATGTAATAAAATGTGTGATAATTTTTATCCCGGGAATCCCGCGAGAATATCGAGTCAAGCGTGGACGAAGTAGCGGGCATATCCTAGTACTTTATGTTATTAGCGTGTTATGTATTTTATTTTGTTTTATTTTATTTGGGAGGCTAACAGCTATCATTAATAATAACTAGAAATAAGCTAGATTAAAAGAAGCTATTAATAAGCTACCACAAATAACAATATTATATTTATGCATGAATATTTTACACAAGGCGGCCATACACATGCGTGTGCAACTCTTTTTGTTCCTTCTTACACACGACCGCGCCCTACAGGACCGAGTTGCGTACACGTTTGCAACACCGCCAGGTTTTAGGATGAGATAGAGGTTCCCCTCTATCCCATACCCATAAATTTTCACCGGAATACTTATATTTTCACTCTACAGTATATTGTTGCAACCCACTAGTCCTCTTTACCTCAAGGAACGCTTCGAATTTCTGTACATATCTAGCCCCCACAATTTACGTCCCTCAACTAAATACAGAATAAACACACCTGTACATACGTCTTGTTTTTAGAATAACTCTTTTACCTTCCAGGCTGCACGTCTTTGGAATGGACTACCTATTGCGATAAGACAAGCCATATCCTTAAGGCGCGTTGCCACTATGTCGTAACGATTAATTTATCGTTGGACGACTGTCGTCTCTAGCTGTTCCCATTATAACGATTGTTTGTCGTCAAATTTTTTTGTCGTTTAGCGACTATCGTATCTAGATGTTCCCATTGGATCGCGACGACATTTTATCGTTTCAAGGCAGTCGCTTTGTCGTTTACACACCATTAGCAAGCTACCACAGTCGCGAGGGGGAAGGGAAAATATGTGTAAACTTCGAGACGATATTTTTATCGTGGCTACGATAGATTTGCGGTCACGATTCAGTCGTAACGATTTTTTATCGATTTGCGACTGTCGTGCTAGCCGTTCCCACTGTCATGAGAATCTATCGTCATTCGTCACTGCAAAAAATCTAGTAGGCGACAGTAAATCGTGTGGTTCTATATGTGAACACCTCCATTTAAACATATAAGCCACGACACTTAAAACTACACGATTATCTGTCGTCACGACAAAGTGGGAACACGTTACAGTGATTTAAAAATCAGGTTCAGATGCGTTACTTTTCTATTATACATAATAATTCCTAACACTGTTATATATATATGTATGTATATGTTTTTATTGCCATATGTATACGAGTATTATATTTATATTATTTTTGTACTTGTATGTATTGTGTATACTGATCATTTATCATTACTTATAAATTGCCCCACTATCAGTGTTAAAAATCCATTAATCCCTGCCAAGCGTTGCCTAGAAGAGATCGCTTTTTGCGATAAAGCCTCTCGTTTACTATCTCTTGTATTTGCTTTTCTGTTTATCTATGCTTTGGTGTAAAATAAAGTGTTGCCTACCTATCTACATAGAATATGGGATTGGAATAGGGAGATGGGATCTGGGAGGGCGACTGATAATCGTTTCACGCGAATATTCTGTTAAAGCCGAGTACGTATTTCACCTTTTTAATTCGAAAAATTAATGGAGCCTGTTAAGGCCAAAGCCTTACATTCTGTATTCTGAGTATTTTACATTCCGCTGCCCGCTTTCGCAAGTTAAATTTAATATAAAATAACTAGCTGTCCCGGCAGACGTCGTCCGCCCGGAAAAGCTTCATTCGATATGCCGACAGCATTAAAGTTTATAATTAACAAATAAAAAGTAGGGGTTGATCGTAGAGGGTTTAAACTTTAGGGTTGTATGTATTTTTTAATGCTGTATCATAAAATATAAAAATTTATCTAAATATTAAAAAATATTTAGGGGTGGACTACCCTTAACATTTAGGGGGATGAAAAATAGATGTTGTCCGATTCTCAGACCTACCCAATATGCACACAAAATTTCATGAGAATCAGTCAAGCCGTTTCGGAGGAGTTTAACTACAAACACCGCGACACGATAATTTTATATATTACATAATTTAAAGTGCCTTTTTCCATATTCCAATCCAGTCCAGTGTATTTGTATGTGGTGTTAATTCATCTTGTAAGAAGAAAGAACACGGGCCGGCCCAAGATGACCGCAGCACACAAATCAAGTAAGTCATACAAACGCTTTTCCCAACCAAAAGAAAACCAGTTACCTACAGTCCATCCCGTTTTTTATACCAGAGCCATTGCAAACAGTGCACAACAACAGACTTGCATGCTATACTTCCACACCATCACCATAGGTTTTCCTAAACAATACATAACGTCTGAATTTAACATCAAAGCATTAAGTGTTGTATACATTTGCCTGTTTCGAAAACGTTAACAAGCGTAACAATAAAATTCGAAGCAACACAAAGTGTGTTATTTCTATCCTTTTAAGCTGATGATCAAAAGCTTTATTTAAAATTTTAAACACCTGGAAATATGCTTTTAAAAATGTTTACAAAATACGTTACCAGTTTTCTTTTCTAGCCTAATCTCAATACTGTTGCATTTAACACTTATTGACATTCCATGTACAACGAGATTATCCCTGCATAAAACCCACCAATCCAAGTGTTGGCGCCACCTATTTCCCAGTTAGTAATTGTGCCTTGGTTTATAGTACTTGCAACACCCGTATGTTGCCGCCGCTCGCTCTGCGCGTGAGTCAGTACGTTTCCAAACGCCACGCTACCGCGACGCACGAAATGTAGTATCGCACCCGCCTATATCACCACACCTAATTAAGCTATCGAAGATTTCCACGGCTAGATAGTTACCAGGACATTCGCCTCATTTAATATACAAACTCAAGTGATCAGTGTATCTGCGTCCCGTGCGCCCCGGGGCTCATGATGAAAAACCTTGACACTTTTGTGTATCGCCACATGATAAGCAGCGGCAGACCCCCTGAACCGGGGCTGCCGTGACTGTGAGGTAAGTGCAGGATTTTATATTCTCCGGGTACCAGTTCTTAATTGGAGAATAAGGGATGGCCATATATTGATTGATTGATTGAGCACATAATCCCCTACTAGCCGAGATTACCTGATTGCGTCTCCACCAACAAAAATCTAAATTTACGAGTGGGATAGGGCACGCAATATTAGATATAAGGGTATTCAATGACTAAATCATAGATTATTTCCAGAGAAACTGTTGGCGTGGGCGGGAATGCGGGGAAAAGACAGAAGCAAAGGACTTAAAGGATAGATAGCCGCAATAGACACGCTACGAACGATGCAGATTTCGAAGCGCTAAGCACGTCTTCCTCGTGACCCTTTCTTCACGCCTTGCGGCTTCTTCGACGAATGGACCAGCTGTGTACGGCACAGCGGGTAACTTCCAGCACGCGGGTTATTATGAGCGGTTGCAGAATGAGGCACGACACACAAAAGGTGGCGAGATTTTCGCAGAAGCAGCGGCGCGAATAGCGGTCGCAGGTAAACTATGTTACATTACATAGACAGATGCGGTGAAAGACAAAAATGAAACAAAGAGACGGTGACCAAATAGGTCGGCGTTAACAGCAAGCATTCATACAAGTTGCACTGTATTAAATGTTTAACAAATTCGCCACCGGAAAAACAAACTATGGATCCCAAAAACTATCACACAACTTCTCAGTGTGTCCGATCGGCGTGCCTCGATCACTTCTAGGTAAGATCTGAGGTAGCCGAAGAGACCCACCTCTATGGCTAATAAATGGACGGGCTAGCTCGTAAAGAGCTTAGCCGTCCGGGTTGGAGGTGAATATGCAGAGAACCCACGTCTCGGACAAGGAATGTTCGAAGATCGGACAGGAATTTTAGTGTGTATCCCAAGCCGTGGCGTAGCAATAGCATTCCTACGAGGATGCTATTTCTACGCCACTCAGACATGGCGAATCTCACACACCGGCATCGACTTTTTCCACTCGCGCGGCTGATAGCCTTCAATCGAATTTCCCCTGGTAGAAAAACAAGGCCGGTCAGTGCGTGGGCTCTTAGGTCAATATTAAGAAAAGGATTTCTAATGTCTATTTTGAAAATTCTCAGTACCCAAGGGTTGCCCTTACACCTTTTAAACTTTTGTCAGAAAGTTATTTCAAACAGGTCTCGAATTCATCGTATTGTGTTTACTTAAGAACAATGTCGATTTTAGGGTTAGAACATTCTTAAAGCAAATCGAATGGCTTTCCATTGCTTCATTAATTCGGAAGCTTGGTTCGGCGATTAAATTGATATATGTGGATTTGAAGTTGTTGGAAAAATTGTCGACACGAATGCTTTTAGTGTTGCCGTTTGAATATTGGTTTAGTGCCATCTTGCGACACCTTGTCGTAGACAGCAGCTATATATAGCGAACGCCTTTAACAGCCTCCCTCATGAGACGATCAGGGAAGGGCTCCGCGCGCACGGAGTCCCCCCGTACCTCACGAGGCTGTTGGGCGAGTACCTGCGAGATCGGCATATCCTTTGGGAGGGCGGTGAGTCCGCCAACCACGTGTTAGGTCGGCGACGTGTCGCGTGCGGCGTTCCACAGGGATCGGTCCTCTGGCCGATCCTTTGGAACGTAGGCTATGACTGGATCCTTCGGGTGACGGTCCGGCCCGGAGTAGGGCTGATCTGCTTTGCGGACGACACCCTACTCACGGCACGCGCTGCGTCTTTTGCGGAATCCGTGGACGTCGCCAACGACGGGCTGGCGATCGTCGTAGATCGAATAGCTAGGCTGGGCTTGAAGGTCTCCCCCGCGAAAACGGAGGCCGTCATGTTCCATAGGAAATTCCGGAATCCTCCCCCGGACTTGTCCGTTACAGTTCAGGGGGTGGCGATTAGAGTAGGGCCCAAGATGAAATATCTTGGGCTAGTTCTAGACGGGAAATGGCTGTTCAAAGCGCACTTTGAGCAGCTAGTTCCCAAACTCGTGAATTCCGCGGGCGCACTCTCCAGGCTTCTTCCTAACGTGGGGGGGCCGGGGGGTGCGACGCGGAAGCTTTATTCCGGCATCCTGAGGAGTATGGCGCTCTACGGTGCACCTGTCTGGTCCGATTCGCTTCACCGCCACAACCGAACCCTGCTGCACCGCGCGCAGCGGGTTCTGGCCGTGAGGACCATACGGGGGTACCGCACAGTGTCGTGGTCGGCGGCGACTATCTTGGCAGGCGAGCTGCCCTGGCATCTCCAGGCAGACGTCCTGTCCAGGGTTCGTCGTACCCGGCAGGATGCCCTAGCTAGAGGACTAACCTTCTGTCAAGTCGAATTAGAGACGGTCAGGAAGCGGGAAACCGCTTGCTGCCTCGTCGAATGGTCTCGTGACCTCGAACACCCTGTGGCCGGCGGCTATACGGTGGATGCAATCAGGCCGCAGCTGGAGAGATGGGTCACCCGCACCAGCGGAACCCTGACCTTCAGGACGACTCAGATACTGACCGGACACGGTTGTTTCGATCAGTATCTGTTTCGCATTGTGGGCTGCTTGCCTTCTCCGGACTGCCGCCAATGCGGCGCACCCGATACGGCGTTTCACACGCTTGTTGAGTGCGCTGCATGGACGCCTCAGCGTTTCGAGCTCGAGACGCACGTAGGAGCCGTCCGATCGCTTGGCGACTTGGTAACGGCCATGTTGCACAGCGACGACCGCTGGGAGTCTGCGGTTACTTTCTGTGAGGCAGTAATGTCTCTCAAAGAGGCCGCAGAAAGGGACAGGGAGCGAAGTCCTGCAGCGCGTGCTAATGCCTCCACCCGAGGTCGCCGGCCTTCAGCTGGCACCCGGAGAGGCAGGTACGCGCATTACTCCCCCCCTGAGTTAGGTTCCGGTACGAGGGGCCCCTTGCTACTAGGCATCGCAAGGGATTCATCTGCCCCCGTTTCGAAGTGGGGTGTGTTCTCCCAGGGCACACTCCAGGCACTTTATTCCGCTCGATCGACTGTTGTGTAACTATGTTCTATATCTCAGTCTTTCCATCACAACAAAAGCGCAGGGTCGAGAGGGAGGAGGGGGTTTTTAGTGGGTATTGAGGTTGCTCGCCCGTGCGGCATCGCTCTGAGTCTTCCACACTCCTCAGTGTCAAGCCATCGCGGACGGAGCGCAAACAAAGCATACTATTGCTAGCGTTCCCGCCCCCGATGGATGCGCGCCGTTTCCTAGTGACGGCCCTGAGAGTGCGTAAATCGGTTAGCATTTAGCCTCGCCTCAAAAAAAAAAAAAAGACAGCAGCTATATATACAAAGTTAACAGTGTGAATTTTTGTTGTCCCAATTAATACAGTATATGCCCTCGGCGAATCTAGGCACTCTCTTGGATGACACTACATTCAGGATACCTGCCTGCATTCGTCTGGGGGCAGGTGTTGTAGTGCCACATCGCTGTCGGTACACTGAATGACATTATCCGTCGGTCTCTTGTCACCGCCGGGGCACCAGCTGGCACCAAATGGGCTGTACCGCGACGATGGTAAGAGACTAGACGGAATATCGTTGACGCCATGGAAGTTGGAACGCCCCCTAGTATGGGGCGCAACTTGTGTCGATACTTTGGTGGCGTCCTATGCCGCCGCATGGCTGCTGCCGCACACCAGAAGGCCCTAAAATATCTCAAATATCTGTCCATTGGTATTGGGTGCGTATTTGTGGCTTTTGAGATGAAGGCCCTGGAGCCATGGGGACCTGGACCTCATCACCTATATCGAGACCTCGCGTTTAATTGAGGTCTCACGTGACCAAAAGGCTGGCTTGCACCTAGGGCAACGTATCAGCATTACCATCCAACGTTGAAATTTTGCCAGCATTTTAGGCACGCTCCCCGCCTACAGCAATTTGGAGTCAATTTTTTATTTAGAGATAAATGTTGTTCCATAATAATTATAGTCTAGTAAAGTTTATAAAATAAACTATACTATATTAGGACCTTATGATTGTCAATTTCCGATACAACATAAATATTTTTTTGGAGTGCACGGATTTTTTTATTTCATCTTGACATATTATAATAATTTAATAATTCGTAATAATAAACTCCAGGACCGATGGCCGATGGAGCAGATGAGTCCTGGAGTGGAGACCGGTTACCTAGGTAAACATAGTGTCGGTCCCCCTCCCGCCTGATGGACAGACGACCTCCGCAAGGTCGCCGGTAGGCGCTGGATGAGGAAGTCAGAGGACAGCAATGATTGGCGCCGACTTGAGGAGGCCTACGCGCAGCAGTGGACTGTAATTGGCTGCCGACAACGTATTAAGAAACAGTTGTGGGATTCGGAAAGGTTAACCTTGTGAGAGTCGAAAGGTGATAATTATTACCATAAAGTTTCGTATATAAATTGTGGTTCTGGTTATATATTTTTTCTATGAAAACGTGAAAGTTTTCATTGGATACAAATACAAATTTTACATAGAAGACATTAAAATCTATTTTATTTACGACTTTAGCTAGGTTTTTCAGTCAAAAAGAAAAATATAAAAGTACTATAATTATAATAATTTCTAGAGATGTTCAAAGCCGCGCAGAAAGTCTTTGGAGATAAACTTGAAACAAAGGACTTCATGGTCTTATCAGGAAAGATCTGGAAAGTTGAATAGCTAGTAGGACCCATTTTGTAATTTTAATGTCTTTCGGCCGAAATAATACGATAGCAATGGAATCAATTTACAGCCCATTTCTATATCTTACTAACCGTTCATATGTCTTCATATCGGTTAAAATTTGAAAAAATCCACCGATGGTAAGGCAAGTGAATGAATAGTAAGATACATGAACCGGCCATTAATAATATATCAACCTATATACTTACTTTTAAATTATCTGTAGCTGGAATACAGACAGTAATAAATCTGTTTTTTCTATCTAAAAAGTAGTTTAGAAAAAATATCACAAACTACCTGTTACCCGCGACTTCGTCCGCGTGGAATTTAATTTAATTTGCCTGCCGGTGCGGCGCCGACGTCGGCGTGCGCATGGGACTTTGCAATTTTTTTTTCTAAAATAAAGTCACGGTTAAAATCAGACGGATTAGGTAAGCACCCGTCAAATTTTTACATTAAGGCGACAAACAATTACTTGAAAAAGTATGTTCTTAGTCACTGAACTGAATCATCGGTCATAACATCTATGTTGTACCGGTTGAAAAAATACTCTTTAAAAAAAAAAGATTTATTTTACATGAGGGAATAAAACTTGTTTACTTAAAAATGTAGGATATTAAGGGTGACTTGCATGACGTTCCTTAAATTTATTTAAGAAACACTAAACTCATTTAACACCCTTAAATACGATTAGTGTCTTGGACAACGCAAAATTTACCGGTAAATATGTTTAGAGAACTGTCAAAGTTAATCTCCCAAAAATGGGTATTTACCTGCCTTAAACACGTTTAAGGACATTGTCACTTATTAAAAAGTCAATTACAGATTTTCACTCGTATATTATTTGCTTTAATTATTTATCTCAATTCTAAATACCCATTATTCGTACAAACTTTAACATGGTAGCAGAGTAATAAAGTTAAGGAATTGGATCCAGTAAAGATATTTTAACTAGGAAAGAATAAATACAATATTCTAGCATTGTACTCGGCCTGACATTCACAATGGATAAGGCGATCGCTGAGGCTACAAGGTAAAAACATGCATCTAGATGGTTAAAACTATAAGCATTAGCGGTATCGTATTAAGACAGTGAGTAGAGCAATACCCGGCGCTGAGCTGAGCGCTGGCTGTTTTACCGACGGCATAAATACATTTAGCTAAATAACATGGGAGACCGCCTCATGCAAGGCATCTTAAATACGTTTTGTGTAAAACGTATTTAAACAGTTTAATGTGATTAACTAAATTTGATTTAAAGACGATCGTTATATAAGCGGCTCTAAGAATTGTGTAACTCTAGAGGTGGCGCGATCCGAACTATCTTGTATATTATAGGATCAAAAGACTATCTGAAGACAGAAAATGGTGATGTAGCGGAAAAGGGATGAGGTGAGTAAATTCTAGGTAGTAGCTATGGCTGAGATTAAAATTATACTGATAAATATAACACCATAACTTAATTTCCGTTTAAAAAGATTTCGAATGTTTATTTTATGTTATTCGTTTGTTTAACATGTGTTACGTGTTCGTGTGGACGAACCCGTAACTTACATGGTTTGCTTCACACGATACGACTTATCGATCTTCCACGAAGATCATACGATGTCGAAACATCGCACAAACCCATAAAGAGTCCTCGGGACGTACCAGCGTCGTCTTTTGGTGCTCCATCGCGGAGAAGTCCAGACGTTAATATTAAGTTATAATTAAGTACCTAATTGTAATAAATAAATAAATGAATTAAAATATATCTTATTTTCAAAACATCGTCCGACGGCCAAAGAACGTAACTCATGTAATAAAAACATGATACAACAACACAAACATTCACATATACTTTGCATTAAATTAATTATGTTATCTGTGCACCAATCTCCAACCAGTCCCATGTCCCATAATTCCCTTAGTCCAATAAAATCACCAAACAAAGAAATATGAAAGAAAAAGAAACGTGGAAGTAATTATACAATGTCTGAGAAGGCTTAAAACTTTTATCCGTGCAGGAACGAAAACAAAAATAAAACAATTTCCTGCGGTCGGGCGGCGTGTCATAAGAGGCGACAAAACGACCCACAGCCAGATGGAAGAGTATTTGCTCGTCTGGATAGCAACTACGTTGAGTTGTATTCCGGCATTAGTGATTAGGTTCCAGTCTCCCTTTACTGATTGGGCCCCATGTTGTACACGTCATTAATCACACCCGCACTACAAGAGCACTGTTTCGACCAGTCCTGTTACCGCTGGCCATCACGGCTCCAAAAACCCAATTACTGAAGGATAGTTATCGTCTGAGCCAATGCCGGGGTAGAGCCTAGGCTGGGCACACCTCACCGCTTAGCAACCCGGTGAGAGTGTGGGATTCGCCAGATCGGGGGTGGCACTAGCGTGCCCGGTCAAAACCGGTGCCACGCTAATGCCACTCCCCAGTTAGGGATACCCACTAAAACCCCTGGGTGTTCCGTCCTGCGCCTTATGCCAGGGCTACGGGTGTAGGCAATCCCGTCTCCGCATGCCCTGGCAGGCGTGGGCCCCGCTCACTGGGCCTCTTCCAATGCCGGGGGAGCTACTCTCCCGGCGACTTCTCGGTCACGCCCAACCTCATAGGTGTCGGCGAAGCCGATGAACTCGATCCCTTTCGAGAACGGCAGCACATTGGTAGCCTTCGGAATTACAAATATCCATAGGCGATGGTAATAGATTTCCATCATAAGTAGAAATAAAGAATGAAAATGTAGAGAGCTAAATAAAGTTAAAAAAAACAAAAAGATAATATGCGGATAATCTTGTTCGTCTGCGGCTAAACTGAAAAATTAAAATAAAAAAAAACGGCTTTCCATCAGGTGGGCCGTCTGCCTGTCTGCTGAACTCATGCGATAAAAAAATGAACTATTAAGAAGTAAACAATAAAATACAATGCAGACACTTCGACCATAAAGGTTGTTTAAATTGTTTTTGCAATTACAAAAATGGTTTGCATTGTGTATTACATATGTCTTGAACGTTCTCAGATACCGCAATATTGTTACGAGTGCGGGACTCGAATTAAAATGTCGTTAGAATTACTATACAATTTATTAGAACTATACAAACACCTATAACACAGGTACAAATATAACTGGACACAATCAGTACAAACTGCACGATTCGATAACACGCGCAAAGTCCGTCAATGTATAGCTTATCGATTGTAAACGTCGTTCTCGTATCGTAATCGTCGCTTGACTGCCGATCTCTCCATGGGGCCATTGCTTTTTAATGCACCGATGCAATATGTCTACCTGCTAAGCGTCGACGCAATTTCCCAGAAAACCTAATCCGCACACCATCGTGATTATTCCTACGAACGGCCATAAACGAGTACAATGCACAATAGGCTGTTTTTCTAAGTAAACAAAAGAAGTCCAAATGCGGGAAGGTAATAAACTGTGCTTTATGGCAGGCAGGTGTGCATTGTGCAGCATGTAACAATATTATTTAAAATAAAAGAACAAATTCCAACATAATTTTAAGAGAGAGAGAGAAGTTTGGGATTTTGTGTGATTTAAAAAGCGTTGAACTTTTAGTTTTCATGCATTTCGGCGACATCATTACGCCTTTCATGATCCGAAAGAGAAGATAAATATTATAAATAAATTTTCTAGCAATCCAATACTAATTAACAATAGATTTAGGAGACCTAGCGACCACTCTCAAATTTAAGGGCCACTCAAATCGATTTGACAGTTTATCTGACAGCTAAACAGCGTTCAGTGGCGTTCCAGTATATGACTATTTCACTGAGTGGCATGTGAAGGCTTCTTAAGTTGAGCAGCTCCTATTTTTAACGGACACTTAAAATTATCTTTTCAGAATATGAATTTGGAGTTTAGGAGCTGCTCAAATATTTAAGAAACCGTCAAATATTTGACGGAGGTCTCAGTATTCGACCGTAACTGATGTATGCGTAACGACATATATAATATAGTATATACAATCTCTTTATAGACTTATTATACAGGTAGGCGAGGAAAGCGACTTTTACACTATAATAAGATAAGTGTCCTTTACATTCGAGAATCTAGCGACAACATTATGGGGACGCGTGGAAAGTACACATAAGCACGTTCTACATTCTCGCTTCTACTGCTTTTCTCGTCTTTACGTTGCGTGCTCACGAGGATTTGCAGCGTTTCAATAAAATTGTTGCTCACCTGTTGCATACTGACGTTTCCTTCGTCGATGTCGAAGGGAGGCCTCACAGAGCATAAAGTCCGCCCCATGCAGGCGTAGGACATTATAGTTATTGAACCTGCATAACAAAACAATTATTATTATACATTTAGGTTTAAAGAACTTTTGCAACATATTTGCTCAAAAAAATGCATTTTCGAAAGCTAGCATGCAACGAAACGTGCGCGGTGAGATAGGATTAAAATATGTTTGTCTCACTTTAATACTATACAGAAAATGAAAAAGATATAGTTCCAATTAAGCCTACGCGAACCGAAGGCGCTCGAGCCCGGAGGGCAACTTGGTCAAGGGAGCTCCCTAGGAAGCTTTACTTCGGCTGGACCGTTGTTATGAAAGGGGAATGAATCTAGCGATGCTGACTAGAGCGTGACACAATGCACTAATTGAGAACGGGGAAACCCGAGGGGAAGGATCCCGGCGGACCAGAATCGGTGGTTGGAGGCGGCCTACACTATCTTACTGCCGTTTCGCAACATGTTATGATTGGGAGAGAAGAAACGGCGAAAGAAACTTCCCAGTAACACGCCTACTCTATCCTAGGGGGCTATGTCTCCTGGCGTCTCTTGCCGGGACGTGGAGACGTATTGATTGGTGGCGTCCGAGACGCCGCCGTCTGTGTCTGTCTGTCGGTGCCTGCTAGCCTCCCGTCCTATCCGCGGGCGGGCTGACCTGCGCCTGACTGACTTAAAATTAACGTTGCTAAAATAAATTAGTACACATCTAACTGCTACAACATTTAAAAAAATGAAAAGAAATGGTGTCAACAAACGTTTGTTCGCTATTTTTCTATCTCTCATTTTTATTTTCCTTCTTCTTTCCGTTTAGATTTACAACCAATGAGTTCCAACCATGAAAGCAATAATGGCAAATGTCTCGTATTTTACTGTCCATAATAAAGCTGGGAAAATATTGGCAGAGGTTTTTAATATAACGTTTAAATGCTTCGGGACGACGTAAAACAACGTTATTACATACTTCACTCGTTTTTTATTAACCATTTCCAAATTTTTTATACTCGTACATTGATTTATGAAAGTATAATTATATGCATAAGGCCATATTGTAAGTATAAATTAATAAAAACAGATATTTCGTTAATTTCAACTAGAACTAGGCTCTTAAAAACTAGATCCGTTGTATACTAGCCAAAGCTCAAGCCGAACTCTCTTAGCTTGAGGATATACAAAGAGTGTGATTTTCTTTCGCCAGATGGCGTCAAAGCCATCCGTGCGTGCAGCTACAAACATCTCGGACGCGCAGCAGTATCGCGGGAGCCGTAACAACCATAGGGCATTGTAAGAATGTGGAGGAAACATGAACTACAAACTCGCCGAATACATGGATGTCCAGTACATCCAGTGTATCTGCAAAATAGCATGTTTACCCGGCCTTACAATGATCTATGCTCTGTCTCTCACACGCACAATGAGCGGCCTTGTCGCGCTAATAAACGATTTTCTAGGACAACTGTACGTAACCAAAAGATAAAAAAATCTAGTAAATAAAACGGAGTTCAAGAGTAAGTAATAATATATATATACACATTTTTACACGACATCTTAAAGACGGTGCGAAGTAAAACAACCATAACAATCTTAATATATATAAATTACGTGTCACGTTGTTTGTTCGCGATGGACCCCTAAACTACTTAACCGATTTTAATCAAATTTGCACACCGTGTGCAGTTTGATCCAACTTGAAAGATAGGATACTTTTTATACCGTTACAACCGGTAGGTGGCGCTGAGATCGGGTTCCAGAATCCTCCTAACCACCGAGAGCGATTTTGTTTTTTTGTGTTTGAGTGGGGGTCCCCGGATGATTAAAATCCATAATTGTAACCGGTAGGTGGCGCCAGGATCGGGTCCTAGATTTTATTTTTTCAGAGCAAGAAAACGTCTGCCGGGGCCGCTAGTTACTATATAAATTGCTACAACTACGAAATATTCAAACATAATAATATGTTTGATATACTCATATTATAGTAATTCTCATCGAGTTTAATATCCATTTTTTACATTATATTATCTGCCAAGTGGCAGGGTGTTTGCCTGCCTGGATGGCTACCACCCCTGGTCTGGAGCATGCCGCCATAACAACCTTGATTTGTATTGCGGCATTAATGGCCAGATTCAAGTCCCATCTACGAGTTCGGCAGCACATTGGTAGTGTTGTATTCATAGGCGACGGTAACCAATCTTCATCACAGCTGAGCCGTCAAGTCTACTGTACTCAGCAATAAATAAATAAAAATATTTATATACATCTATGGGATCTACTATAGGAAACTTTTATTTTAAATATAAAAATAAGGAGGTATAATGCACTAGCATCTCCCACTTTCGTCCCTCGTAGATATATACATAAGTTGTGTATGTATCGACTCGGAAAGATATCCAATAAATACATTGGGTATAGTGAACCAGTATAGGAAATATAAAAGAGTTTTGCTCTGAATCGAGTCTTTATTACTTTAGTGAGAACATTTTCACATAGCGTAGGTAGTCTAGCGTACAGTATTTACATTCTGTGCACTACTGAAGAATGTTTCATAACATGAAGAGCGAATGTTTATTCAAGAAATGTAAGTTCTGATTTTTATATTTAGATACCGTCATATGATATACAAAGAAGCTTCAACAAATTGTTCTGCCGAAATGTTAAAACAATAGTTTCGATAATACCATTTTATAATCTCAAACTCACTCAAACAGACTCAAATTAAAATGACGTTGGAATTATTTTAGAGTTTAATAGAACCAAAAAACACGCATAACACAGGTACAAATATAACCGAACACAACAAGTCCATACGTAATGCATTAGGTCGTAATTCAGTAACACGCGGAAAGCCCGTCACTTATTAGGTTCCTGATTGTAATACACACGTCTCACTTCGCTCGTGGTTCTCGCTTCCCTAATGGGGTCATTGCTTTATACTGCACAAATGCAATATGTCCGCCCGGCAGCGTGGACCGAATTTCCTAAAATCATCATCATCATCAAAATCAGCTTGTATTTTAAATCTGTAACATCTGGCTAATGATAACAATACAACAATAGGCCGTATGCCAATAAGTAAACAAAAGATGACGAACATAATAGGGTAATAAAATGTGTTTTTACAGATATGCAGGTGTGAATTTGTTTTTGTTGGCGCCTAGGTTGTAACAGAACTAACAGAGCTGGCAGGCGTCGTCATACCCTAAACAAATAAAATTAGAACCCGATAGCAGCGCCACATACCGGGTCAAATTGTGAATCTAAACCGTCTAAGAACCCATTCAAAAATATAGTTTAGAAGGAGTACAGTAACATACATACTAACATTAGAATTTTATATGTCGTAGTTTGCTGCATATGTCAAATATTGAAGATATAATTGTAAAAAATTCCTAAAGTAATATCTGATATGGGTATATCTAACCTATTAATTATCACGCCTAGAATATGATTTCACTTGACATATAAAATGTCAATTGATTTTGACATTAACTTGACTTACGAAATGTCAGTTGATTTTGAAGGATGAAGGGGGAAAGAGGGAATGCACAGAGTACTTTATATATACTGAGGGTATGCTTTCATCTGTAGACCAGAGGGAAACAAGAACCGTTTTTATTTTGGATTTATTAGTAATAACGTTTAGATAGTTAAAAGAAATCTGTAAAGTTAATAAAGTGTGCGAGGTACAAACAGTTGATTTGTTGACATGGAAAACGAACCTGCACTATCTCCGTTATATATAAACATTGATTTTTCGTGAAAGTTAATCTATTTTTCGGAAATTTAAATTATTATCAACAAACAGGTGGAGCCTAGGACTGTCAAAGTGAAGGCGGATAAAGAATATCGGTTTTGGAATAGGGTACCGATTTCGCCGCTGTGCATTCCGAGAGGCACAGGGGTGCCTGCCGCGCAGGTTTATATTAAGCATGTTATAAAATTAATTTTTACCAGTATCAAAACGTTTACCTTAAAAATATACACGTGTGTTAAGGAATGATGACAATAATATAATTTCATAAACTATTTGTACTTAATGCGTCCAGAGACATCGACCACGACGTCGGCTCGTATCACAGTAGCTTGGGCCAAGTGGCTTGAGGTGACAGGTGTCATTTGTGACCCCAAAATGCGGGTTAAATTAAAAGGACAGGTCCATAAATCCATCATTAGACCTGTCATTTTGTATGGCAGCGAAGCGTGGCCTGTACTTTAGCGAAACAAGCAAGTAAACTGCGTGTCACGGAGATAAATATACTGTAATGGCAAGGTTTTTGTGCAGCGGTGGAGAGGTAGAAAGGGCACGTTGACAGCGAGTAAGTCAAAGTCTTGGAGTTAAGTTTTTATCACTTTTTATTATTAAGATATATTATAGTTTAACTTTTTACTTCTGGAGTGAGTGGAATGAGTCCAGTATATTGATCACTATTGATATTTTACACTCTGTAACATTAGTTTTATTTAACTGACTTAATTTCGACACGAAGTCTTTCTTGGATATATCTTATAACTGTTCTCTTCTGAATGTTACTTAATACTGTTATCTTCTGGATCGAACTTATGACTGTTCTCTTCTGAATGTTATTTAATACTGCTTGTTTAATTGTGATGTATCTGCTTATATAGGGCTACTTGTTTACATGTTTATGCCCAAATAAATAATAACAACTCATTAGTTAATTGTGTTCTCTTGAGAATCACAAACATACATTTCCTTCATTAAATTATTTGTTACAGATATCATAATCTAAGTGATTTGTTTGTTCCTTCATTAGATAATTACTGAGTTTGTGTTTGTGACCAGTATCCGGTACATTACAATACTGCGATGGATGTGTGGAGTAACGCGGAAAGACCGTGTCAGGAACTCCCGCATCCGGGGCAGTCTTCATGTCCGTGACTTGCAGACAAACTGCAAGAGTGTCGCTTACGCTGGTACGGCCACGTTTTACGGAGACCGGCTAATTATGTAGGACCAAATATCTAGCCATGCCCGGTCCCGGTCGAAGGGGAAGCCCAAGAAATGTTGGCTTGACGTTGTGAAGGATGACATGCGTACCAATGGTCTCAAAACGAGGGATACAGAAGACCGTGCGAAGTGGAGTAGAAAAAGTAGGAAAGCGGAACCTGAGCGTCAGAGTGAACGCTCCGAACGCAACCGGGATTTACCGCTCAGATGATGATGAACTATAAACTATTTGTAGAATTAGAATGCGTATATTACGAGTCAAGTTTCTTGATTATAGTTACTTTTGGTTTGGAGACTAAACAATGAGGAAATTAAATTTATACATTAAAAATCTAATAAAAACAAGTTAACAAAATTAACACAAGAAAGAAATAGAAAATACCTTTTTAAACAGGATTATCATGGTCCCGCGGCTAAGAAAAAAAAAAACACGAAACATTTGTCATCCTTACGGAACCTGTCATCGTATGCGAAGTGCCAAACACTATTAATGTTTTATCATTCGTATATGTTTTTAAGTCAAAAAGAGGTAAATAAAATATTGCAATATTAAACGAAATATAACTTATTTGTTTAATGTTCCCCTACTATTTTAGTTACACTATAATACAAGGAGCAAGTTTCTTCGGATTCCTTCTGCCCATTATGAGATTGGAGATAGAAAATCGCTCAGTAAGTATATTAATAAATGGAACTCTATTTAATATATCTCCGTTTCTGATACAGGTGATATTGGTATTTCATTTCTTATACGTTGAATGAAAAAATATACTGACATTTTTAAATATTTTGTTTTGGATCAAACAAAAAGGCTTTTTATTTTATTGAAGTGAAACTTCTTTAGAATCGTTGTGATTTGAAACTCGATGAAACGAAAAAGCGACACTAAAAAGAGATAAACACGTAAATCTATAGGACTAAGCTAACTCTCACTAATCCGGTACGGCCAATAATCCGACATCGTCGTAAAATGGTCCTCGATAAATAAAATATTAATAATGTTACTTACCGACAAAGTGAATGCACACCTGGTTTATTATCTTTCCAGCATTTGGACTTCTTTTGTTTACTTTGTGTTTAAAATTTTAAATTAAACAATAGCCTATTGTTATTGTACTCGTTTATGGCCGTTCGCAGGAATAATTAAGCAGGTGTGCAGATTACGTTTTCTTGGAAAACCTAGTCCACGCGGTCGATTGTTGTATTGTATAGTTTAGTACAAAAACCAATGGCCGAACGCAGGGGTGAGGCAGTCAAGCGAGGATTACGATACGAGTAAGACGTATATGCGATTAGCTATATAGTGACGGACTTTGCGCGCGTTATTGAATCGTGCAGATTGTACTTGTTGCGTCCAGATATATTTGTACCTGTGTTATACGTGTTTGTATAGTTCTAATAAATTCTATAGTAATTCCAACGGTAGTTTTAATTCGAGTCCCGCACTCGTAACAATATTTTAAGTTGTAATTTTGTGTTAAATTCGTGTAGCTGTTTATTGTTCCAATAAAATAAAATAAAAGTTATTATTTTATTGCGAATAAAATAGACTAGTATTTTAAAAACAATAATAGTCAATTATCTATCTCTTTTATAAAGATGTAAATATTGTATTTATCCTGTTTTGATAAAAATTGAAGGAGTAAAATTGTTTCATGTCAATAATTTGGAGGTGATTGGTGATTTATTTAAGAATATAATTATTCTGTTTCCCAAACAAATGAATTAAATAAATTTCTCATCGATACTGCACATCTTTATCTTCCGTGTTCACGGCTACTGAAAAGTCGCCTTGATTAAGATTAATCTAATAAAATACCATACTTACAACGTATATTAATTTTATATTGTTTCCAAGAACAATTGAACACGATGTTTCCTGTTCTATCGTTATACACAGATTTATTAATAATAATTGTACGTATTAAATTATTGGAAACCGTTATAATATCAAGGCCAACAGAAACATTGTTGACCAGTGTAATTAGCGTAGCGTAGTTTATTGATTTCTACAATATTAAACTTATTACTGAAAATAACTATAATCAACGTAAAGGATATAATTCCGACACAGCGACTAGCTGAATGCAACTTGTTTCCTGAAAATGCGGCGTGCAAGTTAACAAAAATATTTTTTAATACTACGTACATTCGTTTTCGCCGGAATATTCATATTCTTTCACTCCTTTACAGTGTGTTTTTTATCCTCGCAACCCCGTATCTCAAAGAACGCTTTGAATTCATCTCTTCCTCTCACAATTTACTACCTTCTACTAATCTTAGACTTAATATTCCCAAACATTATTCATCTTTTTCAATAATTCTTTTAGTGTACAGGCTATTCGACTCTGGAATGCCTGTTAAAAATAACATGATAAAAGAACTACCTGCAACATAGTGATGTTTGATATTTTTATGTATGTAATATTGATAGTTGTATTTATACCTACATATGTCTATTAAGTATAATTCTTACTTATATAATATTTTATATACTTATATGTTTATAAAAGAATAAAATATAATGTAAGTAACTGCATATCCCATAATATTTATGTATACCACCTCTGACAAATATAATCTATTTTATTCCTGCCACGGGTTGACTGGAAGAGATTGCTTCTTAGTGCTATTGAGCACATCCAGAATATATAAATGTCGGAGGGAAGTTATAGTTGGATGGATTATTATTTGGATGTATAACGCACAATATCATTTGTTTACATTTTAATTACTTCTAAAATTCTTAATTTAATTTAATTTGTTTTGTTAAATGTTTCTATAACTTAAAGATCGTTCTAACCTAATAAAAGTTATGAATATTGTAATTTAATAAACGACCAATCAGAGCAGAGCATGTCTAGAGCGGGGTCAGCGCCCTCTATACTTTGAGTAATATCTACTTGGGTAGACTGAGGAGTTTTTGTGACACATTCGGTTGGTGGCAACAGGTCGAGTTGGACCATGGAGTATTTTAAAGAAAGTATTGAAGCTGGAAGTATGAGCGGGTGCCCTGAACCCGCTGCTCGGTCTAAACTATGTCATAATATTGATCAAATCTAAATTAAATGTGTATAAACCGTGGCTATTGTGTTTTATGCTCGCATTTTATCCTGATGACGCCCACTAAATCTGCAATAACTAAAGGAGATGTCGTGAGAACGAGGCCGTTCTGCGACATATACATATCTACAAAATTTATAAATGAATTTAAATTTCATATTCCAACGACAGGTCGTATTTTTTGGTCATAGTTTGAAATATCGCTAGTGATTTTGCTTGTCTGATTGTAACAGGAAGCGTGTACAATAAAGAGTCATCTCTCTCTCTCATCTTAAAATAAGTAAGCGTTGTGAATTTTTACAAATAAAGTATTTCTTTCTTTCTGTTATGGAAGTCTAATTCCCCGTTTTTATAGAACAGGAGCTTTATTCCGAATCCTGTAAAGGGAACCATTTTTGACTGACAGGCAATTTGCGCCGCGCGAACTATGCGGTCAATTGTGATCGCTGGCCTAAACCCATCTCGTATCATGACAGCGTAGTATCTGACGATTAATTATACGAGATGACAATTTATGTTATAATTGTTTTAGGCGCTATTATGCAGAAATATTTCAATATGACTTCTTTTCATTAATACATTTCTAATAAAAACGACTCATGGACTCTTCGGGTCGACGACGACGGGACGATTTATCAGTATGGCAATCCAATAAGGAAATCTATCGGCAGACGGCAGATCGGCAGACAAACACACACATTATATATCCCCAAATTAAGCAAGTTACGCTTGTGTTATGGGTAATATACAACGGACCACTCTGGGGCCGATCCCAGACACCCAGACCATGGTAAATAACGGAGAAAATACATTTCCGAAATTTACTATACCAGGAATCGAACCCGGAGCCTCTGCGTTGCAGTGAGGTAGGCCGGCAAAGGCTTAGCCCGCTCAACCACAGAGGCCGTCAATCTATCCATCCAGATAACGGAGAAAGAATACCATTTAAATCAAAATATGCGTGTATATATGCGAGTGTGTGTCAAATACTTGGTAGCGTGTGTAATGTTTTATTTTTATCAATTTAATGTAATTTTTTTAACTACTAAGGGGTCATTTTATTTAAAAATAAACTAAATTAAACTATACAATAAATTAAACTAAAAATAAACTAGAAAAATACAATTAAAAACTAAACTACAGTATGAAAAGTAAACCTAAAATAAAAAGTAGAACTAAATAAGAAAAGGGTGGCATAATTATAGATAAAATATTGGTCCCAAACCATTGTCACTTACCGGGAATTTCAAAAAGGCGGCGATGTTACCACGTTGATAGATAGAAAAAAAAAACGAAAAAAAAAACGATAACATAAAAATGTTTTTTATGCATAAAAAAAAATTAATTAGCATACGTCACTTCTTTTCTATATAAACTATGAGTGTGCGAAATTTCACACTCCGCCGTCCGCGCAATTTTCGTAAAAAAAGGGTACAACATTTTTGCTTCAAATATTAATATATCGATTTAAGCCAAATATATAGGTACCTTGCTCAGTGAGTGAGAAGAAAACGACGGTAAGAATGGAGGTAGACCAATTGTGCTCTGTGCGTAAATAAACTCGTAAATACTTTAACTAAATTGTGTGGTGGTACAAATAATCCAATACTTCATCAGTAGTAAGAGCCCAGGACTGCCAGACCTTCGTCATTTTATAAAACCTGAAAATTTTTCTCTCCATGTCCCCTAAACAGATACAACGACCAGCAACTAGAAGAGTTTGGATTGTGGTTACTTTGACAGGTACAGGTAGTAAAGGTGCATAAAATAGTACCTTAAATGATTTAAAGTATAAAGCTCAATTTTTATATGTTTTCTTCGGAATAACTTTAGAAATCTGTTCATCCGTTCCCGGACAATTACGACAGTTGCTACTCCCTGCCAGATGCCCCTAAACTTTAATAAACTATATCTTCGCTATAGTATAAAAGCTAAATTTTATATATTTTACTTGGGGACCTTTAAGAAAATGTTACCTCAATAGCCGGGCAGTTTTAATGGTTGTTACATCTTGACACAATAAAAGTCCGCTGTAGGTGCACAGCAAAAATTTCAGGTTTTATAAAATGACGAAGGTCTGGCACTCCTGGGCTCTTAAGCTATTATAATAGTGGCCATTAAAATACATAAGAACATAGAAGAACTGTGTCGCCGTGTAAAAAATAAAAAAAATAAAAATAAAAAAATAAAAAGATATGAAGAAAATCCGGTCCCATTTTAATACAAGAATCGTGCACAAGAATTTGCTTTTTGTCACAGCGTTAACACATGGCCCGACACGCACTTACCCGATTTTTATCCTTATAATAATTAAAACGAACAAGTTGGCGGTAGGCTAATTAAAACTGTAACAATACTCTTTGAACTCTGACATCTTTATCTTCTGTGATCAACGCTACTGAAAGTGGCCGAAACGTCGAAATAATGAAAATCAAATAAATTACCGCGCTTAAAACCGTTAAAACGTAGTTTTATGTATACAAGTCGCGAAAACTTGAGAAATCATTACAAGAATTTAATATTAAAAACCCATGGGAAATATTTTATTAAAAGATAAGAAAATGATCAACACTAAAACGTCCTACCTTCACACCCCCGTACTATGTTTCAAATATTTCATTATAATTTATTTACATTATGAAAATTATTTATGAAAGCTTTCAAGTATTTTTATCGCATTTATTCACAAGTTTGAGATGTTTTTATTATTTACTAGCATCTGCCCGCGACTTTGTTTACGTAGAAGGTGAAAATATTGTTATGTGCCGATAAAAGTAAATGCACACCTGCCTGCCATAAAGAACAATTTATTACCTTCCCGCATTTTGACTTCTTTTGTTTACTTTGTGTTTAAAATTCGTAATTAAGAAAAACAGTCTATTTTGTATTGTAATATTTTATGGCAGTCATTAGATAGGTGGGTCGAACTAATTCTTGGTATTTATTGCTATGCGTCGAGACATATTGTATTTGTACAGGATAAAAGGAACTCCCGAACGGAGGGGTGAGGCAGTCAAGCGAAGGATTACGATACGAGCAAGACGTACATTCAATAAGCTATATAGTGACGGACTTTGCGCGTGTAATTCAATGGTGCAGTTTGTACTGGTTGTGCCCAGTTATATTTGTACCTGTGTTATAAGTGTTTGTATTGTTCTAATAAATTCTATAGTAATTTCAACGGCATTTTAATTCGAGTCCCGCACTCGTAACAATATTTTGAAATCTTACTAACTGCTCGCCGGCATTGCACGTCATAAATGCGCGCGCAGAACTTGATAATTATTTTGTTGCGATGTTATTTTAAAACTGCGATATCTCTTAAGATATTCATTGAAATCGAATGATGTATATGGCAATTTTGTTTTAAATTTAATACTTGTGCTGAATAAAGTATTTCTTTGGACAAGGATTAATATCATGTTTATAAAAACACCTTCGCAAATAATGCATTATTTTAGAACAAATTTGGTCAGCATAAAAAGGTTATAGTGAGCTAATTTTAAAAGATAGACATATGCTATCGCGGACTTTTTTTCAAAACCTTTGAAGAGGAACAATTCTGTCACACATGATTTTTGCAAAACTCTAACCGATTACGCAGCGCACGCAACAGAAGCTCTCAAAAGGAAAAAAACCGATTTTGAAACATTCTTTATTAATTCTCCGCTTCTATTGGTCTTAGCGTGATAATGTATAACCTTCCTCGATAAATGGACTATCTAACACTGAAAGAATTGTTCAAATCACACTAGTGGTTCTTGAGATTAGCGTTCAATCAAACAAATAAACTCTTCAGCTTTATATATTAGTATAGATAGAACAAGAGTTTACCCCCGGGGCTATGTCATAACTTAATCTCTATCTACTCAGTGGCTCCAATTTACTAGTACTTACAGTCTAAGAGACGCCGAATATCGTCCTTCAGCCATTTGATAACCAGACGAGACATATTTTTTATCAAATTATATTGATTTTGTAAACACGCTTATGATAGCTTGCAAATCAAAGTGATCATGGCTATTTTTGAAGTCTTCAAAGCATGGCAACATATAGTTGTTTTTATAATTAAATTATCCTTCTTATTGTTACAACCTAGGAGCCGACAAAGACAAGTTTCACGTACAAATTTGTAGAAGCACATTTATTCCCCATCGGCATTTGAACTAATAACATTGAAACTATTGTAATTCTTTTATGATCGTCTTCTTTTGTTTACTTATTTATTGGCATACGTTTCTAGAGAGCGGCCTATTGTTGTACTGTAATCATTTAGAGCCGCATCCGGTTGTGGTCATTAGCCAGATGTTACGGCTTTACGCGTTTTATTGAATTACGACCTTCTGCATTACGTTTGGATTTTTTGTGTTCGTTTATATTTGTATCTGCGTTATACGTGTTTGTATGGTTCTAATAAACTCTATAATAATTCCAACGGCATTTTGATTCACAACTCGTAACATTATGTATGATACCAATTGTTATTGGTTAACAAAACTGTGTTATTTGTTGTGAATGTTATGTTGATATATATATATGTCGCAGAACGGCCTCGTTCTCACGACATCATCTTTAGTTATTGCAGGCCCAGTGGGCGTCATTAGGATAAAATGCGAGCATAAAACACAATAGCCACGGTTTATACACTTTTAATTTAGATTCGATCAACATTATGACATAGTTTAGACCGAGCAGCGGGTTCAGGGCACCCGTTCATACTTTCAACTTCAATACTTTCTTTAAAACTCTCAAAGGTCCAACTCGACCTGTAGCCACCAACCAAATGTGTCACCAAAAACTCCTCAGTCTACCCAAGTAGATATTACTCAAAGTATAGAGGGCGCTGACCCCGCTCCGCCATATGCTCTGCTCTGATTGGTCGTTTATTAAATTACAATATTCATAACTTTTATTAGGTTAGAACGATCTTTAAGTTATAGAAACATTCAACAAATCAAATTAAATTACATTAAGAATTTTAGAAGTAATTAAAATGTAAACAAATGATATTGTGCGTTATACATCCAGTCAGCGATACGTCCAATTAAAGCTTCCCTCCGACATATATATATATATATATATATATATATATATATATATATATATATATATATATAATATATATATATATATAATATATATACATATATAATGTTGACCATGCTGCCATGAACAGAAATAACTAGGCAAGCCTATCAAGGCATATTCTCCATGTTAAAAACTAACAGTTGAAACTAAATTTTTTTCAGTTATCAAAAGAGTTGATGGTTATAAAAAAAATGATTTAAATTTATTTAATAAAAAGCCATGAACCCATCCAGAATGCTATTTCTTTTTTAATTATGCAAAAAAAAAACATTTGTTAGGGCCACTTCGTAAGTTTCCCTTATTCAAGGAAAGGTGGACAAACGTGCGCCGGTTTTTTCTCACCCCCGCCCCACGCCACACCTCACCGCGGTCGCATGCGCTGGTTAATCGCATATTGCACCCCCACGACGCGTTCAGTGACATTTCTAACCTTCCCGCAAAAACCAGTGTCGTGTGCGCATCCTTAATTCACACAGACTTCACTCGCGAGTGGTATCCAGCACCTTCGAATCATCATACCGGGCCTGGTAAAGGCAACGTGGCGACGAGAGTACCGTGAGTACCGTTTTTGATCTGCTAATTTTTGAATCCTGGACAATAACGACGTGGCTACACTCTTTCACCGCCATTCCACATTTTTATTTAGGGCCTTTGGCCTCTTCGCCCCCACACCGTTATATAAATATATATAAAAAACATTACACCCACTACCATGTACTTGACACACACGCATATATACTCTTTTGTTTATTATTAAAGTCATATTAACAGTTTAGCCTTCGTGAAATCTGTGATTATAGAAGTATAGTCTTTGACAACAGAACCTTAATAATGTTCAAACTTATAATTTAAATTATGGGCGAATTTCGACAACTAGTTTTAATAAACACAAATTTTAAATCAAACAGTTATTCTCTTTGACAATAAATGGAATTGTAAATTGACAGTAAAATGTTTTAATTATTTCAAATTAACACAAGCATTTCAATTAAATTGTGCTCCAGATCTGTTTTTAATTAAACGATGATATATTCAGATCAAAGGTTTGCTTAGCTCTTTGTTTGAAATTCCAAATGATAAAATAAAATTTTCGAGCTTACAATGTACACCATGTACCTACATCTATATATACTAGTGGTGGCCCGTGTATGAAATTCAACCATAAAAATGACTACTCTGTTGACTTGACTTTAACGATAAACAAAAGAGTCTATATGCATGTGTGTGTTAAAAAGATGGTAGTGTGTGTAATGTTTTTTTATTGATTGAAAATAATAATAAAATATTAGCATTCTACACTCCTTCTCTATATAAACTATAAGGGTGCGAAATTCCATACTCCTTCGTTCACGCAATTTCCGTAAAGAGTGGTACAAAGTTTATGCTCTACGCATATATATAACTTATGAAAATAACGAATTTCAAAAGGAGCTTTCATATCGTGTAAGGTGCTCACACATTACGGGACGCGTTCGAACTAAGTGCATACCAGAACCGTAATACACTCTCCAGACTACTCTAGGAGTCCAAACGCTCAAGGTCACGTCCGCGACTTACGACTTAATGTGCTCACTTCAATGGACTTTCCTTATCCAGATACGTTATAAGCCACTCCCCTTAGCCGCGTCCGTTAGTCGCGACTTATAATATGCACACACCTTTCTATCTATCTATCTACCTTTGTATACAATTATTACATGTAGTGTTACATGCCGACAAAGTGGATGCACACCTGGTTTATTACCTTTCCCCCCCCACATTTGGACTTCTTTTGTTTACTTTGTGTTTAAAATTTCCAATTAGACAATAGCCTATTGTTATTGTACTCGTTTACATACGTGTACATTCGATAAGCTGTATAGTGACGGACTTTGCGCGTGTTATTGAATCGTGCGTGCATTTTGTACTGGTTGCGTCCAGTTACATTTGTACTTGTGTTATACGTGTTTTTATAGTTCTAATAAATTCTATAGTAATTCCAACGGTATTTAAATTCAAGTCCCGCACTCGTAACAGCATAGTTAACAATTTTGAAGAAAGAAATAATGTCGCAAAAAATGTAGTTAAAACAAGTTAGATGACATTATTATTGCTTACCTGGTATAGCATAGACCAGCGTGAAACTGAACATGCCGAACTGCTTCCTGGTGTCAGGTCCTGGCCACTCTTCAGTGCAAAAATGCACGTCTCTCGTTTCTATCTAGAATCATTTTCATAATGTTAATATACATATTTTTTTATAGTAATAAGGGTTTTGTGGCGAAGCCTTAGGTGAGTAGTGACACCTCGGACCTGACTTCGGGGGCCAAGGCCCACCTGAGTAATTGCCTTAGCCAGCCGGCACGGAGTGGAGATCGCTAGACCTAAGACTCAAGCGCCAGGGGTGGAAGTGATAAATGGCATCACGTCAGAAGTAGCTTCGGTGAGCCTGCAGCCCACCTCTCTACACCCCTTAGCCACTCACTCCCATGTTGCCCCTGTCTTCTATGGCATATTTTGGAGCCCCTGCAGGGAGTGGCGAGTCACCGGCTGCCTATCTTTCCATGTTCCCCAAATATTGCGACGGGTAGACGCCATAGTCCCAATATTCCCAAATCCCTAGTATCACTAGCTGTTCACGCACATAGCCCGATACTTTCTGTTCTCATTTCCCACAATAGTCCTACACTGGCTGGGGCTTGTCCTTGGGTGCATTATTATATGGTGTAGACAAAGATAATCGTCGGTCAGTGTCACGCCACATTTACATTAAATTTGTCAAGGGGCCTCTACGTGTTGGCTTTCCCATGGCCCCACGCAAGCCCTCCAAATGTCCAGGCCATTTTTATGACCCGTGAAATTAGTCTAGACTAATTTATTCATTACCTTGCCTGTCTATGTCTAATTAGTGTCTTTTTGGGCTAAACGAATCTTTTCATAAATTATTTTTTGTAGTCAAAGTAAATGTCTATAACATCATTGCTGCTGTTAAGAATTCTACACATTCTAGAAATAGGGGAATTACCACCTAACTTTTTTTTAAAACTGTTGTTACAATTACTACATACTGACGATGAAGGAAAACATCGTGACGAAATCGATGTGTCAAACCCGCCAATCGACCTTTGACAAGCGTCATGGTTTCTAGATAATTTAGAGAGGAAATCATTCACACAGGTCACATTGCAGTATTTTTTATTTAATCGCTATTCGCTCTGTATCATATAGAAAGAAAGAAGAAAGAAAGAATTATTTTATTTAGGACAAATAAACATTTTAACAACACTGAGTAAAATAGAAGACAACAGTATCAATATAAGTCCTAAAATTGGACCCAGACTCAGCGTAATGCTAGCTGCTAAGGCCAGCGCTGTTCTTCCGCCTGGGACCAGCAGGTGCAGTCACGGAGGACGATACAACACAAATATAATATAATACAGTTTAATATTTATAAAAATGAAACAGATAATTAGAAATATTTACATCATACATAGATAAATAAACAGTGAGGTACGTGAACAAAAAAACAAGTAGGTATGTAAATAAATTAAACAGATTATTGTAAACGTTATCATAGGTATTAGTAAATTTGGTCATAAAGCACTTGTATCATGCCTTAAGTCACTTTGTGCGTTTTGGTGTTCACAAAGGAATTTCTTTAGTGTGACCCTAAAGAGTGACACTGATGAGGCGTTTCTTATAGGTGGAGGAATGTTATTCCAGCACTTTGTTGCTGCATAACGGAAACTACCTCTGAAAACAGCTGTTCTGTGATGTTCCATTTTAAGCTGTATTGCACACTGACGACTTTCAATTTTCCTTCTATTGGACGCCCATGAGAGCTTCTCATATAAGTAAGCCGGAGATTTGTGCTTTATAACTCCAAAGAGGAGGCACGCCAAGTGGAGCTTACGGCGATGCTTCATTTTTAACATAGAACATTTATTCAAATAGGATGTCACATGAGCCCTTGATGGAATATTGAAACAGAACCGCGCACAAGAATTTTGAACCCTTTGGATAAGCCGCTGAGTTCTGGCTAGCAAACGAGGGCCAATCACTACGTCAGCATAGTTCAATCGCGACAAAACTAAAGATTCCACTAATTTAACCCGAAGAGCTTCATTTAAATATGGTCTTAGCTTATACAAAATTTTGAGTTTATAAAAGCAGCTTTTTGCAGAATGAGCTATGTGCTTTTCATACCTTAGATCACAATCTACAACCAAACCTAAATTACGTGCTATATGGGATGCTTTATTGATTATAGTAGTGAATGAATGAATGAAAACTCTTTATTGCTCACCATAATCTTTAATCTAGACAATTGATATGGATACATTTGCATTAGAACAATGGACGGCCTTATCTCTTATAGCCATCCACCCACACTGGGTTGCCTGGAAGAGATTATAAGGAGATTTTAAAGAAAATTACAAGAAACTATTTTTAATGGTATACTAAACTAAAATAAAATATAAATAAACCATTATATGTACGGTGATATTATAAATTAGATGTATACATTCAAACAATATATACATTCTTGTAATGCAACAATTTTATTTAATAGTAGTCATATTTAAGGGTTTTAAATGCGTTTTGTGTTTCTTAAATAAATTTAGGGAACGTCACGCAAGCCGCCCTTAAAATTGAAAAACAAGTTATTATTCGAATTGTTCTAACTCTTTAATTACCAGGAGAACAATGATGATTTTCTACTATGATATTGTTAGAGCTTATAACAACGGAAAAATGTAAATTTAAAAAGGGATAACATCGTTTTATCAAGCTTCAGTGAGGAGTTAACCCTTTATTAACATCAAAAGAGAATAATAGAAATTTATTTTTTAACTTCTTAAAAGGTTTCGCTACTTTTACGTTACTTACACCTGGTTACAAAAAGCCATTGTTCCTGAGACTTTCTTTCTTACGTTGTGCACTGTTTACTCAATGCCATTAATTCTTCGAAACTTAATTGTATAACCTATTTGTCTACTTAAAAAAAAAGCTTGAGATAGATAGGTAGGAAGTAAAATTATAATTTTAACTTATATGTATGACCTTAAAAAAGTATAGTCTAGTGGAACTTATTTTGAATCAAAACTTTTGAATTTGGTCGATAGAAAACACTTTATTGTTTACCAAATAAATCAAAAAGGAAAAGAAAATACGATTACAACAATATTGTTATAGTAAAAACAATAAGCAGCCTTATCGCTTAAAGCAATCTCTTCCAGACAACCTCATTTAAAGAATATTTTAAATTAATCTGGCCATGTAGGAGTTGCAGATCATTACATAGGACATAACTTAAATATATATACTTAGATTATTTCATAAGTGAAATACACGTACTCAAACTACTTTATAAATTACATAAATACAACAATATTTATAAGACATATATTTTATTAGTTAACAGTATGAGAAGATTTTTTTAGCTATACATGTTGCTGGGGAGCTATTTTTCTCAGCTATAACACGTTGCATAGTCGTATAGTAGACTTCATTTTCAACTTATATGAACATCAATAAATGTACTCATATAAAACTTTAAATAAAAACTTGAATTTGAAAGAAGATATCAAAGTCGACTAAGCATTGGCGTGTCTGGTCTAATAAAACATAGTAGTGCTGGATTCTATTCCTACTAATTTAGTAGTAGTATTCCTAGTAATTGAGTAGGAATAGAATCTAGCATTTCTGTTTTACTAAACCAGACAGGTCAATGCTTAATCGACTTTGAATATCTTCTTTCAAATATTATTTTATACAAAGTTTCCGTCAGTTATTCCAGGGCCCAATTCTGCTAATTTAACATCTTGGCGTTGCAAACGTATTCAAAGTTCCATAGCATTGCGATAGAATAAATGTAGAAAAAGATTGGTATTACCATTAGTAGAAATCGCGATAGCCATAAATTTAAAAACTTCGTTTAAAAAAACCGACTTCAAAAACGAAAAAACTAAAATGTATAAAATAACTTATTTCTTAAGCTATTATTATTAATATATATTATCTAAAACATCTTAAAGTCGGTGCTTAGTAATTTTCAAAATATAGTAATTTTTAATATGTTTTACTTTGCACCGACTTCAAGATGTTTTAGATAATATATATTAATAATAATAGCTTAAGAAATAAGTTATTTTATACATTTTAGTTTTTTCGTTTTTGAAGTCTGTTTTTTTAAACGAAGTTTTTAAATTTTATTTGTTACTTTTTAGTGTCTAGCTATGTATGGGTGGATCTACGAATGGTGCCGCGCTTCTTAAAAAATATAGGTCCCAAGAACCGGGAACAAAAAAATGTTCGTAAAATGAAAACTACTAGGCCAAACTATATCAAATTTTTAGGGGACCACATGGCAGCTATTCCGCGTCGAACAAAAAAAGAATCACGTAAATCGAATCATAAATCTCAGAGTAATCGGTGTACATATGGAACGGAGTGAAAATTATGTCCATGAAAAATGTTCATAAAATGAAAACTACTGGGCCAAACTATGTAAAATTTTTAGGGGACCAATTGAAAGCTATTCCGCGCCGAACAAAAAAAGAATCACGTAAATAGGATTATAAATGACGGAGTAATCGGCGAATATACATAAAAAAGTAACGACAAAAAAAAAAAAAAAAAAAAAAGATCCCGACGAATTGAGAACCTCCTCCTTTTTTCGAAGTCGGTTAAAAATGAATATTGAAAAACTACCAAAAACTTTATAATTGTATTTCTCGAGTTTTCGTTTATGAATATTTACATACGTAGATAGATTGGCGTGCTACGGGCACGGAAGTTGATGTACTGATGTGTACACGTGTGAAGCAATACGTTTGTCCCGTACGAAATTGATTTGTACTGATGCGGCTTAAAATTTAAGTTTGTATTACTTCAAAAATTTTGTCCCGTTACTACTCACGCGTCAATTGTAAGAGGAAAGACGTAACGAGTACAACAATACAATAACGCCTGCTTTTAAAAATGAGGTGACTGAGGCCGATCACATCCGATTCTTTACGAACATTTCCGAATCAGAAATTTTGTACGGGACAAATGAGGGAATGACGCCCACCGCTTCACCGGCCTCAACGCTTCAATTGTACTACCGCGGTACAAACCAAATCACCCCGCCTCATTTTGAAGTGGTATATTGCACTGGTTCAGTACAAAAAAATGTCATGTTACTCTTACAAACTCATTTTAAAATCATGTCCTACCCAAATCTTGGTTGTTGTACTACTGAAGTCAGGTAAACCTACGATTGTGATGATAATGTCCTAGGATTTGGACGAGATAATATCTCTATCTATCTCACTGAAATCTGAGATAGAATTCTGAGACAGAACCGAGTATGAATACTAATTCCTGCGGCTGGGCGAAGCCTATATTTTGGTTTTAACAATAATAAATCAAAATAATTTAAATCAGCGCTTGAAATACCGGTATAGATATGATATCGTTATTTATGCTCATTTCTGATAACGGTATAAAAATAAATAACGTTATAAATCTTCGTTAATTTTAGATCATTGTACCGGTAAAAAATATTACGTTAATAAGACATTTATCGGTAATTTATCATTATAACTATATTAAGTTAGCATCGTCGTTCTCGTTCATCAAATGGTCAGACAATATTGTTGCTAAAATCGCGCGTAGTAATAAATATTTTAGAGTTGTGTTTGTTGTTTGTTTCAGTAACTTGCTGTCGTAAAAAATACCGATAAGTATAACGTTACACATACAACTTTTAACGTTTGTTGACGATATAATTCGACAGATGAACGGCCCGCTCGGTGTTACCCGTAAAATATAATAAATTATTATATATACAAATATAATAAACATATAACATAAAAATACATAAAGGTAAAATATTTGTTGTGTATTTAGCTGTGACTTTGAAATTAATAAATAATAGGTAATTAAGTGCATACAGAATGATCGAATGCACGAGCTTCACTGGCGATCGAACCAGTTTAGTTCAGTTAGTTGCCCGCGAACATCCACCGTAGTATACGTGCCCTGCATTCAATACTCTCACAGCACTCAACAGCTACCTTGTCAAACACTAAAAACCTTGTTTTAATTTCTCCTTTGCACAATAGGACGTTATATCAGTTACAACGTTAAAATCATAAATGTTACGTAAGTAACGGTAAACCTGTACTTTCCGAAAAGTGTAGGTATGTATATGTGTGTATGCCTGTATGGGCATTACTTATCACACTATTCGAAGAATGTAAATAAGAATACATACCGAAATATTGTTATGTGCCTTTGATATAACCGGAACCGTCTCCTTCCTCACTGACGCTACCATAAGCACTGGAATGAAGATGAGCAATGCTGCGACCCACAGCAGCAGGAGGAGCAGCATCGCCTGCCGTCTCCCCGGAGGTCGGAGACGTGGCTCTGGCGAGATGGAGAGCCACCTGTCCACTGACATCGCTGTTATTGTAAACACGCTGGCCGCTACTGCCACACCTGTTTTTAAATAATATAATGTTTTATTGACTTTGATGACATGTGACTAAACAGATATACAATGCAAAATTGGATGGATGCAGAAGTCGCGGAAGGCCACGACACACCTTCCGTGATCAAATTGATCGTGTACTAGCAGAAGGTGATGTCAGGAGCCTTAAGAACAGACGAGCGTGCATTACAAGAGCTATGAATGTCAAAGAAGCAAGCGAGGTGTGTAAGAATAAGCCTGAATGGCGCTCTGTTGTTCGTGCCTACCCCGCAAGGGACCTGGCGTGAAGTTATGTATGTATATATAATGTTTTATTACAATTTCAAGCCGTTTTCATATAATGTATAGTGGTTACTGTCGACTATGGACATTTGCAAAGATTCTATCAATGTGTTGCCGGCCTTGAAGAGGTCTGAAAACTAGTCACGTGACGTTCAGCTGTCTGTCTGATGAGCTCGAGTAATAAAAATACAAGCTCCTATTAAAATAGAGCTACGCGTAACTGAGTACCCACTCGAAGTAGGGGTCAAAAAGTCAGCTGGCCGAAGTCATTATAAGTTATAATACTTTACGACCACTATAAAATGAACTACGCAGCAAATACCTCTGGCCTGAATGGGCATCTATTACGTAGCGGCAAAAGGCCAACAATTCAACTGAGATAAGGTATATAATTTTCTGCTCCGGAAATTTTCTGAAGAGGAATGCCCTTTTCAAGAGGCCTATTTTGCATCTCGATGGTTTTTTAATGACTTGATAGGGGAGCGGACAGTCAAATCAAGTGGTTTTTTTTTGTCATTTCTCATATTCTGAAACTAGGATCGGAGTTGTCTAATCACAGGGATGAAAACAAGACTTTACGTCGCTAGGAGAGGATCTTCTTTGCTGTCAAAAAACTTTAAAACTATGCGAACCATAGACGATAGATGCGACTCATGTCTCAATTTATTTTTAACCGACTTCGAAAAAAGGAGGAGGTTCTCAATTCGTCGGGAACTTTTTTTTTGTTTTTGTTTTATGTATGTTCGCCGATCACTCCGTGATTTATGATCCGATTTACGTGATTCTTTTTTTGTTCGACGCGGAATAGCTTCCAATTAGTCCCCTAAAAATTTTACATAGTTTAGTCCAGTAGTTTTCATTTTATGAACATTTTTCATGAAAATAATTTTCACTCCGTTCCATATGTACACCGATTACTCCGTGATTTATGATCCGATTTACGTGATTCTTTTTTTGTTCGACGCGGAATAGCTTCCAATTAGTCCCCTAAAAAGTTTACATAGTTTGGTCCAGTAGTTTTCATTTTATGAACATTTTTCATGGAAATAATTTTCACTTCGTTCCATATGTACACCGATTACTCCGTGATTTATGATCCGATTTACGTGATTCTTTTTTTGTTCGACGCGGAATAGCGTCTAATTGGTTCCCTAAAAATTTTACATAGTTTGGCCCAGTAGTTTTCATTTTATGAACATTTTTCATGAAAATAATTTTCACTCCGTTCCATATGTACACCGATTACTCTGAGATTTATGATTCGATTTACGTGATTCTTTTTTTTGTTCGACGCGGAATAGCTGCCATGTGGTCCCATAAAAATTTGACATAGTTTGGCCCAATAGTTTTCATTTTACGTAAATTTTTTTGTTCCCAGTTCTTGGAACCTATATTTTTTAAGAAGCGCGGCACCATTCGTATGTCCTCCCATACATAGCTAGAAACTACAAAGTAACAAATAAAAAATAAAACTTTGTTTAAAAAAACCGACTTCAAAAACTAAAAAACTAAAATGTATAAAATAACTTATTTCTAAAGCTATTATTATTAATATATATTATCTAAAACATCTTGAAGTCGGTGCAAAGCAAAACATAAAAATTACTATATTTTGAAAATTACTAAGCACCGACTTTAAGATGTCTTAGATAATATATATTAATAATAATAGCTTTAGAAATAAGTTATTTTATACATTTTAGTTTTTTAGTTTTTGAAGTCGGTTTTTTTAAACGAAGTTTTTTTTTTACAGCCACTATTAAATCGCGGCATAGATTGCAATTCAAATTGTTGTGGATGAAATACTTATTTGTTTTTATGTAATAAAATGCTGGTCACTTGAGTTTACATTATTATATTTAAAAGAAAATCCAATTGGTTGTGAACGTAAAAATAAAATGGTGTTTCATCTTCTCTAGTCATATATATATATATATATATATATATATATATATATATATATATATATATATATGTCGGAGGGAAGCTATAATTGGGTGTATTGTTGACTGGATGTATAACGCACAATATCATTTGTTGACATTTTAATTACTTCTAAAATTCTTAATTTAATTTAATTTGATTTGTTCAATATTTCTATAACTTAAAGATCGTTCTAACCTAATAAAAGTTATGAATATTGTAATTTAATAAACGACCAATCAGAGCAGAGCATATGGCGGAGCGGGGTCAGACGCCCTCTATACTTTGAGTAGTATCTACTTCGGTAGACTGAGGAGTTTTTGTGGCGCATTTGGTTGGTGGCAACAGGTCGAGTTGGACCATGGAGTATTTTAAAGAAAGTATTGAAGCTGGAAGTATGAGCGGGTGCCCTGAACCCGCTGCTCGGTCTAAACTATGTCATAATATTGATCAAATCTAAATTAAAAGTGTATAAACCGTGGCTATTGTGTTTTATGCTCGCATTTTATCCTGATGACGCCCACTAAACCTGCAATAACTAAAGGAGATGTCGTGAGAACGAGGCCGTTCTGCGACATATGACACCATTTTATATCACTAATATTTAGTAAAAACGTGTGTTGACATAGTACTTAATGTTGTCATGTGTTATTTTAATAAAACTACGTTTTAACGGTTTTAAACGCGGTAATTTATTTGATTTTACAATTCCGATTACAAAAGAGAATATGGTTAGCAAGTACCACCTTTTGGGATCCGATCATCAAAACTATTAAGACTCAAACCCAGATCAAACCAACTGCCAGACTTCAAGACACTGTGAGCTCTTTCTGCGTGCACCGCAACACAGACTAACTTGATTGACAATTTCTTTTTATTCTACCTCCCATCCATTTTAATGTTATATAAAATGATTAGAGCTAGGCATGTTTGCTAAAGAGTTTCTTGCGCCGCTTGTTCTCTTCAAGCCATAACATTTGGCGAAGCGTTGGTAAATTAGATTAGGCTCCAATAGATAAATAATAAGCATAAAGAAAATCTAAATAATTAAAATGAACAAGTTTGCGGTAGGCTAAATAAAACTTTAACAGTACTCATTGACATCTTTGTGAAAAGTGTCTAAAACGTCGTAATAATAAAAATCAATTAAATTACCGCGCTTAAAACCGTTAAAACGTAGTTTTATTATGTATACAAGTCGCGAAAACTTAAGAAAATATTATGTTAACAAGCGCCGTACACATCAAACTGGACGATCGCTCGGTTTTGTTATTTAGTATTTATATGCCCATCAATAGCGATGAAAACCTAACAGACTTTACGGATTGCTTGGCAACTATTGCTGCAATTATTGACGAAGGTGATGTAGATGTTTCGTATATACTCGGTGATTTTAATGCGCATCCCAAAACTGTGTTTGGCGACGAGCTAGATTTTTTGCGCAGAACAATCACTAATCTGTGCAGATCAAGAGATATTACCAAGTGACACATACACATTTTTGAGTGAGTCACATGGATCTCGACGATGGTTGGACCATTGTGTGGTAACACGCGCAGCCTGGGATGCCATTATATCTATACGAGTAGATAACAATGAAGTCTTTTGGTCTAATCATTTCCCTCTTGTAATTGAATGTGATATGCAGTGCATCGTGCCTAAAACTGTCTGTGATAATAGTTTATCTAATAGTGTGAATGAAATAAAATGGGTTCAAAGGGATATTTGTCAAAGTGAACGATATAGGACAAATTGTATCGATAGCTTTAGTAGTTTACGTCAATCTAGTCTAGTTTTGTTTGATTGTGAGAAAGACAAGGCTTTAATTGATAATAGGTATAACTGTATTATTAAAATATTGCAAAAGGCTGCCATAAAAACTTGCTATACTCGTCACGGTGCACAGAAAAAATATAAGCCCATTTTGGGCTGGAACTACCATGTAAAGGACAGTCATAAAAGGGCACGATTTCATTTTAATAATTGGGTCATGTGTGGCTGTCCAAAATCTGGAGATATATATAGTCAAATGGTAATGAGTCGAAAACAATTTAAAAACAAATTACGCTGGTGTCAAAAGAATCAAGACGATATTAAATTAAACATTCTGGCCTTACATCAGTCAAATAAAGATTTTATTAAATTTTGGAATGCAACAAAAAGACTAAATTATAAAACTAGTAAACCTGTTAGCATTGAAGGGATTGGTGACCCTGTGTCAATTTCCGAACAATTTGCGCGTCACTTCAGTGTAAAACCTTTGCCTTTGAACCCTTCTATGACTGCTCTTAAAAATAACTTAACCAAATTGCCATCTAACAACAATTCGCATAAGTTTAATGCGGAAGATGTCGCTAGAGCTGTTCGTGATATGAAACGTGGAAAATCACCGGGATGGGATGGCTTAAGTATTGAGCACATTTTACATGCAGGGCCCGATATATATTACATTTTAGCTAATCTATTTAGTATATGCCATTCCACCAATCACCTGCCTGAGACACTTATGAAGACTGTGGTAGTGCCAGTTTCTAAAAATAAAACGGGTGACCTTTCCAGTCTTAAAAATTATAGACCAATTTCGCTTGGTACTATTTTAGGCAAAATCCTGGAAAGGTTACTTCATCCTGACCTCAACTTAGAAATTGACGATGCACAATTTGGTTTTCGTCCTGGTCTCTCAACAGACTCAGCTATTTTTAGTGTGAAGTCTACAATTAGGCATTATGTTGATAGAAATACTTCAGTTTATGCATGTTTCCTTGATCTGAGTCGTGCTTTTGATCTAGTAAATTACGATTTACTATGGGAAAAACTAGCCAGGTCAAATATTCCTGAAAAAACGGTGGGTCTGTTGAGATACTGGTACGAAAACCAAACCAACCATGTCAGATGGGGCGACACCGTCTCTAGCAATTATAAACTAGAGTGTGGCGTACGTCAAGGAGGTTTGACGTCTCCGGACCTTTTTAACCTCTATATTAACGACCTGATTGTGGAACTAAAGAGCACTAGGATTGGTTGTCATGTTGGGGGACTATGCTTAAACAACATAAGTTATGCTGATGACATGGTGCTCTTGAGCCCCTCAATCAGTGCGTTAAGAAAGCTGCTTAGTATTTGTGAAGGCTATGCTGCTAAGCATGGCCTAAAATACAACGAGAACAAGACGCAGATGATGGTTTTCCGAGCAGGCAAGAGTCCGGAGATTACATTGCCTGTATTGTTGAGCGGGACTGAGCTCAAATATGTAATCCAATTTAAATATTTGGGACACATACTTGCGGAGAATCTCAGTGACGACTTAGACATAGAGCGCGAGCGCAGAGCTCTGGCTGTGAGGTGCAATATGATCTCACGTAGATTTTCGCGTTGCAATGGACAGGTGAAAGTGGCATTATTTAGAACATACTGTCAAAGCCTCTACACCTGTCAACTCTGGGTGAAATGCTCCAAGAAAGCTTTGGGTACCATTAGGGTACAATATAATAATGCATATCGTACCCTAATGAAACTGCCTCGATTTTGCAGCGCCTCGGGCATGTTCGCCGAACAGAGAATTGCAGATTTCTATGACATTAGGAGAGCACGCATAGCGGGGCTCTGGGCTCGCCTCCGTGCCTCGGGCAATGGGATTCTCCGCATGTTCTCAGATTGCATTGACAACCCCATTTTTAGGAGCTGGCTTTCTGTGCAACGGGACTTAAAGGCATAACGGATGAATTGAATTTGAATTGGAAATAACATACTATTTAATCATTATTATTACTATTATTATTTTATTTTTAATTTAATTTTTAATTGTAAGATTTTATGTTGTGAACTGATATGGGTTATTTAATGCCTGAAATAAAGAACTATTATTATTATCTTGTATGTCTTGGAAGACCACGGGCCATAAAAATGGCCCGGACTTTTGAAGGGCTTGCGCGGGGCCATGGGAAGGCCAACACGTAGAGGCCCCTTGACAAATTTAATGTAAATGTGGCGTGACACTGACCGGCGATTATCCCTGTCTACACCATATAATAATGCACCCAAGGACAAGCCCCAGCCAGTGTAGGACTATTGTGGGAAATGAGGACAAAAAGTACCGGGCTATTGGGGTGAACTGCTAGTGGTACTGGGGGTCTGGGAATATGGGGACTATGGCGTCTGCCCGTCGCAATGTTCGGGGAACATGGAAAAATGGGCAGACGGTGACTCGCCACTCCCTGCATGGGCCCCAAAAAATGCCATAAAAGGCAGGGGCAACATGGGTATGAGTGGCTAAGGGGTGTAGAGAGGTGGGCTGCAGGTTCACCGAAGCTACTTCCGACGTTAGACCATTTATCACTTCCACCCCTGGAGCTTGAGTCTTAGCTCTAGCGATCTCCACTCCGTGCCGGCTGGTTAAGGCAAGCACAGAGGTGGGGGCCTTGCTTATTATTATGTTACTTTTCTAAAGAAATAATTATTTAGATATCGTTACAAAGTTAGGTCGTCAGTATTTAAACTTCAAATGGGGCTTTTTAGACCGGCACAACCATATATACTTTCTTTAATTAATATCGAGCCTTACCCGGCATTTAGTTTTAAGACTTTCAGTTTTATTTGGATTAGATTTGTTGCGTCACGTTACATCCACCAATATTATTTATTTTAAAATCAATTGCGACACACATTTTACTATCGCACAGAACGTGCGACAGTAAAATGTGTGTCGCAGAAAGCCTCCTTAATTGTATATGAGAATACTGCCTTATGGTGTCACAATTTTAACGTGTCAAATAGCTTATTTATTACTTTGAAACAGTATTATTAAAATTATTTCTATGATGAACTGTTGAAAGTAAGATATAATATCAGCCCATAAATGTCCCACTGCTAGGCTCGAGCCTCCCATTATAGGGGGAACGGACAGTATACCCGCCACGCTTGTCCAAGGCGGCTTGGCAGGTTTGACACATTGGATGTGCAGGATGCATCACGTTGTTTTTCTTTACCGTAACAATGTGCACATTATATCAGAAAACTATCTAAGTAGCGCATACGTTCCGACCAGGATTAAACCCACTCTCTTTGAATTTGGGACGCGTGCTCTAGGAATTACGCTACCATGACTTAAAAAAGTAATATGATAGTAATGTATTTTAATGCCCGCTCCTTTATATGAATATAATTTTAATTTAATTTATTTATTTTATTGCAATATGTGTCAAATACCTAATTGCAAGCGTACCTTGTATATAATTGACGATCTTGCAAACTGTCTCGCCATAGAACCAAATAAGTGTGATGGCTTTGCTGAGCTGGATGGGCATGCAGACTCCAGTTACCAGTAGATCTGCAGCTGATAGGTTCACCAAGAATATATTGGTGACACTGAAACAAAAGAAGAAAGAAAATAATATATACATCCAATAGTATGGAAAGAATACGTTGAAAGGGATAGAAAAGAACTATTAAGAGTGTTGACTATAGTAAAAGAAAACCGAACAATTATAAAAGTCACAGAGGAAAGGAGAGGAGTAAGATAATAAAAAATATTAGATATTACTTAAAAATATTTGCAACAAAAATTTATTTAAAAAACATTCGTTCAGAACTGAACATAATTTTATTTATGTAAATTTCATTATATTTTTATTGTCATGTTTTTGTCGTTATTTATGTTATATTTACCAAGAAAACATTACGAGTTAAAGTAAAGTGATTAAAGTACCCACCAAGATAATCACATTATCGGTCAATGAAAACGTTCTAGAATTATATTAGCGGACCTGTGCCCACTTCGCTGGGCGCTACTCGAATGTGCCAATATATAATTGCCCGTGGGAAAAATATTCCTTCCCGTGCCCAATTCGCTGGGCGCTACTCAACATAAGCCAAAGTAATATAATTGCCCATGGGAAAAACACTCCTTCCCGTGCCCGCTTCGCTGGACACTACTGGAGTTAAGCCAACATATTATTGCCCATGGGAAAATCACTTCTGTCTCAACTCCCGGCCCACTAGAGAGAATGTTGGACCGTGAGACTTATTAATTGTTTAGTCACCCTATACCGACAAATCAACGCATAGCCCGTTTATCTCAGAATTAATAGATCACATTAAAACATATTATTAATCACAATCAAATTAACGTATTGCTACTAGATGCGCGACTTGAATTAAAAATGTCGTTAAAATTATTATAGAGTTTATTAGAACTATACAAAGACGTATGACAAAATAAATCCAAACGTACTGCAGAAGGTCGTAATTCAATAAAACGAGCAAAGTCCGTCACTATTAGATCCCCAATTTTACACACGTCACGCTCGTATCGTAATGGTCGCTTGACTGTCGCCCCCTCTCCATCAGGCCGTTGTTTTATACTATATAAATGGAAATGAATCCGCAACACCTGGATAATCATGCCAATGAGCGAGTACAATGGACCACAGGCTATTCTCAACAATAATTAGAAACGTATGCCAATAAATAAGAGAACATAAGAAGACGATCATAAAAGGATTACAATAGTTTTAATGTTATTAGTTATTACTTCAAATGCCGACGGGTAATAAATGTGCTTCTACAAATCTTTACGTGGAGTTTGTCTTTGTCAGCGCCTAGGTTGTAACAGTCTGTCACTTAAGAATAATATAGCGTTCTATTAGAATTTAATTGTTCCTACAAAAAACAAAGTGACAAATTTTACCTCTTGGTAATATTAGTATACATAACACAGTAGGTACACAAAATTCTCTTTGAGTTCCAAACCACTCTTAGCATCATAGATAGAATTTAGAACCATCCATAAGCTTAAGTTAATTTATTAATAAGACAGCTCTAGTTTTCGTGAGCACTAAATAAACAATTCCCTTTCATCCTAATAACTAGAAGACATAAAGCGTCGCCATATAGTGACCTGATTCGCAAATGTTTGCTCTGAATATTGAATTGGAGATATATATATATATATACATACTAGTATACAAAAAGAGAAGGAGATATGTATGTATCAAGAATGTGTACTGAAGTTTGAACAAGGAGTTACCATGACTTAAAAACCATTGTTCGGCATTAAATAACAAACACTCTGGATATAAAGTTCAATGTCCACTTATAAACAAAAAGGAGAAAAATTCAAGTGTAAAAGCAAACCAGACAACCCAATGGGTCTTTGAAGAGGCAACCAATTAATTCAATCAAAGGGTACATTTAATTACAGCAAAGACGATAATTATCTACTCCGCCGTCTCCTTTAAAGCAGCTAATGTTTTCCAATTAGTTCAATACATACTATTTCAAACAGACTTCCAAATTATAAATTAGTTTCTTATTTCAGTTCTTTATTTATGAAAGTAAGTAATGCCTGCTACATACGGAGATACAACGATGTATCGTAGCGATTCATCTGTGCAAATCTATTTGCGAAGATTTATCAATCGTGCGTATGACTAATCGTTGCCAATATCGTTTATCGGTGGCAGTTGCAATTATCATTATATAAATAGTAGCAAATATAGGTATGCAAGAGGTACCTATTCATCCTTAAATAATTATGCCAATCTTGCGGAGCGAAATTCAACTGTTTGGGTCAAAAAGTGTTAAAACCGAACGACCTTATATTTTTTTCATTTGGGGGGCTAACAGCTGTAATTAATAATAAATAGAAATCAGCTAGATTAAGAAAAGCTATTAATAATTCTCCACAGATAAGAGTAAAAATAAAATTAAACAAAGAAACAATAAATAATAAAAACTTGAGAGGTGTCAAGGGACACCCGGATGGAACGAAGTTCCTTTTTTTATTATTTATTATGTACAAAAAACCTGTATACACTCAACAAAAATAATCGTCGCGACACCACACTGTTCAATGCGACATAGAAAGACGAAACGAAAATAACTGGCTTGATTTCTATGAGAGAGAGAGAAACAGACAGAGAAACACGCGCACGCCGTACGGCTTACAACTATAGCAAAAAGTTTCGTTACAACTTTTAGTCTTAATTTTTCCGTCTAGCCCCCTTTCGCAACGCGCGATAAGGAACTTCGTTCCAAAAAATGTGCATAAATATTATAAGGTACTTAAACTGATAAATCCGAGTTTGAATAGAACCAGATCAACTTGCGCTAAACAATACTATACTATTAGTAAATAGGTCTAAGTCTATATCTTTTAACTTATTAAATTCATTTGATGTACTGATACCGAACGAATTACGTCAGTAAGCTAGGCGTGTTAATAGTGTGTGGAATAACTTCCTAGGGCGTTCATTAGTATAGAATACTTAAAACTTATTCTAACTTAATATGAATAAGACCGTAAAGCTTTGCTTTCATTTTATAAAACTTTAAGCAATATATAAAAAGGACTGATCGAAGCAGCCTTAATTAATAAACCAAAGAAGAAAAGACCGACTGAATGTACAATTAATTGAATGGAATGAAACAGTCCGCGAATGAATTAGTTGATTGATGTTTAATTTTGAGAAACAAAGAACAAAATGTTAGGGGTCAGTGGTATTGTAGTAGAAACAATTAGGGACGCAGCTACTGGTATCGCGGCATATATACTTGGTACAATAGTCTCTTAAAAGTTAGTGCAACGTCACCTTAGTTTTTTCCTATGGACAGTATGTCCTCTACCCATATAATGTTAGACCATGAGCTAAACATTCGGTTTGAACAAGACCAGTTCATTAATTTTTGTGATGATTACTATAAAATTCTCTTTTAAGGTTTTGTATCCAAATGACAACAACAAAGTATGGTATATGTTTTAGTTTTCACAATAAACATAGTAATGAAAACTTATACACAAATATCATTATCTGAGCGTTAAATCTCAGTTGCGATTGGACCATTGGCTTCGATGCCTGGTGTCCGGTGTCCTGTTTCTTCTTCTCCACTTTACGCGATCTTCAGCATTCCTTGTTTTAAGACCATTAGTACACATTTAGATTTTTACGACGTCAAATCAGCATTTTTGGGCCTTCTGCAGAGACCTGGTTGTAGCGATATGGCTAGATACTATCCGCAAGACTTAACTCGAGACCTGAGCGGAATGTGCGCTCCCCTCCCGACACCCGCCTTTTTACCCGTCTTCTTACCGCTCTCGCCTTCACAATCCCGCATTCTTACCACTCTCGCCATCCCAATCGCCGTCTTCTTACCGCTCTCGCCTTCACAATCCCGCATTCTTACCACTCTCGCCATCCCGATCGCCGTCTTCTTACCGCTCTCGCCTTCACAATCCCGCATTCTTACCACTCTCGCCATCCCGATCGCCGTCTTCTTACCGCTCACGCCATCGACGCGTCACTACCTCGCTCTTAGGTCATCCGAGCGAAGTCTCAAGTCAACTCTTGTGTGTTGTACTTTATTTCCCACATACTCGTAAATAGCGAGTTCCGTAATACATGGCTGTACCAGTATAAGCGACTCTCCTGATGTTATGAACATTAAAACTGCCGCGTATTTGGGAGTTTCTGATGCTCTCTCTGGTCTTTTCGCATGAATTAGTCTCTCCGCAGCATATTCGTCTCCGTGAAATATAGAAAAACTTAGCCACAATCTTAAATTCTATTATATAATTGAAATGTCAGAAACAGGCTCACGACAATTATAAACTGCACTCGAACAAATATTAGACATTATTTAAAAACGGATAAATCCGTTGCGGTTTGTGAACGTTCGTTTAAATCCAAATTTCAACGCTGTCGGCTACACTCGTGTGCTTCAGCGGAGTTGCACTAAATTTAGATTTAAAATTCGGTTGAGTTTCAATGAAACTACGATTTATTGTCAGCCTTAAATTTTTTTCAGTATAGTCACAAGGTTTTCTGATTCTGCTTTACTAGCGTCTAAGCTCATAATTTAAATGTGCGATAGTATCCTACAGTAAATGTGGATGAGGAATAGTAATGATTGAAAACATAAGTCATACACTCTCGATTCCCTTCACATAATCCACAGCCCGTTGTCTGGAAGAGATCGCCCTAAACCTATAAGGCCGCCCTTTGTTCCTGTCTTGACACGAAATGACTTTAAATGATTTACTTCATGTATATGTTGTAAACAACAGAGTATTTCTTCCTATCTATCTAACTCATTAAAATTATTCTACATTGGTTTTAGAGCCTTTTTATAAGAAGAAGAAACAAAAAGGATGTTACACTGAAATATTAATGGATGCAGGTGTAAAAACAAATATACACACAAAAATCAATCCACAAAAGAGATGGATGCATTTGTGGTGTGACAGATGGGACATGCCAGATTCGAGATGTATCAAAGGAATAGAAAATAATTTTATTCAGGACATAGTACAGCAGATACAGCATAATTGCTAACATATTTAAGAACTAAATTAATATAATTTTGTCCCAAAAGCTAATGCATAATGCTGGTCTGTTAAAACCAGCGCTGATCTTCCGGTGATCACTTAAGATATTGTAACAGCAGATATAACATCATTGCAAAGCATAAAACTAGAATTTTCAACTATATATACACACACATACGTACATAGTATATACTCGATAGATGTAAATAGGGAAACTAATGATCATGAATATTAGTGTTATGAAGACGTATTTGAAAATTAAAAATAAATAAAACGAATCGACAATACAATTAAATTAAATGCCACTTGTATCGCGATTTAGGTCATATTTACAAAGACATATTGTGCCGGTCCACTCCAGGATCCACTGCTATCCATGCAGGAACGGAGAAAGAATACAACTTCCTGCGGCCGGGTGGCCTGTCGTAAGAGGCGACAAAAGAACCAACAGCCACGTGGTAGGGTATTTGCCCGATTGGATGGCTACCATCCCTGGTCTAGAGCATGCCGCCATAACAGCCTTGAGTTGTGTTTCGACATTAGTGACCGGGTTCCAGTCTCCCTTAAGAGAGCAGCAGCGCATTTGTAGCACCTTTGGTGTTGCATAGGTCTTCCTAGTTGTAAAGGTCACCTTGCAATAAAAATATTGAATTCCACTTCACATCATAAGCGGCTAAAAATGTTTACACTCGTTTCTCTCATGTATAAATTTGTATTTACAATATGTTTAATGTCTATACGAAACTCTTACTCTAAATTCCCGGAATTTAAGGCTTATGATTCGTGTTTACGGAAACAATCTTTGAAAACGATATTAAATTATTTTAGCATTCTGAAATACGTTTTCTCGAGCATATTTTTTAAAATATTGTTACGACCGAATCCGACTAAAGACCAATTCACACCTGCGTCTGTAGAAACACATTTTATTATCTTCCCGCATTTAGACTTCTTTTTTTACTTTGTATTTAAAATTTGTAATTAGAAAAACAGCCTATTGTGTATTGTAATACTTTATGGTAGGCATTAACCAGGTGTGAATCTGGGAAATTATTGTTATGCGGTCGAATATTGAGTCAAGACATATTGTATTTGTTTAGTATAAAACAATGCCCAAACGGAGGGGTGAGCAACCACCAGTCGAGCAACGATTACAACGATTGTAAGTAAAATAAAGCTACTTCCCAGGAATTTACACATGACATAGCCACGGGGCAAGGTCCAGTTAACAATACATGGAACAAACAAATTTTCCAATTTAGTCAACCGTTGCGTTCGTTTAGAGGTTTTGCTTTGATATAATTTCCCAGAGGTATGTCAATTTGGTGACTATGTGTTACAGCTTGGATATTAAAGCCTGTAGATGGAGGAAAAATATCTGACAAATTTATGAATTTAATTAAAAAAATAAAGAAATGTTTATTCATTAAAATTTGATATCGTTAATATTCAAATATTCTCTCACTTCTCTCATCAAATTCAAAGCTTCGCTCGATTTGAACTAGCTCGAAGTTAAAAGGTCAGAGGACAGTTGCGTTTGGAGAATTAAATTAGTGAAATTAACACGTATTTAGATATACTGGCATAAGACATAGTATAAAGGTCCACTTTATGTTAATAATTGTCATGCTCATCATAATAGGTTGGGGAGAAAGTCTTTTCGCATATAGTATGTATGAACTTGTAATAAGATCTCTTTGGCTTTACCATTGGTATCTGGCTGGTATTAATATCATTAAAAAGTTTTAATTTTAAAGAAGATAATTCCAAATACATATTAGAGAAATGTGTGATTTTCATTTGTTTTTCTTATGGTTAAAATGAGTGAATCTAATAAAGAAATTTTAAAATTTTACTACAAAAAAGGTAAAAATGCAACACAAGCTGCCAAAAAATTTGTGATGTTTATGGACCTAATGCAGTATCTATGAAAGTAGCGCAAATTTGTTTTAAGCGTTTTCAATCCAGAAATTTTGATATAAAAGATGCACATCGCTCTGGTCGCCCTGTTACGGACAAAATTGTTGCCATTTTTGAAAAAGTGGAGCAAGATCGGCATATTAGTAGTTACGATGTAGAACTGCGAATTGATCACAAAACGGATTTGGCGCATTTTAAAAAAGCTGGGTACACAGCTCGATATTTGGGTGCCTCATGAGCTCACTGAAAGAAACCTAATGAATCGTGTACTCATTTGTGATTCTTTATTACGACGTAATGAAACCGAACCATTTTTGAAGAAGCTGATAACTGGTGATGACAAATGGATCACGTACGACAATAACGTGCGAAAAAGATCGTGGTCAAAGGCCGGTCAGGCTTCACAGACTGTGGCGAAACCCAGGTTAACTCGCAACAAGGTGATACTGTGTGTATGGTGGGAATGGAAGGGCATTATTCATTATGAGCTGTTACCGCCAGGCAGGACCATCGATTCTGAACTGTACTGCGAACAATTGATGAGATTAAAGCAAAAAGTTGAGAGAAAGCGGCCGGAATTAATCAACAGAAGGGATGTGGTTTTTCACCATGATAACGCTAGACCTCACGCATCTTTAGCCACTCAGCAAAAATTACGAGACTTTGGCTGGGAGGTGTTAATGCATCCGCCGTATAGTCCTGACCTTGCACCTTCAGATTTTCACCTGTTTCGGTCTCTGCAGAATTCCTTAGGCAGTGTCAGGTTAACATCAAGGGAGTAATGCCAAAACCACTTGTCGCAGTTTTTTGATCAGAAGCCCCAAAATTTTTATAGCAATGGGATTACTTCCCTACCTACAAGATGGCAAAAAGTTATCCAACAAAATGGCACCTAGATACTTTAGTCAAATGTAAATAAACTTTATAAAAAAACCTTTTGAAATTTTATATAAAATGCGAAGAAAGTTTTTCCCCAACCTAATATGAACCCATGATAGATAAAAGATGCAAAATGTCCCTCAGACACAAGCTTACCCTATACAAAACATACATCCACCCAATCATGACATACGCGAGTGTGGTATTCGGCCATGCCAAGCCTGCCCTTTTAGATAAACTGCAAATCGTGCAAAATAAATTCAGGCGCAGAGCCGCCGGTACTCTCCGCTGTGTGCGTAATGTCGACCTCCACCGCGAACTGGAGCTTCCCTCCATCAAAAACTACATTACGTCGCTCTTGCGTAAGTATTTTCATCTCGCGCCGCACTACAGAAATCCGCTCGTCGTGTCCGCGTGAGATTATAAGCCTCGACGAAAGGCTCTCGTGCGACGATCGCGTAATGTTCTCACGGACAGGGCTGACGTTATTACAAAACGGCTGGCCTGGATCTGGACAGACAGACCAGACGTTGCTAGGAAGTTTCATTTGTCGTTTATTCTCTCAGCTATATATAACACGTTGCGAAACGGCATTAAGATAGTGTAGGCCGCCTCGAACTGCCGACTCCGGTCCGCCGCTATCCTTACGCTCGGGCTGTATATTACCCGTCGCCCTCTAGTCGGCATCGTTAGATTCACCCCCCTCTCATGGCAACAGTCCAGCCGAGGTAAAGCCCCCTAGGGATCGTCCTCGAACAAGTCGTTCCCGGGCTCGAGTAAAATGGTGAGGTCTTCGGACCAACAACATAAAATCAACACCAATTTAAAAGAAAAAAATAGTTCAGTTCACATCAGCACTCGACAGTAAATACTACTTTCTGCCATTTGAAGTATTATTTGCTGTCGCTGCTACAAGATCAATAAACTTGTGCCTTGAAATAACTATTGTTTCGTGATACCTAATACACACACACATAAATAAATTAGCTGCTATAAATTAAGGTTGTCAACACAATTTATAAACTTGCCTGATTTTTAGTTATATTTTGACATTATATATATGGAACTACCACAATTTTTTAGCGATAGTAAGGCAAATGAACGGTTGATAAGCTATAAGAAAATAAAACGATGACCTGATGGAAGGGAGAGCCAGTCGAGCGGACTTGTTGTGTTCGGTTATATGGTTATGTAGTACCTGTGTTATATGTGTTTATATAGTTCTAATAAAGTCTATAATAATTCAAATGGCATTTTAATTCGAGTCCCGCAACTCGTAACAGTATATTGTACATAATTTCTTTCGGCTATATTAATATAATATACCAAATTATATATTTTATAAACGAACAGGTTGTTAATTCCTACAACGACCCGTAAAATGAAATATATATAAAAAACTCAAAAGATAAGTAAGGCGGGATAACCTTGTCCGTCCAGTGGAAGAAAATTTTAAAAAAAGTTATAAGAAAGGGTTACTACACCACTACACTACAGAGAAAAATACCAAGTGTCAGAAAAATACCAAGTGTCAGAAAAATACCAAGAAGCTGTATTTTATTGTTACATGCCGACAAAGAAACGCGCACCTGGTTTATTGCCCCTCCCGCAATCGGAGTTCTTTTGTTTATTTCGTATTTAAAAATTGCAATTAGACAATAGCCTATTGTTATTGATTTCGACTTTCTTGGCAGGCATAATTAACCAAGTGTGCAAATTACTGTTTCTCGGAAACCCCAGTGCACGCGGTCGATTTTTTTTACTTGTTTTATGGCCGTCGTTAGTGTCGAACTAATCCTTGTTGTTATTGTATTGCGTCGAAGCTAGCCAGGTATGGATCGGTGCATTATATAGAAATAAAGAAATGGCCCAAGGGGGAGAGGTGCAGTCAAGCGAGGATTACGATACGAGCATGACGTAGATTTGATGAGCGATAAAGTGACGGACTTTGCTCATGTTATTGAATCGAGCAGTGTATACTGGTTGTATCCAGTTATATTTGTACCTGTTTTATACGTGTTTGTACAGTTCTAATAAACTCTATATTAATTCTAACGGCATTTTAATTCAAGTCCAGTGTAACTAGTAACATTATATTATTACGTCAAACATCCCACCGAGGATTGCAAAGTAGAACGCATTCATCCGCTCCAGTTTCGCATAAACTCTAATTAATTATACTTAAATCCTGTTCCACGTAATTAATCAACAGCCCTTCGTTACCTTGTTTTAATGAATTACGCCGAAAAATAAAAATCTGTCTCTAATTTTAGAGCACAAGATAGCGAATCGTACTTCATTGCTAGGTTAGTCCAAATCTTCGAGGCAAAATTGTTAATTTCCATTCAAGCGTTAATAATATTATCATAAATCAAAATATACTCGCAATTCATAGTTAAATTTGGATGTCCCTAAGTAAACGGATTCAAACACTTCAAGTAAACTAGTCAAATAGTCAGCAGGTACTAAATACACAGACAGTGTTTATTAAGAAAATGAATGTTGATAAAACAGCTCACCCACTTCTCAACATATTGTATAGTATACTAAAGTTTGACACAGGCTTTACTTGCTTTAATGTAGACTAGCTGTGCCCGTGATTTCGTCCTTAACCCTAATAGTAGTAGCCTAAATTTCTCCTAATAATATCAGCTATCTACCAGTGAAATTCCCGTGAAAATGGGTCCAGCCCTTTCAAAGAGTAGCCGAAACATCCAGAAAAACAGACAGACAGACAAAAAATGTGAAAATTGATTTTTTTATATAAGTAACCGTATATACTTTCATATATATATAGTAGAGTGGCACAAATAACCGACCATTTTTAGTTTTTGATGTTTTAAGAACTCCCTCCTAAGGGGAGTTCAAAAAATTTTTTTAAAGATATTGTTACGAGTGCGGGACTCGAATTGAAATGCCGTTTGAATTACTATAGAATTTATTAGAACTATACAAACACGTATAACACAGGTACAAATATAACTGGACACACCAGTAAAAACTGCACAATTCAATAACACGCGCAAAGTCCGTCACTATATCGCTCATCGAATGTACGTCATGCTCCTATCGTAATCCTCGCTTCACTGCCTCACCCCTCCGTTCGGGCATTCCTTTTATTCTGTACAAATACAATATGCCTCGACGCAAAACAATAATTTCCAAGAATTAGTTCGACACCTGCCTAATGACTGCCATAAAACAAGTACAATAACAATAAAAAGTTATTCTTAATTACAAATGTTAAACACAAAGTAAACAAAAGAAGTCCAAATGATGGGGAAAGATTATAAACCAGATTTATGGCAGGCAGATGTGCATTCACTTTTTTCGGCATTTAACAATATCAAAAATTGCCTAAAACCGTTTTTTATGTATTTTTTTTCTCGTTTGGGTGTAATTTTAAAGACCAAAAAATGATAAGTTTTTGAAAGTTTCAGTTCAAAATTTTAAATGGAGGACTTGTCCTTTGTCCTTCCTTAAAAATCAAAAACTAACATATTTTCACTCGAGACTCAAAAAAATGTATGCCACCCTAATGTATATAATACTTATTGTTGCAGCAATGGATTAAAACTTAATATTAATAAATGTAATGCCGTGTCATTCACAAGAAGGACTAAGCCAAAAGCATTTGTTTACAGTTTGGATAATATTCCCCTCAAAAGAGTGTCCGAAGTAAGAGATTTGGGCGTGTATTTATTATTTAGATTGTAAGTTTTTCATTTTCATCCCACATTGATCAGATAACCACCAAGGCGTATCAAATACTCGGGTTCATTCTAAGGGTTGGAAGACATTTTATTGAGGTTAGTTTCTACTTTAATATTACATTATAATTTGTATGTTTCAGCTGGAAATACGCGTCCACTATTTGGAATTCACAGTTATACTGAATGAATGAATGAAAACTCTTTATTGTTCACCATAACTTAAATATTTAATATATTATTAAATGTTTAAGCTATGGAGTTATATTATTATATTAGACATTTAATATAAACACATTTCCATTAGAACAATGGGCGGCCTTATTGCTTATAGCGATCTCTTCCAGGCAACCTGGTGTACAAGAAGACATTAGAAGAAAAATTAAATAATATTGGTGGTTTAACTAATTTAATCTTTATTAAAGAAAAAAACAAAATAATTACAATAATAAACTGATATAGATAATTACATAATATAAATAGATGATACGATAGATTTTATTAATAAACATAAAACTTTAGTAAGTTTTATGTTTATTAATAAAATCTATTATTGATTATAAAATATATTTTATTCTTAGTTACAATAATTCTAATTGTTAGTTAGTATCATTATTACGGCTAGCAACGTGAGTTAGAGTGAGACAGGAGGAGCCTGCCTACCGCTGCCTTATGTGTGAGAGAAAGGGAAGTCAGCCAGACTGGCGCCGTAACGCGTTACGTAACGAAGCGGTTTACCCTCCCATAAGAAGTTATCACTTCATTGTTAAAAATATAAATTACACATACTTACATGCGAATAATAATAGAATTCCATTTACTACAACAAATTTTATTTAGTGTTAATTGTTATATTAAAAGTATTGAGTTAATACAAAATAAGTTTCTGAAGCACTTTAATTAGAAATGCACGCGTTAAAAGCAACTTGACATTACTGCACTATCAATTCGTCGAACTGAAAGAGACTAAGTTTACCTCTACAAAGTTATGAATAATTGCGTTGATTCCCCATTTCTTATAAATAATTTACTCCTGAAGTGTCCCCGTTAGGGCTCACGTGATAAATCCCATTCTCAGTACCGCTTATAAAAGCTAACTATATAAAGAACACATTTTTATACCGCACTTGTCAGGACTATTCTCCGATATAGATCCTTTCATAGCTAATTTAAGGTAAGGTAAGATAACTCTTTGTTGTATTGTATTGTCGTGGAGACAGCTAATAATTTATAAAGATGATAGTGTTAATTATCTAACATATAACGATTTTCCATCACTACGCGGACGAAACCGCGGGCGCAGCTAGTATACTATAAAGAAGATAGTAATTTAAAATAATCCAACGACTTACACTTGTACATTCCTTTTTTATCTCTATTTTTTTTTGTAATTAATTGTTTGAGCCAACTTTGAGTATATAAATTATTTTTTAGTGGAAACTTTATTGCTATATGTATTAATTTGTTTCATATTTAAGAATATTACTTATTGTATGTTTCCCAAATAAATTTAAATAAATAATATACATTTAGTAAAAAGCTATTATTTTGACAATAAAACACATGAATTATATTTATCTGTATAGATTATGTGATTGTCAAGTTAGGAATTTTTCTGTCCCTTGGGATCAATAGGTACATATTTCGCGGATGGAGGGCACCCTATAACACCTTGAATACGTCGTTACGGCAACTTATCAAACATGTTTTGTCATGGCGAGGTGTTTGTTAGTAAATTGTCATAGAAAACGCGACCGCAACGCCATCTATTAGGCTTCATATTCTATCCCTCGGGAATTGTACCTTCTTTGGACGGAAGGTATTTTATGTCCTTTTCTGTGCCTCCAACAAATTTTCGTGATAATTGGTTGAGTAATTGAAGACGTGAAAGATAATGATTCCAGCAAGACTGGTTCTTCTTCTTCAGCCAATCTCAGTCCGCTGCTGGACGTAGGCCTTCCCAAGTACGCGCCACATATCCCGGTCTCCCAACTTCCTCATCCAGCCCCTGTCCGTAATCTTGTGCAGGTCGTCAGTTCACCGGACTGGCGGGCGTCCTACGATACGTTTGCCGAGACGTGGTCTCCACTCCAAGACTCGATTGCTCCATCGGCCGTCGGCCCTGTGACAGACGTGACCGGCCCACTGCCACTTCAACTTGTTAAAATTGCAAGCTATGTCGGTTACCTTGTTCTCTTATGGATGTACTCATTTTTGATGATTGTCTGTTGAGTGACTTTGAATTTGTGGACCAGTCCCACTGTCAGTGTCCATGTCTCGGCACCGTATGTCATAATGGGTAGGACGCACTGCTCGAAAACTTTCGTCTTCAAGCATTGCAGAGTGGTCAACGAGAAGACCTGTCGAACCTTACCGAATGCTGCCAACCTAACTGGATCCTCCTATTGGTTTCCCTCGACCTTGACCAGTTCTTATTATCCATTTATTTCCCATACTATTGGTTAAGATTTAAAACAATCTCCATACAAGTTATGTCAAATTTTAACCAATGGTATGAATTGTTACGATTGCGGGAATCGAATCAAAATGCCTTTAGAGTAACTATAGAATTTATTAGAACTATACAAACACGTATAACATAGGTATAAATATAACTAGACACTACCAGTAAAAACTGCACGATTCAATAACAAGCGTAAACTTCGTCACTATATCGCTCATCGAATGTACGTCTTGCTCGTATCGCAATCCTCGCTTGACTGCCCCACCCCTCCGTTCGGGCATTGTTTTATAGTAAACTGTACGATACAACAATCGACTGCGTGGACTGAGTTTTTCCAAGAAAACGTAATCTGCACACCTGCTCAATTATTCCTGCGAACGGCCATAAACGAAAACAGTAACAATAGTCTATTGTCTAATTGCAAAATTTTAAACACAAAGTAAACAAAAGAAGTCCCAATGCGGGAAAGTTAATAAACCAGGCGTGCATTTCTTTGTCGGTATGTAACAGAATGAATGAGGTAGGGAGCTGGTCATTAATTAATTAATTAGTTGATCTTGTCGTACAAAATTTCAGTTTCATATACGTTTGAAACACGGAATGAAGATAAATGTCTATATTTTTTATTTATTATTTGCCCAGGCTTATGAAATCAAAATAAGCCTTCCACAATCAAATTAGCGAGTCCCCTTCGGCTTAAAAAGGTCAATTTGTCAATTAGTAGGAAAATATATCGCTGACATTGGACTTGAATTTATATATCAAAGTTGTTTTGAGAGAAGATTTGCAAATTCATATTTTAATAGTAGGGCTATAATTAATATATAATTCAAAAGATTTTATTAAAAATAACTTCCAATGGAGAACACTTTGAAGGTCATACATATAAGTTTAAATGTAATTTTACTTCTTAGTGTATGTACACCACTTCACAACGTGTTATTGCTGAAGAAGAATTGTTTTTCTTTTTATTTGTCTAGCTCAAACCCTTTTTTAACAAATTTTATACGGAAATGTTTTACTCGATTAGTTGAAGAATTAACAGAGTTGTAACAGACAATGCTATAAGAGGGTTTACTTGGAATTATCATTCATAAATGTTAATTGTTGTTATCTTTAGAGTTTTGTACTGAATCATAATGGTGGTATTAGACGGATGAACCAAATTGGTTCAATGAGGTTGAAAGGCACAGAACTGTGAGGACACGAATGGTCGTTTTGGTCTTACGCCATAAGGAAGGTTTGCACTGAAAATCAGCGATGTGTCGGATATAATTCCGGCACAGCAATATGCGGAGTGCAAACCTTGTTTGCTGACAATGCGGCGTATAAATGCTCAAAATATGCTCTGTGTATAAGGATGTATAAGGAATATAATTACGTCGCTATTTCTTCAAATAAAGTCTTTCTGTCTTTCTATCTAACAGTGAAGGAAAACATCGTGATGCAACCTGCACATCGAGATAACCGATGTGTCAAACCTCCCAAGCCGCCTTGTACAAGATAACACAAAAGATACATATTTTGTACAATTAATAATTTAATGTAAGTATATAATATGTTATGAAACGTGAATTTGATTATTGAAATGTGAAAATAATGATTTTGAAAAATATTAATAAAATTATTAAAATTAAAATAGTAAGACCAATAAAAGGTCAATTAGATATATGAACCGGTCATAAGCAGACATCTGTCCAAACTGTACTACATAGACACTTGTTCACAAGGTACTTAACTAATCCTACTAATATTATAAACGCGAAAGTTTGTAAGAATGTATGGATATGAGTATGTTTGTTACCCTTTCACGCAAAAATACGAATTAATTTTGATGTAACTATGTAACACGTAGGCTATAACTTATAAAGACATAGTGTGAATTATTCAAAATAAAACGATTTACCATCACCACGCGGGTGAGACCACGGGGTGCAGCTAGTGTAATATAGATAGATATATAACACTTTATTTCTCAGCAAAATAATAGACATAATACCTACATGAATTCCAATATTTTTACGCAGAGCAGAAGACAGCCTTATTGTGTTTTATCTTTATCGTGTTATCTCCCAGGCAACCTTACTTAGACAATATTCCGACGATATTATCTCCTGGACAGATTTTGATGTTTTTTTGTGTCTTTGAGTGCGTCCTCGAATGGCTTAGATTCACAATAGGAACCTGTAGGAGGAGCTAGAATCGGATCCTAGTTTTTTTTTGGGTAGTACAATATCTGCCGAGGCCGTTAGTAAAGGAATAAATGTAATTCCGAACATATTAAACAAAACTAGTGGTCGCCGGTCGTCAAAATTCGACAATAATAATTAATATTGAAGTTTATACTTCTATAATATAAATAAAAGAGTATATATGCGCGTGTGTGTATCAAATATATGTTAATGTGTGTTATGTTTTTTTTATTGATTAAATGTATTTTTTATGCATAATAAAAAAAAATTGGCATTCGTCGCTTTTTCACTATATAAACTATAAGCGTGCGAAATTCCATACTCCTCCTTCCACGCAATTTTCTTAAAAAAGAGTACAAAACATTTGCCTCACCTATTAATATATAGTTGACTCGATAGAACGTTCGCTCGCAAAATGAACATCCGATCTTAAAGCAAAAACAAACAAATCTCAAAAACATTAAACTCACAACCTCTAAACATTAAGCAAACTTCATGTAAATTCTTAATAACTTAAATTCATAGGCATTTTATCTCGAAATTAAAAGCGGAAATACGGAAAGAGGTTCCAACTCGATACCAAATACATCAAACATTCACAGGAGGTGGATTTCATGTTTGCGTTGGTACTTAATTAATGTTTAGATGGATGTTTTGTATAAAATCGGCTAAGTGCGTATCCATCCACGCATAATTAGAGCGGAAACGTATTAGCGACGCCCGAAGCGAAATTTCGACATATGGCGCGTACTGTGTACATTAATAAGGCGAAGCCACTTTACTATGGCAATTTCTAAAGTCAGATAATCAGGATATCGCTTGACGATGTCAATTAATTGCTCATCTATCGACGTCGTCAGCCATTCGCAGTTCACTGCTGGACGTAGTGCCACTGATCCCTGTCCTCCGATTTCCTCACCCAGCGGCGACATTGCACTGTCGCTATAAGTTTTTGTGAAAAAACCTTGTGTGCGTGCAGTTGAATGTGAAACTTCAGAGAATATAATCATATTTATACGTGAAGCAAAAACTTTGTACTCCTTTATAGGAAAATTGCACGGACGGAGGAGTATGAAATTTCGCACCCTTATAGTTTATATAGAGAAGAAGCGACGAATGCTAATGTTTTTTAAATTATGCATAAAAAATACATTAATTCAATAAAAAAACATTACACACACTCCCATATATACGATTGTGTTTATTCTTCAAGTCAAATGTAAAGTGTAGCCTTGGCGAAATCTGTGATTATAGAAGTATATATAGTCTTTGACATTAATTATTATGGTCGAATTTCGAACACGGGCGACCTCTAGTAAATATAATTTCTTTAGCCTACATCCGTCAACATATTAAATTCAATCTCAATTACACTTTAAACGACTAGCATAAAGTTCAAAATTCAATTAACTGTTACGCACAATTCCTTTAATCTGCGTATAAAATAATATCTGCCTTAAGTATACTCGTATATATTTTTATTGCATGAGTTCAACAGACAGGCAGACGGCACACCTGATGGTAACCGGTTACCATCGCCTATGGACATTTGCAACACCATAAGTGTTACCAATGCGCTGCTGCTCTCTAAAGGGAGGCTGGACCCTGGCCAATAATGCCGGAACACAGGTCAAGATTGTTATGGCGACATACTCTAGACCTACTAACATTTTATTAATAAATACATAAAGGATTTGCACAACTTTTATATATTAAATAGATATAATATACTTAATATACATACCCATACGGATGTATATGACGCGGAAATAAATTAAAGGCTCTAATAGCACGTAAATAACATCAATACAATTAAAATAATATGAAATCATAATCTATCACTTACTTCTTGGTATAATTACATTTCACAGCGACGATAATTAGCAGCACATTAGCAACTAACGACAGCAATATTATTGGCACATACAAAGTAATTAGCACATGCTCAGGCTGGAAGAATATGTCCAGGTCTGAACTAAAATTAAGTGTATCGTTTGAACTAAGATTTAGACCCTTTAGCGGGTGAAAGTCACTTAAGGTCAGATTGGAAAACATATTTTACGAGTTAAGACATTTTGGCAATTGGTCGTATTATTTGCTTGGATACATTATTTTATATTATTTATAATGCTTATATTAAATTGATTTTAATTTTATATAATTAAATTATATTTTTGAAACTCCCTTTCGCTATATTAAATCACATTTACTTTTAAACTTTTTGTCATTAGAGCAAACGATTAACGTAATATAAACATTTCAACACTTCACGGAAATTAGAATTACAAATTGTTTTGTATATTGTGCGTAAAACACACTATTCACAAAAAATCATTCGAAACGTATGAAAGAATACATAATATCGTCAATCGTGAAAACTTCCGCAAACTTCAGCTGAAACGCGCGCACAACTGAAGGTACTGAAAGCGACTGAATGACAGCCTCTTTCACAAGTGGGAGCAGGATAGCTATATCAAGAGAGAGAGAAAAAACCCGAAAGCTCAATGAAAAGAAATAATTATATTCGTTGGATCTACGTATTGTTTTCGTAGCGCGCTAATGTAAATAGTGAAAACACGAAACTACAATGAAAATAAACAACATATTTAAATGAAATACCACGTTTAATTTAAATAGATTGTTATAATAAATCTTTGGCAAGTGTTGAAAGTTTTATCGTGCCAACAGGTGCTTCGAAGAAAACTAAATATTACCACATACCTAATTACTATGCAATTGTGGTAGCGTAATGGATAGTGCACGCGTTCCAAAAAGGGCACGGGTTCGAATCCTGGCCGGAATGCATGCACCCTTAGGCAGTTTTCTGACCTAATGTGCATATTACAATTATGTTTAATTTTATATTATTGATACGCGTGTGGGATTCGAATTAAAATGCCGTTGGAATTACTATAGAATTGATTAGAACTATACAAACACGTATAACACAGGTACAAATATAACTGGACGCAACCAGTATAAACTGCACGATTCAATAACACGCGTAAAGTCCGTCACTATAATTATAGCTTGTCGAATGTACACACATCTTGCTAGTATCGTAATCGTCGCTTGACTGCTTTACCCCTCCCTTCGGGCATTGTTTTATACTAACTATACAATACAACACTCGACCGCGTAGACTGCATTTTTCCAAGAAAACGTAATCTGCACACGTGCGGCCATAGATGAATACAATAACAATAAGCTATTGTTTAATTGAAAATTTTAAACACAATGTAAACAAAAGAAGTCCAAATGCGGGAAAGGTAATAAACCAGGTGCGCATTCACTTTGTCGGCATGTAACATTATTATTTATATTATTTTATTCTATCCATGCAGGAACGGAGACATAATTTACTGCAACCGAGCGGCCTGTCTTAAGAGGCGACAAAACAACCCACAGCCAGGTGATGGGGTATTTACCCGACTACATGGCCTGACCGCTGGTCCACATTATGTCGCCATAACAACCTTGAGTTGTGTTCCGGCATTAGTGACCAGGTTCCAGACCCTTAAGAGAGCAGCAGCGAATTTGTAGCACCTTGGTGTTGCAAGTGTCCATAGGCGACGGTAACCGCTTTCCACCAAGTGGGGGTCTGCCTGTCTGCTGAACTCTTGCAATACTCAAAAAAAATACTACGTGCTAACTACTGTGAAGAAAAACATCGAGATAACCGATGTATCAGACCTGCCAAGCCGCCTTCAACAAGCGTGGTGGTCATACTGCCCTATAGTGGGAAGTCTGAGCCCAGCAGTAGTACGTTTATTGGCTGGTTTGACACTGTTATAAGTTTATATTTGATTATTATTTTTTTTGTTTTATTGTCTCTGAACCTTTCGTTTTGCTTCGCATATAGATTAGCTTTATTGCTATTTATGTTTATTGACAAATGTTTTATTAACGTTTTGTTACACATTAAAATAAGGCTAATTTTGACTAGAACTAAACGTTTTGCCTTCATCTTTTTTTGCGCAACGCTGTCACTTTGGGGGACAATTTGCCGGAGTCTGCAGTCCCCTATTCATATAAACCAGCGGTCTTCAAGTCACGAGTGGATAAGTATCTACTGGGTAAGCGTGCTTCATCCTAGATCGCATCGTCAGTTACTATCAGATGGGATAACTGTCAAACGCGGGAGAGGCCGCGGCTACTCCTAATTGATGAAGTGGGTCACTCTGCCACCGGGGTGGCCCAGTATTGCCGAACGTGGGGGCGCGTCACTCTGTTCTAAATCCCGTGACGCCCCGTAAAAGCGCAGATACAGGGGCGCAGGTTTATGTTTAGTGGGTAGTTCGGCGATCGGTTTCTTGCGACTGTTTCTGTTTGAAACTAGCAGAAGCAGAGTGGAGAAACCCTCGATAAATGCTTCTGCGCTGCATTAGGCTCTTCTCCCGAAGAGCCCGAGGACGGTGTCCAAAGACATTATCCCTACGTTATCAAAAAAGCTGTCAAATGCGAACCTATATATACCATGATAAAAAAGACGACGGTGACATCAGCTCAGTAAGTCTTAAGAAATTATAGCTAGTATACGATGTAACTATCCGTAATATTAATAAGTTTAGTTTATTTAACTTATTTTTATATTAAACTAGCTGTCCCGGCAGACGTCGTCCTGCCCGGTAAAAAATAGGGGTTGATTGTAGAGGGTTGAAAATTTAGGGTTGTATGTATTTTTGTATGTTGTATCATAAAAAAATAGAAATTAAAAATTTTGTCTAAAAAATAAATAAAAAAATTTAGGGGTGGACTACCCCTAACATTTAGGGGGATGAAAAATAGATGTTGGCCGATTCTCATAGATACCGGATAAGCACAAAAAATTTCATCAAAATCGGTCAAGCCGTTTCGGAGGAGTATGGCAACGAAAACTGTGACACGAGAATTTTATATATTAGATAGATTAGCGTTTGACCACTATCACGTCCAATGCATAACGATGAAGCGGTCGAAAATGGAGCACGCTTACCTAGATAGTACCTATTCACACGATACTTGAAGATACCCGGATTGTACTTTTCGGGAAACACGGACTCTGGTGCATTCCACTATTCAGCGGTACGTAGAAAGAAGGAGGAGGCGAAACGTTTAGTACGCACTGGCAGCGTTTCCACTGTGAAACGATGGCGTAGACCAGAGCGCCTTGTAGTCCGAAGATGGAATGGTGAAGGGGGAATAAGCTCGAACACACTCTCCGAAATGAATCCTATAAAAAACCGATAGACTAGCAACCCGGCGTCGATGCTTTAGGCTTTGAAGCCTTGTATGATGATGATGTTATTGTCCATGATGTATAAAACATTTATTTTATTTCTGCATTAATTGGCAATTACAAATCTAAACCTAACATATTGTTACATGCCGACAGAGGTAAACGCGCACCTGGCTGTCGTAAAGCGCAGTTTATTACCTCCCCGCATTTAGGAATTCTTTTGTTTCCTTTGTGTTTAGAATTTGTAATTAAGAAAAACATTCTATTGTTATTGTACTTGTTTTATGGCCGTCATTAATGTCGAGCTAATCCTTGTTGTTATTGTATTGCGTCGAAGCTTGCCAGGTATGGATCGGTGCATTATATAGCAATGGTCCAAGGCGGAGAGGGGCAGTCAAGCGAGGATTACGATACGTGCAAGACGTAGATTCGATGAGCGATATAGTGACGGACTTTGCGCGTGTTATTGAATTGTGCAACTTTTACTTGTAGTGTCTAGTAATATTTGTACCTATGTTATGCGTGTTTGTACAGTTCTAATTAATTCTATACTAATTCCAACGGCATTTTAATTCGAGTCCTGCGTAACTCGTAACAATATGTAAATGCGAAAAAAGTTCAGAACTCCGAAAGGGTTTATTTTCACATTGGGCATCATATGTTGAAATTTACTGGGAATCACCCACTCTATAACCTCTTAACAGATATAGGTCTCGTTACTAATAACCGTGTATTTTCTTTTGAATAATTATATAGGTACCTATTTATATATTATGTTAATGGAATTTAAATATTATGAGTAACTGAACATTCTAGACTTCAAGGCCAGCACTCTGTTATCTGCGTCATAATTAATATATTAGAAGTCGAATTACTATATAGACAACCTCCAAGTTAATTCTTATATAGGCTAAATAAATAAAAAGTTGTGCCTACATCTAATTAAGGTATAAAGCTTTATCTCTCGCCGTCAAATCTTTTTTGTGTCCAATCGTCCCACACAACCAATTTTGTCACGTCAATACCCACTGCGTGGGTCACAAACGTTTTTTACAGTTTCTACGTCATTGCTTCAGTACACGTTACTGTCGTGGATATAGAATGAGGATGTAGACACTTTTAAAATAAATTATAGCATAATCTATATATCTATACAGATAAATAAATTTGAAGTGTCTGAAACAATGACGGCCTCTGTGGTTGAGCGGGCCAAGCCTTTGCCGGCCTACCTCGCTTTAACGCAGAGGCTCCGGGTTCGATTCCTGGTATAGTAAATTTCGGAAACGTATTTTCTCCGTTATTTACTATGGTCTGGGTGTCTGGGATCGGCCCCAGAGTAGTCCGTTGTATATCACCCACAACACAAGCGTAACTTGCTTAATTTGGGGATGTACAATATGTGTGTTTGCCGATTAAAATTCAATTTCTAAAATGTTTGTCTGTCTACCGGCTAATCTCTGAAACTGCTGGACTGATTTTGATGGTCCTTCTACTGGCGGTTAGCTGAGATTATAAGGAGTAAATTAGGCTACTTTTTTAGGTTTCCACGAAAAAAAGACCCTTCATATGAAAGAACATGTAAAATAAAAGGCGTTAAAAAGAATATACCGCCTGTGTGCAGAAGATTTGCCGATAGTCTCACGATGTTACGCGTCGATGGTTGGCAAAAAAAGGTTACATCAATAGTTGTTGTAATAAATTTAGTATTTTATATACTTTACACACGTATCCTTATTAATTAATATTTATTTACGTTTTAACGGTTTTAGGCGCGGTAATTTATTTGATTTTGGTTTACGTTTCGGACGCTTTTCTTTGTCTTCCGTGACCACGGCCACTGAAAAGCGGCCGAAACGTCGGATAAACCAAAATCAAATAAATTACCGCGCTTAAAACCGTTAAAACGTAGTTTTATTATGTGTACAAGTCGCGAAAACTTAAGAAAATATTAGTATTTATTTATTTTTATACAATTTATTAACTAATATTTATATTATTTTATGAATTAATATTATAAATTCCAAAAGTAACTCTGTCTGTCTGTTCCGTTTTCACGGAAAAACTACTGAACCGATTTGGTTGGAACTCAGTACATATATATTTTCGATACCCAGAATGAAAATAGGATATTTTTTATCCCGAAAAATGGGATAGTTTCCATGATAAAAATATATTTGTCTCTCTGTTTTTATGCTTTTACGGAAAAACTACTGGATTGATTTGGCTTAAATTCAGTATATATGTAATTTTAATATTGAGGGTGGAACACGGATACTTTTCAACCCGGATAATGGGATAAGTTTGGGGATAGATTTATGTAAAGATTATCCCAGAAAGTAGGATAGGTTTTTATTTTGTGATTTGCGATTTTCGTCCTTTTGGTTAATTTGGTCGATGTGGTGGCTACCACCCCTAGTCTAGAGTACGTCGCCAAAACAACCTTAAGTTGTGTTCCGGCATTAGTGACCAGGTTCCAGTCCCCCTTTTGAGAGCAGGAGCGCATTGGTATCCTTTGGTGTTACATATGTCCATAGGCGATAATGACCGCTTTCTATTAGCTGGGCCGTATGCCTGAAATAAAAAAATAGTATCTAAGTAAAAGCATACGCTTTGCTAGAGCCTTATCTAGGTGCTTTAAGTTGCACGTTTTCACACATTCATGACGGCAATAAAACGCTGAACTCAAGTTGCAAAGGCTAAGCACGGGTCTCGTAAAAACGTGATGTTAATTTACCGTTCTATTATTACCTACGGTCAGTCAAAAGCTTGGCTTCTCGCCTGTTACGACAAATCGCCCGATCACAGGAAACTGTATAATTTCTTCGTTCCTGCACGGATAAAAATTAAACTGGAATGACATACAACTTACGAATATTGTTATCTATATACGTGTAGTAAAAACTTTGTACCGTTTTTACGAAAATCAATCGGACGGAGGAGTATGAAATTTCACACACTTATACTTTATATAGAGATGAATGGGCGAATGCTTATATATTTTTTAAATTATGCATATAGAAGAAAGAAAATAATGTTTATTTAGAGTTATTTAAAATTATTAAAATATACATAAGCAGTTTAATAAAAGCCAAAACTTAAGTAACTCTAAACAGGCCCTAACTCAGCAAATGCTGGTTGATAACAACCAACGCTGGTCTTCCGTTAGTGCCAAGCAGTAATGTTACCTTTATAGAAGAAAAAATACATTAAATCAATAAAAAACATTACACACCACCATGTATTTGACACACGCATAATATATACTCTTTTGATTATCGTTGCCTTCGCGAAATCAGTGATTATAGAAGTATAGTCTTTGACAACAAATTATTATGGTTGAATTTCAACCATGGGCGACCACTCGTATTGCTATTATGTATGGCGATACATGGTGTTTATTGTAGCAATAACCTTATAGCATACGTGACGTCACAGGGTCTTCAAAATTGGTGTCACAAAAATTTCTTTGAGGCACGCTCGAAACCCAATTTTGAAAATTACTTGTATATAACTTGTTTAGGGCGAGTTATTTAAAATTCAGGGCTGTCACAGCGTTTTATTGGACGATAGAACCGTAACTTGTTTACTCAGTAAAATAATTCAATTTTCAAAATTCACTTTCAGAAATTTATTCTTAATACTGCTGAAAAGCCTTTTCAACATTTAATTTAATTTGTATCTATATTTAGAAAAAAATGTACCAGATTGGTTCTCTGAATGAAATTAAATCACATAAATTCTAATATTATGCATGACACTGTGAGTTTGTTTGTTACGCGTTCGCACCATAACTACGAAATATATTTCACGAAATTTTCACGAACACGGATATAAAAATGAATAAAGAGTATTTTTCATCTGAAAAACAAATTTGGCAACGTTCCCAATTGACGGTAATTTAGACCCATATATGTATCACTTGATTTTTTTGAAGTGATAAACACTTCGTTACGTAACGCGTTACGGTGCCAGTCTGTCTGGCTTCTCTTTCTCTCACGCAAGTTATCACTTCTGTCGGGCGTCCCGAGACGCACACGTTTGTTTTTTTTTAATTAAGTTGTGTAATTATACTTTGGTTATATTTGAAATTTACGTTTTTTAAAATGCTCGTAAGTTTTAATTATAAATCTATACTAACTCACTTATACTAATAACACTATAAAGACGTAAAATTCGCGAGTTTTCAAGTTCGGGGTAATCTCCGCTACTACTGATACGATTTTGAAAATTCTTTCACCAGTAAAAAGCCAAAATTTTTCCCAGTGACTATGTTTGATTGTGATTAATAAATCAAGAACAGTAAAAATATTTTACGCACATAGAAGTGGGCTCGGGAATGCATGTCAAATATGTTACAGCAATACCGTTCCACGCAAGAATTGCGCACATCCTCGTACGAGGCACTGCGAGTGCTTCCGCGATTATGAATTAATTAAAGGTTACAAAGCTTAATTAAACCTCGGTATGAATGCGTGTACTCTTTAATGACGCCCAGCGAACTGGGCACGAGTCCGCTAGTAGAGACAAAAGTGCTTAAAAGATAAATGATTATTGAATTTAATTGTACAGAAAATTCTCTAATTTGTTTTGATATCCAAAATACTTGGTGGGTGCATAGATCCGAAGTTAAAGAAAAACAATGCCCGAAACCCCGGCGATTCCATACACACAGATGACACTAATAGTATAATTTTGTTATCTTCAGTTGCTGTGTAAATGTTTGTTACAATACAATAACAACAACAAAGTAAACAAAGTAATTAGGCTTACCCAAAACTCATTTTCCGAACAGCATGACCTTTGGCTTCAGAAGTAGGTATATATCTTGCACATTTATTTTTAATTTATATTGCATGAGTTCGGCAGACAGGCAGACAGTCCACCTGATGTAAAGCGGCTACCATAGCCTATATACATTTGCAACACCAATTGCTACAAATGCGCTGCTGCTCTCTTAAAGGAGTCTGTAGAACTCAGGTTGGTATAGCAGTATCTATCTAGACTAGGGGTGGTACTACCCTACCACTTGGCTGTGGGTTGTTTTGTCGCCTCTAACGACAGATCGCCCGGCCGCAGGAAATTGTATTTTTCCTCTGTTCTTGCACGGTTAAAGTACATATCTTAAGACCAGCCTTATCAATCACTTTCACCAAATTCAGTAATTCTTAAGGCGACTTGTCAAAACTCCACTACCTGTTCCATGTCTGTTTTTTTTAACACATCAATCGAAATCCGACGACACAATGGCGGCACCTTCGTTAAGTAAACCATAGTTGAGATAGATAATACATACATATCAGTATTTAAAATAGAAATAAATATGAATGAATGAAGAATATGTACATACATACATAATATCCCGCCTGTTTCCCATGGGGGTAGGCAGAGACTATGGATCTCCACTTGCGACGATCCTGAGAAACAACTTTCGTTTCACCTACTTCCATTAACCTCTTCATACATGCACGTTTATTTCAAATGCTTTTTGCCTGACCTCTCTTTAACAATTCTGATATTTGCTCATCGTTCGTGAATCAAGAAAATGTACTGAAGCATAAACAAGAGATAAGGTTACCGAGACTCAAAACCATTGTCCAGCATTAAATAATAAACACCTGGGCTTTTATTTACAACTAGGTTATGCCTGCGACTTCGTCCACGCTTGACTTCGAATTCCCGCGAGACTCCCGGGTTATAATATCACACATTATTACATAAATTGACTATCGAACCGTGAAGAAATCACATTGAAATTGGATTATTTTCTTAATCTGGCTATTTTAAATCAATCCCAGAAAATGTGCCTCGGGATTCTCAGGATAATAAGTAGCGCGTATTTTAAGCCTAAGGATTTCTTGTCGATCAACGAAAATCGCATCGAAATCAGCCCAATATGTTTTACGTGAATCCCGAACAAACTGACACGCGACAAATAGAATAGAAATGTGTTTTCCATCGCTTATATAGCTGATTCCAGTTGTTTTTATGTGTGTGTGTGAATTTTATATTATTATAGATTATAGTATATATCACTCCTTAGAGACTATAGGGTCGGGAGCACTCATTTCATGAGAATGGAGAAAAACCCACTACGCTTGGCATTGGAACCACGGCCAATGTCCATCGCTGACTCTGCCTAAACATAACACGTTATATAACAATGTTCCATATAAATATTGAATTTTAAATTCATGCCATACGAACAACATACAACAACTAATTTCATATAATATTGTCTCCATTCAAACAATGTCTAAAAATAAATGATGCCAACTGAACCTAAATGAAATGAATCAACAAATATATTATTCATAGCCGCAGTGATCTTCCAACGAATTAATATAAATATTTATTTGGGAACAAAAAAGTTATTTCTGACTCATACGTACTGGCAGCTAGCCCGAGAAAACTCAAGCGTGAAGATGGATTTTTGAAAAAAATATTGTCAATATTTCTCTTTATATTTAGCTCTCAGAACCGTTACGTGACTGCTTCGACTTGTTTGGATACATAAACTTGTAATGTTAGTGTATTTTTTACTTTTTTTTTCTCTAAAAGCACATTTGAAGCGAAATAGTAAGAACGTAAAAGTCTATTTGTATATTAATTGAATTAGACCTTTTTATAACCTTCTATTAGCTTATGATCTAAGTTCGCATCATTTTTTTATATTTAAAAAAATGAAATCAACACAAGTTATTTATTGAAAGTCGTGAATCTACCACCGCTTCCAAATCGATTTTAGTTACTGTTAAAGGAGAATAAGCAATGCAATAAACTCCCGAGCAACATATTTTCTTTACTTTAATATTCCGCGTGTATTATTTTTTTTGGTATGAAGGGTCATTTATATGGAGAAAGTTTATCCCACGTTTTGGAGCGAGAAATCATGTACTAATTTCGTAGGTGATACTCTTTAAATAATAATCGCATTGACATGTTTACAATCGACCAAAAGTTTATGCGAGTATCGTACAGTTTGAACCAATTTGAATACGAGACTTGCCTTTCGAGTTCGATGATCAGCAGGGTGTTTTGTTTACGCATAGACGACAATATTCAATTACCAGGTGGTTATTGCCCTTTCACGTACGATATCGTGTGTTTAGTTTACATGATCACTTTTTTTTCTTGCCTTTGATGTGTGTATCTCTGAGGCAAGAAACTCTCCCCATGTAAATGACCCTTAATACTTTAAATCATTCAGAGCAGACTGTTCCGAATGATGTAATGAAGTATTCTGTTAGACCAGAATACGCATATACGTTTTTTGGTGTTGGAATTTAGTCCTTAACAATCGATTTTTATATAAGGCCCTTGGTATGGACATTTTATGATAAGTAAAGTGATAACAAGTGTTAACTCAAAAGCGTTATGTATTGCGCTACGTATTTTGCGCATCTTTCACTTCGTACTTAAGGCGTAAACTTCAGTCGTGCGTCAGAGCTGATGCAATTTTTTTTCCAATTATTTTAGTTGATTAAAATAGAATGATAATTTGACATACAACAACATTTTCAAGACCTCTTTGCTTTTGGTTTTAATTGTGACATTTTGTACTATATAGAGAGAGTCTTATCTGGAAAAACCGCTGAACGTTTAATTAATAGCCAACTTTCCAAATTTCTTAACACCCATTCTCTTTTTAATCCTCTCCAATCTGGCTTTAGACCAGGGCATAGTACTACTACTGCTTTAGTTAAAGTTACCGATGATATCAGACATGCTATGGAGCTAAGCAAAGTTACAGTACTGACTTTACTAGACTTCAGTAATGCATTCAACACCGTAGACTTTGATATACTACTTGCATTATTATGCAGTCTTAACATATCTCCAACGGCAGTTGAGTGGTTTCGCAGTTACCTGTTTGGTCGCCAGCAACGTATACGTACTGAGGATGCTTTCTCCACCTGGCGCAATACTTCTGCTGGTGTACCACAGGGTGGCGTCTTATCTCCATTGCTCTTCGCCATTTTCATCAATTCTATCTCTCATAATCTTCAAAGCTCCTACCACCTTTATGCAGATGACCTTCAAATTTATACTCATGCTTCGATAGACAACGTAGGTGAAGCTGTTGACCTCACAAACCAAGACTTACGACATATATTAGATTGGAGTAAGGCATTTGGACTGACTGTAAATCCATCTAAGACTCAGACCATTGTTGTGGGTAGCTCCAGGATGATTTCTAAAGTTGAGCTTCCCACTTTATTTACCCCAGGTTCTTTTTGACGGTGTTACCATCTCTTACAGCGAAAAAGTCAAAGACCTGGGAATTTACATTGACAACTTTCTATCCTGGGGTCCCCAACTAAAAGAAGTCAGTCGAAAGTTGTTTGCGTCAGCGGCTTCACTAAGGAGGTTGCGAAACTTCCTACCTCACACCACTAAAATTGAACTTGTACAAGCCCTCCTACTCCCCATCTTAGATTACGCCGATGTCAGCTATCTTGACCTCACCGAAAGCCAACTTAATAAACTTGAGCGACTCCATAACTTTTGTATCCGATTCATATTTGGTTTGCGTAAGTATGATCATGTCTCAGAATTTCGTGTTAAACTCAAGTGGCTTCCTGTCCGTCTTCGTCGGAATGCTCATATTCTGTCCCTTCTTTATAACGTACTATTTAATCCTACAGCGCCTTCTTATCTCAAGGAGCGTTTTAAATATTTACACCTTAGCCATAGTCATCACCTCAGGTCATCGGAAAACATACGCCTAGAAACACCTGTAAATCACTCGCGATTTACAATAAATCTTTTACAGTTCATGCAGTGACCCTGTGGAAAGCGCTACCTGTGAAAATCAGGCATGCTCAGTCTCTTCAGGCGTTCAACGGACTCGTGAAGGAACATTACCTCGGGCTCTAATAGTCTAGTCTAGAATAACATCTTCATTCCCTCCCATATTTATTTATATAGCTCTATACATTATTTCTATGTTTATTATTTATTTGTGTCTATTAATTTATGTATATTTTTGTCTTATTTCCATGTCTATTTATACTTACCATCTCAAAATCTTATATATATATATATATACTTTTTCATTCTATTTATATTGCAAAACGTGGGTTTTGTCACACAATTTTCTCTAATCCATCCTAAGGTTGTCTGGAAGAAATTGCTTTTAGTGATAAGACCGCCTATTGTCTTCTGTAGTTAAACTTCTTAAATTGTATCTGAATGTTATGCAATAAAGTATATTCTATTCTATTCTATTCAACCGCTGGTTCAAAAATACAAAATTTTAACCTCAAACATGCACCTCGTTCTCTCCGTCTAGTTGATTATAATGAATAATTAGCTGCTTCTACTGATCCAATTGTATCAATAATTTACATTCCAATATTTGATCTAATAATAATAATCGGTAGACAAACACATATATTGTATAACCCCAAATTAAGTATGTTACGCTTGTATTGTGGGTAATATTTAACGGACTACTCTGGGGTCGATCCCAGAGACAGACCCATTAGGAATATATGCTATGATTTTTTTAAAGGATTACGAATGAATATTATATATACAATCAGTACTATGTATTTTTTTTTATTCTCCATCTCCTGACCCTTACGCTTGTCCGGGTTATTCCTTTTAATATTTTATGTTTTCTTCTTATTTTTTTACTTTTATTTTCTTATAATTGCCAAAAACTTATTCCTAATACGAGTATATTGTAAATTTTAGAAAAAAAATTACCAAAACATTTCTACTTTATATAATACTACTATTTATATTATTACATACTTTATAACTACTATATTATTATATTTACTGTCTGCACATTTCCTATTAATTTACTTTTAATGTGTTATCTATTTTCTCTTATTCTAATTAAATTCTACTCTTGTTAAATATAGTTATACTCCATCTAATCTGTTCCTTTTATTTACTATGTTTACTATTTTGATACATAACTCCATAAAATCGTCGCAGAATCTTTTATTCATTAATACGCGCATGTTCGCATATTTAATCTTCGTCTATATTTTGCACGCGAGGTTATTACGCTCCCGGGCGAATATCGGGCAACTGAAGAGGTTTGCGGTACTGCTTCTGTAGTACAATGTCGTTACCAAAACATCCTTTTAAAATTAACCGTATATATCCCTCCTAGACTGATAACGATCACATATTTACTTGTTTCAGCTAGTGTACATTCGTATTAGCATTTTCGTTTTAAAGATAGTTGCACAGGTGTATTGCTTTTATAGTATTCACTTCGTTGAACACTAGTGTGGATGAACTTTTCTGTCTGATAAATGTTGACATGTGCAATGGAGATGTTTTTTAACAAACAGTTTTTTATTTATTTTAGAAAAGTTCGCAACTTGATTTACGTTTAGCAGCGACGGAAATAAAATACCTACCGTTAACCCAGTATCGAACTATACTTCTTATATATAGTTAGATATATTTTATTAATTGTATGGGTTCTACAGACAGGCAGACGGTCCACCTGATGGAAAGCGGTTACCATCGCCTATGGATATTTGTAGCACCAAAGGGGCTACCCATATGCTGCCGCTCTCTAAAAGGAGACTGGAACCTGGCTAATAATGCCGGAACAGAACTTAAAGTTCTTTTGGTGACATGCTCTACCAACTGGCTGTCGGTTATTTTGTCTCCTCTTATGACAGCCACCCATCACAATAATGTTAGTAAAAAAAAATAGGTGAGGTTATGTTTACCAAAAATAAATATTTCAAGAACTCCGGACCCTAGGTGTTGCAGAAAGGGTAAGTATACCGTCCCCCTTACCCACTACTCCCACCCGCTACTTAAAATTTGTGCACCGGATAGCTGAGTAGCAGCCGTAAGTGGGATCACCGTATTTATGATGATCGCAATCGTTTCCTTGGGTGTGAAGATTCATTTAGCAGGGGATATTAAGTACTATTAAACGATACCGCCAACTTATAGCATTTTTACAATCAGCTCTCGTCAAGAACGTTTTGTGGTTATCTTAAGAGTAGAATCTATTATTTTAAGTCTTTGGATTATGGTCACATTTTATTAGAATTCGTTACGGAAGATAGGTAACGACAGAGGCAAACGTCGCTGTTAGAGAATGTTATTATTATTGTTCTAGGCACGGGTCTAGAGCGGTCGGCAGTATAGTAATTTATGAAATAACAACAACACAGCCAGTGGAGGCAGCCACTTAGGTCAGTGTTCCGCAAAGTATGTGCCGCGGCATACTGGTGTACCGCGGCATACTGGTGTACCGCGGCATACTGGTGTACCGCGGCATACTGGTGGACCGCGGCATACTGGTGGACCGTGGTCATTAATCGATGTGCCTCGGAAAACAGGTTATGTTATAAACATATTTTTAGTAAATTTGTGTGAATTAGGATTTTCGACTCTTGCTACAGTAAAAACCAAAAAACGAGAACGCCTCAGGATAAATCCACGAAGAGATGAGAGCAACTTTGTCAGCGTTTACGCCAAGTTTAGACCATCTATGCTCAATTAAACAGGCTCATGTTTCGCATTGAATACCTTTTCTACAATTTAAACTTTAGATTTGTTGATTAATAATAAATGTTGTTTCGACTTAAATTACTTTTTATTTGTGGTTGTACGTCCAAAAATTTAGTTTTCCTAGATGTACCTTGAATACAAAAAGCTTGCGGAACACTGACTTAGGTTTTCACTTTTCTTGATATAAATAAAGTTTTGGATGTAACTCAACAATTTGTCAGCTGTCAAATGAGAGTGTAATGCCTTCTTGGGATATAACGTCGCAGCCATCCATCTTATTTTACCAAGATAATGAGCGCATTTAGAACTTTTTCCGTATTGCTAATTTTTTCCTAAAACAACGTTGCTTTGTTTAATTTGTCAAGATTATATTAAACCAATTCATTCAATTTATATATTGCTTCACTTTGTTGAATGTTGTCTCTCTTCTCTCCGTGCAGGAATGGAAAAAGAATTCTAATTTCTGCGGCCGGGCGGCCGGTCGTAAGAGGCGACCGGCCGCCCGGCCGCAGGAAGGGGTACTAGCTATCCAGTCGGGAAAATGCCCTACCACCTGGCTGTGGGTTGTTTTGTCACGTCAGAACGACAGCCCGCCCGGCCGCAAGAAATTGTATTCTTTCTCCATTCCTGCACGGATAAAAAAACTTGCTCTAACTCAATACGAATAAGATTGTAAGTCTTTGAGCGAGGTAGTAGTAGAGTATTCGTTGGAGTAAACAGAATTCTCTGTTTTTAAAAATTCCGTCTGTGTCCGCAATAATTCCAACCAGCTCCATCTGTTTCACACAATAACGATATTTAATCGTTCTCATTAAATTCGAATTACTAGTCATGATCGCGTGTCTAATATATAAACTGTTTCTTGAACTCTCTCTTTTACATAACTCTAGAAAGAGAAAACTGTATGAAAATCGCGTAGAATGAAGTAGGTACGCCATTAAAAGTTCTAGTTTTAAAACCAACGCATAAAGTTTTATGAGTATTGTTAATGGACTGGAATAAAAGTTATTGCAGGTCGAGATGCGTTGATCTATAATTACAGATGAGAAACTGCGAGTCGTCCTTAAGTAGGGATTGGCAATGGAGGCGATTGCTGAAAGCGCCAATCTCAAAAAGGTATAATCGGAAGGCGCAAAAGTCAAATTGTTCGATCCTTGTCCAATGAAGTAGATAGAACATCGCATCATAAATGTTGCTGTATACCATTTTTCTCCATGAGGTGATGGGCAATGCACAGCAGGGTAGAGACAGCCACTTTGGACACGCACAATCATTGTTCAACGACATCGCGCCGTGTGCTCATCTATTTTTTTAATTCAAATAATTACTAGCCGTGCCAATAACTTTTATTAAGAACTAATTAATCTGTGTACAGCGTGACAGCTCTCACAGGCGTGCGATGTTCCCGAGTGCAACCCGAACCGAGCCAAGAGAAGCCTGATCTCAAGGTTGGTGGAGCTTCTGCTTTATAGTGCAATATCTCCGCTATACAGTCCATCACAACTTGAACCAGCTTATGATCAGTGGTCTACAGCGCCCCACACAAATCTTGCTTTCGACCCTCCCCACAACACAAAGTGTGGACGAGTTCTATAATCAATATAGGAAGTACGCTAATCTACACTGCGGGAGATGCGACACAGAATATAGAAAGGAAAGCACTTACAGTACCCAGATAGGCTACGACCATTGCAGAGATCGTACGGTATTACGTCGGCAACACGTCTGCCCCTTTGCTCTTCTCATTTTTGTGGTTCCCTTGATAATAGTGGACTAGCTGGATACGACGCAGCAGACCTCTCTCTGGCACGCGAGTTTAATATGAAGCACATAGTACATTGTGTAATACGTACCAGTTTTGCAGATGCAACGACACACTGTGAACTTAAAAACAGACAGTCATATACTATGTCACATTTTGACATAGGCTACGATCCACAAGAGACTGACAGCGACCGCGATTTTTCCCATTCCACTTGCTTGCGGGCGTTATCATAAACTCTAGTGGAACGGATTATGGAGCTTTGATGTCATTAACGACGAAATACACAAATATGGTTGGTTGATTTGAAAACCGCGCCTTTTTCAATGTCTATCGATAGAGAGAATTAATGCTCTCTGGTCAACACTCACTTCGGAGCAATTCTTGACATGGGTCGTTGAGAGCGCTGTGTGTTCGAAAATAATGACGTCATTAGGGACGTTTTCGCTACGACCATAACTACCGTGGTCGCCATGTGAAACGGCAAACGTAGCATTTTGGGCGTTGTGAGATACCAAAAGAACACGCCCACAGTAACAAATGTAGCGAAAAAAGTAATAAACAATGGATGACCAAGGTCAGCTTTAATACAATGTAACTGACACTATATATGAGTTCTAAAAGTTGTAAGCATTACCCACAGAGTACATTATAATATAATAAGAGAGTGCTACCTATTAATTATCGAGGTATGTATCATATAAATTCAAATTGATCTCCAGTGAAAACTAATTTTTAGTCATCTTAAGTCTACTTCCTAAATGTAGGATATCGCTTCGTAATGTGTTATTACTGTATAGAGAATATAAGTCCTACCACACGCATAGCCAAGATCGTGCCAAGTTGGATCATGCATCTACACAGTGGAGTCGCTGATTAAAATTTTGTAATATCGAATTTAAAGTATATTTTATGAATAATAATGGCTATGAAGAGTATACTAATGAGATAAACGCTTCACTAACTTTCGAATGCACCTTTAATAGGGCAGCTATGTCCACTCCTAGAAATACACAGCACTAATATATCTTAGGATGGAACTTAGGTCTGTGATTATCAGCAGAATCATACCACAACAAGCACGGTTTGGATTTTGGTTGCGCCGAGGAACACCTTATAAATTCTTCCTCCTCATTCTCGCCATCAAGAAAAGAATAGATTTTAAATGAAGAATTCGCAAACAAGATACATTCAGCATAGAGTATATTGAATATATGGAGAACATTCAGTTAGTGTCACTACTGTCACCGCATACGTAAATTTGGTTGGAACATAATAAAGAAAATAAACTGTTATAATTTCATTTAATGATCATAACCATAACCCTAGTGAGTGTGTGAACACCCGGGGGACGAGTTCAGTGTGGCGATGGACTGGTGGCGAGGTAAGTCCTGCTTCTTCTTCCACGTCCCTTTACCTTCTTCCGGCCATCGCATCGCGTCCTCAGATTTTATGTTCAAGGAAGACATAAATATTTCATGTGGGAAATTCACAGTGATCTTAGCAGAGTGTACAGTAAAATATTGATACCATTCACAAATAGGAGCAATTTAAAATGCAGTAGTAAGTGAAAGCTTTCAAAAATATACTTACTGCAATCTTCAAAATGGAACCACGCAATTCCATAACGTGTATATTCCAGCATATGATAAATGGGAAACTTGGTAAAGAAAAATTACATTCTGGCGAAGGGAAGGATATAAAGCGTCTTTCATCGCTTGGAAAAACTATATGCACTGTCAGTTTTTACAGTGCCATCTCTGGGTTTTTTCTTGAACTTCATGACTGCATGAATTTTATCCAGTCTATTTTTCCGTTTCGTGGTTGAGCTGTAATTTCCAAGAAGCTATCTTGTATTATATAGATGCTTTAGCATAATTTAAAAAAATATCTAGGGTGCCCCTGTCTTGGTAAGTGTTAAAAAAACCTTAAAAAATCGATTAACAATATTTTTCTAAGCTTATTTTTATATTTAAATACAATTTTATGAAGAAAATACAAGTTATGAAATTTTGAATTAACAATAAATTACAAACGTTAAACTATAAACACTTGGTATAAACATAGAGATAAGGTATATTTTCCAAACACTAAAAGAGATAAAATATTGTTAATACCATTTTGTTATAAGTAAGACCACCTATCAATGGTGTGGACTTCATCATACAAATCGATTCTCCATAGACTACTTTTAAGAAACTAATGAAGCGACCAAAACGTTAAAAGCGCCATTCATTAATTGGGGTTTACGTTTATATTTGAACACTATTTGACTCGTGCCCAATTCGCTGGTTGTCATTAAAAAATATACATGCACCCACGTACACACGCACGCATATCAAGGTTTAATTAAGCTTTGTGACCATTAATTAATTCATAGCGCAGAAAGCATTCGCTGTGCCGCATACAAAAATGTACGCAATTCTTGAGTGGAACGTTATTGCTGGAACATATTTGACAGGCGTTCCCAAGCCCACTTCGCTGGGCGTAAAACAATTTTACTTTTTAGATTTATTAATCACAATCAAATATTATAGCCCACGTCATTTGGGAATAATGTAGCTTTGTATTGGTTAAAGAATTTTCAAAATCGGACCAGTAGTGCCGGAGATTACCCCGAACAATCAAACTCACAAACTATACCTCTTTATAATATTAGTATTACACTATCTCTTACATTCGCCGGCTTTCCATGCGTGTTGGATGAAATAGTAACTCATAATACCACAGAAATAATATCTAGATAGAACGGCGAAGTGGGCGTGGCACCCGTGCCAAAACCATGCACTATATTGCATACTTTTCTAAACGCGCTCTCATTACGCAACGTGAGTCCCGCTCGTGCGGTCGCAACGTAAAATTATAGACAAATCGATACAAATATGCCTTATTGTGCTGTGGCAAATTGCAAAAACACAAGTAGTGAAGCAAATATGAAGAAAGGAGATTTTTTCACATCATCAGTAATTATTGAAATTCAGTAAAAAGCCTTTTTTTTGAGAAACCAAATAATGGTTCTACTTTTACTATGTTCGTTAAATACGATCATAAGTTGTATATTTCTTCGTAAAGATAAACATCCATTGCTGTCCACATAGAACGCTCGTATACAGAAGCGTAATGAATGCGCGCAATGTACGTCGAACCGAACAAAATACACAATACACCTGCTTATGCCAGATAATCGCTGTGATTGGTCATCGAATGCTAGAGATTGACGCTACGTGCATCGTTGAGTCTTATGACTTATCGATGAATTAATTAAAAATATTCATTCGAGTCTCAGTTCATGTCTTGTTTTGTCCCTACTTTTTACTCTGACGATATTATTAAGCTTATTACGTAACTTAAAGTTATTTTTTGACTAAAACTAAAACAAAATATATAAGTCAATTTGTTTAGGACGTTTTGTACCAAAATTAATTACAGAATAAATTCTTTCGTGATACATGAACATATTACTAAAAGCATATTATAATTATATCACATATAATTGTAATATATGATATAATTATAATATGCTTTTATTTATATATCAAGAAGGAATTTCGTAAGCGCTGAAGTTATTAAAAGCTAACCGTTAAGTATATGAAAATTACACTGGCACCTAGTGAAGAGTTCTTACTTATTCTTGTTATTGTTCTTCATCTAATAAAAGAATTAAACCCGTCGATCACTAAAATTGATCGATGATTAAACCCTATAAAGTAAGGGAATTGAACCCCATTACGTAAAAGTTATTTTATAAATGAACTCTCATCGGGCCTAAAGAATTATAACTTCAAAAAGGTTAATAAAGCAACTGGTACATGCACAAAAAAACTTGAGAGATGTCAAGGGACACCCGGATGGAACGAAGTTCCTTTCGATTAATTAGGTAAGGAATTGTAATAAAATGTTATTTTTTTAAAGTTATAATATTTCTTTTAATATTAACAAATATAATGTAATATAATTAACACGCGCACGCCGCACGGCTTACAACTATAGCAAAAAGTTTCGTTACAATTTTTGGTCTTAATTTTTTTCGTCTAGCCCCCTTTCGCATTTCGTGATAAAGAACTTCGTTCCAAAAAAACATTTAAAGGTTAAACGACTTCGAGAGCAAAACCGCAGAAAAACGAAGAAAATTCGGAATCTTCAGGAAATAAAAAAGTAACATACATACATAAGAATAATTAATCACACGCTGCAGATATGACTATCGATAATCTAATGAGTGTGTCTCCTCACTAGTTGCCGCGCACAAAAAGATATCGACGTCACGCTGTGGGCGTGGCTTGTTAAAAAATTACACGCGCGAAATGCAAGCGAATAAGTCGTCGTAACCATTCTATCTAGATATTATTTCTGTGCATAATACGACCAGGAAAATATGTGGTAATATTGCAAAATGTAAATTACAAATTGTAATAAGAAAAATTCATCGTGAGTATATGTTTTTATTTAGAAGTGCAAGTTTAATTTATCAAATATAAATATAGTTATGTGTGGTTCCCCTTAACGGCATGCGTGCTTGTAAAATATTGCTGTTTTTGGAACGTAGTTCCTTATCGCGCGGTACGAATGGGGGCTAGACGGAAAAAATTCTTACGAAAAAGTTGTCAACGACACTTTTTGAACTTGCCAAGATAAAATGCAGTTGCATAACCCTTTATGCCCACGCAGTTAGAGTTTAATTTGGAGTACATTATTTAAATGTCATGGGTTGCTGACGTACAGATAGCATTTGCGGACATATAGAGTCTTAATGTCATTAAAATAAGGAGCAATATCGCGAATCTGGTTTAAAGTTAAATTTGTTTCAAGAGTCGAATTGCAGGATGTGATTCGATTTTTAAATTGTTTCTTATATTGAAGTAAATAGGATTCAAACTTACTCATTTACTATTACACTTCGCATTGAATAGTGTGGTGTCGCGACGATTATTTTTGTTGAGTGTATACAGGTTTTTTGTAGGGTGTCCCTTGACACCTCTCAAGTTTTTTTTTGTTTTTATTTGTTTATTGTGTTGTTGTTATTTTATTCAGTTTTTTGTTCATTGCAGTGAGTTGTATGAATAACTTTAATTCATTTGACAATATTGTTTGACACAGTTTCCACTAAAACGATAGCTTACATTCTTTTTTTAAATGGTGTGATACTTTGTTTTGCGGGAATCCCGCGGGATTTTCAAGTCAAGCGTGGACGAAGTCGCGATCGTTGGGAATTAGTATAGAATTTATTAGAACTATACAGACACGTATAACATAGGTACAAATATAACTAGACACTACTAGTACAAGCTGCACGATTCAATAAAACGCGCAAAGTCCGTCACTATATAGCTTATCGAATTCACAAGTCTTGCTCGTATCGTAATCTTCGCTTGACTGCCTCGCCCCTCCGTTCGGGGATTCCTTTTATCCTATACAAATTCAATATGTCTCGACACAACAATAATTTCCAAGAATTAGTTAAGACACACCTGTCTAATGACTGCCATAAAAGATTACAATACACAACAGACTTTTTACTTGATTACAAATTTTAAACACAAAGTAAACAAAAGAAGTCCAAATGCGGGAAGGTAATAAAATGTTCTTTATGGCAGGCAGGTGTGCATTTACTTTTGTCGGCATGTAACTATAGTAATTCATAAATATTCTAACTGCTCGTTTAAGAATAATTACGTGTTTTACCTATAAAGACAAATATAAATAGTATTTTTAAATAATAAAACGTCGATTAAGTTTAATTGGTTTTATTGAGATTTCTCTTAAAAACTAGAACTAATTAGTGCATATAACCATGTTTGCGGAGTATGTTCGTGTTATTACTCATTTCACAGGGAGTAAATTTAAACAGAACTGAGCTAAAGTTCTCTTTATTTGAATGCAGCTTCATTCCAATTATTTACTCTACCACTTATGGCCAGTTCTTATATCTTACTATCCTTTCTTTCTTACTACTGGTAGAAAATTGGTATTACTTTTATTAAGTTTATATAAATTTTAAATCAGTAGTAGTAAGATATAATAAACTCAGCATTATATGTTGTGACTAGATATAACTTCTTTTATGCCCTTGTTCTACCTGCCTTAGTTTTAGTGACCATTAATAAATGCGACTTAATTATAGCGTTAAAAATAACGCATTAATGATTAGCTACATTAATATATATACATGACTTATCTGTCCATGTTTAATGTCATTTACAATGGCGCATCGCTAATAACGCGTTAAGCCCTTGGCTACATTTGCGTGATACAGTCACTAACATTAGATACACATTACAGGTGTAACAGAGGTATTACAATGTTTCTAATATAATGACATTTCTTTGGCTTATGAAAATAATTATAAATATTTTGTATATACAATAATTATAATTAGCTTATACTGAATACATATTAGATCTATCTATCTTATAAATAAAAATCAATGCGGTCCTGAACCATTGATCAGATTGTGATGGAACTTCGGTAGGATATTCTGAGGATGCCTGAAAGGATTTCTGGCTCAAAAATCTATATAAATAAAAATCACTGTTTGTATGTCTGTGTGTTTGTTGTAGGGCATTGTGAGGACGCCTGCTAGAGATTTTGGCCCAAAAATCCATGAACTTATATAAAATTCTTTTGCTCGTGTGTATGTCACTGAACTCCTCCTAAACTGTGGGACCAATTGTGATGGTTTTTTTTTGTAATATAATAAATCTGTAGTGGGATCAATTTTGTACAGTGACTTTAAAAGGTTTAAAAATATTATTTGGACCAGGAGATTCGGAAAATACAATTTTAGGATTTCTGTGTTTCTCTGTCCGTCTATGTGTGAAATCATCACGTGACAGCTATCAAACAGCAATGAAACGACACAAAGCTAACTTACATCCAAGGTATACTTAGGATACGTCATAATGACAATATTTTCGTGGGATATATGAAAATAGCGAAAACGATTACAAACTAACAAACACGTCGTCGTTATGACAACGCGAACGAAGTTTCGCTAGCACATGCTAGTTGAAGTATAAATTATTTTTATGGTAAGACTACGTTTTAACGGTTTTAAGCGCGGTAATTTATTTGTTTTTGGCTGTTGGTTGGACGAGTATTGTTAAAGTTAAAACTTTAACAATACGCGTTGACACTTGTCATCTTCGTCTTCCGTGATCACGGCGAGAAAATTGGCCGAAACGACGGAATAACCAAAATAAAAAAACGTTAAAACGTAGTTTTATTGTGTATACAAGTTGCGAAAACTTAAGAAAATGTTATTTTTATGGTGCTAAAATAACTTGTAAACACTGTATTTGAAAATGAAAGCGTAGTATATTTTATTCATTATTTAAATACAATACTGAAGCGCAAATCGAATTTTCTAAACAAATAAATATATTGGGTATCAGAGGACTGTGACAATCACATTTCACTTAATTAGCATTTGTCATATTTTACAATGAATTCTAATACAATGCGCATAATGTACATAAATTATATTATCTTACTTTTTTTTTACAATGGATATAATTTAAATTAATTTTTAAAGAATAAATCAGCAAACCATTTCACCCATAAGGCCGATTTTTCTATCCACAGATAAAATTTAATTTATTTAGGACAAAATTCCTACAACACGAACAAATTAAAAATATAACGTTGCGTTAATAAAACGGGTGAATTGTTCACTTTTAAATTCGGCCATGTTATAATTTATTCGATGGAATTATTTATGTATTGATTGAAAAATTGACCCTTTGAAGAAGATATTGGCTGAAATTACTTAACCATACCCTCTATACGTTGCATGATAGGATTGTGATGAACCTAAGCCTTATTGTAAAGCATATTTAAACATAAGACATATACATACCTAGATTAAACCTACAGAAGTTCCTAAATATATTATTATTAAGTATCAGATTATTTACAATCGAATATAATATACATAAGTAAGATACAATGATATTTTTCATAATTCGGAATACCAATTACGTTAGTTTGAGATGATTAAAAAATGACTAGATTGTTATCTTAAGATGATTTAAACAACTTATAACGGATTTAAATGTAGGTTTAATTTCTAAACTATAGTACAACGTTATTATTAGTATATGCAGTTTACGAAATATCTATATCGCACCAGTTTTCAATAGAAACATAAACGGCTTAGTGGCGCTATCTTTTATCAAAAATTGCGAGTTATGTTCTTTATTGGACAGTTGTTGATGATGATTGACACTTAGTAATCTTCTTGCGTGGTTTCTCAGTGAACATGTTACAACAATCAAAAATAGGAAATGTTCTGTATTTAATACAACAGCTCCTACGCTCATGTCGCTTTCTATCATTTTAATATTTCCTGGAATAGTTATTTCGTTTCGTTGATTTACAGGAACTGCGGTGTCTTCTGGTATCTGTCCTTCCACCCGTTGTCCCTCAAAGAGTTTCTGTTCACCCTTCCGTACTGGACTGGTGGCGAGCACCCCCTCCCCAACTGGGTGTTGCTACTCCTGAAGGTGACGGTGGTGCAGGTCCTCATGCTAGACGTGTTGGATTTTTGACGTAAGCCTTGCATCTGAAAACATTTATGAACTTTATTTTTATTGGCAAACAGGGAGATAGTCAACCTGGTGAAAAGTGGTCACCGTCGCTTGCCAAGGTGTTGACGAGCTTAAAGAAATTTCATAAAGAAATAACCCCACGAGAAGTTCCCATGAGTTTAATTAATAAATTCAGGTAAAAAAAATCTGCCTTAGATATCTCTGCAGTTTTTTTTTTTGCAGAAGGTCAGAAGACAGGCAGACGGCCCACTTGATGGAAAGCGGTTACCATCGCCTATGGACATTTGCAACACCAAAGGTGCTACAAATGCGCTGCTGCTCTCTTAAGGAAGACTGGAACCTGGTCACTAATGCCGGAACACAAATCAAGGTTGTTATAGCGACATACTTTAGACCAGGGATGGTAGCCATCCAGTCGGGCAATGCCCTACCACCTGGCTGGATTGTTTTGTCGCCTCTTACGACAGGCCGACCGGCCGCAGGAATTTGTATTCTTTCTACGTTCCTGCACGTATAAATAACAGTTTTCTTTCAATTACACAGTTTGCGAATATATATGAATATATTGACTATGAAGAAGTAGTACAGTGCAGTTTAAATTTTTTAGATTGGATAGGAGCAGTAAATTACACTATTTTCATAGTTACTCGGTTTATTAATTCCGAAATACTTGAAGACAAAAGTCTTCGAAGAGTGCATCCTATCCGTCCTGACCTACGGGGTCGAGACGAACTCTGACGGCAGCTCTGGTCCACAGGTAGCCACACGTAGCTCGCAAAATTAGCAAGTTGAAAGGGCAGTAGGCCGGTTACGTCTGCCGCAGGACCGACGGCCGATGCAGCAAACGAGTCCTGGGGTGGAGACCGCGTCTCGGTAAACGTAGTGTCGGACGCCCTCCAGCCGATGGACCGACAACCTGTGCAAGGTTGCCGGTAATCGCTGGACGAGGAAGTCAGAGGACAGGGGTGAGTGGCGCCGACTTGGGGAGGCCTACGTCCAGCAGCGGACGGCAAATGGTTGATGACGATGTCGACGGTTTATTAAAATTCCATTTTTCTCTATAAATTAAACTATCTTTAGGTTACATTGACATCATTAAGAATAATATAAAGTCTTAACTCTACTAAGCAAAATATTCTTTGTTCAGTAAGTAACAATAAAATTAAAATAGTAGTAGTTAAATTAAAACTACGAAGACAAGGAGAAATGAAGGCCAATTCATCTTTATAAATAAAATCAGCTCTGCAACCAGAACCACCAAAAACAAACCAGATGTATCAATAAAACATGCTTGAAGTGCAACAAATGAAGTAAATTATATAATTCTACAATAATACGAATATATTAGTAATAACATTGGTTGGATTTAAATGAATGATTTCATAAATAATTCATTTAAATCCTAATTCAGTCATAATATAACCTAACCTAACGTCTAGAACTCTAGATCATGGACTAATTTGTCTGTCTGTCTGTGAATTACCTATAGTTTTGGTGGAACTGAGTGGGGACATAGTACATATTGTGCAGTTTTATTTTCCAAAAAATTTTATAATGTAATTGTGGAATACTATTGTTTCTGAGTAGTAATTATGTATTTGGATGAGTAATGTAGACTCTGTTTTCACATGTGGTATTTCGAGTATTTTTGCAAGTCTTCGTATAGCTTGTATTGTATGTCTTCAACTAATTGAAGACTTACAATTTAGCTAACATACACGAAAAATTGTACATCAGAATTGGCTTTATGGAGTTAGAATTCTTTGCCTGCTATTGTGGTGAGTACTTACATTACTACTACTGGTCAGTGGATTATAAACAAAGAGAATTTATCCCTGACATATTTGAAAGACAGGTAATACTTTCGTATCATCGTTTTAAATATCAGTAGCGATTTTGCTTGTCTGATAGCAACTGGCAGCGCGTTCCAAAGCCGTATTCACTGGACATTAAATAAATTGTTGTATAAAGTTGAACTATTGACAGAGATAATAAAACTACGTTTTAACGGTTTTAAGCGCGGTAATTTATTTGATTTAGGTTTATCCGACGTTTCGGCCGCTTTTCAGTGGCCGTGGTCACGGAAGACAAAGATGACATTTGTCAAACGTGTATTGTCAAAGTTTTTATTCAGCCTACCGCCAACTTGTTCATTTTAATTATTTAGTTTTAAATTTTGTTTATGGATATTATTTACTCTATGGGAGCCTAATCTAATTCGTCGGATAAACCTAAATCAAATAAATTACCGCGCTTAAAACCGTTAAAATGTAGTTTTATTATGTGTACAAGTCGCGAAAACTTAAGAAAATATTATTGACAGAGATGTTTAGTTTCAGTTTAGTGGAAGCTATGGGAGCACAAAATAAAATGCATTCTTTAATATAATGAGGAGTATTTAGGACAAATAAGATAACACCAGTCTACGAAAAGTGAATATTGATTAAGAACTATCTAAACTAACACCAATGGGTGAAATTACGGAATACAACAGCTAACTTCATTCCCATGCAAAAAATGTTAGTTCTTTTAATAATAAACACTACTATAGTTCACGCACGAGTTGATTGCCATGTAAAGAGAACCAATTTAATCGTAAGCGCCTGCGCAGACGAGACGTCAAATGGGTTTTAAATTTATCGAAGTATATTAAATACATCAAATCGAAATAAAACATAATAAATTTTTCAACACACTTGCTCATAAAGTGGCTCTATGGTCACCGCAATTAGGCACAGAATGACACCCATAATCTAACTGTGACTAAAAAAAATTATAACTCACTAGTGAGTTATATATTTTTTATTTTATTTTATTGGTTGAGTTGCTTCGTTCTTAAAAAAGTTTTTATTCAAAAAAAAGTTCGTGTTCTATAGAACAAACAAATTAATGTTCCTATTGCTTGCTCATTTCATGCAACTTCTTATTTAAATAGATAATTTTAACTCGTACGTGTTTAATAAATAAAACTTTCACTCATATATAACTTTTTTTTTCTTTGTAATAAGAGAGAACTTTAAATTCCCCATTTTGTACGTGGCAGAATAGGCGCAAACCCTATGCGCGGAAAATAAAAAAAAAACCTCACCCTTTAATCTGTGGCCGATCGCAATGCGCGCGCATAGGAAAACTGTTATCTCAAATTCAAATTCAAATTCATTTATTTATATAAACTTATTTCTAGGCCTTATATAATTATATCTAAAACTTATAGTAATAACACATTTTGAATTAAAATTAAGGCTACAATTTTTTTTTGGCGGCGGTTGCTGCACTAGACTCGAGGTCTGTATCGCGGCACCCAGCACAATTTTATTATAATATAGAAACTTAATTATAATGGAATTATTAATTAATTACTTAACCTAAAACTATGTGTGCGTGCGTGTGTGTGTGTGCCTGTGTGTGTGTGTGTGTGTGTGTGTGTGTGTGTGTGTTTGTGTGTTTGTGTTCGTTGTATGTGCCCCTAGTGTTATAGTCGTATTGGTAGTATACATTCTGTGTCGCTGTAATTTAAAGTTTTCAACCATTTACTAACTTGGTGTTTAAACTTTGGTGCTGACATTTCTTTAGCAGAGGGTGTGTTTTGGCAAACTTTATTATAAATGGATATATGGACGTATGGGGGAAGGCGCTTGGCAAAGGATGTATGTATTTTTGGTAAGGGTATACTATAAATTCTACGGGAATTCTACTAAATAAAATGAGTTTTTGTTGTTATTTTATTCACAAGTGTGTTGAAAAACGTCGTATGATACACGTGTGTATTGATGATTACCGTCCTCGGCTCTCTTAAGACCCTCGCCTACGGCTCGAGTCTCAATGGCGCCTCGGCGGTAATCACCAATGTTACACACTAGTACCATAATGTTCTATTGTTACGATTTGCTAACACAATATTAAAATTCTATCAATTATATAGTGATCAAATTTAATTTAACTCAATCTATTTTGTTACGTATACATAAGTTACTTAAGGATTTTAATATTATGCTGCATTCGTAAAATATTTAATATACGTTATCCAGGCAAATACTTAGTACACATTGCGACCATTTCTAATTATAGTCCACGTTACATCATATTATTTATTCTATGTCATTTGTATTTTATGTTATCGTGAGGCAGGACTGTATTTATACAAGAATTCTGAAACATTCAAGTTTAATAGCCACGCTACTTTAGTAATTTGTACTACTATGTATCCGATCTAGCTTGGGATCATAGAGCGATTATTATATTACTTGTATATTTTTTTGTGAGGAAATAATTCATATTCAAATATTTTTCTTCAAAATAAGTTCCACTGGGGAATACTTTTTGAAGGTCACACATATAAGCCAAAATTTAATTTTACTTTCTATTCTATGTACACCGCTTCGCAACGTGTTATTGCTGTTAAGGAGAAGAAGCGGCAAGAAACTCCCCAGCAACGCGTCTAGCTAAAAACTGTTATTCTTTATATTTATATTTCAAGTTCTTTTTTTAATAAGTTTTACATAAAGTGTTACAGAATTAATTTTCGAAGAATTAACAGAGTTGTAGCAAATAGTGCATGTTCAGTAAGACAAAGACAGAGTAAGAGGAAAGAAGAATATTATTATAGCCATAATAATGACGAGACGTACTACAACTTTGTATTGTTTGAATTGAATTTTGTATTTTATTTGAATGCTCCTAAGCCAATACCTGAATATTGATAATTTTATCTTCTCTTAATTATTTAGCGTTATCACAATATGTCTTTTCCTTATATACTCCTCTAACATACATCCTCTGTCATACTTCAGTCAAATCATCTATCTTTCAGTTCTAACTGAAATATGTATGTAGATGCATAATACAAATTTTATACTTATCCAACAAATGTTGTATTGGATAAGTGTAGTTAATTTTAAAATTATTTGCTGTCTTGTCTACCTATTTGCGCAGGCCCTAAAGCTGACAATCACCTCTACATGGACTATAGCAGTATTGAGAATTATTTTAATTGTTTAGTATTTTTAATAAATTATTATTTTTTGTATAATGAATATTCTCGTCGTCTCGTATGAACTTACATGGAAATTAGTACTAGAGTTTAGGTTACCGGTGTCGTGGCAGATCAGCTTGCGAAGGGATCGCCGGAAGTTGCGGGTCATTAAGCAATACACTATTGGATTGATGGCCGAGTTGGTGTGCCCTGAAATCGACAAGATAAAGGTCATAAATAGGTATATTTTCATTATTTAATTCTTTCTTAATACCTTGTTCTGTTTCTTGTACTTGTTACTTTATTCTTTGGTATTTATACATTTTTTTACAATTATTTGTTTTGTTTTAATGTTTAGCACGCATGCCATATGTGATTGAGGAGGTGGGTAATGAAATTCAGCGCTGTGCTGGACTACGTCTCGGCACAAACAGCTGAGTGCCAACCTAATTTTCAAATTGTGGCATACAATTTCTGTATAATTTTGTCTATAATTTGTTAACTTATTGCCATTTTGTGTTGCGTGTTGTTATTAGACATAAATATTCCTTTCTTTCTGTGTTTGAATGGTGTAATTTGTTAAAAAGGAGATTTTTTTATTGCAGCAGCTCAGCAGACAGACGACCCACTTGATGGAAAGCGGTTACCATCGCCTATGGACATTTGTTACACTAAAAGTGCTACAAATGCGCTGCTGCTCTCTTAAGGGCGACTGGAACCTGGTCACTAATGCAATACAACACAAGGTTGTTATGGCGGCATACTCTAGACCAGGGGTGGTCGCCATCCAGTCGAGTAAATACCCTACCACCTGGCTGAGATGTTTTGTGTCATTGTGAATCTAAACCATGCAACGTACTCAAACACTTTTTTTCCGCCTAGCGTTACATTATTGAAGTTTTAGTAGGGGATCCCTAATTTATTCTATTAACAAATATATATTTTTTTTAAAGGAAACCAGGAAAAGTAAATAGGCACTCTTCTTCTGAAATATAAATAAACGATTGAAGTGAATAGGTCTTAATTTCAGCAAATCAGCAACATGTTAATATCGGATTACAAATTCAATCGAAAACGGGAGTTGGATGGATTTATTCGTTAAGACATATTCGCCTCGGAAGAGGAGAGTTCGGGGCTACATTCGTAATTTTCTTCGAGCATTTTATAAATGATTCGGACTTAAATAAACTTACTTTACGTTTTCCTAGTATGAGTTCTATCCTTAGACTAGTACAAAAAGAAAATATGTAAATTACTAGTAATTAGAAAGAAAACATAAAAATTCAAAAACAAAATAATATATTAAAAGTAATAAATAGATAATGTCGACACCTGCTAGGAACAACATTGTAACTCAGTTTTTGGCAATTTTGAGTTACAATCATATTTACGCTGAGAAAAAAATCCTCTATTTTTAGCTCTTACCCTTGTATCTGAATTCCTGCGCATTTCAGATTTAAAACGTGGAAAAACATTGTAACTAAGGGTCTATTAATGGGAATAAAAAGCTATCTTTAGTTACGCAGAACTCTTTAGGTCAGCTACAACTTATTGAACATGAAAATAATTGCAATTCAATATACATTTTTATTCTTGGACATAGTATTTTTTTTATTGAAAACATTTTCATTGTATCTGTGTCTACAATTTTTTCATTCTTGAATAACAATCCAGAAAGTCAGACAAAAGATTGTAACTCTAGTTGCAATTATTTTCTCCGTAATAAGTCACAGGTTTGGTTGACTAACTCATTTATTATCATTGACTTACCATGATTTGATTTTGAACCTACCTCCGTCTTTCGAATGCTATTTGCTGACAGGTGAAGAAGTGACAATGATACAACAATAAGACAATGTTCTTAAACACCCTTTCGATTAGCGACATGTGTCTACTTAAAAAAAAATAGATAAGTCTACTACAGGACACTTCTCTTATGATAAGAGAGTTTGTCACAGCACGCGACAAAATGCTGTTCCTGAGCTAGTGAAACAATCCGTTCGCGACCATATTTCTCAAATACCACTAGTAGATTCATATTACGTTAGAAAACGATGATCAAAACTTTACCTGGATGAACAGCTGAACTTACCAAAACTGCACAAACTTTATTTGGAATGGATGAAAGAAAACTATTCTGATCACCTTGTTGCAACTTTAAGACAGTATAGAGAGATCTTTTGCACAGAATATAATATAGACTTTAATAAACCCAAAAAGGACCAATGCCCACGATGTAACTTATTCAGAAATGCAACAACTGTTGACAAAAATTAATCTAGAATACGAACAAGCTTACATACATATTGCTAATAAAAATGTAGTCAGAGCTTTAAAAGACATTGACAAACAAGGAGCCGAGCACTCTGATTCTGTTGTTACAGCTTGTTACGATTTACAAAAAATATTGAATACTCCGCAGTCAGAAGTGTCAGCATTTTATTACAAAAGAAAACTTGCTACTTGTAATTTCACGATATATGGCATTGGTAAACATAAAGGGTACTGCTACTTGCGGGACGAGATCACAGACACACAAAGGATCTAACGAAATCAGTAGTTTTGTGTTCGACTTTATTAAAACCAAGGTTCAAGAGGGGTATAAAGACTTTAACTTTTATGCTGATACTGTTTTATGACCCGGTGGTCAGAATAAAAATAGAACAGTATTCGCAATGTATGCATATGCTACCAAATTATTTAATATAGACATAAACCACCACTTTTTCGAAGTCGGGCATTCACAGTCAGAAGGCGATGCAATACATGCATTAATTAATTGATGAACTTATGCTTCATTACAAAAATTGGGAATACGACATGAACAATTCAAAAGTCTTCTGGAGTAAAATTATGCACATTTGCTGTGTCAGTGACGTACCAAACACAATCAAGTTTCAATACGAATCTTTGGGCGACAGTGAGATGACAATTGATCTAGCTTATCGTAGACCAGTTAATCTTCGAGCATTTACGCGTCGTACCAATAGTTCCGATCAGATCAGATCAGAAACTCAGATCGAAAAAGAGATTCCGAACTACATTCCAAAAGCGTATAAAGCACCTTTGCCTTTATCGTTAGCAAAGTACAAAGATTTAATGACTTTGTGTAAAAGTCGAGCCATTCCAGCAGCCTATCACGATTATTTTACTGATTTACCCCATCTCAATTGTACTCAGTCAAAAAATAACTCTGATTATGAGTAATAATATTAACTATTTCATTTCATGTCGATTTAAAATTATACTACCCTCCTTATTTTTTAAAGCATGCGCATAATTATCTATTTTGAGTTCTATTCTAAAATATTCAATTGCATTTATTTGTTGATTTCTTTAGGATAAATTAATAATGTTATCAAAAATTTCTAATGTAAAGAATCTCTATGTTTATTAATTATTAGGACTGCCAATTTTTTTATACGTGTTCATAGTGTTTATTAAAAAAAGTATTAAAAGTAATTGATTTAGTAAATAATAATTGATAAGTAAGTGATAAAGTAAGTAAGTAAGCAATAAAGATTAATATTATTTTGTTACCAAAGAGGTGTGTTTTTTTCAGTAGGTAATTGATAAAGCGTTTTTGTTGTAGTCAATTCTATAGTCTTGTCTTTGTTCTGTTTTATTAAGAAAATTAAAAGTCATATACTTAATATTTTCTTAAGTTTTCGCGACTTGTACACATAATAAAACGTAGTTTTATTAGTCATATACTTTATACGTTCATATTAATTAACCAGTCTTTTATTCGGATCGTAACTCAAATATGATTAAAGTCATAATATAAATGTACTGTATCTCAGATATACAATACTTTTTGTATATGGTGTTAACAAATTACTCATATAATAGGATTGTAAGTCTGAGTTACAATGTAATTTTTTTACATATTTGTTGTGAAATTTAATTGTAAGTCACAAAAAGACACAAAAGAGACATTTTAATGACTAAATAAGTAGACGACAATAAAGATTTATCTATATTGATTCAAATTTTAAAGATATTTCTTTAGAAAAACGTTACAGAATTCATCAAGAATTTTTAGAAACTTTAATGCGCCGTCCTCAAAAGTTACTGAAAATGATTTACGATGTTCTTCCTAGCAGGTGTCGATGTAAACACTGTAATAGATGCAAGGAAAACTAATAGTTTTATTTTTTGTTGAAAAGATAAAAATAAAATGAAAGATGTTGATGAATGATGAATTATTTATCCCATTAATTTAAAGGAGCAAAAAGAAAAACAATCAACAATCTCCATTTTAACCTATAATGAAGAAGACGAAAAGGAGGAGGTTTTATGGACATATAGCTTTATAATTTCACCGTATCCGACGGCATTGGTGCCGTCGGATACGGTGAAATTATAAACTGCACTCCCAAGAGTTCAGCCTTGACACTTCGTACGTGGTAGGATCATGCCAGAATTAGGGTCACCAACCGTACTATAATATTGTTACGACTCTGGTCCCGACAAAAACAAATTCACACCTGCATACCTGTAAAAACACATCTTATTACCTTTCGGGATTTGGACTCAATTTGTTTACTTTATGTTTAAAATTTCTGATTAGAAACAGCCTATTGTTGTATTGTAATCTTTTACGGCTTATTGCTGTATTGTGGATTTAAAGTACAAACTGATTCTAGGAAATTCAGTCCACGCGGCCGGGCATATTGCATCTATGCAGTATAAAGCAATGCCCCGATTGAGGGGCGGCAGTGAAGCGATAACCACGAGCGAAGCAAGACTTGTGTACATTCGGTAATCTATTTAATGACTGACTTTGCGCGTGTTATTATTGAATTACGACCTTATGCATTTCGTTTGGACTTGTTGTGTTTGGTTACATTTGTACCTGTGTTATACGTGTTTGTATAGTTCTAATAAACTCTATAATAATTCCAACGACATTTTAATTCGAGTCCTGCAACTCGTAACAATATATTATAGTATTTTAGACAATGGTACAGAAAAATAATATAGTACGAGATGTACTATATTTTCATCGCTAATCCAATTGTAACGCTTTGCTCAGATTTTTATGATTATTCTAATATTAATAAATATTTGCTGGCGAAAGCAAAATCAAATAATGAATACACAGGGAAAATTCAATGATGAAATAATTGGAGTTTTACTGCATGCTGGAATAAATGTATCTATGAGCCCAATAAAATTGCAGATGCGACTAAAGTCCTAGTAAACACTGCACTGGGCTAGATTGCAGTATCTGGCAATGTGCCACACGAACCCTGGCTCTTTGATATATACCGAAGTTAAATAACATAATCCATTTGCTAACGTATATTTAAGTTTGTTTCATTCAATATTTACATAATAAATAATCGCCATATTTGTGATTCGCTATATAAGAACATAATATTATAATTCATCCATTCCATTTTTACAATTACCACGTGCTAATAACGGTGAAGGAAAACATCGTGATGCAACCTGCACATCGAAATAACCGATGTGTCAAACCTGCCAAGCCACCTTGGACAAGCGTGGCAGGTATACTGTCCGTTCCCCTATAGTGGGAGGCCCGAGCCCAGCAGTGAGACATTTATGGGCTGTTATTACTACTGTAACCCATCAAGGAGTGTTAGTACCAACGCTTATGTATGGCTATGAAAGTTGGCTAAGGCAGAAGAAGCATGAAAGTAGGATAAACGCAGTTGAAATGAGAGCTTTGAGAAGTGTATGTAAGGTTAATGTAAGTGATAAGGGAACGTTGTGTATTCAAAAAGGATGTAATGATACGAGTTTACAAAGGAATATTAAGATGGTTTGAGCATTTAGAGAGAATAAATGAAAGCAGAATCACAAAACAAGTATAGGACAGTTATTGTGAGAGGTAGTCGCTGCCGGTCGACCGCGATCTCAATCATACTCATCATGATCAAATTAAATATATTTTGAAGAAAGGTGAAAAGCACTTTAAATAAGCGTGTATGTATGAAGAGATTAATGTAAGTTGATGAAGGTCGGAAAAGGTGAAATCCATCGTCTCTGGGTAGGCAGAGATAATGGATTTCCACCTGCTACCCCAATGGGAAACAGGCGTGACGAACCTCCCTATTTTTTGGGAACGTACAGTATACCTACCCTTCATGCTTGTCCAAACTGGATTAGTGGATTTCAAGCATCAGTTATGATGTATGATTCGTTTCACGGTTTCAGTGCTTAAAAGCCTTTACCGACCGAGGTTACTGGAACGCAGTGACTCCAGGTTCAACTGACTCCTGGCATGCTAAACTTCTTATACGAACTTTCTCTCACTTACTATAGTTTGTGGGTCTTGGATTGGTCCTACAGTAGTCCGTTGTATATCTCCTTTAACACAAGCGTAACTTGCTTAGCTTGGAGATATTACAACGTGTGTTTGACTGCCGGTTATATTAACGTTTAACTAGCCATGGTAGCCTAAGAGTCGTGGTCAAATCCCGGCAGGAACGCATGCACCACTTAGGAAGTTTTCTGACCTAATGGTCATATTGTTACAATTACCACGTGCTATGACGTGCTGCACATGAAACCGGCTCATCGAGACAACCGTGTTGTCATGTGTCCAACTTGTCAAGTCGCCTTAAACAAGCGTAGCGGGTATACTGTCCGTACCCCTATAGTGGGATGTCCGAGCCCAGCTTTGAAATGTTTATGCGCTGTTATTATTATTTTGTATCAACGTTCAGGTTTCACCAAGATGCTTCTTTCACCATCAGTCGGTGGTAATTGTTCAGTAGTGAATATGATAAGAACATGAAACGAACATCGGTTTTCCTTAGGATACCAAACGTGAGATAAAAAATCTGTTTTAAAAATGCAAGTCCTTAAAGCAAGCTCATTGATTTTTCTATTAAATGGTTACGTATTTATTCTGTTTTAATTACTTGATATAAAAAATATTATCTCTTAGGAATAAAATTAGGAAACAATTTCTTATACCAGCTAAGACAAAATAATTTCATTGCTTTTTGCTAAAAATCAAAGGTCGAAAAACATTTAGAGATTAAAGAGTGCAGTCAGGTCTCATCATTTTATTATGTGGGTAGTGGCTTGAGTCAGATTTATGAATAAATTAATATCCAAGCAGTAGATTTCTGCATATTACATTCCGATTTTTTTTAATTAAATAAAGTTCATTTGTGATATAAAAGCTCTCGTAGGTCATCAGTATTGGCATCACTATCAAAAAGAACGTTTCAACATAAAGTCCCAAACCGAGAAAATATTTTTTAACATTTGTTTTAAACATAAAAATAGCTGTCCGAAAAATAATAAACAATTAACAATATTAAGAAGAAAAAAACCCATCTACACATATAACCATCTTTTCAATGTAGTATAATATACCAGAAAAGTCTTTCCAGTTACATAGTACTTAGTCATTTTGATTGTTTAAAAAAACCGGTTTCAAAAATTAAAAAGTATAAAATAACTTAATAAAGATTTTTTATGGTTTACTTGGCACCGATTTCAAGATGTAGAAAATTTATATTATTTAGTCTCTTAATAAACTAAATAATTTCGTAGCGAAAAATCTTTATTAACTTATTTTATACTTTTTAGTTTTTGAAGTCGGTTATTTAAACGAAGTTTTCTTTATTTTTTACTTTTTAGTGTCTAGCTATGGGTGGCCTACGAAAAGTGCCGCGCACCTCAAAATATATAGGTCCCAAGAAACGGGAACGTTCTTAAAATGAAAACCACTGAACCAAGCTATGTTAAATTTTTAGGGGACTAAATGGCAACTATTCCGCATCAAAAAAAAATACGAACCACGTAAATCGGATCATAAATCTCAGCGTAATCGGTGTACAGACATAAAAAAAATACCAATCAAATTGAGAACCTCCTCCTTTTTGAAGTCGGTTAAAATCAATGATGTTTAACAACCGCAAACATGTAATAGGTACCAATAAAATGAATATTATAATACTAACCCAACAATAGAGTATAAGGAAGCACAGCAGACACAGAGTCGACTTGCACAGCATTAACGTCAATGAGTAGCTGCAAGATGTTATACGGCAGCCAGCACAGCGCGAAAAGAACTGCCAGAAGTAGAAGGATCCAAGCTACGCGCTTCCTCTCGCGAACTAGGCGGAGACGCTGAAAAATGCACAAGAACAATTTTAAAGTATCATAATATTTTCTCAAGTTTTCGCGACTTGTATACATAATAGAATTACGTTTTACCGGCTTTAAGCGCGGTAATATATTAGGTTTTGGTCTGTCCGACGTTTCGGCCGCTTTTCAGTGGCCGTGGTCACGGACGACAAAGCTGACATTTGTCCAACGAGTATGGTTAAAGTTTTATTTAGCCTACCGCCAACTTGTTCATTTTAATTATTTAATTTTAATTTTTTTTTATGGTTATTATTTACTCTATGGGAGCCTAATCTAATTTACCACCGCTTCACAACATGTTGTTGCTTGAAGAGAAGAAGCGGCGCAAGAAACTCTTCAGCAAACATGCCTAGTTCTAAATTTTTTTATATAATACTAGCTGACTCGGCGAACTTCGTACCGCCTTATTCAAATAAATTAATAAACAAACAAATTGAGAAAACATGGGAAAGGGCTCATAGAATTTGAAAAATATATAGCCTATAACCATCTACGATTAATTCCGCGTCGACTGGTTGTGGTTTCATGATGATCGGTCCAGTAGTTTTCGAGTTTAGATAAATAGCCATAAACCATCTAGGAAAAATTTCGCATCGAATGGTGGTAGTTTCATGTCGATACGATCAGTGGTTTAAGCGTGATTGAGCCTCAAACGAACACCATTTTCATTATATATATATAGAAGAAGAAGATAGATAGAAGAAGATAGATAGATAGAAGATAGATTAAAAAGCGTGGAAGGAAAAATAAAAGAAATTATCAGTCAAGTTGGTTTGTGTTACGTAACCGTTGCACGCAGAAAGAGCCCTGAAGAGAAAGAGGTCTGGCAGTTGTTTTTTCCCAAGTATTGATATTCTAAAGCTCTATAATCATCATAATCTTATCATAAATTATGGTTACGTTTGAAAGATCTGCTTCAAAGCTTCGAGTCTGGTTTATATTTACTCGAACTAATACACAAATGATCGTGCCAAGTGAAGAATCTGCTGTTTGGTGTTCAGTAGTCCTACTTTACAATATAAACGCAGCATTTCTTAGTTATATTCCCTTTACAAGAATGTAGGTCCTGCATAATTATTCGAATTTTGTTAAACCATAGCCGGCTCATTTTATGCTGTTATATCATGGACAAGAAGACTTATGGTAGGGTTCCTAATCTGATTCCCCCCGTGTGATTTCACACATTCATGGTGGAATGAAGCTCATCTCGTAATTTAACAAGAGCTTATAAAAGCAGCAGCAGCAAATATACAACTTTAAATATTTATGGCCTTACTTATAATCTTTAATTAAATTTTAAGAAACTGCTCAGCAACTGATTAACGAAAATCTTACCCATAAACTCCTCTTAAGGATAAGAGGTGGTGGTAAAGTAACTCATAAATAACTGTCAAAAATAACCAACATCGAGAGGTAGTTTAAGTGACTGCTAAGAGGCAAGATGGCAAGTTTTATTTGAAACATTGATTAGGGGCTTAAGAGTATGTTATTTAAGAGATGCTAATCTTAATCCTTTCTTAACGAGATTATTATGAGTAAGGCCCTTAATTGTTACATATCGAGAGCTTCATAAGAAACGGGCGTACAGACAAAAGTGCAGTTTTACACAAGGGACAAAATTGTGAATAAAACGAAACTAGTTGATTGTATAAGGCTGCAATTTCGAATAGCCTTCTATTTAGGTACACTTGCAAACTGGTAAGACTTTCGAAATTGTATCATGCACGTTTTTTAGTAAACAACAAAAAAAATCATTTTTGCGTATACGCCTATATGTTACGTAGCCCTCGATATATACTCAGCTATATATTATGTAACAGTCGAGATTTTTCTAATACCTACCACATATTGTTAAAAGAGGCCGTATTTCAGCCTTGAAGTTATGATTGTTGTGAAAAAATGTTGATAGCAGTTTTACGAGTCATAAAAAGTTTTACGGGTATTGTGCTTATGGACTGATGGTCAGACAATTATGATAGTATATGTAGTATACCAAAAGTATCATAAAAAATCACAGATGTATTGTATCCTTTTATTTGAAATACATGTAATATGCCATTATAGTGTAAAATAAAGAGAAGTGAATTTCTATATATTAATTCGTGAAGGAAAAGCTTTGTACCCATTTTCACGAAAATTGCGCCGACGGAGGAGTTTGAAATTTCGCACACTTATAGTTTACTATATAATATAGAGAAATATATAAATATAGAGAAGAAGCGACGAATGCTACTTTTTTTTTTTAATTATGCAAAAGTAATACATTATTGGTCTTACTTATAAACGTTGGTTAAATTTTAAGCAACTGTTTAGCAGCTGATTAGTGAAAATCTTACCCATAAACTCCTTTTAAGGATAAAAGATGGTAAAGCAACTCACAAATAACTGTCAAATTTAACCAACCTCGAGAGGTAGTTTAAATGACTGCTAAAAGGCAAAATGGCTATTCACATTTGAAACAGCTGATTCTCACGGAGTGCGGAAATAAGGGGATCGAATCTGTGTATAAAAATATATCAGTAAAAAAGCATTGAATTGGTGTCGCCACCTACCGTAGCTAAAGGGATATTTATTGAAGAAAGTGCTAAAAAGTTTTATACTCGCAAACAATGTAAAATCACTAGGGTATTAATGTATTCAAAAAGGAATAACAATTAAAATAACTAAAAAAACATTTTTACGTGCGAGCGGGAGTACGTAGGATTGGAAGGAAACACCAGTTTTTAACTAAACGCTTTTATTGACTTACACAGCCGTGATTCCTCTTCGCAGAGTTGGCCCCACATGCACAACTAACAACGCTCTGTCCCGACAATTATGTCTTACTCACAATACCGTCGCCGATATTGCGTAGACCACTTTCTGCTGCTGCAGTGCCCACATTCGAATTTACCCCTGTGTAGCTCGCTTCTGGATCTTCTCTTAAACTACGCTACACTCCTCCTTCACTGAACTGTCCACTTAACTTTTCACAAAATTCACCACTAAACTTTGTCAGTCTTCTATTAAACTTCTCTTCCAACTCTTTCATATCGCATTTGTCGCTTCACTGTCTTCAATTGAACTCTTTGAACTACCGGTAGGCGCGCCTTACGCTGGTTATATATCCGCAAGGAATCTTCTAGAACCCATACTTTCAATGTTCTTTTCATTATTCTTTTATTTACTATCTATCCCTTTCTAAACTATCTTTATCTTTAACTTCCTATCTATCTATCTCTGTCTTTTCCTTCCCAAACCTTCTATTCTACAACTTTCGCTCATCATCTATTCCGTTCTAAAATGTTGTGTATTCCTTCCACAATCTTCTACCTTTTTCTAAAAGTCTTGAGAACGGCTTATGCTGCCATAAAGTTCTACCCTCGGTCGCCACAATATTAAATATTTTCACTCGGCACATAATTCAATAACTTCATTATTGTACCCTTTACCGACACTAGCGCTATTGTCTCTTGTGGTTATTTCTTGGACTATTACTGCTCTCTCAGTCAGTTCTAAGTTCTAACCCGACAAGCTGTGTTTAGTATGTATCACAGTTAATACTGGTGTGTGCTGTTGTTTTCTTGTTTCTTGGTATAAAACATTGATTGGTATTCGACAATTTCTACGATTTTATACATGATATCGAGGAGCTCTGAATACTTTTGCTGCGACAAGAAGACGGAGAAAGACATACAGAGCTCGTTTCAATCTGTTGCATAATTTAACAGATGATGAGTTCAGGCTATGATACAGATTCAGTAAGACGAATATGTGCAAAGTAATAGAAATAAGAGCTGATCTGCAAGTTGATACCCGAGGTGGACATACGGAGTAAGGTTCGCTTCGAAAAGTTGGCGGTACATAAAAATTCCATCAAATTTAACAGAAGAAGTCAATGCAATCTTATTCAAAACACACAGGTCGTTTGAAACGCAGATTTTTGCGAAAATTGTGACATTGTGGTCATTCTAGAGGCAGCACACATGATGCAAGGATATACTGAGAAAGCCCAGTCAAGAGGAAATTTGAAGGAAATGAGTTTGTTGAACGGCTAATTGGTGATGTGGTTATGCAAGGACTTCTCACCTTGTAACACCACTGCTGAGGCCCCACACTGCAGAAGAGCAGCGTTACAATCACTGTCATATTCAAACTTGTAATGTTATTCAAAGATGTTTTGGTGTATGGAAACAATGGTTCCGAATATTATTAGAAGCCATGATAGGCTCATACACCTCAATACAGGCAACTATTATTGTTTGTACAGTATTGCACAATTTAGTGATCGAGCTGAATGAAGAACAAGGTGCATATTCATATTAATTTAATAATATTTTATCATATAATAATAAAATATGACCTTTGGCCAGTTCCTATATCTGACTAATAGTTACTTCTAGCCCTATATCTTACTAATATTTGCCTTATTACTGATTTTTTATTTGTTTTCAGATAGAGAAAATCTTCAACCTGAAGTGCCTGTATGAAAATTTTAATAATGATTTAATTTTATCATTCTTATTTGGCTATAATGGAGAAGATAAAGAATAGCCCTTTCTATGACATGATACTGATCAACATTATCACTGACATTCCTTAATGTTATTGAGTGCAGTCTATTACAATATTAATTCTACAGAAACCACTAAACCTAAGCAAATTACCAATCTCATGGCGACCCCAATGTCTGAGGACTGCCATTACCTGCAGCTCACATTATTGAGATTATTGATCACCATGTAGAACAAATAAAAAGGAACATTTTTAAACAATTAAAACACCTCAAAAAATTTAAATGCAGAATTTTAATAAAAAATTATACACAATTATGTATTTTTTATTATTTTTGATAGCCAGTCTTCTTCCAGATACATTATTTTCAATCACTTTTAATGCAACTCTTATCACACCTCATCTTTCACTCAAGGGCTTCTCTTTTACACTTCATTCCTTCTTCCTGCGCTGCTTTGGCCAACACAAACAATGCTTGTTCATGGCTACCCTTCAGTAGTCTCCCGTATGTCTGTGAAAACAAAAGCCATAATAATAACAACCTATAAACATACCAATATTGGGCTTTAATGTCCCATTCAGAAAGGGAAGGGACTGACAGTATATGCAATATGCTTTTCCAAAGCCGATTGGCAGGTTTAACACATTGGTTATACCGACCTGCAGGATTCATCTCAATGTTTTCCTCCATTGTTAATCACCTGAGTGATGTATGTTTTCCAATCAGGATTCGAACTTGAGCACTTTGCGTTTAGGACACATGTACTAACCTTTTTATTTAAATGGCCCATATGGCCATATATCCTATGTACCCTATGTACTGTCCATTAATATACTATGGCTATGTTTGGCAATAAAAACGAAATCAATGCGAAAATATATATCATAGAGACAGTGACTCTTTGTTTTTGAATGTACTAAATAAAAACTTGTAGTTACCTATTTAATATGAATAATATCACTGTCAAAATTGTTGGAATCCACAGTAAACTCATGGGATATGGTCTCCATCAAAATCTGATCTTCAAAAGGTCGGCTACCTAGGCGGAAAATCTCCTCCACCAGTCATTGTTCTCGCTCTTTTAAATGCCAACTCAGATTGTTAGCCTTGTTTTTCATATTAGCCAAGCGAGCTTTTTGGCGACATACGCGTTTGTGCTCGTTTCTTTTTCAATAATATCAGCACACTCATGTACCAGCATTTCGAGAATTAGCTAAAAAACCATAAAATATTATGTTAGCGTGCATTAGGCTCTTGTTAGAAGAGTATTCGGTTCAACTTTACAATAATGGACACTGAATTTTAAGTAGTGGAGGCTGGAAGGGGGAAGGGGGGGAAGAGTACTTCTCCCTCCTGCAACCCCCATGTCTAGGAGACATGTAGTTTTGGAGATATGATTTTTTTTGTAAACATAACTTTACTAATTTTTTTCAAAATGGTGTACTTATTTCTTGAGTCTAAATACGAGAAATGCAGAAGAAAAGTTAGTGGTCAATGTAAAAAACATTTAATACAGTCTAAAAACGCGGACTAAAGCCCACAAGCCTAGCGAGCAAAGCAAGTGTGCCATGACAGCGGTCAACAAATGTCACAACCGATTTGTAACCACCATTTAAATAGTTATCAATAAATAAATGGTGACCAGTCGGTTCTGGCACTCGCCGGCCGCTACCGCGGCACGCTCGCTTCGCTCGCTCGGCTCGTGCGCTTTGGTCTAAACACTAACCCAACCCAACCAACTCACCATTTAAGTCACTGGTCGCGAGAGACACTGTCCTTGCACCAGTTCGTAGTCGCTCATTATTAAAAAATAAAACGGCGGCAAAATATTCATAGTGCCACCTAATGCATCGATGTTTGTAATAAAAATAAATCGATTACAAATACTTCTCATTCAAACTCGTAATTATAAGCAAGAACAATAATTTTCATATTTCAAAATGGATATTATTGGAATATCGAATGATATTCGAATAAAAAAACGATATTATTGACATACTGATTTGGTAACATTTATTTATCGTCGTAAAGTGAAAAAAAGTGACAATACTGTGATTTATTATTATGTACTTTAAAATTATAATAACTAATTCAAAACTTGTTTACTAAACTAAAAAACGGTTTTAGTGTTTATATATCATGTGTAAGTGTATTCCTAAAGACAAATCAAAGTTTTTTTCAACAAAAGTGACATAACCTTGTTTATCAAACATATTTTTGTTTTTCCCATTATTCATTCAAAACTTGTTGGTGGACCCTAAAAACTTGTTTCCTAGCCCAAATAAGAGGTCTAGTGTCTATATATAAGGCGTATGTATACCCCTAAACTTGATTTTCGTAAAATTCAGTGTCCATTATTGTAAAGTTGAGCCGAGTATTCAAAGAAAAATTAGGATTAATATAGTTATTTTACATATTGTGCGCCCTGTTACAAACAACTATGGATGCTACGTATGCTATGCCCTTTAACGCTTACACTTGTTGTTCACTCAAGTTTTTTTGTATTCTTTTCACATGGCGTTCCGCTGTGATGTATTTAAAGATTATTTTATCAATTTATATTATTTTCTATTTACACACGACAAACATAAACAACTCAGCTGTCAGTTGTTAGTGTCAACGTCAACAAAGTCACTGGATACAGACTAAAAAACGTAGTACTGACAAGAATTTCGCTCTTTTCCGTTCTTTAGTCGAATATTTTGGGTACAACGCTACGTCAATCATTCAAATTTCGTTTGTCTGTGCTCCTCTGCGGTAAGCAACAGGTAATATACGTTTATAAGTGAAAAAAAGATATTCATTGATTAGGGGCTTAAGAATCTCTTATTTAAAGGACGGCTAAACCTTTCTTAACGAGATTTTTATAAGTAAGACCATAAATCAATAAAAAAAACATTATACACATTACCATGTATATAACACACACACGCATTATGTACTCTTTGTGAGGTTATATAATCAAAGCTCTTTGTTTATTGTTAAAGTTAAATTAACAATTGTAGCCCTGTCGAAATCAGTGATTATAGAAGTATAGTCTTTGACATTATTATGGTAGAATTTCGACCACGGGTCTCGGACTAGTACACTTTATAAGAAGTATAATTTTTTTGACAGTGTGATGGAAGATGATGCAGTATAGGTTTTATTACCACCACAATTAGTGAATAACATATACACACATTATAAGGAGAATTTTTAAATAAAACGCTTGAGTTGCTTTGACTTGTGTAATAGCGGAGAGTGCGGAGAGTGCAACTACGTAATATTTTAAGATCGTTTGAATAGCCCCTGACATAAAGTGTGGAGCAATAAATGTTGTTCTCAAGTATTTTAAATGTAATTTTTTGTAGGCGGCAACAGGTTTGAATACAGGATATTAATTGAAACTACGTTTATACTTGTTAGGGCCATGTTGTGTATGTACTTCTAATAAACTTTGTGATAATACCAATGGTATATTAATTTATATCGCAAACATTCGTAATTATCCACTTATGTAGTGTGTCGTTTGTTAAGTCAATAACTATTTTTCATTTCTTTCTGGTTTACTGGCCACTAAATGTTATTTGAAACAGAGAGGTTTTATAGAGGGTCTTGGAATAGTTTAGATTCACAATTGGACCAGATAGTTGACGCTACTTTCTAGATTTTTTCCAAGACAGGACAATGTCTTCCGCAAAAAGTTTGTTTGTTTAATCCAAAATCAGTAAAAATAGTGTTACAAGCTACACAGGACTCGAATTAAAATGCCGTTGGAATTACTATAGATTTTATTAGAACTGTACAAACACGTATGAAACAGGCACAATTATGACTGGATACAACCAGTAACACTGCACGATTCAATAACACGCGCAAAGTCCGTCACTATATCGCTCTTCGAATGTACTACACACGTCTTGCTGGTATCGTAATCGTCGCTTGACTGCCCCACCCCACCGTTCGGGCATTGTTTTATACTAACTTTACAGCAAAAAAAACCGACCGTATGCACTGGGGTTTCCGAGAAACAGCCAACCAAGTCGAAAACAATAACAATAGGCTTTTGTCTAATTGTAAATTTTAAACACTAAGTAACCAAAATAACTCCGAATGCGGGGCAATAAACCAGGTGCGCAACATTTCTTTGTCGGTACGTAACAATAGGTATGCACGTGGCCCAACTTGTAACAATAGTTTACCTGTTGACTGTTAGCACTTCCTTCGGTCTGGTCGAATGGTGGCAGCACTGAGCATAATCTACGTCCCATCAAAGAGTACGACACGACTACGATGCAACCTGGAAACCAAAATTATTTATCAAGAATTTATTATTTTTTAATGAAGTGCCCTACTTTTGATATTTTGAAAATGTAACTATGCACCACTTGGGCACTTTTTTTAGGAATGTGCATATTGCTTACAATTACCATAAGTTGACGGTGATAAGAAAACGGTCGGTAAGAACCCGGCCTAAGTGGACCCGTTTGCCGATTTGCCTACAACCAAACTTAGCTTTCTATCTAAAGCTTTATTAAATAAATCCTAATCTATTACCATATCACCCCGTGTCAAATCATCTTTAAACTAAACAAACATATTAACTTCGCTTTGTCATATATATCCCTCACATGACACTGACGTGATAGATGCCGCGGGGAATCGTTACCCATAAAACATTCAACAGTAAAATACGAACTTCAGTACTTTAGAAGTACTTAATATAATGACAGACTTTATGATCAAAGAGCAACGATCTGCATCCAGCTCCGCTTGGCTTTACGAGGTCGTGTGTGCATACTGCATGTCCCCTATAAAACGACTACAACAAATTTGCATAATCCAATAACACTTTCCACGAGGATTCTGAAGTTTAAGTCAGAGTTATTTTCTTGTAGAAACGGGACTGCGTTGTATATATTGTCTGAAACTTAATTGAGTATGAACAAGAAGAGTTAAATATTATTATATTAGCATGTATCTTATACTAATATATAAAGCTGAAGAGTTTGTTTGAACGCGCTAATCTCAGGAACTACGCGTCTGATTTGAAACATTCTTTCAGTGTTAGATAGCCCATTTATCGAGGAAGGTTATAAGCTATATATTGTTACCAGTTAAGCAGGACCCAAATTAAAATGCCGTTGGAATTACCATAGAATTTATTAGAACTATATAAACACGTATAACATAGCTAGAAATATAACTAGACACTATTAGTACAAACTGCACGATTCAATAACACGCGCAAAGTCCGTCACTATATCGCTTATCGAATGTACGTCCTGCTTTGATCGTGGTTCTCGCTAGACTGCCCCTCTCCGCATTGGGCTATTGCTTTATAATGCACCGATGCCATACCTGGCAAGCTTCGACGCAATTTTCCAGAAAACATAATGCGCACACCTGCGTAATTATGCCTGCGGTACAATACATTAGGATGTTTTGTTGTTTCTAAGTTACAATTTTTAAATACAAAATAAACAAAAGAAGTCCAAATGCGACAAAGCTGCGTTTTATGACAGGTGTGCCTTCACCTTTGTCGGCATGTAACAATATCATTGCGATAAGACCAATAGAAGCGGAGCACGAATGAAGAATGTTTCAAAATCGGGGGATTTTTATTAACTTACTTTTTTTAACTATTCCACGCGGACGGAGTCGCGAGCAGAAGCAAGTTACAATATAAATAACCTTAAAATAAGTCATTCCCCAAAATCGAAGTATATATACAAATTGAAATACACCTAATACATATACATGCATAAAACAGATCTAACAAATTTATATAAACTATACAAATGTACTATTGTAATGCAGTATAGCTAGAAGGCTGGATTACCTCGCTGGATACAAAGGCTAATTCTCGGAGCAAGGTCCATCCGCAGGCAGCTTTTTGTTTTAAAGCTATTGCATAGCTTTTATCGCGGCCTTTGAGCGCGGCGACCGAATCAAAAATTCCGTAACGAAAATAAAACCTAACACCCCCCCCTCCGCCTACCATGTAGCTCGGCCGAGCGTTCGCTTAACGTGTAATATATGGTAAGACTGTTCAAAGCTGCTCCGAAATCGGACGAATACGTAAGCAGCTGTTTGTGAGAAGGTATATAGGTGTATAGGTATCAACCATATCTTTACAATGCCACACTCACCGCATGTGCGCCCCGTAAGTATACATGTAGGTATATATGTATTTTTATTTTATTTAGGTTTATGGCTTGGCAGCTAGGCCTTTAAGCCAGCTCTTAGTTTTTAATATACATTTAGTTTCTTCATTTTCTTAAGCCTATTTGTAGCATAGCTGAACTGTAGGTAATCAGCTAGTGCCATTCAACGGAGTTCTTGTGACAACTCAAGGCCACATTTGACTATACAGTTCACATTTCTCACAAAACACATAATCACTACTCAAAAACTATCAATATCCTACAACTATTGCTCATTTTAGAGTAATTTTACACATTTCTAGAAAATAAAACTGCACAGCACAACGTCTCCTTTCAGTTCCCGCCAAAAACTCCGGTATATATGTATATACAGGTGTACCTTAGTACAACAGTGAATAGCAGTTGCTGGTGAACAGCTGTACGCGTAAAATTTGTGTATAAAGTGTTTTAAATATGAATAAACAAACTGCATTTGTTAATGAAGAAAGTGATGAAATATAGTAAAAAAAAAATTGTGATAGCTTAAAAATACTGCATAAATAAAAATAAAAAAAATAATTATAATTGCGTAAGTTGATAAAAAATGCCATAAAATAGCTTTTTAATAGCTTGTGGGCATTTAGCTTCTCAGGACGGTTATATAAAATAGACAAAAAATGAAGAACCAAACAAAAAAAAAACACTTCTTCAAACAAAAACAATAATATTTTACCGATTTCTTTTTACAACATCTTGAAGTCGGTGATAATTAAAACGTAAAGATTATTATATACGATATTATTGGTGGCAGTTGCTTCTTTATTAATTTGGAAATCAAACTCGATTTTATTGGACTGTATAATTATTGTTGAATTAAAAGAATACATAAAGTAGTACAGAGCGTAATTATTTACAAGATACATAAGAGCAATGCTGAGAGGTGAAGTGTAGAGTAGCAGAGAGAATTTCGCCTGCCAGGGTCGCTCCTTAAGTCCCGCATCCCGCCCGACGCCTAAGTGCTAATCGTGCCCTCTGAGGGCGCCGGCGGTATGCGGGGCGCGGAGAGTAGGTGTGCTCCGGCGGGCGGGTCAGGGGGGTGCTCTCTGTCCGCAACAATTATTATAAGTTCTAGAAAACCGTTGCGTACTGTTTTAACTGAAACCGATAAAATTGTACTACTAAACTTTACCCCACTATTTCTGAATTTATTGTCATTTGAATTTAGTCCAAGTTGAAATAAACTTGCTTCAAAAGTGCCCCAGTATTGAGATCCCGAATCAAGTTGTCAGTTGATAGCGGTCGTTTCATCGCGTCTTCGTCCACGTTAGACGAAACCAAATAACTTTTACTTGTCTCAAACAATCTAAGAAACTATACTTTTACTACTTTATAATATTACTAGCTTTCTGCGTCCGCGTGGAATAATAAATAAATAAAAGTAAGTAAAAAAACCCTCCGATTTTGAAACATTCTTCATTAGCGCTCCGCCCCTACTGATATTAGCGTGATGATATATAGCCTATAGCCATCCTCGATAATTGGGCTATCCAGCACTGAAAGAATTTTTTAAATCAGACATGTAGTTTCTTAGATTAGCCCGTTGAAGCAAACAAACAATACAACTCTTCAGCTTTATATAAGAGTATTTACGCTCCCATAAAGTCAATAACAAGCATAAACAAAAATGAATAAGTTCAGGTTGAGTCAAATAATAACTTTAATGTTACTATTGACATCTTTGTCTTCCGTGATCACGGCTACTGAAAAGTGGCTAAAACATCGATATAAAAATCAAAGTAAAACATAGCGCTGAAAACCGTTTACACGGTATTACCGCGCCTAAAGCCAATAAAACGTACTTCTATTATGTACACTAGTCGCGAAAACTTAATAAAATATCAAAATACTATATATACAATATTTAAATAATAATTGATTTCCACAAACCTTTTTGCCAAACTTGACACATTTGAAATTGTTACTTATAACGTAATTTATATCTTTGTTCTTGCTTTGTGTTATAGATAAGCCCGTGAACCTGATACTGTCTTGGACTAGCATAATCCATATTTATTAGTGAACAAACGCTAATTTACTTCTACATTTCATAAGAATATTCTAGTTCAAATGTAATTAATTTCGCAAATTTCTTATTAATACAACATACACACCGCTATAAAGCTTTGTTTGATAACAAATTAAAAGTTACTTTGAAATTCATAAGAGCTTTGATATTTTACCTCTCTTAAAGTTCGTATATGTAAAATAAAGTGAATTTATTGTTATTTACATATTTTTTAATTATCTTCATGTAAATAAAGTTGTTAAGTATTAATTTGATATTTTATTTCCCAGTATTCTTACAAGCAAAAGTTATAATACAACTACGTTTTAACGGTTTTAAGCGCGGTAATTTATTTGATTTATTTTCAGTGGCCGTGGTCACGCAAGACACGAAAAAGAAAAGCGGCGAAACGTCGGATAAACCATAATCAAATAAATTACCGCGCTTAAAACCGTTAAAACGTAGTTTTATTATGTGTACAAGTCGCGAAAACTTAAAATATTAAGCAAAAGTTATTTTATAAAGTCTTTGAATAAATTTAAATATGTAGCAGTCTACGACTGCTACGTCGCTACGTGACTACGAAACAGCGTAGCAGACTGGCACAAGTCACTGGTAGTTATTTATGACACTAGTGCGGTAAATTGGTTATTACAAACGTAATATAAGCCCGAGAAGTCGAAGGCTTACCATATCCATGAGATTGTAAAAACCAACAAACGGTCGTACGTCACCGTTTTTCAACACATTTGTGAGAAAACAGTACAATAGATAGATAGATAACACTTTATTGTACACCATTACAGAAAAGACAGAAAAACATATAGCTTAAAATATTGTTACGAGTGTGGGACTCGAATTAAAAATGCCGTTGGAATTACTATAGAATTTATTAGAACTAAACAAACACGTATGACACAGGTACAAACGTAACTAGACGCAACCAGTACAAACGTAATGCATAATTCAATAACACGCGCAAAGTTCATCACTGTATAGCTTATCGAATGTACACACGTCTTGCCCGTATCGTGATCGTCGCTTGACTGCCTCACCCCTCCGTTCGGGCATTTTTTTATACTAAACTATCAATATGTCTTGACAAAATGCTCGACCGCATAACAATAGTTTCTAAAAATCACACCTGGTTAATGATTATCATTAACAATTACTGGTTGCGCCGAGGAACACCTCCTTGTAAATTCTTCCTCCCCATCCTCGCCATCAAGAATAAAATAAAAGTTTAAATGAAGAATGCGCATAACAAGGGACAGAACTGTCACTACTGTCACCGCTATAAATTACGGAACATATATAAAGTTGTTGGACACGAAATAAAGGAAATAAACCAAGATTACTACATTTAACTAATCAAAGCCATATCCTAGTGAGAGTGTGAACCCCCCGGGGGACGAGTGCAGTGTGGCGGCGGACTGGTGGCGAGGTGAGTATTCCTTCCTTGCTTCTTCTTCCCGTCCCTTTGCCTTCTCCCGGCCATCACATCGCGCCCGCAATTACAATACACAATAGGATGTTTTTTTAGTTAAAAATATTTAACACAAATTAAACAAATAAGTCCGAATGCTGTGCATTTACTTTTGTCGGCGTGTAACAATATTCTAAATGTGCACAATGGACGGTCTTATCGCTAAGAAGCGATCTCTTCCAGATAACCCGTGGCAGGAATAAAATATATATTGGTCAAAGGTGGTATACATAAATATTAGAGGATATACAGTTACTATATAGGTAATGAAACAAATTTTAATTTTAACACAAGTCGAAAAGTCACAACACTCTTTCACGTTTCCTATATGAAAATGGCGACACATACGCGTGGTGAAAATTAGTACAAAATCTTTCATTTCATTTTCTGTATAGTTTAAAAGTGAGACAAATATATGAATCAAAAGCTCTTCCAAGAAGGTTCGATTATTCAACTTATTATTTTTTTCGTAATGTGAAACTTCTTGGTGGAATTCTTATTATTTTTTTCATCTAAATACTTATTTTACCATACGTTACGTAACTGTGTGGTGCGTAGTATTTAACTTTCGAACAATGCAGACAGTCTACGATAAAGCATTTTTGGAGCGTATGTGCTGAAAAATAAATTTACCGTATACATACATAAGTGACAACATATTGATTCCTCTCGAAAAAGCAAGAGTACCTTTTAACTTGATGTTTTGAACAATATTCCCATTTACTATAAATATGGTTTCAGGGTTAATTTTAGTTGTGTGTAACACTTGCAAACATTAAAGAGGCAACTGTAAAGACGTAAAAAATAGATTACTAAGAGAAAAATTAAATAAATTACTTTGCATCTTAAAAGTTCTTTTATATTGATTTAGTAGACATTGTTCTTGTCAGCAAATTTAGTGTATTTGACGTGTTTGATACTGCTAATCAGAATTTCTGCTGTTTGATTAGTTTTCGAATCACTTAAACCAACAAGATGGTTGCTCCGAATCCGAGTATTTTCTTGTGTAACCCTGACGTGCAATTATTACAAATAATAAATGAGTTTATGTATGTTTACACGTATGCAATTAAGCTATAACTAACCTGGCACCGCATATACCAGCACAAAACTAAACGCTCCAAATAGCTCCTTTCTGATAGAGTCCGGCCATTTCTCAGTGCAGAATTCAATGGTGCGTTCCACCCATACCTGCAAACAATAGGATATTTATTAATAAGTCGCAGTGAGCTATATTCACAGTTTGCTAATGCATAAAGCCATTACATGTACCTTATACTATGTAAGAATCTATTGAATACGTGAAGCAAAACACAGCAAAATCTTTTTACCCCATTTTTTACGAAAATTGCGCAGACGGAGGGAGGAGTATGAAATTTCGCACAGTTATAGTTTATATGAAAAAGGAGTGAAGAATGCTAATATTTTTTTGAATTATCCGTAAAAATACATTAAATTAATAAAAAACATTACACACGCTACCATGTATTTGACACACACACGCATATATAACTCTTTTGTTTATAGTTAAAGTCAAATTAACAGTGTCGCCTTGGCGAAATCTTTGATTATAAGTAGTATATAGTCTCTGACAACAGAACCTTAATAATGTTCAAACTTATTATTTAAATTAATTATTATGGTCGAATTTAGGGCACGGGTAGCCACTAGTAAATAATAAATATAACACATGGTATCGTTTTGTTTGCGAGAACGAGAGATAAGTAGTTATTAAAAAGAGATATATTTTGAACACTGGATTACTTTGGGAATAATCTCAGTTATTTTTGATGTAAAACGAGACATCAAATTTTTTTTTTTTTTTAATTCTTAGAGTAGTTGGGAATTAATGTATTATATCTTATCGGACAAGAACAAAGGAATAGTGTACTATGGGAATAAGCTTATATTTTATTTCATAAAACTTAAATGTACTATGTACAAAGATAAGACTCAATTAATCGGAATGAAGCGACATTGGATTTTTTCTTATTCTGCTCCTTCTTGTTTACTCAAGATTTTACAACAACTAGTAATTAGTCCAATAGCTGACTCATCTGAAGCGTAATACTATTAAAGTCAGCAAGGATTAAAAGTGACTTTCGCATCTTAAAATAAATAGAATGAAATTAACTCTCCCCATAATGCATAGTGATGTTTGATGTTTTTATGTATGTAATATTAATAGGTGTATTTATATATCTATTAAGTATGATACTTATTTATATTGAAAATAAATTTGTATGTTCCCCCTATGCGCCCTTTTTTTGACAACGCTGGGGGAATGCGTTTGCGCATATCCTCAGGCCCCGGGGGATGCCACTAAAGGGTATATGGGACTCCCGGCTGCTGGTTTTGCACATAAGCTTCAACGTTATAGCTTGCAAACACCGACCGCCAGACTACCCACTAAACCTTCCAGCGTCCCTCAGCATCATGATGAGGCGCCACGGGACCGTAACCATGGGTATGACTGCCGTGACACGTCGATGCGAGCCGACAAGGAGGGGTGTCCCTGAAACTAGAACACCCCACGGCACTGGGTGTGGCTTGTCGGAAGGGTCCTCCGACCCCCCCGTCCTACTATGTTATAGGGATATGAGCAAAGCGCCGCCTGTGAACCCCTGTTCGCCGTCTGCAACAGAGGTCCGCCTGCTCATCCTCCTCTCTTATTCTTTCGGCAGCCTCCTTCTGGGATATAACGCCCTCGCAGCAGGAGGTCTCCGCTAGCTAATTCTTCTCGCTGTATAGCATCTGGCCGACCACGCTGGACAGCGAGAGATCTTTACCGATAAAAATTATAACACACACCATTGTCGTGCACAGTTTATCGACGTAACTCGTTCTGTATCAGAACAGCAAATGAATTTATTAAGTAAGTTTAAAGATCTATATCTTCAAACTTAGACTTATTTACTAATAGTGTAGCATTCTTTAGCGCAAAGTTGCTCAAGTTCTATTCAAACTTAGATTGATCAGTTTAAGTACCTTATAGCTATGCACATTTTTTTATTGTTTCTTTGTTTAATTTCCTTTTCTTTTTTTTTAATGTTATCTGTGGAGGTTTATTTATATGTCCTCTTAATCTAACTTATTTCTAGTTATTATTAACGATAGCTGTTAGTCCCCAAATAAAATAAAATAATATTTTATATACTTATATGAATGAATGCATGAAAACACTTTATTGTTCACCAAAAATTAGAACTACGTTCTTAAAACTAAGTACAGTACATGTTGAACAAAGGGCGGCCTTATCGATTAAGGCGATCTCTTCCAGGCAACCCCCTAAACTAAGGAAAGTATTAAGACAACAGGGGCGGTAAAAACAATAAATAATAAGAAACATTCCAAGAGTAAGTAAATAAATAATAATATACTTTATATACTATACAAAAATAAGATATATAATACTATATATAGAATCAGCAGCATGTGTTAGACTTGTGAGGACCAAAAATATTTAGTGACCATCAGTTTAAAAGACAATAGATTTAGCTTGTCTGATGTTGAGTGACAGGGAGTGCCATAAACGGACAGCCTGTACCGTGAGAGAGTTATCAACAAAGGAAGAAGTATATGTTTATCATTGAATAAAATATAATGTAAGTAACTGCATATCATCTAATATTTACGTACAACCTTTGACTGATTGAATCTGTTTTATTCCTGCCACGGGTTGTTTGGAATAGATCGCTTTTTAGCGATAAGACGCCCATTGTGCGCATTTAGAATATTTTTAGGCTTTAAGTTTTTCTGTGTTTGTTAAATGTTTGTATAGAATATTTTTCTGCATAGATTAAGGTAAAGACCGTTAGTACCCGGGTTGCTCAGCGCTTCCGGAGCTAGATTTAGTGCAAAAGCTATGTCCCATTTTATGAACCAACTCGCAGTGCAAAAAAACTAAGCGCTTTTTTATGTTCCACATTACGTGTAAGTGTAAATAACTAATAGCCGTATTTTACAAACAATCATCAAATTATTATCCTGGCATCATCACGATATAAAGTTATTGGAGGCATTTCCAATCCAATATATAGCTACTGTGTGTGCTACCTGCGTTTCTCCAGGAACATCCTAAAGCTCAGTCGGTCCAGGCTGAGACTAGTTATTAGCGCAGCCACTGGACATGGCAATTTTAACAGACATCTTTTCAATATAGGTGTCACCGACAGCCCCCTGTGCAGAGCATGCCTGGAGGCAGAAGAAACAGCCGCCCATGTCCTGCTTGAATGCGGAGGGGTGGCCCAATACAGGGCGAAGTATCTGGACGCCCCAGGTAGCCTCCGAGAAGTCTTCAGCAACGTCAAGAAGCTGGTCGACTTCCTGGAGGAGCTGGGCTGGATGGAGTAAACCCTCATCCACCCTCGCACGCAAAATAGGCGCTCTGTCGTCGAGTTGCGGAAACCGCCCGCTCGCAGAAGAAGAAGAAGAAGAAGATAGCTACTGTGTTAAAGGCAAAATAATAGTAGTCTTATTTTAGGGCCATAAAAAGGCGTTCGGTGGTACGTTTAGCGTCTAAACTTTGTAACTCTATGGAATAAGACTGTAAATTTTAAAAGCTGACTTACTTATGAAAAGGCAGTAGTATGTGATATGACATCGTTTGAAAAAGCAAAATAGGATAGCGGAAACTAACGCTTTTCCAAGTTAGACTAGACTCTGTAACAAGTAATATCTATCTTTTACCAAAGAAATAATAATAGGCCAGACGATATATAAATCTGCCATACAACGTGTTTACTCCTCGAACCTACGTATAATTTACGTTGCTTGTTCACTTGGATAACATGACAGAAGCTTATCCTGCCAATAGAGAGCTCAAACAAGCGAGTGGATGCCAGGGCGTTAAGATAACACTGTATAGACAACTCTATACCTACTTTGAAAGCAAAATGTGGCTAAATAAAACGCAAGTTTTTAACAGGAATTTTCTAAGTATACGAAATAAAAAGAAGTAAATAGTAATAACAAAAAAAACTATAAGAATTCTATTATTCACAGATAAAAATCGATTTATATCGTTCACGTAACATTAACCAATGTGGAGATATTTTGAAAAAATTGGTAGAATTTTCTTATTTATTTAAATAAATATTAAATATTGCCAATATTATGGTATCAACAAGTCTATTGATTATAGGCAATAGAAAGAAAGAAAGAAAAAATATTTATGTAGAACAAGATACAAAAAGTCATACATGATAATATATATTACAATTAATTGTGATGTCCTAAAAAGACTATTGCTCAGCATAATGCTAGTTTCACAACTAGCGCTGATCATCCGCAAGTACCTCCCAGTGATGCCACGGCTTAGCTCCACAAAGCAAATTAAAACAATATGGTTCAAATGTCTTTGATTTAGGTTGCCTGGAAGAGATCGCTTTGAGCAATAAGGCCGCCTTTTGTATTGCCTGTATTATTGTTTTGTAATTGTATATTTTGGTGTGCAATCTTTCTTTCTCCCCTACCTCTCTCTCTCTGTCAAGTATGTAAAGATATAAACTAAGAAGTACATTATGTTTTCTACCTGTTCAGCGTATAAATTCTCTACACGAATAATGTTCTTTCTCAGTGTTTGTTCAAAATATTTTATAAAAATCCGCAAGTTTAAGCTTGTCACTGAAGCATTTTTCCCTAAAGTCAATAGAGAATTCTTGTCATGACTGTAGTAAAATTCATACTGTATCAGCATTAAGTCACCACGAGTACTAGAGATATTCAGTACATTTCATAAACATCTACATTAGGCAACAAATATGTAGGCTCACGACGGCAAATGAACGAGAATAACTCAATAATCTGAAATATTAAAATGAAAGTTTATTACACTGGATTTATTACAATCACAATATTAAATACAGTACAACTAATACACAGAAATATCAGGACAACTCCAAGAGTTCCATCCACGTCTGTCGGGTGTCGGGGAGCAATTGCCCTCTAAGAATACTGCGATTATGAAGCAGTAATTTTCGACCATAATATGTTCACTCCTTTTCTAAGACTGCTTCAGACTGCCTGCTGCAGACTGCTAGTGTAGACTACTGGTTGCAAATTGACGTTGTAGATTGTCCCTTCCTTTTTTGTGCAGGATCCAAATGAATAGCCGCAGATGACTGTTTTTAGTTGTACTTGGTGGTGATGTAATTGGGGACGAGTTATCGACTCCGCCGCTGGAGCTGATCGGAGACGAAAATAAGTTCCACTGGAGAACACTTTTTGAAGATCTACATATAAGTTAAAATTTAATTTTACTTCCTATTATATTGTACACCGTCTTATTTAAGGAGAAGAAGCGGGAAGAGAATCTCCAGCAACACGTCTAGGTATAAATTAATTAACTCAATTTTTTTTATATAAATTTTATACAGTAATATAACACTATTACTTTTCGAAGAATTAATGGAGTTGTAGGAAACAGTGCATATTCAGTAAGACAAATATACAATAAAAGGAAAGAAAAATAATATTAATAATGACATGATGTACTAAAATTTTACACTGCAACATATCTAGCTTTATACAAAATTAAACAAAATATAATGAAGTTTTGTCATTTAATGACATGAAATAAAATTTATTTGCATATGACATGGTACATAAAAATACTGGTCTTAAGTTATTTACACATATATTATGAGTCCACATGTCATTACCCATAGGACGTGCAAATATTACATCGTCTTAATTTAAAATATTATTTACGTTGACCACGGAAAATTATATTAAATTAAAGTATTGTTGTATGTCAAAAGATAATGTTACGAGTCGCGAGACTCGAATCAAAATGCCGTTAGAATTGCTATAGAATTTATTAGAACTGTGCAAACACGTATAACAAAGGTACAAATATGGAACCGAATACAACAGGTCCAAACGTAATGCAGAAGGTCGTAATTCCATAAAAACGCGCCGTCTGTCACTAAATAGATTATCGAATACACACGCGTCTTGCTTCGCTCGTGGTTATCGCTCGACTGCCTAGTTCCTCAATCGAGGCATTGCTTTATACTGATGCAATATGACTGTTCGGCCGCGTGGACCGAATTTCCTAGAATCAGTTTGTACTTTAAATCCGACACACCTGGCTAATAACTGCCATAAAAGATTATATATAATACATACCTAATGGGCTGACTGTTTTCTTATCACAATTTTTAAACACAAAGTAAACAAAAGAAGTCCAAATGCCGAAAGGTAATAAAATGTGTTTTCACAGGTATGCAGTTGTCGTTGCAGGTATTTTTGTCGGGACCACAGTCGTAACAATAGTAATGTCAAATCATTAAATTCATATAAATGTCATACAGTCTTCTCTATGTCTTTTTCCAATTAAAATAATCATGCACCGCGTAAAACATTTCTTTAATAACCAATTGTGAAGACTGACTTTAAATAAATTCAAGTGAGCACTTTTTATGTCAACAGGCAAAGTATTAAATATGCCATGAAATACGCCATGAATTTAGAATTTAAATATTTTTCAATAATGAAGTATTCCTTTTTTAGCAAGATACTTTTTATTTCGGTTTTATATTTAGTGAAAGGCACATCTAATATTTTGTTCGGTATCGGATAAAACAAAACAACTCCTACAAACATAAAGCAGACAAAAATAAACAATGTAAAACAAATCATATATAACGAGCCTTATTTCAGAAGTGGATTATTTTCTCTGTGTTGTATTTATGAAATGACGATCAAACAAACACTCGACGCCCATAAAAGATTTATATTATTTGCACATAATATTATTTCGATCAATCGTGTGGTAAATCTATTGAAGTTTAACCTACGCAAAGCAAATAAGCCCGCGATTCGCCTTAGGATGGGGCTCTAGAAAAAGCGGGAAAAGTATTAGGTAGTATTATTTGTTTTATAATATGACAAGGTTTTAAGTTTAAGTTTTAAGACCCTAGTTTTGATCCTATTTTTGTATCTGGTTTCTAATCAACCCCTGGAAAATTTAGAAAATTTACTTAATTTTATTGTGGATGTTGGCTGACTGCGAGGTAAGTGCAAAGTTCTATATTCTCCGGGCACCTGTCCTTAATTGGGGGATAAGGGCTGGCCATATATTGAACACATAACCCCACCCGCGGAGATTGCCTGATTGCGTCTCCAGTGGAAACAACGCCATTAAAAAAAAATATCCACGTTCTTTCTTGGTATTGAAACTACATATGTGCTAAATTTCAACAAATTCAGTACAGTGGTTTTTCCGTGAAAGAAGATAGACAGATAGAAAATAGAGAGACCACGTTATTTCCGTATTTATATTATTACTGTGGGTTGACTTCAAAGGACAGTTATTGTAACTTTTAAATATACATATTCGTAATTGCATTATTTAATTATACAAATACCACATTCAGAATGAGATAATGGTCCAATAACCACGGATGGTAAGTATTTATTTTTATTTAATGTTATTACTAAAGTAAATTATTAACTCATCGTTAGATCAATAGCTATCTCCAGGTTTTTATAAGAATTTTAAAATAAAATTAATTGTAATTCTGCGGCTTCTGGGGTAAAGTTAAACGTATAAGCCATTTCACGCAGATGTAATGCGCAATTTGAAATACAACATTATTAATAACGTTAAATATTGAGAGATAACCTATATTTACTACTTACTTATGCAGCTATTCGTTAACGACGTTATTTTTAACGATTTATATGACACCTTATTATTAAGCTACATCCTAAATCTTTAACACTAATGCAGAAGCCCCAGCATATATGAAATATACGTAATTTACTTATACGTTTCTAGAGACGGGCCATAGAAACGGCCTGGACTTTTGGGGGGCTTGCGTGGGGGCCATGGGATGGCCAACCCTTAGAGGCCCCTTGAAAAATTAAATGTAAATGTGGCGTGACAGTGACCGGCGATTATCCCTGTTTACACCTTATACTAATGCACCCAAGTACAAGCCCCGGCCAGTGTAGGACTATTGTGAGAAATACGTTATTTTATTATTAAAATTTGTGTAATAACAACTTCGCGCACTACATTAAGGCCAACTTCTAAATATGAAAAACCAATACTGGCGAATAAGTTTAGACAAATAATAAAAATAATGTAATATACACAAATAATACTCTAATTCTAAGGTGTTTTTGCTTAGAATTAGATACAAACGGCGGCCTTATCTTTTCCTGACAACCTAGGGCAGGTTTTAGTTGCACAATATTCGAACTGAATAAAACTTATAATAAACGCTTGTTGTAAGGCCCATGATAATCCGTTTATCTCGACGCTCCATTGTTTAGGCCCAGACTATTAACCTGACTACATGCAAAGACAATAACGATTCACAATACTCTCTCAGCTGTGCGCATATTGTCCCCTAAAACCTTTATAAGTGTACCCAATGCTCAAAGAAATAAGTATCAAACTTCTTTGGCTGAGGTTGGATGTCTTAATATTACTAGCTATGAATATCAAATTAATCTATGGAGTGCGCTGTGGTGAAGAATTATGGGTTATGGTTTAGCTTCTTTCTAGTAAATTTGGGTCCGAACCGTTATTGTTGTCAAGTTCTTTTTTGTGATTTTTATTGGTATTATAAATTACTGGCGGCTCCGGTAATATACTAAATACAAATCTTTCCTCTTTATAATATAAGTTTTCATACAAAGTAAAACTAGAGTATTTTTGAAGTAATGTTAAATATTCATATATTGTTTACATGAATTATAACTACTGACATCTAGATTTAGGTATATATAAAAATAAGTTCTTCAAAATAGTCATCCTTATTTTCATTTAATTAAGCTTTAGAGCTGTTTGCCATTTTTCTACGGTGGTAGAAATCTTCTCAATAGGGATCAGTTTCAATTTATTGATGTGGGCTCGCTTGAGATAAATTCAAGTTCTGGTGAACTTTCTGTATGCCATTAGCGCCAATTCACTTCATAAAGAATAATTCAAGTTAGAGCTGAATGATGGCCAATCTTCGCTCTGAAAAAAGTCTGGCAAATTGACTTGCAACCAATGTTAGATAGACTTAGCTTCATGGGAGGATGCATAGTCCTGTTGGTAAATCCACTGCTATCAAGGGAATAGAGTATCACTTGATGGTTAAATCATTGCTTCCAACTTTGATTTTGGAAATGTTGCGCCTTGAAATGACCTCCTCGTAGGAAACACCTCATTCACGTCAAACCATTACACTTCCCAGATGATGAATGCGCTGGACATTGTGTATAGAAGGCTGGACGTCTTTTACCTTCTGTCGTAAGCCTTACCGTACTAAACTTTTCTTCCACCATGATGATATTCTCATCGGTTTGAGTTTTAGTTTGAGATCATATTTAAGTATTTCGTTTATATTTGCTGAACATCGGTCTAAAGAGCTAATGGACATAATTTTATTATAGAAACGTCGAATAAAATTTCTGTTTATGACAAAGAGGAAAATGTCGGCCTTTTTGTGTTTTAAAACTCAATGGGTTCAGTATTTATATACATTATACATCGCTTGCGCTGTCTTGGCCACCTACATAGAATGGGGGAGGATCGCACGGTGAAAAGAACCTATCTGGGCAGACCAACGGGATGGCGGCCACTTGGTCAACCCAGATATCGATGGAGTGACGTCGTGGAGGCTGATCTGCGAGAGCTTCCAGCACATGCCTGGCAGGAGAAAGCGCTGAACAGAAAAGAGTGGAGATTCTCATTTCGGAGACCAGGACTGATTTTGGGTCGTTGAGCCACAACAGTTTGTTAGTTAGTTAAAGGCGCTACCAATGTGCTACCGCTCTGTAAAGGGAGACTGTGACCTGGCCATTAATGCCGGAACACAAATTTAGGTTGTTATGGCGATATACTCTAGACCAGGGGTCGTAGCCATCCAGACGCGCAAATGCCCTACCACCTGGCTATGGGTTGTTTTATCGCCTCTTACGACAGGCCGCCCGGCTCCAGAAAATTGTATTCTTTCTCCGTTCCCACACGGATTTATAAATATTTAAAAAACTCGTAAAAAATGTTCTAAAACAAACCGTAACCTGCCTAAACTTTCCCAGTTCAAGACCGCTTAAAAAATTCTGATTTTATTTCGCCGTCAGTTTAGGATATCAAAAAAAAAACTTCTGTACCAAAGCGAGTTATAAAACAGAGGGTGGTTACCTTACATTTATTTGCAATGGATACGTGTCAGATTAACATCGGATTACCGGCGCCTATGTGGGATGGTAAAGCCATACCCACATTGTATAAAAAAAAACAAGACAACAATTTTTTGGCACTAAATTTGTGTGGCGTTGTGTAGATCACGAAGAGAGAGCATGAGTTGGAAAATTTAGTAGACCTAAATTGTAGATATTGTTACGAATTTGTAGGGGACTTAAATTCGAAAATGGCGTTGGAATTATCACAAAGTTTATTATATATCATGTTTAGTATATAAGAAGTATTCTATCCGTGCAGGAACGGAGAAAGAATACAATTTCCTGCGGCCGGGCGGCCTGTCGTAAGAGGCGACAAAAAAACCCACAGCCAGGTGGTACGGCATTTGCCCGACTGAATGGCTACCACCCCTGGTCTAGAGCATGCCGTCATAACAACCTTGTGTTGTGTTCCGGCATTAGCGACCAGGTTCCAGTCTCCCTTAAGAGAGCAGCAGCGCATTTGTAGCACCTTTGGTGTTGCAAATGTCCATATGCGATGGTAACCGCTTTCCATCAAATGGGCCGTCTGCCTGTCTGCTGGACTCCTGCAATAAAAAAAGTAAACACACGTAATTCACAGTTCTAACAAGTATAGCCGAATACAACAAAACCAAAGCATAGGCAGAAAGTCGTTATCACATAATTCGCGCAAAGTTCATCGTTGTAAGATACTCGCTCCGAAAGTGGACTAGGTAACGCCTCGTTTGCAGTCAAAACACGACTGACACATTTCCCGACTGACCGACCCTGATTCATTTGTAAATTAATCATGGCCTCCTAGCAACATGTCACCCACTGTTTCTTGAAATCGTTAAATGGTCAGTTTAATAGCGTCCAAGAATTCGCATGAAATACCAACAGAGGAAAGAAAGTTTTATGACGTCTTACGGCTTAGGCTACAGCTCGTTAAAGAGCTTGACTGTCCACGGCACTATTAAAACTTTTACAGCGTCTAGTTTTGCAAAAACAATTAATCAAAATCTCATATATGGATAATGAGTTGTTAGCATGTCGTTACATAACGGCAGCCAAACATTGACTGGTTTTGAGTCCAAATTGGCTGCATACGAAATGAGGGTAGATAACAAAATTAGTGGAGCGATGTTCTACCTACTTTTTTATTCTAGGTTCTTTAGCATTGTATTTAATAAAAGTTCCCCTTTGGATAGGTTTTATTATTTTATTATTTCAGACGCTTTTGTATTTAATAGATTTTACAAATTAATTGTACGTATTTAATATTAAATAGTATAATATAATGTTCTAATGAAATAAACTTTGATGGGATGAAAAAGTTACGTTTATCACATACACTTAAAAATAATATATTTTAATAAGCAAACGGGCTGGTTATGAAAACAGAAGCTGAGAAAGACACATCACCTCAGAATACTCTCACGTCCATCAAGTTGATTATCAGATCTTCCAGCAGACTCTCCATACAAGCTCTTATTAGGATACGTTGTAAATTCTTCGTCGATTTTTTATAAAATACTAGCAGGCCGGACAGACGTTGTCCTGATCTCAAAAAAAATCTGTAACCCGATTCCACCGCCACCTACCGGGTCCTATTATGAAATTAAACCATTCTCGAATCCACTTGAATACACGCAAACAATTTCATCAAAATCGATCGCGGGATTTAGGAGGCATTGAGTGACTTAACACGAAAAGAATTTTGTAATATCTATAATATTACAATATTCTAAAAATGCCGTGTCTGTACATTGAAGCTATCAAAAAACAACTAGAATACACTACATAAACGATGTAGATCGAAGCAATTTTTTTTTCTTGTCGGTTTTTATTTTATTGAAGGAGTTCAGCAGCAGTTCGGCCCACTTGATGGAAAGCGGTTACCATCGCCTATAGACATTTGCAACACCAAACGTGCTACAAATGCGCTGCTGCTCTCCTAAGGGAGACTGGAACCTGGTCACTAATGCCAGAACACAACTCAAGGCTGTTATGGCGGCATACTCTAGACCAGGGGTGGTAACCATCCAGTCGGGCAAATACCCTACCACCTGGCTGTTTGTTCTTTTATCGCCTCTTACGACAGGCCGTCCGGTCGCAGGAATTTGTTTTCTTCTCCGTTCCTGCACGCTAACGGACCTGTTTGTTCGGGTTTTATGTAAAAACTTCTTCTTCAGCCAATTTCAGTCCACTGCTGGACGTAGGCCTTCCCAAGTACGCGCCACATATCCCGGTCTCCCGTCTTACTCATCCACTGTAAAAACTACTAGGCCGATATCGGTGCAGTTTTTACGAATATATAGCAAATTCATCGACTCAAAATTTGCGCTACTTTATATCCTGGGAATCACGCGGGAATTATTCTGGGAATGATATAATAAGGCCAGGTAAAAAAAAAATTGAATTCCAGCGTGATTTTTTCAATGATCACTAGTAAATTTTATGAAATAAAATGTGTGCTATTTTTTATCCCGGGAATCTTGTGGGAATTTTCCGGGAGCATTTAGTTGTTCAGGTGCATAAAAATAGCTTATTCCGGCACAGTTTTCACTAAAACAATAGCTTACATTCTATTTTAAATGCTGTGGTAATTTGTGTACCGGGAATCCCGCGGGAATTTAAAGTCAAGCGTGGATAAAGTTGCGGGCATATCCTAGTTTCTTATTTTACATTGAACCAGCTCTATAATGTAAAAAAATCGCGGCGGAAAGTCTTTAGTATGTAGTAAGCTTTATTCATTCCTTAATTTAAAAGTCGGGCAGTTCCAAGCATTGAATACTAATAGACCAAGAGAAGTGAATTTCATTGAAAAATGCCATTATACCAGGCATATCTATTTTAAATTCTAGCTCACGACTGGTCATCCTTTTGTCATTCCCAGTTATGGGTGAAAAATATCTTTCTTGGGAATATTAAAGCGCGTTTTCTATACAAGAAGGGTAATCAGTAAATATAAGTTATTTGAAATTCTGTCATCTCTATTGTACACTATCAGACAAGAATATTTTATACAGAGTGAATTTTTATAGAGGCATTAATGACTATTATCTGTATATTGTTATAATTTTGCCAAATAAGTAAGAAATTTCTGGAGATATGTTTCAATATGATTTTTTAGTACGTCGTTTCATTATTACGACAGTAATAATATTTTTCACTAGCTTCTGCCCGCGACTTTACGGTAACTCTTTAATTTTTCGGGATCAAAAATATCCTATATGTAGACCAGGGATATAAGCTACCAACATACAAAATTTCATTTAAATCGGTCCAGTCGTTTCGGATATTAGCCCGTACAAACAGAGAAACAAAATTTGGAAAAAACCTAAATTAGTTCTATTTCACTTCTTACATCCCTCTGACTCGGTTTTTCTGATTTTTTTTTTTCATTGCACAGAAATTCGACCTCTACAGTTTTATTTTATGTATAGATTTCACATATTCTGAAAGTATGCTTGGGGCTTGCCTGACCCCAGGGATAAAAAGTGTACTTTCAGGCCTGGGAAACAACTTTCCCTGGTGTCATAAATTTTAAAAACTCTGGTGAGCCATACATAATACATGTGATTCATATTCCAATTTTCTTACAGCCACTGTTAAATCGCAGCATAAATTGTAATAAAATTCGAACTACTAGCGTCCTCGCTACGGTCGTGTTCCAAAACATCTCGTGCCTAAATAGGTCACTTTCATCTCTCGTGTAAAATTCCACTATTTCTTCACTTTAGAAAAAAAAGTAGGAAAGCGGCCGAGGGCGTCGAAGCAGACGCTCCAAACGCAACCGGGGGACTCAACGGTCAGATGGTGATAACGAAGTCACCTAACTTCTTCACATTAACAATCATTTTATTCTTAACACAAGAAGTGAATTAAAATGATAATGGTAGTGGTGAATAATTGGTTAAAGTCCTAGTAGAAGAATAAAATAGAGAAGCCGTACGAATAATTATAACCGTTAAAGACGGAAACTACTACCGCTCCACATGTTTATTACACAAGTAGTAAGTTCCTGACAACTTCATCCAAAATAAATTTAAATTTAAAAAAAAATCTGTATAAGTGAAAATAATTCAGAATAACTTCAAGTGAAGTTATCACTAAAAATTACGAAGTAGTCTAAAGAAGCGCTAATAAGGGATACAATTTTAATCTAATATCTAAGACTATTGAAATAGGTAGACCGAACCCTGAGCTCTCAGGATAGAATAGATAGAAATAGAAGAATAGATAGGCTAAAGGAAGCTAATCGCGCCACAGTGCATCACGGGAACTTAATATTAAATAATCGAATTAGTATGGATAAAGATGGAATTTTCCAATGGACAATACATTACTATTGGGGAAATCACGTATATAATACCTACATAAGTTTACGCACACATTTTTGTAAAAAAATTGTTCAGGTAGTCCCCGTCTGTACTTTTAATCGTCTGAGCCTACTATAATAAAATAAAATAATATTTTGTGAATGTGTCCATTGGCATCAGTTTAAAAAATAATGATATCTTACTTTTTATTTCTTGAATTCAGCGGGCAGGTGAACAAGACAGACCGTTGCATATGGATATTTGTTACACTAAAGGTGCTGTCAATAAATCTAGCTGTCCAGATATGCAATTGACCAAGCCCTGGCTGTGAGCTGCTTAATCGCCTTTTTCGACAGGCCACCCGGCCGCAAGAATTTGTATTCTTTCTCCGTTCCTATACGAATATATAAGTACGTATTGTTTTACTAATTTAGCAACTATTTCTCTTAGTTTTGTCTTAAGTTTTCGAGGCTAGCACACGTAATAAAACTACGTTTAACGGTTTTAAGTTATTTTATTTGATTTTTATTTCGACATTTCGGCCACTTTTCAGTAGCCGTAATCACGAAAGACAAAGGTGTCAAGTGTCAATGAGTATTGTTAAAGTTTTAATTAGCCTACCGCCAACTTGTTCACTTGAATTATTTGTTTTCATTTTTGCTTAAGGTTATCGCAGAGTCATAGAGTAAATAACTCTTTGAAAGCGTAGTCAACATCTGAATAATTATCCGATTAAAACGCTTATCCACGCTTAAAACGGTTAAAATTTAGTATTATAAAACGTTTCACTTGTCAATGCCATCTCTATATACTATGTCGTCTGCGGTTTTAGGCACTTTTAATTTTAATTAAGCTTTTCAAGTCGTTGCGATATCTCTCTGAACCATATCGCGCTTCATTTCTCTTCTTCAAACCCTTTAGCTTTAAACCGCGTTTAAACTCAAAGAGAAATGCTTCAAAGATTCCTGTCTTTTTATTCGTTTCCGCAATAAGATTTACACCTGTTACAATTGTACGTTATATTATCCAAATAGTAAAAAGTTCCACTGAAGAACATTATTTCGAAAGGTATATTTAAGTCCCCTCCCGCTTCCCACTACTGGGACCGGGGCTTGACTAAGTAGTTTTTTTTATTGCAGGAGCTCAGCAGACAGGCACACGGCCTTCTTGATGGAAAGCGGTTACCATCGCCTACGGACATTTGCAACACCAAAGGTGCTATAAATGCGCTGCTGCTCTCTTAAGGGAGGGAGGCTGGAACCTGGTCACTAATGCCGGAACACAACTCAAGGTTGTTACGGCGTCATACCCTAGACCAAGGGTGGTAGCCATCCTGTGGGGCAAATGCTCTACCACCTGGCTGTGGGTTGTTTTGTCGCCTCTTACGACAGGCCGCCGGCCGCAGGAAATTGTATTCTTTCTTCGTTCCTGCACGGATAACGCTTTAAACGCTGCGGTACTTTGTGTCCCGGGAATCCCACAGGAATTCAAGTCAAACGTGGACTAAGTCGCAGGCATATCCTAGTTGTTAATAATATTGCTCGCTTGCGGCCAGTATTGTATTGCTTAGTGTGCGGTATGATTAAATTGTTCAATATTATTGAAATCTAGCATTGGCAATAATATTGTGTATGCGGGTAGCTTCATATGTAAATAATGTTAGAATTAATTTTAACATGTATTCACATCTCCATTGAACATCCAATTCTATTTATTCCAGATTTCTACGACATTCCAATTTAGCAACAGACACAAATAGCGAATTCGTTAGTATTACAAATTACCTAAATTCCACAGTGGAATTCAAAGTAGATGGCTCTGTAATCAATTATGGGCGTTTGACAAACCGGGTTTAACAACTAGTAAGGATTCTGAATTTAAACCAGGTTGTAGAGTTGTTACCTCTTTTACAATGCATGTTATTGCGATTGGTAAAGGAGGCTGTGAAGCGCAACGGCACGAGGTAATGGAGTGTTTTCTCATCTTTGATGTCATAGATGTAATAGAGAATATAAATGTGTGCGTGAGTGTAATATACGTGTGATGTAATATACTATCCGCAACAGTTAATTTGAGACCTGAACGGAATGCGCGCTCTCCTTTCGATCCCCGCCTTCTTACCGCTCTCGCCATCGACGCTTCAGGACCTTGCGCTTACGTCATCCGAGCGAAGTCTCAAGTTAACTCTTGCGTGTTTTAGCTGTTTAAAGGTCGTGACTATGTTAGGGGCGAAGACGGCGTTGAAGGGCCACTATAAAAACAAAATGCATATCCATTGTTAAAAAGGTAGGCAGATTCTACAACAATGTCACATTCTGGGTGACTACTGGGCAGTATAGATGAAGTTCAAGATGTGTAGTTTGTATGGTGCTTCAAAATGGTAGATTTAGGCAACGTTTCACTGGATGGCTACCACCCCTGGTCTAAAGTATGCCACCATAACCACCTTGAGTTGTGTTCCGGTATTAGGGGCCATGTTTAAGTCTCTCTTAAGAGAGCAGCAGCATATTTGTGGCACCTTTAATGTTGCAAATGTCCATAGGCGATAGTAAACACTTTCCACCAGGTGGGACATCTATCTGTCTGCTGAACTCATGAAATGAAAAAGGGCCTCATAATAACCGCATTCACAACAGTGATTTTTCCCGTTCCACTTGCTTGCGAGGGTTACAATCATAGCGGAGCGTTGATTTCATCAACGGCGAAATACACAAATGTCATTGGTTGATTTGAAAATCGCGCCTTTTTCAATGTCAATCGACAGAGAGAATGAATGCTCTGTGGTCAACGCCCACTCCGACCCAGCCCTTGACATAAGTCGTTGTGAACGCTGTGTGTTCGGAAATAATAACGTCATTAATAACGTTTTCACCACGACCATGGTCGCCATGTGGAACGGCAGTCGGAGCATTTTGGGCGTTGTGAGATACTACAAGAACGCGCTCGTAGTAAAATAGCAAACCACAAAAAATATAAATAATAGTTTAAAAAAACTAAAAAAAACACGCTTTTATAAAAAATCCAACTAAAAAAACAAAAAATAAAATTTAATATAATATAAAAAAGCGTGGGGTGTATTCAAAGCGCTTTTTAAGATATTATATTATTAATTGAATACACCCCACGCTTTTTTATATTATATTAAATTTTATTTTTTGTTTTTTTAGTTGGATTTTTTATAAAAGCGTGTTTTTTTTAGTTTTTTTAAACTATTATTTATTTTTCATTTTTTAGTTGATTTTTGTTTAAATGTTTTTAAATACAAGCTTTTGAGATCCTGCATATCATGTAGCAGCAGAGTGCTAGCCAAGACAAGTAAAACGAGCCCAAACACGACGGGTCTATCTTGTTTAGTACAGGAGTTCCTATGGCCACCTTCCGACTCCATCATCAGATCAGCTCCATGGTACCATATTATTGCATTGTCATGCGATATAAACATACGAGCCCAAACACGAAGGGTCTATCTTGTTTAGTACAGGAGTTCCTATGGCCACCTTCCGACTCCATCATCAGATCAGCTCCATGGTACCATATTATTGCATTTTGACGCGATATAAACATACGAGCCCAAACACGACGGGTCTATCTTGTTTAGTACAGGAGTTCCTATGGCCACCTTCCGACTCCATCATCAGATCAGGTCCATGGTACCATATTATTGCATTGTCACGCGATATAAACATACGGGCCCAAACACGAAGGGTCTATCTTGTTTAGTACAGGAGTTCCTATGGCCACCTTCCGTCTCCATCATGAGATCAGCTCCATGGTACCATATTATTGCATTGTCACGCGATATAAACATACGGGCCCAAACACGAAGGGTCTATCTTGTTTAGTACAGGAGTTCCTATGGCCACCTTCCGACTCCATCATCAGATCAGCTCCATGGTACCATATTATTGCATTGTCACGCGATATAAACATACGGGCCCAAACACGAAGGGTCTATCTTGTTTAGTACAGGAGTTCCTATGGCCACCTTCCGTCTCCATCATCAGATCAGCTCCATGGTACCATATTATTGCATTGTCACGCGATATAAACATACGGGCCCAAACACGAAGGGTCTATCTTGTTTAGTACAGGAGTTCCTATGGCCACCTTCCCACTCCATCATCAGATCAGCTCCATGAATCGACCTTTGACAGGTGTGCAAAGTATGAATTAAATCTGATCGTTCAAAGTAGGACAAAATCGAGCTCAAGTTACATACTGACATACTGACATACAAGTGAAGCTAATATAAAGCGTGTAAAAAATGTTTATGCAAATATAACTGAGGCTAGAATGTGGAAAGAAATGGCTCAAAAAACCAAGGTTAGGGTTGATTTTTGTTACTTTATTTTATTATAACATCAAGTTATTTTAACCAAGGGAACTTTACGCACTATTAAACATCATTCTCTTAGTAAGAAAAAATTAGCAAAGGTAAGCTTTGCTTCCTTATTCCTTTTTTCTTAATAATTCTCCCTCTTTCTCACTTGTTTCTTAAAATGAGACGCTCTACAACTCGCTCGCTACGTATGCTTACGAATTTACGAAGTTCCACTTAAAAATAATAAAAATAGAAGATGTGAAAATAACTTACTGGTACAAAGTTCATACCGAGTGTTAAGAGCATTTGTTACTAGAAGCGACATCTATAATTTAGACTAGTACTTGCTGTATAACATATGATAATTTGTCTAAGAACATAATCAAAATAATTTCTAGAGTTACATATATTTTTAAAAATAAAGAAGGTACTTTATATCACAACACTTTATAAATACTGCAAACCCACTGCGGACTGGGTAGTCTTCGTTTTGAATTCAAATGAAATACTTCTCAAAGTTCAAAGTTTTGTTGCATAAATTCCGAACTAAATCGAATTATCGGAGGAAACCTGCAGATTGTCCAAGGTGCCTTATATCTCGCACGAATTATTGAAGGATACAAAGTTTTTGGAAACTTATTAACAAAAGAAACTCTTTTACAATGTCTGTGTGCGTACAATTAGACATAATGAAAATAATATTAGAATATAAACTAATAAATTAATATTAAAATATTGTATTAATAGATAACAGAGGATGGATGAAAATAGAATCTCAAAACAAGTGTATGACAGTATTGTGAATGGTAGAGTTGGTACCGTTAGACCACGACGTACACACCATAATCAGATATCAGAAGTATAAAAGAGAGTTCAGGTAAAAATCATATCAAATAAACGTGCACATATGAGGAGGTTAATGAAAGTAGATAAAGCGAAAGCTGTTTGTCAGGATCGTTGAAACTGGAGATCTATAGTCTCTGCCTACCCCCATGGGAAACAGGCGTAATAATATGTATGTATGTAGATAACAGTTTAATGTTGACAAAATAAGGATTATAAAAATTCAAACTAACAATACTCTTTGACACAGCAATGAGCTTAAAATGATATCTTCAAAGAAACCTCACTGAAAGGATAGATTATAATAATCAGGCGATATTGAAATTAATGTAGTAGATCAAAATAACTGAATAGCGGAATTATACCGAAAATCCAGAAGCCTGGCAGCTATAAGTCCTTCTATGTAAATCTTATTCAAATCACAAGCAGGTAGGTGGTTAAATAACACTTCCTATGGCAGAGAGTAGCATTCATTGTCGAGTGCTGATAAGAACTGAAATGGTAATTTATTTGATTTTGGTTATTCCGACGTTTCGGCCGCTTTTCAGTGGCCGTGGTCACAAACGACAAAGATGACAATTATCCAACGAGTATTGTTAAAGGTTTATTTAGCCTACCGCCAACTTCGAATGTCTTATGTATACAAGTCGCGAAAACTTAAGAAAATATTATGTGAACTTAATTTATTTGGAAACTGTAACCGTTATATACAAATATTACCAAATCGTATAGCTAGTACAGTACATAGCACAATATGTGAGCGGGACGTATAACGGCTGACACTTAAATTCTGCAGTACTTTTTATGCTGTGAATCCAGCGGGAATGATTAAAATGGCTAGTTTAAAAAAAATGATTACCATTGTGTTTTTTTTTTCACTGACCAATAGCAAATTTTATGTAATAATAATAGTAATGTGTGATTTTTATCCCGGGAATCCCGCGGGAAATTTTCCCGGGAGCGGTATGTAGTTGTTCGGGTGCTTAAAAATTGGTTTATGCAGACTTGGAATTTCATGTCAAGCGTGCACGAAGTCACTGACATATTTTTGTTGAATAATGTAATGTCCACTTTAGGGATTAAAATTATTGGATGTTATTTTGCACTCTATGTAACAGAGTCGAAAATATACAAGTACTTTACTGTTAATTATGTTGTTACGAGTTGCAGGCCTCAAATTAAACTGCCGTTGGAATTACTACGGAATTTATTAGAACTATACAAACGCGTATAACACAGGTACAAAAATATAACTGGACGCAACTAGTACAAACTGCACGATTCAATAACACGCGCAAAATCCGTCAATATAGTGACGGATTTTGTTTATCGAATGTACGTCTTGCTCGTATCGTAATCCTCGCTTGACTGCCCCACCGCACCGTTAGGGCAAACCTTTTATCCTGTACAAATCCAATATGCCTCGACGCAAAACCATAATTTCCAAGAATTAGTTCGACACATCTGCCTATTGACTGCCATTAAACAAGTACAACATGAACAAGAATGTTTTCTAAATTAAATTTTAAACACAAAGTAAACAAAAGACTTCCAAATGCGGGAAAGGTAATAAACCTGGTTTATGGCAGGCAGATGTGCATTCACTTTATGTCGGCATGTAACAATACAAATAAAATGGAAAACAGGAAACATATTAAAATTACCTTTCATATTTCCCAATAAAGAACGAGTAGTTCTATATCATAGTTTATAAGTGATTTTCAGTTCGCAAGGACTTATAGTCTATATATTACCAACTTTGAGAAAGTTTCTTAGACTTTACTATTCGAATACTTCCCAGATTGGAATTTCCGTTTCTGACTTAGGTATTTGTTAGGAGCTTAATGGTATAGAAATAAACTCATTTGCAAAAAAAACGGGCGGTTTTGATTTTCATTCATATTTAAAAAGATACAATACCAAAAAGGTTTCAATCGTTTGTACACGTTACTGGCCGGTTTTAAAAATGCTGTGGTATTTAAAAAAGTACGTTCTAAATTCAATTTTTCATTTGATGTTCATTTTTACAGAAAACCCCTTTTTATCCTACATTTTTGGCGCGAAGTTCCAGAAGTTAACATCGACTTTCATAACTTTTATTCAATTTTTATCGATTAATTTCATATCCTTGACTGTCAAAGCTTTATTTAATGCTGTTTGGCTGTATCAAAAATGGTAGATAAAGTGGTAAAAGCTACCAAAATTATCGCGCTGCTTGAAGAGGGTTGCAGCCAATGTTTCGTGGCTAGGAGGCTAAATGTTAGTCGCTCGACAGTCCAAAGGACCTGGCAGCGATATCAGGAGACTGGTTCCGTCGAGAGAAGGCCTGGTTCTGGAAGAAAACCATGTACCCAACCACGGGATGATCGTTTTCTTGTGAGTCGCGCATTGAGAAATCGCAAATCTTCGTATGTGGATCTTAAGAACAACCTCCAAGAAGTAAGAAATGTGCATATTAGTCTATGGACGGTCAGGAGGAGGCTTCTCGCTGCCAATATACGCAGTCACCGCCCGGCCCGCGGCCCCAAATTACTCCGTGAGCACAGAGTTCACAGGCTTAGGTTCGCTAGAAATTGTGAATCATGGACTCAAGACGATTGGAATAGGGTTTTGTTCTCTGATGAAGCCAGGATATCTCTGTTCGGTGAAGATCGACGTCGGCGAGTGCTAAGAAGACAAGGAGAACGCTTTGCAGAGGCATGTTTCGAAGAAATCACACCTTATGGTGGGGGCTCTGTTATGTTTTGGGCAGGAATAAATTCAATGGATCGTACAGAGTTAGTCTTCATTGAAAACGGCTCACTGACTGGGCATCGATACATAACGGAAGTTCTAATTTCTCATGCACAACCCGCATTGGCCGCTCTAGGTGAAGACTCGATTTTTATGGACGACAATGCTCGCGCCCACCGATCCCGCGATGTTAATGCGTATGTGCAAGAGGTCGGCATTCGTCGTTTGGATTGGCCAGCTCGAAGTCCCGACCTCAATCCCATAGAGCATGTCTGGGACGTTCTGAAACGGCGTGTGAGATCAGTACACCCGGCTCCGCAGACCATCAGAGAGCTGAAGAATGTGATTACTGCGGAGTGGGAACGTATTCCGCAAGCAAGTATCCGGGATATACTCGATAGCATGCCCAGACGAATTCAAGCTGTGATTTTAGCTAGAGGGGGTCACACTCGATACTAAACATTTATCTGCTTTTACTTTATTAAAGAAAAACAAACAAAAATCTTTTTTATTTTTACTTCATGAGCATATGCACTACTAGCGAATATACACTACTAGCGAGGTTTAGCATTATTTCCCATAAATTGTATCTAAATTTTATGAAATACTGATGAAAACGATTATTTTCTTATTAATTTAGCAAATTGTGTGGATAAAACTACCTATAATTATCAAACAAAGAAATATTAACATTTGAAATGGTTCATTGCTTAGGTGCCCGTTTTTTTTGCAAATGAGTGTATTTAAGCGTACATTTTTGGCACTGTATGGAAAATATTTCAGATATATGTGTCTTTTTAACCGACTTCAAAAAAAGTAGGAGGTTCTCAATTATTCGGAATCTTTTTTTTATGTATGTTCACCAATTACTCTTGACTTTTTTTGGTCGACGCGGAATAGCTGCCATTTGATCTCCTAAAAATTTGACATAGTTTCGCCCAGTAGTTTTCATTTTATGAATATTTTTTATGAAAAAATTTCCTCTCCATTCCATATTTACATTGATTACGCTGAGATTTATAATCCGATTGACGTGATTCTTATTTAGTTTGATACGGGATAGTTGCCATTTGGTCCTCTAAAAATTTAACAGAGTTTGGCGTAGTACTTTTCATTTTACGAACATTTTTGTTCCCGTTTCTTGAGACTTATATTTTGTTCAGGAGCGCGGCACCTTTCGAAGGTCTACACATACATAGGTAGACACTATAAAACTTCGTTTAAAAAACCTACTTCAAAAACTAAAAAACTAAAATGTATAAAATAACTTATTTCTAATGCTATTATTATTAATATATATTATCTAAAACATCTTAAAGTCGGTGCTTAGTAATTTTCAAAATATAGTAATGTTTATGTTTTACTCTGCACCGACTTCAAGATGTTTTAGATAATATATATTAATAATAATAGCTTTAGAAATAAGTTATTTTATACATTTTAGTTTTTTAGTTTTTTGAGTCGGTTTTTTTAAACGAAGCTTTTATTTTTTATTTGTTACTTTTTAGTGTCTAGCTATGTATGAGTGGACTTACGAATGGTGCCGCGCTTCTTAAAAAATATAGGTCCCAAGAAACGGGAACAAAAAAATGTTCGTAAAATGAAAACTACTGGGCCAAACTATGTCAAATTTTTAGGGGACCACATGGCAGCTATTCCGCGTCGAACAAAAGAAGAATCACGTAAATCGAATCATAAATATCAGAGTAATCGGTGTACATATGGAATGAAAAGGAAATTATTTTCATAAAAAATGTTCATAAAATGAAAACTACTGGGTCAAACTATGTAAAATTTTTAGGGGACCAATTGGAAGCTATTCCGCGTCGAACAAAAAAAGAATCACGTAAATCGGATCATAAATCAAATCACGGAGTAAAACATTAAAATTACTATATTTTGAAAATTACTAAGCATCGACTTTAATATGATTTACATACATACATAACTTCACGCCAGGTCCCTTGCGGGGTAGGCACGAGCAACAGAGCGCCATTTAGGCTTATTCTTACACACCTCACTTGCTTCTTTGACATTCAGATAATATTAATATATATATATATATATATATATATATATATATATATATATATATATATATGTCGCAGAACGGCCTCGTTCTCACGACATCATCTTTAGTTATTGCAGGTTTAGTGGGCGTCATCAGGATAAAATGCGAGCATAAAACACAACAGTCACGGTTTATACACTTTTAATTTAGATTTGATCAACATTATGACATAGTTTAGACCGAGCAGCGGGTTCAGGGCACCCGCTCATACTTTCAACTTCAATACTTTCTTTAAAATACTCCATGGTCCAACTCGACCTGTAGCCACCAACCAAATGCGTCACAAAAACTCCTCAGTCTACCCAAGTACATATTACTCAAAGTATAGAGGGCGCTGACCCCGCTCCGCCATATGCTCTGCTCTGATTGGTCGTTTATTAAATTACAATATTCATAACTTTTATTAGGTTAGAACGATCTTTAAGTTATAGAAACATTCAACAAATCAAATTAAATTACATTAAGAATTTTAGAAGTAATTAAAATGTAAACAAATGATGTTGTGCGTTATACATCCAGTCAACGATACGTCCAATTAAAGCTTCCCTCCGACATAGATATATATATATATATATATATATATATATATATATATATATATATATATATATATATATAATATTTAGAAATAAGTTATTTTGTACTTTTTACTTTTTGAAGTCGGTTTTTTTTTTGTTTAATAATTTGTAGATTTAATTTTAAGAATTTAAACACGCTTATTGGTTATTTTGGTTCTTGTATGTGACATTAATTTAATGATTTTTGTATTGTGGTGTACCTTAAGAATAACTTATTACATTAATTTATTCTAATTTTAATACTAAACTTATACTAATGTAGAGTGTATCTGTTACATGCTTGTGTTGTGAGGAAGTGCATGTGCAGTGTGTGTCTTATGTCTATACCTATATATATTAACCTATCTAGTGCTATGTGTTGTATGTATATGTTAAAGTCAAACATAGAAGCTCTGGTCTTCTTAAGTTTTTCAGCCTATACTAGCCAACTTTTGTTTGAACTAGGAGAGACTCCAGTTTATACAGTCATTAAACATGTAATACGAGCAGTGCGAATAGACGTTTGACCGAGTCTGCCTTATTCGCTTCTAGGATCGACTTGGCAAAGCCCGAAACAGATTATTTTGCGTTCCACGTTCGACTAAAAATACTTTAGGCGAAATTGTAATTTATTTCGGGTTTTATCGAAAAGCCTTGGTCAAACCTAGGATAAGCCAGTCATTCCGGAAAGAGACTGCATACCTTTCAAATTGTATAAAAAGGTAAAAAGTTCCTATTATGGAAATGCTGTACAGTGGTGTACTTAGGTGTAATGCATTTCACGTCATATGTCATAAGTCTACGATGTACAAATTATCGTCTATACTGTGATTTTTAATTACCTGAACTAAAATGACAATTGCGAGAAAAAAGTCAAATCAAAAAAGTCGACCGTAGCCTATCATTTTGATCCATCAAAAATCAGTGTATAACAGTATATTGTGACAGTATATTCAACAGTTCCAAAATTATATTTACATTTCTCCCTAAATAAACAAGAAAAATTTCCAAAAACCATATAGGTGAAAATAAATAGTGAATAAATTAAATCAGCTCTAATGTTCGTCCATCAATAACATTAAAGCGTCTATCGCAATTCCAGAGTACTGTTCGAAAATTTAGATTCCATTGTAAACCGATCGTATTCCCGAGTGACGCTGTCAACACCGACCGGAACCGACTCGACGAGGGCACGAAATCAATTTAGAACCGTACACTAAACCAACTACTTTTTAGGATACCACGGCCAAATAGTACTAGAGAAGTTGACAATCAAATTGACTCTTATAATTTTTCCCATCTTCCAAAACGCCATCTAGACTTTGCACGAGTTCAGGGTATAAGCAGACGGCACACCTGATGGAAAGCGGCGCCTATGGACTTTTGTAACACCAAAGGTGCTACCGATGTGCAACCAACCACTCTTTAAAGGGAGACTAGAATCTGGTCACTAATACCGGAACACAACTCAAGGTTGTTATGGAGGCATACTCTAGATCAGGGGTGGTAACCATCTAGGCGAATAAGTACCCTACCACCTTGCTGGAGGTTGTTTTATGGCCTCTTACGATAGGACATCCAGAAGCAGGAAATTGTATTATTTCTCCGTCTCTGCACAGATAAACTGTAGCAAGTAATGGTGTCATTTTTTATTCCCAAAGTACAGACGGGATAGATGGCTACCATCTGCCAGGGTCCCGTGAGGAGGTTAGGCTATTTACCCAAGTTCCTGGTATAAAGGCGGAGAACTAAACGAGTAACTCCAATTCTGGTCACAACAGCATTCCTTTAGGGGTACTAGTGCCAAAATAACTTGGCGTATCCCCACTGCGTAGACCACGGTGGTATGTTCTAAATTAAAATTCACCCCGTTAAAAGAAAAGTCTGACGCTTCACTTAATGGAAAATGGTTTGCTTTACCCGTGGACATTTACAACAACAGAGATGCTGTCGATGTGCTGCCGGCCCCAACGTATGAACTAAAACCTGGAACACAGCTCAGGGTTGTTATGGTGGCATATATGGCATGGCACTTTGGGCCAAGAACCATGGCTCTCTCCAGATGGACAAATGCCCTACCACGTTTTACAAGAAATAAAGGTCGCCGAGCGATAAGTACGCAAACTTGCTCGCAGGTATTTCACCCAATGTAGTTTCGTGAATTGTTTTAGCCTACAACAAGATGCAATCTGCCAGCAGCCGAATTCTACTCTAAATCACAAAGCCGTCCGATATTGGACGACGAACGAATAAAATGGAAATTTCGTGTTCGGTTTTCTTGCTTTTCGGCTGGCTGAGTTTTTCAAATGTAGTCTATATTGAAGAATTTTGGAGTAATCTTTAGTGAATTTTGTGACGGCTAGTGACAATTGTAATTCAGCAAAAATGTTATAAGAGAATATTTGCGGCACTGTCGTCAGTTGTCTACCATCAACTTCCCGAGTCGGTTCCATATTAATATTTTGTGGGTATTCTGTAATATCTATAACTTTATTTCATTTTATCTTCATCTGCCCGACATGTCAGTAATTGAAGTCAGAAGACACATCAGATCATTATATATATATATATATATATATATATATATATATATATATCATATTGATTGGCCTCTGTGGTTGAGCGGGCTTTAGGTTCGATTCCTGACATTGTATATTTCGGAAACGAATTTCCCGTTATATACTATGGCCTGGATGTTTAGGGTCGGCCTTAGAGCTACATAATAGCAATGTGTGTGTTTGTTTGCCTTTCAATTGCAATTTAATTTTCTATTTATATAAACCAACCATAAATCGATATCCTCAGAACCTCATTATTAGAAACTCACTGCTATCTGAAACTTCTTGTAAGTGTATGGCAGGCAAGCACAATTAAGAGTGACAAAAGTTGACAGTTTTTGTTAATGGGCTACCGAGTCATTAAAAAAACAGCTAATTGATAATAGTCGTAATAGTAGAGCCATGTTTAGCTATGAGCTTATCTTGTTTCATACTATGAGTAAGAATCCCGATGGTCCACTTCCCCCTCCTCCTATATAATTTTTCATATCCCATCCACATATTCTATTCCTCTATCCCATCCTTCCTGTCCATCTCCTATCCTTTCCTCGCTAGTCCATCCTCAACATCAGCAACGCGTTGCCTTCGGCCTTGATGTTCCAAACGTTTATAGGTGAAGGTAACCACTTGCCAGTAGGTAGGCCATCAGCCTATTTGCAAGTTTCTCTATACCAAGATCTTCAAGCTGTAAACATATTCCATATTCGGACGACAAAGCGCTCTGGCCTACGCCATCGTTTCACGGTGAAAACGCCACCGGTACAAACGAAACGTTTTGCCTCCATATTCCACGGCAGACTTATAGAATACACTACCAGAGTCCGTGATTCCCTAAAAGTACAATCCAGGTACCTTTCAAGTCTCGTGTGAATAGGTAATCATTCTCAGTCTTCGATCGCGTCATCGTCGGACATTAGGTGATCGTCCTCAAACGCGAACCTATTTATCAAGATTGTATTTGTTAAGAAAAACAGATTCCGGTAAATTGTGGATGATTGACACGACTGTCAAATGAACCAAGACACTTCTTATCATATTACAAAACGACGAAATGAAAGGCTCCAATTTTTGTCAAAATGGTTGAGGTACCCCAAAAATCAGGAAAATCATAAATTGCGTGAAAGGTTTACGTCGCGATATAACAAGCACGTAATACATTGAAGAATCTACCATCATTTGTGGTAGCGACCGTCACATACATTACGCGTAATGGTGTGAAATTTATTAAACTCCGTCGTTTCGTGATGATTGCGTGTAGGTAGGAATAAATCGAACACCGCTTTCTTTAGAATTGAATGCGTTATTTCATTCACCAGAATAACTTTTGATTTAGGAAATAAATTTTAAGCTTTCTTATTTATCCCCATGTTGTTTGTCTTTGTATATCTCATTCGTGCAACTTAGATAATGATTACGAATTGAACTAACTTAATGACTGAGATAGACACAGTGATTTCTAACGGTAACAATGGATTTTCATAAGTTTTTTCATCCCGCCTATATAGATCTGTGTATAACATATTGTTACAACTCTGATCCCGACAAAAACAAAATCCACCTGCATGTCTGAAACAAAGCACATTTATTACCCGTCGGCATTTGAACTAATAACATTTAAACTATTTTATGTCGTCTTCTTTTGTTTACTTTGTGTTTAAAAATTGTGATTATAAAAAAGCCCATTGTTGTATTGTACTCTTTTATGGCAGTCATTAGCCAGGTGTGTCGGATTAAGTTGACTTAGATACGGAGACATTGCACTTGCGCAGTATAAAATGGTGACCTGATGGAGCGGGAGTCAGTCGAGCGAGAACCAAGAGCGAAGAGAGACGTGTGTACTACAATCGGAAATATAATAAGTGACGGACTTGCGTGTTTTATGGAATTACGACCTTCTGCATTACATTTGGACTTGTTGTGTTCGATTATATTTGTACCTATGTTATACGTGTTTGTATAGTTGTAATAAACTCTATAGTAATTCTAACGGCATTTTAAATTCGAGTCTCGCGACTCGTAACAATATTTTCCTAAACGGTCCTACTATTAGTGACGTGCCTTTCGTATATACTAGTATTTTTAAGTTGGTGGTGAGGAGTCAGGAGTGCCATAATTACAGGATTTTTTTCCTAGTTTGGGCTCCCTGCTTTTCCACCCATAGTTAAGATATTTTTTGTGTTTTGCGCTTTATTGTTATGTTTGGTGGAAAGGAAATAAATAAATAAATAAATAAATATTATATAATACAATAAAATATAATACAATAATACAATATTCGGCGATTCTATGCTAAAAGGCAGCTTAGAATCGTAAACTTTTATTTATTTAGGGCAGGACAACGTCTGCCGAAAGGACTAGTTTGTTACATAAAAAAAGAAAATTCTGAATCCTAAGCTAGTAATATGGTATAAATAGTAGGATTTAGATGATATTATATTTAAGGATCTGCATGTTGTGTTGTGTATAACACATACTTGTTGTATGTGATATACAACAAGTATGTGTTATACACAACGCTGTGAATACACTTATGTGTGTGCATATCGGTTATTTCTGAGCATACGGTACAAATAGTAGAAAATCGTTGCAATTGAGGTGACATTGTACTGAAATGATTTCAAAATAGAAATTGCCAAATGTCTTAGGGGTTTCGACCATGCCTAAACGTGCTTCAGAGGATATCGAACGTTAAACTAAAGGAAAATAAAAAAATAGAGACGTTACGAAAATTGTATAGGGTAGTTTGAAGGAGATCGCCTTTGGCGATAAGACCGTCCATTATACTTTAATGACGGTCTCTGTGGTTGAACGGGCTAAGACTTTGACGGCTTACCTAACTGCAACGCAAAGGCCCCCGGGTTCAATTCCTGGTATGGTAAATTTCGGAAACGAATTTGGTCCGTTATTTACTATTGCAGAAGTCGCGGAAGGCCACGACACACCTTCCATGATCAAATTGATCGTGTATTAGTAGAAGGTGATGTCAGGAGCCTTAAGAACAGACGAGCGTGCATGACAAGAGCTATGAATGTCAAAGAAGCAAGTGAGGTGTGTAAGAATAAGCCTGTATGGCGTTCTGTTGTTCGTGCCTACCCCGCAAGGGACCTGGCGTGAAGTTATGTATGTATGTATGTATTTACTATTTTCTGGGTGTCTGGAATCGGCCCCAGAGTAGTTCGTTGTATATTAAACATAACACAAGCGTAACTTGCTTAATTTGGAGATATATAATGGGTGCTTGTCAGCCGATTTATTTGTTAAAAAAAATGTATGTGCAATAAAGTTATTCATTCATTCATTCAAATTGATCTATCGAAAACTGAGACCCCTAGAGTTTTTTTTTAAATATTAGATGTGTTCATTAGATAGGCAGACCTGATGGAAAGCGGTTAAAATCAACTCTAGACACTAAGAATGCTACTAATGTGCTGCCGTTCTCTAGGTGAAGACTAGAACCTATGGGGTGTTTTGTCGCCTGTTACGCCAGCTCGCCCAGCTGCAAGAAATTGTATACAGAACTATTCATACAAATATAAAACACAAAACAAACAATTTCTTGCCAAACAATAAGCCTTACTTCGAGAATTTTACTACATCCATAAAAAAGTTGTTTTATAGATAACTTTTTCCACTTTAATCTTTATTTACGCAATAATTCTTGGATATTACTCCAATTCTCTACATAATACATCACCGTCTGACGTAAAGGTCGTAAACAAATGAAGTAAAAACGGGCAAGCGTAATTTTACAGTGTGGCTGCCAAGATTGTTACGACTTCATTGGCTTTCAAGATAAAAATTTACATGTTTTAGCTTTTTTGAATTCTCATTCAAATCTGACGTTTCAATTACTTTCCTGTCAACGTTTTTAAAGCATGTCTGTTTGTCGTTTCTTGGCGTTTATAGCCGATATAAAACGGTTCATTTCTGTCTTTCAATTTTGATATTTATTTTATTGCAGGAGTTCAGCAGACAGGCAGACGGCCCATTGATGAAAAGCGGTTAACATCGCCTATGAACTTTTTTTGAGCGCATTTGCAACACCAAAAGTGCTGCAAATGCGCTGCTGCTCTCTTAAGGGTGACTGGAACCTGGATACTAATGCCAGAACACAACTCAAGGTTGTTATGGCAGCATACTCAAGACCAGCGGCAGCTGGGCGTTTTTTTAAAACCCAAGAGATCTAATGGGGTATCCACCTGTTACTTTTTTGGAGCAACACTAGGTAACAATCTTTAACTTTTGTGACCACTCTTTGCTGTTTATTACCAAAAATACTAAATACAATTTCCTGCGGCCGGGCAGCCAGGTGGTAGGGCTTTGCTCGACTTGATAGCCACCGCTGGTCTAGAGTATGCCGCCCTAACAACCTTGAGCTGGGTTTCGGCATAAGTGGCCAGGTTCCAATCTCCCTTTAGAGTGTAGCAGCGTATTTGTAAGACCTTCGTGTTGCAAATGTGTATAGGCGATGGTAACCGCTTTCCGCTTTCCATCAGGAAGACCGTCTGCCTGTCTGCTGAACTCAAGCAATAAAAAACTTACTTTCGTAATAATAATACCGTTATACATATTACTAGCGATTAGTAGCGACTTTGCTCGCGTTAATGTTATCCCAAGGGAACCGTACACGATTCTGGGATAAAAATAGCCTATGATAGATAGATTATAGTCTAGAGTAGCACTCTAGACTATAATCTATCTCTGTAACTTGAACACCAGTGAATGTCCATAAAATAGTAATTTGCACACCTGGCAAGCTTCGGCGCAATGCAATAAGAACAAATTAAGTCGTTCGACACTAATTACAGCCATGAAATAAGTACGATAACAATAGATGTTTTTAAATTTTAAACACGAAGTAAATAAAGGAATTCGTTTTTACAACATTGTACGACTGTACATCTTTAATAAATAAATTGTGTTACAGGGTTCCTACCAGGACGCATTGCCAGGGCCCCTGCCGATTGTTTACGACCACGCGTTGCCGAACAAATGCCGGCAAACGATCCCCGCTTTACCAACTAGTGCATTCATGTAATCAGAACTTTTACTTGATAGATATAGCGGCAACTAGGCCCAGCACTTATAAACAAATGATCCGTGAATGTTTGAAAAACAAGTAAACCGCTATCACTATCAAGTATTTCTGGTAATAAGCTTCCTTGCGGCTGGTTGCAGGCATTCGGTGTGATCTTGGTTCCGGCTCTGCGTTCTGGTGAGGTCTTCCTTTCTTTTTCTTTTTCCTGTCTTTCTTTCTCTCTTTTTCTTACTTTTTATTTTTATTTTTAAGGTATTTTACGGTAGCTAATATAATTTAAGTTATTTAATATGTGGCAAATGATGTTGGTATTGTATCAAGTTAAAATATTTATGTATTAATTTCATAATGAATTGTAAATTCTGTACAATACTGTTTTTTTGTCCAAATAAATTAAAAAAAAAACCAGAGGCGCGGTCTTGTCGGTATGTAACAATATTATTATTATAAGTGTACAAAAATTAAAAGACCGTATATCAAGGTAAAACTCGGCATCTAGAAGCTGCGGATTCCCTCGACAATGCGGTAATAGATCTCATGACCCCTGAATAAATGCCAATTAAGGCTTTTATTTCCCAAAGGATGTCAAGGGATATAATACAAATTCTTTTCTTTATATATGCCATTGCTTTCTTTTAGCCAAGCTTTCTTAACATTGTTGCGAGCTACACAGGACTCGAATTAAAATGCCATTGGAATTATTATACAGTTTATTAGAACTGTACAAACACGTATAAAACAGGCACAATTATGACTGGATACAACCAGTAACAGTACACAATTCAATAACACGCGCAAAGTCCGTCACTATATCGCTCTTCGAATGTACTACACACGTCTTGCTAGTATCGTAATCGTCGCTTGACTGCCCCACCTCTCCGTTCGGGCATTGTTTTATACTAAACAGTACAATACATCAATAGATCGCTTTCACCGAGTTAATCCGCACACCTGGCAAACTTCGACGCAATGCAATAACAACAAGGATTAGTCCGACACTAATGACGGCCATAAAACAAGTACGATAACAATAATAGGATGTTTTTATTGATTGCAAATTTTAAACACGAAGTAAACAAAAGAGCTCCGAATACAGGAAAAGTAATAAACTGCGTTTTTACGACAGGCAGGGTGCGCATTTCTTTGACGGCATATAACAATATGCCTCGAATTTGTTATCTACGATACAAAAATAGCGCTGTACTCTACTGTGTACTGTAGATTATTTTGGAGAAGTGAAATTTATTCGAAAATACAGTAATATAATATGGAAAATCAAAAACTTCAAATTTTTCATTCGATAGACCACAAAAATTGTGTACCACTCATGTGTTAAAGTTCAATATCTCAGAAAATATTGATCTAAGCTATTAGGTCTATGAGACTTTTTTTGAAGGAAATTAAATTTCTAACTAATTTGCTATTTACATTACAAGTCCATGCATTCGAAGATAAGAACAAAAATACTAGAGTTTTAGGTGAAAATCAACTTCAGTGACGGGCACAACTCACAGTATAAGTTACACTCTTTCCACAGTAGACGCTATTGTAGATTGCTTAATTCTGAGTAAATTTTGACCAAGCTCGATATGATAGCGTAAATTGCAGCTGAGTTATAAAAATTTGAAAAAAAATCTTGACTTATGCGTACTATTTTAATTGTTTTTTTTAACGCTCAAGCAATGTACTTAAAATTATACAAAGGGCTGTAACTTTCAGGTTTTTTTTTTTTGCCGATATATACAACAAAATTTCGGGTGGAGACCAAGTTATGGAAGTAGTTGAAATTTTTTTTTTCTCTGTTTAGGTTTGCTTGTAGGTAAACAAGCAAACTGACCACCTGGTGGTAGGTGGCCACCGTCACCCATGGATATCTGCACCACTAAGGAAGCCGATGCGTTGCCTGCCTCGTTGAGACTTTAAGTATCTGTTCACACCTGTTGAAGAGCCCCATATTGTAGCGCTCTGGGAAAACCGCGGGAGAGAGGAAATTCTATAACTTTGACGCATATGGCATGAACGAGCATCCGCCACGTATCGTGGTTGACTTCCAAGTGTCTAAGAAATGTGGATGAACTCCTAATCGCCAGCGAGTGGTGCGATGTTAGAATGGATGCGTAGGCGCTAAATCAAATGGCTCATCAGAGCACTCTCCGCTGTACAGACGGTAGAACACGCTTAAAGCGCTAATGTCTCTCCTATGGCTGAGAGACTCTACACCACCTGTAGTTTCATGACCGTCGACAATCCGGACCGCTCGGCACTGCAAGGAGTCAAGTGGGAGGAGCTGATACTAAGGTGCACCAATCCATAGATGGGAGCAGTACTCCACACGGGGACGGACTTGAGCTTTATATAATAAAAGCTTATCTCCCGGTGTGAAGTACCGCTTAGCCCTGTTTAGCTCCCCAAGCGTCTTTGAAGCGATTTTCGCTTTGGAGAGCCCAAGTGATCCGTACAGGAACGGAGAAAGAATACAATTTCCTGCGGCCGGGCAGCCTTTACATTTGCGTTGTGTTCCGGCAGTAGTGACCAGGTTCCAGTCTCCCTTAACAAAGCAGCAGCTCTTTTGTAGCTCCTTTGGTGTTGATAATGTCCATAGACGATGGTAACCGCTTTCCATTTAGTGGACCTTCTGGCTGTCTGCTGAACTCCTGCAATAAAAATATTAAAAAAGTGATAATCACCCTAATGTGGCCTTCGCCACTAATAACTTAGTTATCACCGCCTTATTCATGCTTAGGTAAACGTCTGTGCATATATATACAATGTATGGTTCAAAGCCCTCGAGTTTTCAACGCCAGTAAAACTCGTAAACCATTTTTCTTTGAAATTGTTTCAAGATGAGAAGAGCTACTTAAACTATACAAGTTAAGTAGCTACACGTAATCTCATCTATCATCTCTCTCTAGCTCATTCATTTCTAATAATATTATTCTTTTGGAAAAGTCATATTATACTTGGTAAATAAAAAACTTTTAAATTTAATAAAGCCACAAAGTTTAAAACAAAGAGTGAATTATTATTCATAGTTGGTTTTTGTAGTACCGCGAATTTTTTTATAGTTGGTTTTAGTAATATTTTGATTTTATATAAGAGAGAGAATTTTAAGACGCAATATTCATAAGCAAGGTACAGACGTGTTCTAATATTTAACTATAATAACGTAAATTGTAGTGGAAGCTCTCAAGCAAATGATGTAAATGTTTCTTAGGATAGTTCAAGCTAAATTCATTCACAGATATTTTTTTAGATTAAATATTAAAAATATGAATATAGATGGAAACTAAACGTACTTATCCGTGCAGGAAGGGAGAAAGAAAACAATTTCCTGAGGCCGGGTGGCTTGTCGTAAGAGGTGACAAAACAACCCACAGCGAAATGGTATGGTATAACCCATATGATGATCTTGATTTGTGTTCCGACATTAGTGACCAATTTTTGTGTGGGCTAATATTATGATAAAACTGACCGTTTTGCTGAAAATCGCGAAAAACCCGTTTTTGTGACATTTGACCCCGAGTAATTTTTTTTCCAGGTATCGGATCCATGAGAACTTTTTAGATTACATTAATAATGGTGTTTTGAAATTCACTCCTAGTTTTTCGTCTAATTTGACCGGACTATTAAATATATTATAGCGAATAATTTATTTATAATTAAGTTTATTTAAGTATTCAGTATTAATAGAAATAAATATTATACTATGTACCAAACAAGTAAATTAATTGCGTGTACCTACTATTAAGACTTCTTAGATTGATGTAAAGTTGTTTTTGTAAAAAAGAAACTGTTGTATATTTAAGTATGATAAATAAAAATTATTATAGCGATATATATGAAATGTGACGTCACGAAATTTAGAATCCCTCCACCCCTTGTCACATTTTGTTTCTCTTTAACTGCGTGTGTATTTTACACACACACACACACTTTTTATATAGTCTATACCAATTCTTTTATTTTAAATAGCTTCAATGTACAGATACGGCATTTTCAGAATTTTATAATATTTGTTAAACACTTCTTTAAATATGAATTTGTTTGTGGACTGTGATTATTTTAATCATAAAAGAAAACTGCACGTACGTAATTATATGTATTATATGATGATTTGAATAGCAATGAAAAATATACAGATCAAACAAAAAACCTACGTTCTAAATTCAAATATTGAATATTGGTGGCCAGTACTGTGCTATACCAAAGTAATAAATACTTTTTGTTGGAGATTCCAACAATATTATAGATTTGTCTTGTAAGACAAAACAGGCTATACCTACAAGTCTTATAGTATATTAACTTAAATAATATCTGATTTCTTCTACGAGCTCCTCTCGGGTCGTTCGCCCTTATGACTGCATGGCTTGAACTCACAAATACTAATGAAACGAGCATTTGCAATGCTCCCAATTAGTGTGGTATCTTACTATTGTGTCGTTTAGAATAAGAAATGTATTGTGCTAATGCCGTTACTTAACGTTATTGCATTAAATCTTGTTATTTATGTATTTTCAACTGGAATGAACTTTATTATTATATTTTTATTATTATTTATTCGTGCAGGAACAGGAAAGAATACAATTCCCTGCGGCCCGGCAGCCTGTCGTAAGAGGCGACAAAACAACCCACGGCCAGGTGGTAAGGCATTTGCCCGTCTGGATGGCGACCACCCCTGGTCTAGTATGCCGCCATAACAACCTTGTGTTGTGTTCCGGCATTAGTGACCAGGTGCCAGACTCCCTTAAGAGAGCAGCAGCGCATTTGTAGCACCTTTGGTGTTGCAAATGTCCATAGGCGATGTAACCGCTGTCCATCAAGTGGGTCGTCTGCCTGTCTGCTGAACTCCTGCAATAAAATAAAAAATATTTTTTTTATTGCAAAGGTACAGCAGACACGTTGACGACCTACTACTTAATGGAAAGCCGTTACTGTGGCCTATGGACACAACGCGTTATGCACGTCAGTCGAAGGCAAAGTGGAAGCAAGAAGAGGGAACGGAAGACCAAGGAGAGCATTCATGGATCAAGTAAAAGACAAAGTGGGTGTCGTCTCGTACAAAGATATAAAACAACTGGCTCATAATAGAAAACATTGGAGGAGGCTCCACCGACAAGAGCACAGCTCTTAAATGATAGATAGATAGATAGATCGACTTTAAAGTAAACATGTTTGATATTTTTAAGAATATATAACTTCATGACGTACATATTATTTTGTTCAACATGTAATGTACTTAGTTTTAAGAACGTTGTTTTAATTTTGGTGAACAATAAAGTGTTTTCATTCTTTCATTCATTAATATTATTATCCTTTATTAACGCGACCGAAGCCACGGACAAGAGCTAGAGATATCATAACCTAGCTTTTGTCCGCGTGGAATGGTTTAAAAAAAAAAAGGAAGTTAAAAAATCCCCCGATTTCGAAACATTCTTCATTGGTGCTACGCTCCTATTGGTCTTACCGTGATGATATATAGCCTATAGCCTTCCTCGATAAATGGGCTATCTAACGCCGAAATAATTTTTCAAATCAGACCAGTAGTTCCTGAGATTAGCGCGTTCAAGCAAGCAAACAAACTCTTCAGCTTTATATATTAGTATAAGATTGTTATGAATTTACTTACGACATATCTGAATTCTTTGAATGTCAACGATAACATTACGAATGTTTCACAAAAGAATGTTTTTCATATAAACATGAAACTAATATACATGAATTGGAATGTATTGATTTTATATATAGACATGTATGTGAAGCACAATCAAATTCCTGTGAAACTTTCATAAATCAAATTTGAGATTCATAGAATATTGAGATAATTGAAATTTATCGAAGTAAATTCTGTCAGAAAAGCTGTGAGAAGTACATGTTATGTCATATTGTATAATATGATTAGGAAACGTTTTGGATTGGAAAAAGGTGTGTAATATCAATAGTAGGAAAAGGAATGCCAAGCTGGTTTGGACATGTAGAGAGAATGGATGAAAGCAGAATTACAAAACAAGTGTATAACAGCATTATGAATGGTAGAGTTGGTAAATAAAGAACCTAAAATAAATATACATGTTTGAAAAGAGTAGATGAAGCGAGAATAGTTTGTCAGGACCGTTTTAAATGGAGATGATAAATGATAAAACTGGACATGATAAAAGTGAAAATGATAAAAGTGAACATGATAAAATTGGAGATGATGATAAACAGGCGTGATAATAATATGTACTCGTATGTAAACTATTTCAATTTATACCATTTTATACACTTAACAGGTATTATCTGGATATAGACGCATTAATTTATTTTTATTCTTAATTATTAAGTTTAATTATAACTAAATTGCTGGCACTATATCACTACGTTTTGCTAAGAAAATGAAGAAGTTTTTTTCACAGGAAAGCTAATTACTTCTACTTTTAGCTAAATTGGCAATATTTTGTATGTGAATTAATTTCAATTATCATTCTGTTTTGTCTATATATAATAAACTTAATATCTGCCCAAAAACTATTAATGCCGAGCATGGAGTCTTATATTTCATGGGATTAAACGCTTATCTGTGGCGTATATGAGGGTAATCTTGATGCACAGGTTTAGTAATGATGATATATTTTTACTGATAGCGTGTGTTAATTATAACGCCGCAAATACTGTCATAAAACTACTTAGGCGATGCACAATCTGTCAGATTTCCGAGGCATATTCCTACGTGATTTCGTGCATTAATTTGTTTCTCAGCAGCTCTGTTTTGCCAACATACCAACTTAATTTGGTTAATTATATATATATATATATATATATATATATATATATATATATATATATCGAGGGCTTCATAACAAAAGGCGTACAGACAAAACTGCAGTTTTACACAAGGGACAAAAGTATGAATAAAACAAAACATGTATACAATCAAGTACAAGTCAGAAATTTGGAATTCCCTTCTTTTTAGGTAAATTTTCATACTGGTAAGACTTTCTAAATTGTAACATGCATGAGAGTTTTTGGCGGGAACTGAAAGGAGACGTTGTGCTGTGCAGATTTATTTTCTAAAAATGTGTATAATTACTCTAAAATGAACAATAGTTGCAGAATATTGATAGTTTTTGAGTAGAAATTATGTGTTTTTGTGAGAAATGTGAACTGTATAGTCAGATGTGATCTTTCGAGTTTTCACAAGAACTCCATTCAATGGCGTCGGTTGTAGCCTGCAATACAACTGCGCTACTATACGAAGACCTATTAATTAACATGTTTCCGACTGAAAGACTTTGATTCTATGGTCATGAATAAATAATAATAATAAAAAAATGTAACATGCATAGTTTTTAGTAAACAACAAAATGGAATTTTTGCGTATACGCCTATATGTAATGAAGCCCTCGATATCTTAATATATATAAATCTCCTGTCACGATGTTTGTCCGCGATGGACTCCTAAACTACTCAACCGATTTTAATCAAATTTGTGTGCAGTTTGATCCAACTTGAAAGATAGGATAGTTTTTATACCGTTGGAACCGGTAGGTGGCGCTGAGATCGGGTTCTAGAATCCTCTTAACAACGGGGAGCGATTTTGTTTTTGTGTGTTTGAGTGGGTCCCCGGATGGTTTAAATCCACAATTGGAACCGGTAGGTGGCGCTGGGATCGGGTTCTAGAATCCTCCTAATCACCGGGAGCGATTTTGGTGATTTTGTTTTGTGTATTTGAATGGGTCCCCGGATAGTTTAAATCTCAGACTTTAACCTCAGTACCTATATATATAAAAGAAAGTCGTGTTAGTTACATTATTTATAACTCAAAAACGGCTGTACCGATTTGGCTGAAAATTGGTGGGGAGGTAGCTTAGAACTAGGAGACGGACATAGGATACTTGTTATTCCATTGGAACCGGTAGGTGGCGCTGGGATCGGGTCCTAGATTTTTATTTTTACAGAGCAGGACAACGTCTGCGGCGCAGCTAGTATAAATATATATATAAGGTACTTAATTCATAAAAAATAACTTTTTATATAATTTAAGACTATGAAATAGGATTTTATAGTTTGGAAACGCTTTAGGGGCTTCTGGTGCAATTTATGTTTTTCCAATAGACATTTAACAGCAGCATTCTCTTTGTAATTGAGTTTGCGAACTTCACCAAACTTTGCCCGGTTCTATTTCAATCTGTTTCCTGCGAATAAACAGGAATTCAAGCGTTTATTTTATTATTCAAATGAGACAAGGGAAAAGTTTCTATATGCATTTAAGTTTTAATTAATCATGAATGTTTGTGATCGATTTTTGAAATAAAATCTCACCGCCTCCGTTGGCTCCGTCACGTGGAACGGATGGGAGAAGGTCGAAGCGTGAATAGGGCCTGTTTGGGACGATCGGATGGGCGACGTCCGGTCGGTCGCCCCAAGTACCGGTGGAGGGACAGAGTGGAGGCTGATCTGTGCTAGCTTCAAGCCCTTAACTGGCAACAAATCGCACAGAACAGGAACAGTTGACGTGTTCTCGTTTCGGAGGCCAAGACACATTTTGGGTAGCTGAGCCAACGGAGTTAGTTAGATCAAAATGACGTGAGGTAACACCTTACTGTCACCAGCCAGTTATAGAAATAATTTTAGTTATAGTTTAAAGTATAAAATCAATAAGCTATTTGACTTATCAAATTCTGACATCATAAGGCAGTATTGTCATAAAAAATCATAATCAAGGAGGCTGTGACGCTGTGTGTGATGTGATAAAAAATCTGTCATAAGACTGTCAAATACCCAATTACATAATAAGCGAATTATTTAACAAAATAAAATTATGCTGTTTAATGTTTTCGTGGGATTATATAAATGACAAAATAAACTGTCGAAAAAACAGAAAAATAGATATAAAATAAACTAATTGTAGTTAACAGAGTTTACTAAATTACAATACATTGATGTAATATATGCAACAACTCAGAAGGGCTTATGGCAATGAAAGAACAGAATCTGGTCACAAAAATATTTCAAATGACTTATTTGAAATCTTTTTAGTTTTAATTAAATTGAAAATTAATACTAACCACGAAAGAGAATGTGTTTTGTTTCAAGTTAAATAAGGTGGAATTGCATGTGTTTGTCTCTGTTTAGTGTCGCTTTTTTCGTTTCATCGAACTTCAATTCTAAGAAAATTTCATTTCAAAAATTGAAAATCTGAAATCGCGTAACAAACATACAGTCGAATGATGTCTCCTTTTCGATTCAATTAAAAATGATGTGTAAGACTAGACGCACCATTAGATGTACTATATCAAATACCTTCTTACTCAGTAAACGGTTTGTCTTGAACAATGAACAAAAGCATTTTTAAAATCCATTTACTGCAACACTTTCAAAGAACAAAAATCTTTTCAATCTCATTCGCTAAAAGGTAACCTTTTGAAATATTATTTGAGCAATTACGATGTTCGTCTGAAGAAAGCTTTCATTACCCAAAAATATAAAAGTAATATTGGCACCACCAACTTGTTTATATTTACATATATCAATATATCTATCATATACAAATATGTCTACTAAATTCCCGCGTGGTGTCACGACCGCGAAGTCGTCTTAGCGTGATGGCTAGCGCACGCCCAAACTCAAAGGGCGCGGGTTCGATCCTGGCCGGAACGCATGCACTTAGGCAGTTTTCTGATCTAATATACATATTGTTACAATTACCACGTGCTAACAACGGTGAAGGAAAACATCGTGATGCAACCTGCACATTGATATAACCGATGTCACAAACCTGCCAAGCCGCCTTGGACAAGCGTGGCGGGTATACTATAAGTTCCCCCTATAATGGGAGGCCCGAGCCCAGCAGTGGGACATTTATGGGCTGATATTATCATAAATTTCTGCGGAATTCCCGGGGCACAAACTACAGTAAAATATAAGAAACAATGTACCTATACTATCTTATTAGTGAAAACTTTGTCGGAATAAGCTAGTTCCTATGCACCTGAACAACTTCAAACCACTCCCGGGAAATATCCCGCGAAATTATCGAGATTGAAAATATTACACATTTTATTATGTAAAATTTGCTATCGATCAGTAAAAACCCCATCAAAATCAGCCCAATAGTTTTTACGTGTATCGCGTAGAAACACAAGAAATCTAGAAAAATTTAATCGTGTTCTCTATCGTTTATACAGTATATACCAGTTGTTTTTTTTAAATAATAACTTCAATGTTCAGACACGGCATATTTAGAATTTTATAAACGTATGAACATATAAAAAAAAATCATTTGACAATAGGGAACGCATCCAACTCATTTTGTTTCTGCCGTGTGCGCCGATATCCAATGAGCGATCGACGGCCGTCTTGCGGTTAACTGAATCAGTTGTGTCACTCTTACTGCGCCCGTATTCATATCTTAATACAAACTCACCACGTATTGTTTTATTGACTCAGTCTAGCATTTCTAAATATAGCAGAAATAACTATTGAAATTTGTTTTCGCAATTCTAAAGACTAAAGATGATTTCTGAGAGGAAATCGACCAGGGGAGTGCGGTATATAGCCTAGATGAAAAATATAGCAAAACTATACTTACCGAACCATTCCTTGTTCTGGACAGCAATGGAACTCTCTCCCTCTCTACAGCAGCCACGGCCAGAAGAGGTGCGAATATCGCCAAGGATACCAGCCAGATCAGGCCTAGCAGCATACAGGCACCACGCCTAGAGGGCATCCAGGGTTGCCGCAGAGACTGCGTGATTGCCAGATACCGGTCTACTGACATGGCTGTGATTGTGAACACGCTGGATGCTACTGCCACTCCTGAAATCAACGAGTCATATTACTCTTGATAGTTGGAATATAACAGACAGGAATACGGCCCACCTGATGGGAAGCGGCTACCATCGCTTATTAACATTTGTAACATCAAAGGTGCTACCACTGTGCTGCTGCTGTCTTGAGACGAAACCTATCCACTAATGCCAGAACATAACGCTATGGCGGCATAATCTAGACCAAGGACGGTAGTCATCCAGACGGGTAAATACGCTACCTGGCTGTGGGTGATTTTGTCACCTTTTACGACAGGCTGTAAAAGTAATTTTTCTGTTCCTGTACGGATAAGAATAAATTCAGAAGTATTTGCGTCTTTGTGGCTACCACCACTAGTCTAGGATATTTTGCCATAATAACCTTGAGTCATGTTCCGAAAACTTATTCAGTGGCCATTAATCAAACTTAAATCTTTGATGATGAATATCTTTTGTACGCTTATTATAATAACCAAAACATAGGTTACCACCACTTATATAGAGCAGTTAATTTCCTACAAAAATTTGTATTGCGCAATTTATAATAGTCATTTATTGTCGAGTTATAAAATTCATAACAAAAAAATTTAATTTATCTAAAATAATCAAAGTAAAATTTTCAACATCATTCAATTCATTCCGTGAGGTTTGTAAAAAAAATATAGGATACCTTTTTTGTAGAGCATTAAATTGCCTACAAAATTCTTCGAGAACATTTTTCTGTACAATCAATTGATGATGAGGTATGATTGTTTTTCATTGGACTGGAAAAAAAATGACAAACTGCTAAATCTTCCTTTTAAAATTAAAGTTTTATATTTGGTGAGATTTTTTTTAAGGTATCTAGCAACCCATTTTTCCATGTCATTTGTAATTTTTGATCCACCCTAATATATATATATGTCGGAGAAGGCCTCGTTCTCGTGACATCTTCTTTAGTTAAGTTGCAGGTTTAGTGGGCGTCATCAGGATAAAATGCGAGCATAAAACACAATAGCCACGGTTTATACACTTTTAATTTAGATTTGATCAACATAGTTTAGACCGAGCAGCGGGTTCAGGGCACCGCTCATACTTCTAACTTAACGCTTTCTTTAAAATTCTCCATGGTCCAACTCGACCTATTGCCATCAACCAAATGTGCCACAAAAACTCCTCTGTCTACCCAAGTAGATACTACTCAAGTATAGAGGGCGTCTAACCCCGCTCCGAGCCATATGCTCTGCTCTGATTGGTCGATTATTCAATTACAATATTCATAACTTTTATTAGGTTAGAACGATCTTTAAGTTATAGAAACATTTAACAAATTAAATTAAGAATTTTAGAAGTAATTAAAATGTAAACAAATAATATTGTGCGTTATACATCCAAACAACAAATCCGATTTATAGCTTCCCTCCGACATATATATATATATATATATATATATATATATATATATATATGTTGATCTGTTAAGGGTGTAGAATTATTGCAGCAAATTCCAAAAAAAATATCTTTTTTATTTCCCTGACTGCTAGGGAATAAATAACATTAAAACTATTCAACGGATCAATATAATTCAAAACCAAGTGAAACGAAACCTAAAAACTCAGAATCACTTTAACCATAGTCTTGTATGAATATCAAATTTATTTGTTCTATTAAATTACTCAACATTTCCGAAGCAATTAAATATGAAATTTCAATACAAGTGGTCTAGACAGTCTTTTAACGTGACCACAAGATGAATTTTCAATTCGCACTAAACTTATTTTCCAATTACAAAAACCTACCCTAAGGGTAATAAAGGGTCTTTGAACTGCTATCAAAGGAATTAGTCGGTTCAAGAATCAATTATTGAAAAAATCGAGACGTGGGGGAAAGAGTCAGCTCCTCCTCCTTGACCACAGAATAGGTTTAGGTGGGTCAATAAACTATAGAACATAATTATGTAGTATATTGAATCTGTTCCGTGACAACCGGTGAAGTTCTATGCACAAAAGGGTACACTGGCCTGTCGAAGCCTTGGAAGTTCTTCGAGTCAAGTTGTTCCACAGCTCTAATATTAGCTCGATCGGTAATTGTCCGAGTCTGGTATATGTTGGCTTGGTTGTATAGGTTTTCTTAGGCAAAGGACTGAGAAAATAAAAAATAAAAACTTCGTTTAAAAAAACCGACTTCAAAAACTAAAAAACTAAAATGTATAAAATAACTTATTTGTAAAGCTATTATTATTAATATATATTATCTAAAACATCTTAAAGTCGGTGCTAAGTAATTTTCAAAATATAGTAATTTTTATGTTTTGCTTTGCACCGACTTCAAGATGTTTTAGATAATATAATATATTAATATTTAATAGCTTTAGAAATAAGTTATTTTATACATTTTAGTTTTTTAGTTTTTGAAGTCGGTTTTTAAAAACGAAGTTTTTATTTTTTATTTGTTACTTTTTAGTGTCTAGCTATGTATGGGTGGACATACGAATGGTGCCGCGCTTCTTAAAAAATATAGGTCCCAAGAACCGGGAACAAAAAAATGTTCGTAAAATGAAAAATACTAGGCCAAACTATGTCAAATTTTTAGGGGACCACATGGCAGCTATTCCGCGTCGAACAAAAAAAGAATCACGTAAATTGAATCATAAATCTCAGAGTAATCGGTGTACACATGGAACGGAGTGAAAATTATTTTCATGAAAAATGTTCATAAAATGAAAACTACTGGGCCAAACTATGTAAAATTTTTAAACATACTGATTTAAAACATCTTGAAGTCGGTGCAAAGTAAAACATAAAAATTACTATATTTTGAAAATTACTAAGCACCGACTTTAAGATGTTTTACATAATATATATTAATAATAATAGCTTAAGAAATAAGTTATTTTATACATTTTAGTTTTTGAAGTCGGTTTTTTTAAACGAAGTTTTTAAATTTTATTTTTCCGTGTCAATTGTAAAAAAAAAAAAAAAATGACCCACCCTAATATATGTATATATATACCTAATCCCTCAAGATTATAAGTAGAATACTGAGCCTAGATCACCGTCTTCTATCGCTAAGGTGCCTACTGCATACTGATCTGTTTTCCGAGGTAGGCACCAGCTCTCTGATCACCTAAAGAGATCATGAAGCATTTTGATAGCTCTTTGTAAAGGCTCTTGTGCTCAGAACCACAGGGTCCGAGCGTCTCAACAGCAAACGGCTCAAATACATAACTTACTAAGAGTTAATTTAGATTAGAGATTTATGAATTCCTGTTAATTTGTACGAAACCCTAAAAACAAATTAAAACGTATCAAGTTATATTCTTCTTCAAATACGATCAAACGTGAGGATTTAATTAAAATTTCAAACGTACAGAAGCAAATATTTAATAATCACAAACAACTGTGTTATGTTTGTTTGTTTAGGACATTTAATTTTTTTGCAATATACAAAGAATAAATAAATAGACTAGACATGTTATGTATCTTAAATCTCTTTCATTTCTTCCATTTTATCTCAATCATGTGGTCAGCACATAATGTCTTCTCGGTCCAGACTAGTCTATTTTGGCATATGTCCCCCTCTGTCACACCACAAATCATCATGTCATCATATCATTACGATATTATGATTTCAGGTTTGGTGTTTTTGTATCCGGTTATATTTGTAAGAACAGTGGATTACGTGGGTATATTTTTAGTAAACTTTCTGATAGTTCTAACGGAATTTTCGAATTTACATCCTACAAATCCCTTACAAATTCGTAATGATATTATAGAAGATATGTGCACTTAATATCCACCTGAATAATGTGTTGGAGATAAAGAATCCCAGAATTAAAAGAGCTTGTTGCGAACAGAGAGCACCCCCTCACCCGCTCGCCGGAGCACACCTTCTCTCCACGCCCCGCATACCGCCGACGCCCATAGCTCGCACATTTAGCAGCTAGGTGTCGGACGGAACGTCGGATATATTAGTAGAAGCGGACTTGGAGGCCGTAAATACAATCTCACTATCGCGCAGATTCTTTGACCTCGCCCCCCATCACCCGAACCCTCTGGTGACGGAAACGGTCAACTACAAACCCACTCCAAACGCTCCCACGAGTAAACGCAGGCCTCGCAATGTACTCATTGACGAGCCTGACAAAATCGCACGTCTAATCGCGATCATGAACCCCCCGAGGCTCAGAACATCAGCCTGGCATAACAGACGCAGACACAACAGACGCCGGAGAGCCCCCGGCTCGGATCCTCTTACACAATCGTAAGACCCACCAATCCATACTCATTACAGACACAAGTAGCCATACAAGATTAGCTTAGGCGTGTTGCTGGAGAGTTTCTTCCGCCGCTTCTTCTCCTCCAGCTATAACACGTTGCGAAGCGGTAGTAATGATAGACTAGGATCGGCTCCGCCGGCGGAGTCGATGAAGAGTCCCCAAATAATCACTTCAGCCTGTTGGCTTAGCTCATTCAGCCTTTTACGGCTTGTTCCCAATATAGAGTCAATCGCCCGCAGCGGTCGAGCCGAGGTCGAACCTCACAGGAGGTGCCTCCTCGAGCGTGCTGCTTCCGGGCTGAACGCCTCCGCTCCCACGGAGGCGGGAAGCCCCCAAAGCCCGGTATCGCTGAAACAGCCATCTGCGGCTATTCAGCTGAGTCAGCTCCTAAAAAAAAAAGGAGGCCGAAAACGCTCACTTACTCATTCGCTTCACATTGCTCTCATCCATTTGGCACCAATACACACTCTCTGTATTTCTTCTATTTATAGTTTAATTGTAAATAACTCTAATAATAAGTCATACAGTCCACATCGAGTTTTATTTGAACGAACCAACTGCCGCCAATAGAGCTAATAAAAAAAGCTTTACCACCTATTACCGCTTCCAGCTTTAAAGGCTAACCATAAAGTAAATCTTCCAGTTTATGCCCTGAACTTATTTCTGCTAATATTTTTTATATGTTTTTTTATTAATGCTTAAGGCAATTTAATCCGATTAGAGTTGGAAAAATCTATAGTTTGACTTTATTAAGTTGGTTTGACTTACTGACTACTTACTATATATAATTATTTTTCTTACAAAATATTTTTTTGGATAAAATTTTAGTAAATTTGTGTCTTTAGATGATTAATATAAAGAAAGCTCTCAAAAATAATGGTTAATTAACAGATGCTTTTATTCACTTACAGAATATTTTAATTCTAATTAGGGTTATATGTAATAATAACACTAAAACAGGACTGACTTTGTCAGTGGAAACAACAGAATCCTTCAATCGGCGCGAATATGCAACACTCGGTGAGAATTATACGTTTGTGCCAGTTGCTGTTGAAACGTTTGGATCGTGGGGTCCCGACGTCATGTGCATGCAAGATCTATCAAAACGACTCATTGACTCTTCGGGCTGATTCCTAACATTGTCCATGTTATGGTATCAGTATGAAATCCAGCAAGGTAACGAGCGTAACCAGCCTTCTAGGAACCTTACCCATTGACTTCGATGTAGTCTTAAGGAATTATAATTAATTACTGCAATGTAACCTTGCATTAATTAATTATCCAGGCGCTATTCGCCCCGGAAAACTTATTAAATTTTACCCCAGAAACTATCCCATTTTACGGGATGAAAAGTATTATAGGTCCATTCTCAGAATTGAGACTATATACATACCAACCATATTTAAGTTAAAACGATTCCCTTAAGTATCCGTGAAAGCGTTACAGACAGTTTAAGGGCCATTTACATGGAGAGCGTTTATCGCACGTGTTAGGGCGAGAATCGCATTTTGTTTTTGTAGACGATAGTTTTTAAACAATAATCGCATTGACATATTTACATTCAACCAAAAAACAAAAACCCGCCTACAAGTATGTTTTTTTATTGCAGGAGTTCAGCAGATGGCAGACGGCCCACTTGATGGAAAGCGGTTACCATCGCCTATGAACATTTGCAACACCAAAGGTGCTACAAATGCGATGCTGCTCTCTTAATGGAGACTGGAACCTGGCCACTTATGCCGGAACACAACTCAAGGTTGTTATGGTGACATACTTTAAACCAGGGGTGGTAGCTATCCAGTCGGGCATTTGCCCTACCACCTGGCTGTGGGTTGCTTTGTCGCCTCTTACGAAAGGTCGCCCGGACACAGGAAATTGTATTCTTTGTCCGTTCCTGCATGGAAACCAGAATGTCCTACGATGATTGTGAGGTAATTATCACCGAGAGTTTTTTTTACATTACGACACAAATAGCGTTGACATATTTAGATAGATAGATAACTCTTTATTGTACACCAATACAAACATGAACTTAAGACTAAAATTATATCTCGTTATGTACAAAGGGCGGTCTTATCACTAAAAAGCGATCTCTTTCAGACAACCTACTATTTCTCGACTTATCTAAACTAGAACTCGTATGACATCTTTTCAAGTTCATGCGAGTATCGTACAAATCAATTTGAACCGATTTGAATGCGAAACTCGGTGATGAGCACGGTATTTTGTGTTTTGTTTACACAGACATGTCAATATTCAATCACTAAACGATTATCGATTTTTCTTTCTTTCGTGAATAGTATATTCGAAGCAAGAAACTCTCTCCGTGTAAATGCCCCTTTACTTTGCTTTTATAATACTAGGGTGGATGAGAGTGTGTTTGTATATTTGTACATACGTATATTAGTTTGCGATACTTGATCCACATCTGTATTGTTTCCCTTTGAGCCTCGTGATATTGTATGATTGCTAATTATGTATATTGTAAATTTATTTTCAATCAATATATTATTTAATGTTTTTATAAAGAATATTTTTTTCATAAAGAATGTTTCATTCTATATTTAAAATAATAATAATAATGAACTACATATATACCTTTATCCAAATAAAAATAATTTTTAATTTTTTTATAATTATTTAAAGCTGAACAACCAACAAAATGAGACATAAAAAGAAGTATAAAACTACGCAATACCAAAAACCTTTCAGATAAGTTAAGTGAACCAATACATTTTTCTTTCAGCGCATTTTTATCGCGAGAAATTAAACTTATAAGAACCATTGTGGAAAATCATTTTCCTGACCAGATTTTACTCAAATTATAAGGATGTGATACGATATTTTTATTTGGCTTTGCCTAGGTAATTTTCACGGAAAAGTTACGCGTATTAACAAATCTATTGTTATATGTAAAAGTGAGTTTATTTTTTCACTCTTTATAATTTTGACAAAAAATTTATATCAAGAATTTAGGTCAAAAGACAGGTGCCACTTTATGATCTCTACACGGTTGGTGATTTTGTACGAAAAAAATATTATGTAGCCTCTACACCTTGAGTCTTTGCAGTAATTGTAAAGACTCAAGAATAGAATAGAATATACTTTATTACATAACATTAAGATACAATTCAAGAAGTTTAAGTACAGAAGACAATAGGCGGTCTTATCACTAAAAGCAATTTCTTCCAGACAACCGTAGGGTGGATTAGAGAACATTGTGTAACATGTGGGGTTTGCAATATAAATAGAATGAAAAAGTATATATATAAGATTTTGAGATAAAGTATAAATAGACATGGAAATAAGACAAAAATATACATCTCAAGGTGTAGAGGCGAGTGTTTTCTTCGCGAAGAAAACAAGAATTTCCACAAGGTAGTTGTTCATCCTTTTAAGCAGGTGAAGCCGCGTGGCAAGTCTTATTTTTTTACAAAATAACCAGTCTATCAAGATTCGAGTTTGTACACTGATTTTAAACAAGAAAAAAAACAGTAAAGATATGATTGTGGCCTTTACCTCAGTAGACGCGGACTACTACTTACCCAATTTTGTTACAATCAGAACAATATTAAATTTCGCGCTGACATAAACTCTTTTATTTTATGAGTTCAGTAGACAGGCAGACGGCCCAGCTGATGGAAATCGGTTACCGTCCCCTATAGACATATGTAATACCAAAGGCACTACCAATGTGCTACCGCTCACTAAATGGAAACCTGGCCAGTACTCTAGAGTGCTAGTCATCAAGACGGGTAACTACCCTACCACCTGAGTGTGGCTTGTGTTTGTAATCTCTTACGACAAGGCGCAGAAAATTGTATTCTTTCTCCCTTCCTGCACGGACAGAATAAAAACGAAGCAGAACTAAAAATTCAACAACTATCAAAGTTAACCAACCATTAACCGTCTCTGAGTGTGAATGTTAGTTACTTTCAATTTCATGTGTGTAAAACTGAAGCTCTTGTAAACTACGTAAACCAAAACAAATATTACTTTCCTTGTAAGAAAATCAATTTGAATATTCTCGATACCTTCCTTGCGATTAGAATTCGTGACTCCATCTTGCCAATTTGCAACGACTTACCTTTTCGGGGCGGAAATAAATATTTTCCTGGTGATATCAAACGAGATTTTTGTGCAAAGCCTTGACTGACAAGGATTGAATTGAGATGAGAGCTCTTTAAAAGGTATTCAATGCGAAGAATATTTGATATTGCCAATTATGATCAATCACAGATAGACGGTAAAGATACATTGTGAAGAAGAAATAGAAGTATGGCGGGAGGAAAATTACTTTTCAAGCCCGTCTATATCAGTATCAATATAACAAAGTTTGTTTTTGTGCATTTCATATCGTTGGAGATTTCACTGTAAGCAGAATTCTTTAAAATATTGTTACGAGTTTAGCGGGACTCGAATTAAAATGCGGTTTGAATTATTATAGAGTTTCTTAGAATTATACAAACACATATAACACAGGTACAAATATAACCGAACACAACAAATCCAAACGTAGTGCAGAAGGTCGTTATTTAATAAAACGCTCAAAGTCCTTCACTAATAGATTATTGAATGTACACACGTCTCGCCTTGATCGTGGTTTTCGCTCGACAGAACCCTCCGTCAATAAGGCCATCGTTTTATACAGCACAATTTCAATGTGCCGTATCGTAGTCGACATAATCTGAAACATCTGACTAATGGGTCCGCTGCAAGCGGCCATAATGAGTACAATAAAACAATGGTTTGTTCTCTAGAAACGTATGCCAATAAGTAAGTAAACAAAAGAAGACGATCATAAAATAATTATAACTATTCAAATGCCAACAGGTAATAAGATGTGGTTTTTTTTTTAAATATGCAGGTGGATTTTGTTTTTGTCGGGACCTGAGTTGTGTTAAGGCACATAATAATTTCTTCAAAAAACATACGATACGCGTCACGCATACAAAGGCAGGCCTGACTGCTTATCTATGAATTTTAGTGTATGACAGTGAAATTTGGGCATAGTAGAGGAAGCGTGCAAGTAAAATGAAAACAGTGGAAATTAGAACTTTAAGAAGTTTAATGTAATTGATGTAATAAGAACCAGTGTGATAAGAAACTTTTCTGGATTGAAAGAAGATGTTGTGACAAGAGTTGAAATAGAAATGTTAAGGAGGTTGGGGCATGTAGAGAATATATATGAAAGCAAAGTAGTAGAGTCGATACGTACGTAGATCGCGACGTACTCATCATAATCAAATGGAAGTTATTTTGAGGAAAAGTCAGATAAAAAGCACCTCAAATAAACGCGAATGTATTAGAATAAATAAAAATAATAAATGAATCGAAACGACACGCTACGATACTGACAAACACAAAAAAGAAAAAAAATTGTCAGTATCTTAGCAAGGGAAGATATTTGTTTCTTGGGCGAAGACGAAATGTATTTCGCACACTACCGGGTCGTTTACTAGTGATTAGACCAAAGCGACGAGAGGTGAGACCATGAATGGTCACCAGAGTTAAATCGCCGGCTTTTGTGGAGACTCGAATACTCAATACTCCCGTAAACCACCCTCCTCCCATGTGCCCCGCGCTTATGGCAGGAAGAGCGTGAGACTTAAAACGTAGTTACGTCCACTCTCGTGCTAGCGCATCAGTGCGTGACATGCTCCGGGAAGCAGTGCAAACTCACTTTGGGCGATGGCCTGCTACGTGTACAAGCACCGTAAACCGCCTGTTATGACGCTGCACGCGATAGCGAATACTTATTATAAAAATTCACTATAGTACATTCTTTTTTTCATATTTTCCCAGTCATTTGGGTTGGGCAGAATCCCACACACGCCTTCTGTTACAGCACAAATCATCATCCCATCTCACAAAATATATCCATCTCCTTTTTGGGCTACATTTATCTCGCCTCTCACGTTTGTGATGTGAACACAGATTTAGATATACTCGCGTGTCCCTTAGGGTAATCCAAAGAAAGTGCATTGAAGTGTATTACTAACACAGTAGGCTAAGGATGAGGTGATTACAGGTGTAAGACTGTTATGACATTGTGATAGAATGAAAAAACGTGTGCGTCCCGGGACGCACGACAGAAGTTATAACTCAAACTAATCTAAGTTAAATGATTTAATATTCAAATTCTTTAACTTGTGGAGCCTGTCTACCGCTGCCTTATGCGTGAGAGAAAGGGAAGCCAGACAGACTGGCGACGTAAAGCGTTACGTAACGAAGCGGTTTTCCCCTTCCATAAGAAGTTATCACTTCAAAATAAATAAATCTCCATCAGTCTTTTAATTTTTTTGGTTTATGCTTAATATTTGGTTTATTATTACAACAAATTCTTTTTGGAACTCTAGTCAAATAATGATGGAAATTTGTCGCCACTACAGAACCTATAAAGTTTAAATAAAACCCCCTACGTAGAACATATTCGACTACATACTGCTACACATATCACCTTTATAACAAATGTTACAAAATAATCTTCAATCACATACCTTGTAAGAAGTTGACAGTCTTGCACATAACCTCTCCGAAGTACCACAACAGGGTGACCGACTTGGCAATCTGGACCGGCATGCAAAATAGCGTCACCAGCAGATCTGCGACCGACAAGTTCACCAGGAATATGTTTGTGACACTGCAACAATAAGAAATCCAGACATTAATTATTCTCATCAATCATATTGTCAAAATATTACAATAAATTCATATATTATTTACATATAGCAGAAAAGGAGTTAAATAACCACTCACAAAATCATTTTATTTTTAAATTATCATGATAGAAATAATTTTATTATTATATTTATTACATGAAGCAAAAACTTTGTTCCCCTTTTGACGAAAATTGTATGTATAGTATGACATTTTGCACACTCATACTTATATCTCTATAAACCTATATAATATAGAGAAGGAGTGTAGACTGCTAATATTTTTTTAATACTATGCATTAAGACACCCGCTAGCGGGTGTCTATAGTGGCGGCAAGCTAGCGCAGCGGCTCCAGCGGGCAAGTTTGCGTTGAGCGACTCGTCGTGTATAGGAGGAACGCTGCTCAGCTGCACGCTCGGTTCGGGCGTGCACTGAGACCGTACATAAACTGTATGTAAACTACTACTTTTTTGAGGCGGGGTAAATGCATTTCACACACTACCGGGTCGTTTGCTAGGGATTGGACCAAAGCGATAAGAGGAAGCCACACCAGTGGCCACCAAAGACAATCGCCGGCATGTGTGGAGACTCGAATACTCAATACTCCACTAAACCACCCTCCTTCCATGTGCCCCGCGCTTATAACAGGAAGAGCGTGAGCCTTAGAACGTGTACGCCCACGCTGATCCTAGCTCATCCGTGCTTGCGAATGCCCCGCGAGAGGCAAGCTCACTTCGTCAACAGGGGGATGACTCCGTTCCCTAGATTCTGGACGGCCCCTGCAACGGTATTACGGGAGGAGATCTTAAGAAGAAGGAGGATCTTAAGGAAGAAGTTTGCGTACGGGTTTAAACCAGTGTGTGAACGATGAACGCCGTGCGTGTACTCAGGCCACTAAACCTAGCCCCAATTTGACATTATGGAAAAAAAGTGTTTTTAGGTTATCAACGAAATTAATTATAACCTATCTACTGGAAAAATATACATTTAATTTATATTGCTACTCTTTCTACTATTGCCTTGAACAAGAGAGAGAGAGAGATTGAATAAATATCAAAGCTTTTATACTATAAGCCAAAGTTAATTAAGCAAATCAAAATATTTGCAATTATATTTTGATGTCAACGTCGAAACTTTTATTTAGTAGTGCGTTCACCAATAGTCGTTTGCCAATTCAAACTCCAAATAATATTGTTTCTTTGTATTTGTATTTCATATTTGTTTTTTATCTTATACTAAGATATAAAGCTGAAGAGTAAGTTTGATTGATTATTGTTGTTTGTTTGATTGATTGACATTTAGTAGCAGTTAGTCTTCGTGATCACGACTACTGTAAAGTGGTCTAAATGTCAGAAAATAATCAAATTAAATAAATTACTGCGCTCAAAACCGTCAAAACGTAGTTTTAATATGGACTAGCTGTGCCCGTGACATCGTCCACGTGGAATTTATTTTCAAAACCCCCCGATTTTAAAATATTATTTATTGGTACTCCGCTCCTATTGGTCTTAGCGTGATGGTATATATCCTATAGCCTTCCTCGATAAATGACCTATCTAACACTGAAAGAATTTTTGAAATCAGACCAGTAGTTCCTGAGATTAGCGCGTTCAATGAAGCAAACTCTTCAGCTTTATATATTAGTATAAGAAGTATAAGATACGATATAATTTAAGTTTCTTTCACATATACAGTTTGAATGTACATTTTATTTGTTATTTGTATTCTTAGGAGTTGCAGGACTCGAATTAAAATGCCGTTAGAATTACTATAGAATTTATTAGAACTATACAAACTCTTATAACACAGGTACAAATATGGTAACACACGCAAAGTGCGTCACTAAATAGATTACCAAATGTAGTACACAGCTCTTGCTTCGCTTGTACTTATCGCTCGACTCCCGATTACTCCAATTGGGCATTGCTTTATACTGTACAAACACAACATGTCACTCGGCCGCGTGAACTGCATTTCTTAGAACCACACCTGGCTAATGACTACCATAAAAAATTACAATACACAATGGGCTATTTTCCTAATTACAAATTTTAAACACAAATTAAACAATAGAAGTCCAAATTCCGAAAAGGTAATAAAATTTCTATGGGTACGCAGGTGTGAATTTATCTTTTGTCGGCATTCAGGTCGTCACAGTATGCTTCTAGTACTATACTACCATTTAACTTAAAATGTTTAATGAAAACTGAAGGGAAACAAATCCCGTTTTACTGTATACACAGCCTTATTCAGAGGTAGCTGTAGTACAAAAAGTCACGTTTGAATTTGAACACTCCAAACTTCAGTGTACGCCAGAGCCGATATCAGAAACCAATATGCATACACGTTTGGCTGGTTGCAACATCACGTCGAGTACAACGTACATGTTCCCTAGGGGCATACGGATATTGAGGGCCAGATTGGATTGAAGCCAATGGCGCATTTACAAAAAATAAGGTTTCTTTTTCATTCTTAAGGTACGATCGCAAAGAACTTGTGGCTTTTGGGTTCGAGGTGAAACACTTGGTTTATATCACCTGAACATACAAATCGAACAAGTGCGTGGCATTCAAATTCAATAGTTTTTATTCAAAATAAGTTTCACTGCAGAACACTTTTTGAAGGTCATACATACATGTAAGTCAAAATTTAAATGTACTTCCTCTTCTATGTATACCGCTTTGCAATGTGTTATCGCTGTTCAAACGAGAAGAAGTGGCAAGAAACTCACCAGCAGCATGTCTAGCTAAAAAAGATCTTTACATAATTATTATATATTATATTAGTCTCTTGAAAATATTTATTGATAAATTACATACAAAGATATACACATAAGAAAGAAATATTGTGGGGATACCGATAAAATATTCAAGAAAAATGTCATAATAATATATATATGAAATGCATAATACATATTTGAAGACGTGAGTGGATGAAGGTGATATGTTGCATATTCGGTTTTTTGCTTATTTTTGCGTAGATGAATGTTATAAGTCGATACCAAATGGCTCTCCATATATTCAATATACTCTATGCAAATGACTACAGACCTTAGACCATAGATATAAGGCATATTTAAAAAATAAAAAGTTGCTAAAGGTGTTAAGTTCAGTTCAGTTTCAAATAAAAGTAAAACTTTTATCTCGATTTACTCAGAATTGGAATTATGCGACTTATCACCTTCATCCACTCATGTCTTCATTTATAAACAGCATAGCGTTGTAGAGGTAGAAGACAAAATCATAATTATTATGTAAGAAAGATTGACATTGATGTTTTCTAGCTTCCGTTGCCTATCTAAGAGCTAGTTTTTTAAGTGCTTCCGAAAAGTGATATTTGAGTGATTTAATTTACTTAAAGGTGGTCGTTTATTGTCCCATGTCTTAGATGCAGAATAACGGAAGCTACCTCTTAAGCATGCAAAAGCTGCTTTCTCAGTTTATAACTTGCTATTTCATACAATACGTGGAAAGCCGCCGAGCGTAAGAGATAGTAATACAGTAATAATATATGCAAGAATAAAAAACCTAAGTATCTCTAAATTCATGGCGCTTTCCACCAGTTGGTCGCTAGTGTCTTAAAGGTAGGCTATGAGGAGCTGGGGTCATGTCAGAAGCGTGCTCGTCGCGATCCCCGCTGGCCCAGAGGTCCACAATTTCTGACCGAAATTCACCCGAGTGCAGTGCACGATAGGGCGTCCCCCGCAGGCGACACTCACCGATGCGCCCCCGTCGGTGTGAACTTTCGCGCATGCGGCGAAGGCGGCCGCCACCCTTCACGCAGCGCCAAAACTGACGGGTCGAGAAGAGCAGAGTGCCGATAGGCACGTGGAATGTGAGAGGTGGAATGAAAGATACGTCCATCTACGAAATGATTGATATAATGAATGAAAGGAGCCTAGTTGCCTTATGTCTGACAGAGACAAAGCGGATGGGGTGTGACGTCGATGACCTCCCCGGTGGCATGCTTGCTCTGTGGTCCAGCGTGGACATGGACGAGCGTGCAAGTAGGGGTGGTAGGCGTCGTACTCTCCCGCTTTGTGTCTGGAGTAAAAGACTATTGTCTGGTGAACCCGAGACTTATTTGGGTTCGTCTAAAACTGGGGATCACGCGAGTTTTTCTGGTCGCAGCTTATGCTTCCGTAAGCTCAGCGGATCCCCAAGAACTTGAGAAGTTTTCATTCTGTGAGATAAATTCTGGATCTGGCTGAAAGGAAGGACCTCTGGGATATATTGCCCGGATATGGGATTAATGGCCAATTGCTGCGTGCTGTGCAGTCCACTTACGAGGACTGTATGGCATGCGTGCGGGTGGATGGCAGCCTGTCGCCCTGGTTTGACGTCAATATTGGCGTCCGGCAGGGCTGCGTGCTGTCGGCTTTGCTGTTCATTCTATACCTGCACGATTGCCTCCAGAGATTAAGATTGATGGATGTCGAGGTGCGGATGGGTGATCTAGTTATTAGCACCTTGCTTTATGCAGATGATGCCGTAGTTTTAGCCGAATCGTACTCAGAACTGCAAACACTAGTTACAATGATGAAAGATCAGAAAGTCAGGCGAGAGGCTTACATTTGAATGCGAAGGTTGTGGTGTTTGAAAGAGAAGAAACCAGAACGAATGCAAGGATAATGGTCGATGATGTTATGCTGGAACAAGTGAATGAGTTTGTATATCTTGGATGTGCTTTTAGCAGGGATGGAAGTTACACCGCTGATATAGAAAGAAGAGTAGGTAAACTTCTAGGCGCAAAGAACCTCAACCAGAAGGCCCAGCTTGCCATACACAACGCGGTGCTGGTACCTACGCTCGCGTATGGAAGCGAGAGTTGGGTATGGAAGAGAGAGCATGAAAGTAGAGTAAACGCGGTCGAGATGCGAGCACTGCGCAAAATCTGCGGAGTGACGCTCGCGGACCGCGTTCGTAATACCGAAGTAAGAAACAGAGTTAGTCTGAAAGATAGGTGGAGGTAAGGAAAGGGATGCTCCGGTGGTTCGGGCATCTGGAAATAATGTATGATGAAAGAATGACTAAACGCAGATATACAATGCAAAAGTGGATGGATGCAGAAGTCGCGGAAGGCCACGACACACCTTCCATGATCAAATTGATCGTGTAATAGCAGAAGGTGATGTCAGGAGCCTTAAGAACAGACGAGCGTGCATGACAAGAGCTATGAATGTCAAAGAAGCAAGTGAGGTGTGTAAGAAGATTATTATGTCGTTAAGTAACTCGTATGTATATCAGAAATGAAAAGAGAGTTGAAATGAGAGTCTAAAAATAATTTCAAAGTGGATTTCACTCTCCGCATTATATTTCAGACAAGGCCGTTTAGTTCGCGGTAACAACATCCCTGTTACTGCGGTCCCAGATGATGCTTAACTGTAGATAATAGCTACAAAATTTTACCCTACGTTTGACCCTTTTCAAACCCTTTTTGTTCCCTTCCGTCCGTGTATTAATGTTCAACAATAAGCCAGACAAAGCCTCAGATTGGAATTTGGTTTCTTGTTCTGTAGTTCCGTTATAAAATTTAATCTTGGTCTTATTATCTTAAGTTTTCGCGTTTTAACGGTTTTAAGCGCGGCAATTTATTTATATTATTCCGACGTTTGGGCCACTTTTCAGTAGCCGTGTTCACGGAAGACAAACATGTCGGTGTCTTATTGACTGTAACTGTATTGTTGAAGTTTTATTTAGCTTACCGCCAACTTGTTGATTTTTTAATCTAATCTAATTTACCACCGCTTCGCAACACGTTGTGGCTTCAAGAGAAGAAGCGGTACAAGAAACTCTTCAGCAAACATGCCTAGCTCTAATAATTTTATATGATATTAAAATGGGTGGGAGAAAAATAAATTATCAATCAATAAAAAATCAAGTTGATTTGTGTTCCGGTGCACGCAGAAAGCGCTCACAGTCTTGAGGTCCGGCAGTTGGTTTTTACTGGGTCGTTTTTGTACATTGCTGTGAAATTGCGTTTATTTGAAACGTTAACTAAACAAAAAAATATAATCACAATTTAAACCACTCCCAAGAAAATTCACGTAGAATTCCCGGGACATAGCGTGCCGCAGATTTCAAGTCCGTGAATTTGCTATCGATCAGTGAAACCCGCATCGAAATTTTACATATTCCTAACATACAGAAAAACGCCCGAAAAATCTAAAAAACAATCTAACAGTCATAAACTCAAGCCCTCTATATATCTTATATTACTAATATAAAAAGCTGAAGAGTTTGTTTCTTCGGTTCTTTGTTTGTTTGATTGAACGCGCTAATCTCAGGAACTACTGGTCTGATTTCAAAAATTCTTTCAGTGTTTGATAGCCCATATACCGTGGAAGGCTATATATCATCACGCCAAGACCAATAGGACCGGCGCACCAATCAAGGATGTTTCAAAATCGGAAGGATTTGAAAACAAATTCCACGCGGACAACGTCGCGGGCCCAGCTAGTTTATTATATAATAGATGGAAAATGTATTTATTGTTCATGCAATATTACCAATGTTTGCTGATGAAGCTTTCATTATCTAAATAAGACCACTTATGTAACACAAACGTAAGCACTGGATTGCAACGATAACAAATACATGTCTGGAATTGATGGCACATTTATTTGTGTGGCGTTGACCCGCAATATCCGTTTTAAATGCATCTTGTTAATATACAAACTTAATTAAATTATTATTTTTTGAAGTGAAACTTCTATATAGACCTTCTAATATCCCCTATCTTAGGATTTTTCTATCACGAAAACGAAAAGACGGCCGCGTCAAGAGGAGACATAATTTTTGAGTAGAGACGCGGCATTAATTTAGAGTAGACTATGGATGCTTTTTTGGTTCCAGGTCGAATTAAGTTATTTTTTGATAAAATAAATTTTAATAAAAAATTATTTTATTAAAATTTACCTAACTGAACCAAATCATAATTTGCAGGACACCTGTGAAAAATCGACACTTGTGCTGAGGCACATAGTAGAAGTGAAACTTCAAGGGACAAGCGGAAAAACGAATCGCAACGAACAAGTGGAAAACGTATAGCACCGGAAAAATGGCAAAACGAATCGCAATGAAATTTTACCTTAAAGTTTTACGGGCCGATTGTTAATGTACTTGTTCAATTTGAAAACCTGCCCGTAAAACTTCAAGTTGAAATTTTGCTTTAAGTTAAAGTTAACTTTTTTTATTGCAGGAGTTCAGCAGACAGGCAGATGGCCGACCTAATGGAAAGCGGTTACCATCGCCTATGGACATTTGCTACACCAAAGGTGCTACTAATATGCTGCCACTTTCTAAAGGGAGACTGGAACCTGGCCATTAAAGTTATGGCGGCTTTCTGTAGCCCAGCGGTGGTAGCTATCCAGGCGGGCAAATGCGCTACCACCTGGCTGTGGTTGTTTTGTCGCTTCTTACGACAGCCCACCCGCAGGAAATTGCTTTCGTTCTCCTTTCCTTTACGGATAATAAGTCTAAGTTTCTTGCTTGTTTTTTGCGTTTAATTGGGACCACCATTGCTCTTCACTAACATAATCTTCATCATGGCAACGAGACTGATAACGCAATTTTAATGTATCGCTCTCGTGATTAGTTACACCTTCGTTGGATGGCGTTATAGTATTTATTTAAGCTAAAGATATTTGCTCCCTTTTTTCGGGTCCGGCACAAGGTTATCGGAGGGTGTATGGGATTTTTATTAGCCGGTTATCCATACTGTGTACAAAATTTACATTAAAGCGAGTGAACCGGGGACAAAATCTATTTATAATCTACAATATTGTAAAAGTATTTTTTTTTATATTTTTTATGTTTTTCTGTTTGTTCGGGATTTACGTAAAAACTACTAGGCGAATTTCAATGCGATTTTCAACGATCCATAGCTAATACCCGGACTTAAAATCTCTGGTACTTTATAATCCAAGAATCCCACGGGAATCTTCTTGTTACGTAATATAATTACACGGATCGATAGCAAATTCTCTGTCATAAAATCTGTGAATTAATATCCCGGAAATCCAGCGGGATTTTTCCCGAAAGTGGTTTCATGTTATTAGGACACGTATAATTTAGCTTATTCCAATCAACGTCGACGAAGTCGCAGGCGTATCTAGTACGACATAAAACAAATATTTAAGTCAATTTAATATAAATGCAAATAACAAAACTTTCAGCCGATACCAACAAAAGGTTTTACACATATGTCCAACAAAGTACAGCTTGTTTTAGTCATGTTAAGCCACCTATAATTGTTTGGATTGAATTTGAATTAGTTTATGGAAATAGGTGTGTTGAATTACGCTGTGTTCAAACGCCCCGAAGCTACAGGGTGTACAAAAGTGTGTGAGCAGAAGTTCCTAAACAGTTCCAAAATAAGTTTGCGGAAAAAGCCGAGAAAAATGTATCTTTGATTTGTTGGTCTTACTTTTAGCTCTTAGGAGCATTAAGTATAAGTAATAACTTATAATTAATATATAACTATTTTAATTCAATTCGAGCATTTTTTATTTCTTTAAAAAAAACTTTACTCTTCGTTTAGGCCGTCCACCGCCCAACACATTTTGATACAGGGCTCACCACTGGATTTAAATAGCTTTAAATCTGGCGGTATTGATAGCTTTGGATTGGTGTACTAAGTCCAACATTTACGCGTTCAATGACATTTATTGAAAACTCATCTGCATGTTTCCCATCTTCGTAATAAAAAGTATTATTATCATTGTTTAAGAAAAACGCATATTGTATGGCAATAACAATATTTAATAAATTACCCATCAATATTAGCGGGCTACCATTGAATCGGTTCAAACACTATATGACAACTTTTTTACTTAATAGATTATACTATAGCGTAGACGAATATATTAATGACAATACAATAAAATAAGATAATAATGTTGACATTTTTAAGTTTAATATTTTCACTAATTTAAATTTTGTTTTTAAAATGTTTAACAATTCATTTTTATTTTTTTGACATGTATATTTAATTAAATTAATTTGTAAACATTAGTTTAGGGTTATGCGAGTGTATTTGCACGTCATGTAAATTACAAAACATACTGGAAACTTTATATTATGTAACACCTATTCATGTACCTATGTTTTTGCAAATAAAGACTGATTGATTGATTGATTGATTGATATTATCGAGGTATAGAAAATTAGTAATGTGGTGTATGGTTGCCGGTTTGTGTAATGAAACTTCCATTATGGCACATTTTTAACCGACTTCGAAAAAAGGAGGAGGTTCTCAATTC